>JAILWY010000001.1:3750000-5000000 GCA_022113835.1 Atopsyche davidsoni
TTAATTTATTTACTAAATATGCAGACTTTTCCTTTCAATATAAAATTGCAGTGTAGAAGGACAAGGGACCCCCTACACTATTTTCCCCTTAGAAAACCATGAACACTGGCTCAGCATGTGTACATATATGCTCAGTGAAATGGTCGCCAACCTCTTCTGAGGAGAGACACTTGACGAAGAATATTTACTTTATTTAGAAAATTAAACAAAGTGATTCTTGTACCAAAATCTCTCAAAACGAGTTATTATGATAATATGACAGTAGAAAAGTATAACGATTGATGAAACTGAGTCGTCATTTTCGAAATTAATACCGTGCATGATTTTTTTTAAATATATATATTTGGAGTACACGTTACAATGAAATGGTCATCCATTTCATTATTATCTCTTATAAAAATGTTTGTGACATTTATAAGTTTCATTCATATTTACACAAAATATTCATGTAAAATTAACTATTAATAAAATCGACGAAAAAAAAAAATGAAAGATGATGTTTTCGACAATTTTCACAATTTATTGATGAGACACTTCACTACCTAGAAGTACTCCATATGCATTTAATATTTTTTAAAAAATACTGCTTGGTGTTTTTTTTTATACAGTTATTAAATTAATACAAGGTCAGATAAGTGATTCTGAGAATTTATAAGATACTTTCAAAGCAAAAAGAATTTGACACACATGATGAACGACCTGACATAAAATATTGCATCAATATCTTCGTCAAGGATTTCCTTTTGATACAATGCAATAACTGTAGTAGTTTTATGTTCATTAACGATGACATATGTTGAATTATTTTATCGTCGGCAAGGAGGAAGTGAATCTGTAACGTTTTCGATGCTCCACGGGGAAAATCTTCATTACAAGCGGATCCAATTCAAACCTTCACAATAGCAACTTTTGTTTGTTCTAAATGCTTGTAGTCGAAACAAAATGGAGATTTGGTTAGGTTAGGTTATTATTACTAATCAAATCTCGGCGTAACGATAGTGTAATAAGCAATTTAAAAAGCTCTTAAGGATTTGTATCGTAAAGGCAGAATGTAACAAGACACTAGCATTTCGAATTCAGCTACGGTAACCCTGAAAATTTACGTTTACTGATTGATTAATTCAACGATACCAGAAGCGAAATATGATTAGTTTATTAGCATTATGTAAATGACTCGAGTTCGGCTCGTTTTTCTGAATAATCCAGTATTAGATAGAATAAGGATGTCCGGTGCGCAGCGAGTCTGCTCGAGCGCATCGTGACGTCATCTTTTATCTCTTGCTTTTTTCGGGCCGTTTATCTTTATTGATGTTGCAGCCAAGTTATTATAGCACAGATGATTAAAATATATATTTTCGGTATAAAATAATTAATGCAATGGGTATTCCGCAATGTGCCACTTACGTTATGATATAAACCGATTTTATATCATAACGTAATTATATCATTTATACATAATTTATATCATAGAAATCCACGCTTACAGTAGCTTAATTTTTTTTAAAACAAAAATATATCTCACTCAACAAGCCGAAAACACTAAGCTTTTACACTTAGAAGCCTTAAATTAAAAATAAGGGCAATTGAGAGACAAGTTTAAACCTTATCAGAGCATTAAAATAATTATTTAATGTTGTATATGATGTATTTATTACTTGCTAAAGGTATTACTTTTATCAGGAAGATTTTAATATCACTAAAATAATATTTTTCGGAATTTTTAACCACTATATGTAATATTGAACTCATCTGCATATGTATTACACATATCTTAGTTTATTTTTTTATCAACGGAGCCAACATATATAATCTTGATACATATTGTTGATAATCTCTATTAGATGTAAACACACGGGTCTACGCTGTCTCACACCTGAATATTGATTATTTTTTTCACAATGTACTAAATAGAGCATTACTATATATAAATTATCGAATAAACGGAGTGTGCAGCCTGATTTCACGCTGATGGAGTAGCCATAGAAAGGTTGGGTCGGGAACATATCGCCACTAGCCATGTTCGATAAAATATCTCATTCTTATGCGATTTCGCTGAAAAAAAAAGTGGGCTGTAACAATTTGTTGTCGCTCTTCATTGCTGTGGGTATGGAGTGGTTAAATTTTCGCACAGCTGTGCTGGTGTAGAAAGGTTGCCAGGTTCGCTGGTCAGCGGCGCCCGCGGCGGCCCGCGGAAGAAAGCGGGTCACGGCGGAGCTGGCCCGGCACTTCACACCGCACTTATTAATAGGCATTTCATAAACGCCATCGGTTTGGGTACACCCGAGCAAGCTTAAGGAAAGAAATAATGAACTCTTCAATCTAACATATAAAAAAAACGCCGCTGAAATCGCGGTAGTACCTGTCAACTACTTGCCGAATTGCACAGTGAAGCCAATTGGGTTGGGAAAACTTTGAAAAGTTGGTCGCGAAACCACAAGTATATTCACAAAAAATAGACTTATTATGTATTGGTTTACACCTGAAATGAATCAGGGAACATAGAAATGAAAAACTAAAATTACTAATATACGCACAAATAATCATATCTTCTTCACACACTGCTCCATAGTTCATGATTTTTTGTATATCGTTTGAATTACTATCTATAATAGTTTCAAGTAAAATTATAACATTACTAAAATTATAATTAAGAAAAGCATGCATAAATTTATTGAAATATCATTCACTATCATGACTTATATCCCAATTTCGTATAGTCTTTATCTAATAAAAAGTACGTCATCTTTAATCTTTCATTCCTTGTTATCATATCAAAAAAAATACTGCTACCTAAAAGCTACCCAAGTAATTTTTGTTTAAAAATCATTCGATACTGAATAATGTTTTCCTAGTGATAGTAGTAGTAGAAACAAACATTACCTGTTATAATAACAGTGAAAAATCTAATTAAAACCGTAAAATTAAAATATAGGCCCACGTCTAAACCAAAACGTTAATTTTGCATCTCTCGTCAATAGTACTGTGTCAAATAATTAAAACTGATTGTACAGATCACATTTAGAGTTTGTTATAAAAATAAACCAGTAAGATCATCGCTATGAGTTGCAATGCATAATTTAAAATAAAGTTATAAAAGTGATACTAATTAAAAAAAAAATAACACAAAAAGAACAATAGACAAAAGATTTCATGATTTTACAAATGTCTCCACTGATTCTCAAAATAAATTACGTGATCTCGAAATGATACTAATTATTTACGAATGTCGGGTAATTTTATAAAATTGTCCATACTGCAATTTAAATGGAATAATTGAGGCTTGGATATAACAAAATCGGTAAACATATTATTTATATTGACATATGAATTTAAATTGTAGCAATATTGTACATATTTTATCGTAAAATAATATTTCACTATCGAAAATCGTTCACGCTTGTTATTTTGAACGAGTGAAAAATACATTAAGTTGAAATAAATTCACTAGTTGCACAGTAAGGAATATTTTTTACGTATGTTCACAAATATGAAAGAGTTTATTTTAAAAGAGCTTATTTCAATTTCACAATATATTTCCTTTGCCAACTGAACGGACGGTTTTCAATTAACTTGAGTAAGAATCGAACAGCTTGGCCAATGGAGACGGAGCCTACTTAATCCCAACATTACTGGCATTGCCAACCGAATGAAATGTTTACAAAATTGAAATTTGTACTTTCGTGCTATGTACATAAGCTTTTGTACGCCATTTGCCCATGCAATGCTAAAAGCAACAACGTACAATAAACTGCATGTGTATCAGGCAGTAAAAAACATATTTGTGTCAATCAATACTTGCCTCTTGATTAAAACAAAATTTGTCTAATATATCCTAATTACATTTTCATAATAAAGTACTATTCGATACTAATCCGCAGCAGGTATCCAATCATTTATCAACTAATACAAAAAAATATGAAATCAATTTATATTGCACAGTTTGTAGAAGTATCATAGATTCGCAATGTATCTAGGCAGTATTCGATTTAAAAAAATGTAGATGTAGTAATACATGTTTTTACCATACCAACTAAATCAGTCATAGAAAACCCAAAACGCCATCATTACTGTGATTTTGCCACAAATTAAAAAAAAAACTTAAAAAAGCGGTTTTTGATTGCTTCATATTATGTTCTTGTGATACTTTATTTGATTTGAAGCTGTAAGCTTCGCACAAAAGCTATTAACCTCTCGTACTCGCATGTATAATATATTTTTAATGTTGGTATTATAATTTATTCAATATTTTTGACAGAGAGAGAGATAAATTACATTTCGAAATTACAGCAGAACTACACATTGTGGCGAGTGTAGCTGATTCGCAAAGCGACAGTATGGCGGAAATCTGTCGCTGTAACCTTCAAAAGTTTAAACGCGAACATCACGCGCCGAGCCAACATGGCGGCCAAGCCATATCCGGTACGCGCGCCGCTACCTTATTGTGATTCCCGCGGCAGCGGAAGTGGATCTCCTACCGCTTTTAAATTGCAAACACTTCCTAGAATTACAATGACATGGCGTACGCTTCAAGATGACTCCAAACAGTTAAACGAGCACGTACGTAGTTCATTCAAGTTACACGCGACCTATTATAGTTCGAGTTCCTCGGAGAATCCGAATCTAAATATAAGTAAAGTCATATACAACCCAAACGAAGGAACGCAACAAGTTTGTTCCTTGCGGTTTAGTCAAGGGGTGTAATTTTCTTCCCTCAATTCAAGTCGCCTCAAAGTCTAGTAGTTAAAACGGTTTTTCAAGATGTCCCATACCAGAATACAACAATCCAATGTAGAAGATGCGACAGTCGGGCATAGCAGCAGATACTAATTTATACAAAACAGGGTGTAATTACCGACCATATCTAGATGAAAATATGATTTTGTAAACGATCTAAAAAAATATACGGTCGAAACTAGTAAAGCGTTCATAAAAGGATAACCTCATGTAAACTGCGCTAAAGACATCAAGCGTGCATTTGTATCTTCAATTTAAGTAGCCTGTTTAATTAAACAACGATGATTTATAAACAATTTGAATTAACAATATAGATACAAGAAAATGTTTTATCAACAATAGCACAATTAAACAAAGGAATTTCAAACAATATAAAAGATGTAACAACACATCTTTATACAAACGAGTCTCTCCGTTGACATAAATAAAGATTTTTCAAAACAAAAAAAAAAAAACTTTAATGCTTCTGAAATAAAAATAAATTAAATTCCTGTAACACATCGATTCTCGTAAATTAGCATGAAGTTAATTGTCAACCGTGACATAATATATAAATGGTATAATATAAATGGTAATCATTTACTGCTAGATTGACTTTGAGTTACCTATTCTACCTTTATTTAAAAAAAGCCTCTTACTGGCCCAAAAAGCACAGGGTTTTGTTTACACTTAGGTATTACAGAATCTTCGATTATTTGTGAAAAAAAACTTCAAAAAGGGTTCAAACCTTATGCCGGTCTCAGTTGAAAAAAATTGAAGTGCTCTAACATACGAAATGCATATCGAAAACGAAATCGGGGAAACTAGGTTTACGACACCGCAACGTCCATTATTTTAACCGATGCTAGTATTTTAAATGGTATATAAAAGACATTAAGTAATAATAATATTATATATAACAGAAAGAGTTCATAGTTAGAGTCGTTGAGAAATACAAGTTCCGAAGTGATTTTCGATTCTTTATCTGATTGTAAAGAAGTCGACGTAAAACCACCGCGATGTGAAAAATTATGATTGACACAAAAAAGATAAATAAAATCACACAATATAGTGAATCTATCGATAAGGATAGAGCAAGAAAATAAGACGATTATGGAAGCTGGGGAATTTGAAGAATTGATGTGATGCTGTTATTTTTTATTAATGTAGCTGCTTCTGTAAGCAATCGGCAAGAAGCTAAACCAGTATATTTTCTACTTATATGATACAAATATACTTTGTAACGGTCAACACTTAGTATAGAGGTGAAAGGTACATAAATACGAATTGCTCATTATTTTCACAGCTTGACAGGTTTCATTCTGCACTTTTTAACTTTCACCTGTTTTTGCTCGGTGATATATTTCTTACCTGTACTTTTCAGTAAGTAGTCAGTTTATGAGTCCCTTTGGATCGAAAATAATTATTTATTGGAATCGCATGCATAAGGCCATTGTAATTATTGAGGCTTACTTAATAGACCGTAGTCTAGTATAATTGCAAGCAAAAGCTGAGAAACACGGTAGGTAATTTAGTTTAGAGAGCAACGGTTCAACTATTACAAAGGTATTTACTGTAGGTTTAGAAATACCTATGTAAATAAAAACGGGAAATAAATAGAGCACAGAGAAAATAAAGATATATATATATAATATGTAAATTATTTTCTTCAAAAACCCACTGGGTAGTCATTTGCTAAAAACACATCTAGGAAGACTGTTTTAATAATGCCCTAAGAATGATTTTGAAAACCATAAAACAAAAATTTAAAAGGTTAAAAAAAATAGTTGCATAGATCTTCTTTAGTGATAAACTCTCCATAATCTAGTAGAAGTTTTAAAAAAATTGCACAATTGCAATAGTGCAACTCGGTATCGCGGTACTCGATCGTGAGCGAAATGCAATGTTTATCTATCAAACAAGTCGCAATTAAGAAACTTCAAATATTAATTAAGGCGATGTGAGAAATTCAAAATTTAATGGCGGTCTGAAACTTGTAACAATTACCGTAATCGTTTATTTATAATTGAGATTTTATAATCACACTAGAAGATATTATCGAATTAAATGCTTCTAGTAACAGAGTACTCCGTTTCGACATGAAACATTTTTTACAACTTTAAGAAATACTCGTAGAAAGCCAAACTTTAAAAAATGTATTGGCAGAATTGAAATTAAAACAACTTTGGGAAGCTTCTCTGGATAGACAGTGTTTCGGCGAATAGTTAGTGACCATATCCAAGTGATGTGAAGAGACCAGATCAAGAATATGGTGAGAATAGAACATGACAAAAAAGACTTTATCTCCAGCACTATAAGCTTTTTCGCAATATAAATTCTCTATTTGGTTTTTTTTATTTATTAAATTATGACATTTTTTTATATTTTATTTTAAAAAAACATATATAAAACAGGTCAATGTATATTATTATATAAGCTTGCAACAAAGTTTGAAACACGTCACGATCTATAGGTAGATTGTAGATTGAGACAATTCGTGATCGAGCATGATTAAATGCAAGCAATCTAAATTGAAAAACTGTATACAATTTGTAATTGTACAAAGATCCTTCGGTATCTTTTATATATATAAATTACGAAGGATAAAGACCACACCTGAAAAAGATTGCTTGACATGCGTTGTGTATTACTTGAACAGCTCAGATAAGGACCTCATATCAAATATTGTGTATAAAAACGTGGTTTTGAAAGATACAGTAAAGTTGTTATAAATATGACGAATTTTAAAAAATAAATCTCTGTTTCAGGAAATAACAGGTAGGTCTCCGAAAATTGTAAGTTAGTAAGCAAAAAAGGCATCTTCTTTTATATAATAAAGAAGCACGTAGTTCAATTATATTCAAGTCGGAAGCACGGAAGATAATAAAAATCAGCGGCTTCCTTTACTTAGTGGGTTATTCGTTTTATTTTTTTTGTGTATGATCTCATCCATTTCTTATAATAAGAAGCCATAAACAGATCTTCATCTAATCACTTGATTTATTGCTCGTGTAATGGCGGATTGAATATTCATCGCGTTTAATATTCGCAGGAAATGATTAAATATGTAATAATGGAGTAGGTGAGCGGCGGTCTATTCCTGCGCCGAATAAGATGCAAAGTTCAGAGCCCGTGAAGAGCTCAATGTCGGATTTTAAATTAAATATTATTAATTTAATTTATATTAATAATTGCCAAGTCCTTGTGCTGAAATGTGTGAAATTCCGTGAAAAAAAAAACTTTATCATAATTGTAATCGGGATGATTCATCTATTGAGTTATGCAACTGATGCAACTGCAATGTTTAATTTTTTTTTGATGAGTTAAATATAAATTATAATTATATTATACTATTAATACATTTTATTTTGAGGTTATTGAATAATAAATAACTTTATATTTTACACACTCACAGGTTAATTATGTTACTGGTATTGAAACAAAACACGAAATGATAAAAGAAAAAAAATTATACATACATAAATATCGTCATTTTATCTGTTAAGCGTTTGCCTTGATATTGTAAATAATTATTTGCATACCTTAAGACTTCTACAACATATATTTTTTTATATATGTTGATATATGTGCATACTGATAAGTTAGGGCGTAAAATTTGCGGAGAAAAAACAAATATCTTTGGTTGGTATCAAGTAGTTTTTCGCGTAACAAAAAATGACTTTCTATTTAAAGAAATACTTTTTGGTTTTATGCAAAGCGGAAATGGTTATAATAAGTCATTATGACTGTCGTGGATTGTTTGCTTTGGGTTTTGTTTATTTTATGATTTTTTTTTTTCCTTTTCTCTTTTTAGCATTTGGAGTCGATGCACGAAGCAAACAAAACCAGGACATGAAACACTAAAACATAAAAAAAAGATTTAAATAAATTACAGCTGAAACTAAATGTATAACGACTTATAGACTTCAATAAAGTGCCTCAATCACTCCTACAATCAAATTATAACAATTATTTATATGTTACAAGATATTACAAGTTCATTTAATGATAAGTTTTCTGAGTAGATAAATACGCAATATTTTTCTTCCATCTCCACAAAGGTTTCATACAATTCACGATATAAAAATGATCAGTAAAAATAAATTTAAGTTAAATAAACAAAAAATATATAGCCATAAAATTTCAAGAGCATATGTGAAGAGATTGTCTATCTATATTATTGTATATATTTTTGCAATTTTTTCGTGATACTTTAAGTAAAAAGAGCTCAGTTTTCATATTTATTTCTAATGAGGATATTTATAAGTAGTAGGCTCTTAAAAACAAAAGTACTTAGGAACTTAAGTCATAAAGTGTTTATTTAACATGTACTAAAAAAACAATTTTCCTTGAAGTACGTCAATACGCCGATATATCACCAGAATGGGTATCGGATGGAGAAACGCTCAATAAAGAATTAATTATCGGCCACGATAAGCATGCAATCATCTGTCAACTATGCAGGTCATAAAAAATAATGAAAATAAAATTTTATTTAATTGTTACAGTCGTTGGTTGCATAAAAACAAATTAACTGTAAAATTATAACAGCCAATCCTTGAATTAAACCAATTTAAAATGATGAACGGTTAAAGCAAGACGGAGATAATCGTATTGCAAAAAGCTGCTCCCTTTCACTAGATATAATACAAGTTCTTTGTTCTGCAGTCCATTGTTATGGTAGACTTCATGCAGCGGCCGTGGACTTATATAATGAACGAAAGTCTGCTGATTCCATAAATAGTTGCTTATTTTAGTCTGGAAATACTGCTCCGATGTGACCGTGAATGTGATCTTGATAAAGCGATTATTATGAAGATTAAGAATGTTTATACATAATTGTATAACAGCAGATGTCAGTTGGAGAATCCACACCATCATGCACAGGAAACCATAAGCGGGCGGACCGTTAGCGGCTCGTGTCTGAGAAATACAATTGTGTAGTGTTTCAGGCACAGACGTGGTTTTATATTAGTACATAAAAAAATAAATATCATTTAATTTCAAAAGGAAAGAATAACATCATTGTAAACAAAAAATTACAAGATGCCAGTATTCTCTAGTAGCTTCATAAACTGTTTACTTGTATTTTGCTAACATTTCTGCGTTTTGACGCCCACTGTTATGCAGAAAGTAAAATGATATAAATTAGTATCATATAACTGCGAATGAAAACATTATAGTTTGATCTAAATAATTGGATCAACGTGTGATTAAGACTGATTCAACGTTTTATATCAACTTACAAAAACAGCATTGGATAATAAAAAAAACTAAATAACATTCTTGAAGATTCACCGTAATCAGTGCGCGCGCTTTCGCGCTTTAAAATCTTTCGACACTTCTCCTTTCCGTTTCCTCTCGACCAGGTGAGCGATCGGTAATGCCGCCAGGAGCCAGCCGTCACGTGGCCAGCAGATCCAAGATAGGCCTGTCCATCATTATGTCACCGGTAAGGTCGCGGCGCATACGCAGCTGATAAATACAACTATCGACTTCTTAGTCACAAGTAATTACAGTGACTAATGACAATGAATGAGTCAGTGATTTTGATACCTTCAAGGGAAATAGGTAAACGAAGAATCATATCTTAGCAGCAGATGTGGTTTTGGCCAACTCCAAGAAAGCGTCCCAGCAATCACTGTGCACCACCTTCTGTGCCGGCTCTCATCCATGCAGTCCGCTATTTTTTTTACTATCTTTTATACGGCCATATTTGAGTATATGGCATCAACGGCGCAATCAACCGAATTTCAGGTTCGAGTCACATAAATATACCAAATGTGGTAAGTGAATTCAAAATCTCAAAAAGCTGATTTATTCATTGTTCAATAAATCATGTCATGTTAAATATCACCACGAAGTATAAGCAATCTATTACTTATACTAATGAAACATTGGGGTAAGTAATGCTTTATTGTTTGCTTGTGTCGCACGGCTATTGTAAATATCCCGTTGACAAATGCCAATTACGAATAAGGTAATGTGAATTCGAGATATGTTCAATGCAAGAAATAATTGAATAATAAGCTCGTGTAATTCCATTAGCATTGATTTTCAAGTTAGTACACGTAAAAGGATTTTCTACCTCGGATGACCTCCGCCGTGATTCCGGCTCACTGCGAGCCGCCTCGGAGCGTGAAATGTAAGCTATCTCACTCACGACATTGACACCGAGACTCCCCATCTCGCAAAAACGCACAGAGATAGCATCACGAAGCTCACGCACGTATCAATTCACGATTATCCCGACGTGGTCACGACAAAGCCAATACACAGCACGGAGAATTTTTCAAAAGCGTGTTTACAACAAAGAAATCGCCATTGTTTATCGCCGCGAGGTGTGCTTGGACATTATTACTTTTTTGATACCTATGATATTATACATATACTAGAAACGTAGCCCGTCACAGAATGACGTATTCGATGAACGATGCAATAGTGTTTGAACATTTATTATATTATTTATATTATTTTGTATTATTTAGGAGGCATTTTGAATTATGAATGATGTGATTAATAATTTCTAACGCAATTTCGATAAAAATAAAAATAAAATTGGTACTTGTGTCAAACTGACATAAACTGGAAATTTCTAAGCATCAACATTTGTTTTTATGAATAAGTTCTAAATTTGAAATTCTCGCGGTGAACAACAGAATCCTATAATTCGTACATATTGAAACTCGCTAAAGCATATTTTATAGTTTTATTAAATTAGTTTATGAATGAAAATATTATCCTTTCGTCTTGAAATTCGGCACATAACTGCGGAAAATCAGCTTTGTATCTTTTAAGATATTCTATAGAGAACCAAAAAATGAAACATACACACACACACAATGGATATTATTATTATAGAATACGCAAGTGGTAGTGCTGAGGGAGTTAGGTATTACACCACGTAAAACATAAAAAAATTAAAATAAACAGATATTTTTTTGTATAGTTTTGAATATTAACATTTTAAGAAAAAAAAAAAAAGAGCGATTTTTCCACATGTTGATTTTTATCAGTGACCGGTTTTGCTAACCTTTCACGTTGGCATCATCAAACCGAGGATTACAAAAATACTGATTTATTGAATACATCAACGATCACACAAAAACTTTTACTATATAAAAATCGCATATTGTAATTTTAAACATTTTTATGTATGTAGGTTTTGACAGCCAAAATATATAATAATATCAACTAAACATTTCAATTGAAGAGTTTTGTTGTCAAAATAGTTTTCGCCTACCGGAGGAAGCGAAACAGAAACAGGATGGATGTTTCCGCTCTTGAACTTGGATCAGTCCACGTGTGCTGGCGACAAGCGAGCAGTGAGTGGGAGACATACAATGTTGTCCAACTTTCGGATCAGGTACTCGCACTCCGATTATGGCGGGTGCACGCGCGCAGAGACGACTCGCGGTCATGGTGACAGCGGCAACGAAGCCATGCCGCATGTCCCAGACCCTCTCCGTTCCAATCGCTGCCTTTGCCTAAGACAGGGGCCCATAAACAACGAGGCTAATGACGGCAATTACTCGTAAAACGTGCTAAAAATTCTATACCATAAGTCAACTAGTTCAATGGTTCTTTATCCACGTGTTGATTTTATTTCATGACGAATTTTGGACTAATTATGATTTTTTTATTATACTACCAGATACCCGGCGTGTGCTACTACGCTGTTTTCATGCTGTTGAGGAGTTTCAGCAGCTCTTGGTGTAGTAGCTCTGATTCGAACTTGTTCTAGACGTGCTTCATGGTGTTCTGGTGTTTCTAATGCTCTTGACTGTCGCTCTCTCAACCTTTTTGACTCCAAATGCACTTCATGTTGTCCGGCAGTTTCGGCTGCTCTTTCGCCTCTTTTTCGTTTCGCATCTGCTGTATTTCTTCCAATTACAGCTCTTTTCGGTATCATTTTTTGATGTATATATATATATATTTTTTTTTTTTGATAACCACAAATGATAAAACTCCCTGTTGTGAATGACAGATAGTGATTTTGTTTTAAAAGTCCGTACTAAGCGCGATCTTCACAATGTTCTTTTTTCAAATTTTTTGGGAGGAACGATGTCGACTTTACAGATGTTGAAAATTTTTGTATGGAAAATGTCGAAATTGACTTTATTAATAGACCGAATGTATTAAATGCATTGTTTTAATAGTTTCAAATATTCTTCGTATTATTGTCTTTCGAATGAAACCGGTATAGGGCACATCGGTTGGATGGTTTCAAAGCCTATGACGGACACAGAAACATCTCTTGTGTTTTATATATATAGATAGATAGGTGTCTCAAAATTTTGGGAACACTTAAAAAAAACAATTTGACAGCTGACAGTTTAGGGTGAGTAAAAATGGAGCGTTACTTACGTTTCAGCTGCAGTTCGAAAATTTCATACAAAATATGGTCGGAATAGTGTGACCATATTTTGTATGAAATTATCGAACTGCGGCTGCCAAGCTTTCATTATTTTTGAAATATTGTTCAATAGTGAAGACACGTTGTTTTATCGTGTAACGCTCCATTTCTACTAACTGTCAGCTGTCAAATTGTTTTTTTTAAGTGTTCCCAAAACTTTACTGCAAAAAAGGCGAAAAATTAAAATCTTGCGTTAATTCTGGGACACCTTTATATTGAAATGGTGTGAGTTCAAAATCTACGCAGGCAGATTTATTAGTTAAATAAGCCTTTTAAATATTTATACGAGTAGGAGATATCAAAGCTTATAATCAAACTGCTTAAAATGAGAGGCTGCAGAGAAATATGCAAATAGACAAAGAGCTGAGATAAATTAGATGCAACTGTGTATGTTTTGTACAACCTTGAAGACAATTTATAGAATATTGCTCCACCTGAAATCGAACCTGGCTGCTATTGGTCAACAAGACGATTAGTTTCGATTGTTTGACTTATGCTAGGCTAATCTTGAAAAACCTTCTAGAGGCAGTTCTAAAATAATCTTACCAGCAGCAGCAGTCATCGATTGGCTTTAATTGTTGCCAACCTATCCGGATCTGCATCCAAGATTGCCACGCGATCCACTGCCAAGCACGTCGCTTAAGACCCAAGAACTGTTGAGTAACAATTACACGACAGTTTTCTTTCTTCGTTCACTTATTTTCATCATTATCAACACAATACTTGTTATGATACATTTTCACTTTCAAAAGTCCCACGATCCCCTCATTAAATACAAAAATGAATTGCCTGTTTTTCGCATGCATAGCATTACTGTGGTTAAACGATGTTTCATAGCATTGTATGTAATTTTTTTATTTCTCTAAAAGCTACGCGGAACAATAGCACAAGAGTATACAAACATCTTAATTAAGTTAGACAGATAACTATGCGGCACATAGGTCACTCTGTTTAAGCGCCCATTGTTTAAATACACTGCAGATAAAAAAATCACGGCGTTGATTGTACAAAAAGCCGGTTAACGATAGGAATACACCGGCTTGTGAAACATTGATTTACTCCAAAAATTCGATTATCCGAACACTCGCAATTCTCCCCGGTGGGAGACCGAATAATCGCAGCAGCGAAATGATAGCTAAGTAAGATATACTAAATATTTTTTTTAAATAAAAACTATTGTATCATTGTCAAAATATTGTGTTTTATTTTTAAACATCGTTAATTAGACATGGGAATAAGCTAAGATCAGAACACTGTGGTATTTCAGAAAATATTTTTTCTACAACATACTAATTAATTCTCGAGGAAATTTCATAATAAACTGTGCCTTGTAGCCTTGCATATAATGGCCATCAGTTATCATTCGATTAGAATGATAATCGATTAATTAATTTATCGCACGATTTAAATCAACTTTGACCTAAAGATGTTAGCAATACGAGTATATTCAATATACAGACGTTATGTGTTTATCAGCTGATTGGTATTAAGGGCATACTTTGAAAACATATTCACAGTGATCAATGCAAATCTTCGCCAAAGCAATGTTTAAATTCTAGTCGATTGTAATATAATAACGTTTATATTTACAGCAGCATATTTAAAGCTGTAAATTACTGAAATTTACTTAAGATATATTAAAATAAGTGCAAAATCTTTTGTTTCAAGAATCCAGTTAAACGTATTCTGAAACTGTAAAATAAGCAAATATTCTTCAACTGAATAAAAAAATGTTTAAAATAATAAAGTAAGATAAATTATAAGTTTCGCAGTTAATAAGAGATTCGACTGGTTTTAGCAATGCAAATGTATTGATTGATAACCTGTTTTCATTAATTAACTAAAAGTTACGAAAAAAACACGTTTAAAACGTTTACTTAACAGTAGCGTACTTACAACATTGAATACACAATTATCAAACGATTTTTGTTTCGTAATGCCAACGTGAAAAGTTGCCGAAACCGGTCATCAATAAAATTTTACATGTGGAAAAATCCCGAAAGTATTTTATCTAAAATATTAAAATAGAATTCCACCAAGTACTCTCTGTCAAAAATATTGAATATATTAAGTCAATTTTGGATTTAGTATTCAGTATCCATAAAGTTGTTATGGAATTTCAATTTTTATTATTAAAACTATTCACACATACATACACATGCAGATGCACATCTAAATATCTTATAAATAACATAAATGATTATTAATAGCAACATATGATACTTCCACTTGAAATTCGACACATTTACTGACACAATTATTCCACATATTGATAATGATTATATATTTAAACTACTAATATATCCGAATATAATATTATGATATTAAATATAAAGTATATACATACTGATAAGAAAATTCTTTTATTATGAGATGATGTTTTATCAAGTGTCAAGATAGCATGTTTTGTATATTTATTATTTCTTATCAAATTTTTTAAGACGTGCCACTTCAGTTCTCGTGTAATTTTATTTGCAAAATTAGCCTGCATTGTTGGTGGTTTATGGAAACATTCTTCACTTCCTAGTCAAATTAAATATTAAGACATGTCCACGATCGCATCTCTTAATTTATATTCAATTAATGAATTCGATCAGACTTTGAACTCACGGCGCGCCACTGCAGTATACAGTATAATAACACCATTAGTCCAAGCTTCGTGATTCTCATAAAAGTTGATTTGTTTTTAACAGCTGTTGGTGATATTCTGGCCGTCGGCGCAGACGGATATAGACAGTTGAGTTTGGCATTTGGATTGGAATAGAAGTGTGAGAACCTCCGCTGCACGTGGCCTACATCCGTCCACGTGGAGTCTGTCCCGGTGCATTCACATTTCACATCCCGGCGAAATGCATCTGGCGGCCGATGCGTCACATCAATTCCCAGATCCGGATATACTGCGTGAACTAGTGGTGGGCATCATCGGATCCGTTCAACCGAATCATCCACTAGTTTTTTTTTTTTAAATAATTTAACATTGTAATCGATTCAAATACGTGAATAAATAAATGATCTAAATAGATTTAGCGGCTTTGTTTCAACTTCGTTCGCGATGCGTAAGACCGCAATTGAAATTTCATAATCGGTCGGTTCGAATATTATTCGGATTGATTCAACTATGAAATGAAACAAACTAGGCTTCGACCCATTTTCCGTCGAGTGAACTTATGCCGTTTTCTGCGAAAACAACCATTCATTCATTCATTGTAATTTGTGACTGTAATCGGATACGTACTCAAAAGTAATTGAAATACAATAAAATAATTCGTCCATTCTTAGTAAACTCTCTCGTGTGTCTTATTCTAACTTATCAATAATCCTCGATCATAGATAACGCTTATAAGCAAATTACCCAGTAGTCAATCAGCTGGAAGAATATCAAATTTAAAATAATTTGTTAGCACAATACAACTTCACCTCTTAGTGAAAACGCACAGTGGATCAACACGAATAAATAATTAAATAATTCATTCAGTGCAATGACAGTAAGCACGATACAAACTCACTATTTTGTGGGTCTTGTTCTGGGTGATTAACAACCTTCGATGGACGACAGTGATGGCAAGCGGAAACGCAGTGAGGAGTATTAAACTTCTACACTTCTTCTTTTGACGCCTCTCCTTATAGGAGGTTGGTGACCATTTCCTCGAACATATCCCTATCCTAGGCCAGTCTTACCAATCCGGCTGCACTTTTAATCTCTAGCGAGTGGCGCAAATTCCGCATCCACGTGAACTTTCTTCCTAGAATGCTTAATTTTCCTTCGATTTTTCCTTGGACAATCAGCTGGATGATGCCATACTTATTGTCACTAAAAAGTGTCCAAAATACGAGACCTTTCGCTTCTTTATCTACGTCAAGAGTACGTAGCAACTTGCAGCTTGTCAATAGCGTCTCTTTATTTAGGGTGTTTTTATGGTTTTGCCTAAAATGCAGGATGCTATTGGCTAGCTGCAAGTTGGTGGCAGGATTTGTTGCAACAGGTGTAGAGGCTTTTAGTGGCAGGGAACACGCTGATGTGGCACGATTGAGCTCGCTCTTCTGCCAGCTGCGTGCTTACTGGAAGCATTGCACGCTTATTGCTCGGTTTCTTCTCTCGCATCCACACTCTCGTGTATAATCTGATTCTGTACTTTTCCTCTATAATTCATGGTTAGGTTAGGGTTGCCGCATGCTGTTCGTTAGAAAAAAGGACAACTGATATTTCTAATTTCATATTAATTTTTTTATTTGTTGGCGCGACTAGTTTGCTAACATTCTAGGTTGGCATCTTCAAGCGGTCACTACTAAACTATTAAAGTAATTATTAATCCGTATTTGCACGTGCCCATTTCTATTTCCTTAGAGATGTGTGCCGTGGCTTGAATGTCCGTTTTAAGATAAATCCGAGAGAATTCATCGGTGAAAGCCACACAAGAAGCCACAAGGCGTGAAACGCATTACAATAGATACGCATATGATACGCTTCTAATCAATTGGTATTTTGGTCTAACTCATTCGCTCGAGTACGGAATTTCGGATGGACGCACGATTCTCCAATCATGTTCAATAATTAGCTGGTTAATGGATTTCTACGTCCAGGCAAGCTTGGCTTTAAAAGTAGTTTAAAAATAAGTTTCTACTTATATGATTGACGCTTATACTATGAATATACTGGTTATTTTATGATACGCATATGAAATATTAAAACCCAAGGAAAAGAGGCACTGCAAAAATGAAACTAACGTGGACGTAGAATTAGGACTACAGGGTAAATATATGGTCACCAACCTCCTCTAAGAAGAGCCATTTAAAGAAGAGGATAATTATTAAATTATTATTTATATGTGATTAATAGTAAATACAGTAACTATAAATCATTACTTTTGTAGTGTGCAATAATTATTAAATAAACATGAAGGGTATAATGAGTTAATTAACCAAACACAGCCAGCTTCATATAAGAGGTTAAAAAAAAACTACTAAGACCTTGTCACGTATAAGTGGATGATCTAATCTTATTTAAATTATAAAAAAATATATAAACTTATATGATCGCGTTTTCAAAACACCCTGGCGCTTTGGGAATAGAAAAGTATCGGCGTTTATGTCAGGTGGCCAGATGATACCTGTTGTATGTTTATACTTTTGTAATGATCGAATAGTGATCATAGGATCTATTTTTCCCCACACAAACTCAAGAACGAAAATAGTGAAACCAATGTACGCTACCACCTAAGCCACATATTGTAAGCCACACAATCTACGCCAGGATCAGAGAACAGCCACTCAACGTATTGTAAGCATAGCCCTAACAACTTTTGTAAATTAACATAATAGAAAATAAATAATCTTGGACTTTATTTTTAGTATACTTTTGTGATAGTTGAATATTTAGCGATGCATACATACTCGCTTTCGTAAATCATAAATAATCAAGGTAAATCTATTTTAATAAATTAGTTATCTCAACGACATTGTGGACAGGAATTTTATTAAATAAAAATCAAAGATAAATAAGAAATACCAATCCAAATGATCACGAATAATTTATTATCTCATAAGATAACAAAATAAATATATCATATTTAACTTTAAAATATACTTGACCTACCTAAACATTATCATATTTTATTCTTCATTTTCTTTGTGTTTATTTACAATAGTTAGGGCTCAAAATACGGTTCCCTGATCCTGGCGCAGGTTGTGGGGCTTACAACATGTGGCTTAGGTGGTAGCGTACATGGGTTTCTCTATTTTCGTTATTGAGTTTGTGTACGGAAAAATATGCGTAAAAACCCTTTTTTGCATGAGACGGCACACTTAATAAACCTTGCGATATGTATTTATAAATATATAGTAACAAAATGTATATGCATACTCTTTTGTTACACCTCGATGGCACCTGTACTGAGCGAATACCTTTATTATGTATGGGCGAGAATGGCTTTATCGCTTCTAAAGAAATGAAAGTTGAAATAGTATCATTCAATACTCTCGGTGGCTGTGATCGCAAAAAAGTTCCTTGCAAAACTCCATCAGTTACACACACATGCCTGGTCTCGCTGCTTATTGAAAGTTTTTTTCTAACACGAGCAACAGGTAACAGGTAACAGGTTGTTGAGTATTCAAAGAGCAAACATAAACATCTAAATAACAAATAAAAAGTTTCTCAACTTCACGGATAACTTATGTCAGTTCATTTGAGCGGACTGTTTTCATTTTAAAATATTAATGTTTTTAGAAGAAAGCAAAACACAACGATCGCAGGTATCAGTACAATAAATTGCATAACTGTACAATGATGTATGCATGCATAAACACAACCTCGTAAACATACAGGTAAAAAGTTTATCCAATACAATATGTTTGAAAATAAATTAACTTACCCGCGATAAAATCAGAATCCATACTGTTAAAGATGCTGAAAAATCCCAACTGAAGTGGCGAGGCGTATTCATTTTGTTATAAATATTCACTACACGATTATGGACATGTCAACTTTTAACTTTCATGAACATTTTAAACTTTTTAACACATTATTATTTAATAAACAGAACTTTCAGATGAAACAGGTGGGTTAACACATATATTTGTCATGTTATCACTATGAATTATATATAAAATAGTGTTTAAAAGTTAAGAATTGTTTGAAAACTTTCATTTCTGGTGCGAAACCCGCTCACTACCCACCTCCACATACCATTTTTCTCGACTAAATATTTTTCACTCACCTACACCTACAGACTTACACAACACTCGTGCTGCTAGCTTCAGGTAGAACCGAGTGCTGCCAGTATACAAAAATATAATAGAGAACGCATAATATTATATTTGAGCTCATTATGTTTTTTTAAAATTAGTTACTTTTTATTTTAAATAAAAAATAATTTTACAACCAAACCACACTATTTTTTCATACTATAATAAAGTTATAATAATTTTCTGTTTCGTTTATAAGTGTTGTGTACATAGTTAAGTGTATAGCAACATTGCTTTTTAAACATTCAACGGTTACCGGCACCACGTTGTAGCTGTCATTGTTAAGTTTATCAGCATTTATTTCGTTATTATTGTTAACTTTAGCTGTAATAAATGTAATGGTATTTCCGTTTTGTTTCTTATCATCTCGAATTATTTTTCTAATTGAAGAGGCATAATGGGTGAAGAAAATCCGGAAGATGTTTTCAAAATTTTAGTGGCCACTGATATTCATCTTGGCTGTCATGAATCGGACGCTATTCGAGGCGATGACAGTTTCAATACATTTGAAGAGATTTTACAGTTAGCTGTTGAACATGAAGTAGATTTTATTCTATTGGCGGGTGATCTCTTCCACCATGCAAGACTGACTCCGAGTTGCCTGCATAAAACTGTCGGTTTGATCAGAGACTACTGCTTCGGAGATAAGCCGTCTGAATTAGAAATTTTATCAGATCAAACGGAAAACTTCAAAGAATCAACAGCTGGCATGGTCAATTATGAAGACCCTAACATAAACATTTCCTATCCAATATTTTCCATTCACGGAAATCATGATGATCCAGTCGGAAAAGGTGCAGTGAGTACATTGGATACATTTGCTCGTGCGGGCTACATTAACTATTTTGGAAAGTGGACAGATTATAGTAAAATTACAATTTCACCGATCCTAATGCAAAAAGGAAAAACAAAGTTAGCTCTTTACGGTCTAAGTTTTCTCAAAGATCAAAGACTATCGAGATTGTTTCGTGAAGGAAAAGTTATTACTGAAAAAGTACCTGATGATAAAGAATGGTTCAACATATTAGCTCTCCATCAAAATAGAGTGGATCGTGGACCCATGAACTTCATTAAAGAAGAATATTTACCAAGCTTCATCAACTTAGTCATTTGGGGCCATGAACATGATTGTCGAATTGAACCGGAATATAATCCCACGCGAGATTTTTACGTCACACAGCCTGGTTCTCCAGTAGCGACATCCTTAGCTCAAGGTGAAGCATTACCGAAGCAAGTTGGACTTTTAAGAATATATAAAAATACATTCCAGCTAACCCCTATAAAATTGCAAACTGTTCGTCCATTTGTTTTTGAAACTATTGTTTTATCGGAGGAAAATTTAGATCCGACGATGGTTAATGCTCATGAACAAGTACAGGAGTTTCTCAGAGTTCGTGTTAACGAAGCTTTAATAAAAGCCGAAGATCAAAGATATGGTCATAGTAAACAACCTAAAGAGCCTTTAATTAGGTTGAATGTTTTATATGAAGATGATAGTCAACAATTTAATGTGATCAGGTTTGGGCAGCAATTTTCTGAATTTATTGCTAATCCGCAAGATTTAATTATTTTAAAAAGAGAAAAAACAAAGGACAGAGAAAAATTCCAGCATAATATAGATAGAGATGCCCTCGATGATCTAGTACTGAATGAAGCTAATGCTGATGAAATAAGTGTGGAGTCACTTTTGGAGAAGTATTATGAAGAGCAGAGCGAGTCAAAGCAGTTGAAAGTTCTGTCTGTCAAGTGCTTAGGTGATGCTGTAAAACGTTTCACCCAGAAAGGAGATCCCGATGCTATCGCTGATGCTATTACTATGCAAATAGGTGCCTACATGACTCATTTGATGAAATCAGATGCAGACACTGAACAGGAAGTAATGGACCAAATATCCATTTTCAAAAATGAACTATTTGCTAACACTGGTGATTTAGTAAAAGAAATAAATAAAAATTTAGAATTGGCCCCAGTTAAAAAGAAAAGTAAAGAAGTAATAGAAATCAATATCAGTTCTAGTGATGATGATATGCCTATTATGCATAAACAAACTCCGCAGAAATCATCTCCTGAACCAGCTCCGGTTCGAGGACGTGGCCGTGGAAGAGGTAGCAGAGGGGGGCGAGGGTCTCGAGGAGGAAGGACCTCAAATGTTAATCCTCTCAATGTTAGCATACAGTCTACCTCTAAAAGTCCCTCTAAAAGTATGTCAGATTGGCTCGGTAGATCTTCAAGTAAACCACCTGCAAAACCACCTGCAAAACCAGCTGCTAAATCTAAAGTAAAACCTTTGTTTGAAGATAGTGATTGACAATTGTGTTAAATTTTTATTGATTTTGTCATTTTTCAATAAGTAAAGTACAGTCGAATTACCTCTTATGTTGGTCTCTTTGAAAAAATATTTTTAAAATTGTTACGTTAAACTAAAAGTATAACATAAACCACTGATGACAATAAATTGAAAAATTACCATAAATCTTAAACTCAATGTCACTTTTAATATTACTAATATACATAATTCGAAGTGGAGACCAATTACTATTTTTTGAATTCACATTTATTGCATATACATGTTTACTGTGTTTACAATATATTTTTAAGTTATCAATTCACACATAAATCGATATGAAATATCTTTCAATTATTTTTTCTAGAAATAAGTCTGATCCGAACCTACATACCTTTGGCAATTGCGCTCTGGCAACTTAGCCCTTTCAACTATGTTGTGTAGGTTTGCATCCCGCCTGTGCATGAAATGTGATTTTTCAACATTTTTTTATGTTTTGTATGTGAATTGAATATCTAAAATCATATTGTAGATCAAATTTAGGCATTTTTAACCATTTTTATTGAACAGTAATTCTTGCGTGTGAATTTTTGCCTAATCAGATATCTTTTAGTATAACTGAATTATTATATTGAAATAACAGAAATATACACATTGAGTATTTTACTAACACTTATACTTATTATTAAGTAAATATATAATAAATAAGTTTTTTTGTCATAAATATTTATGTACCATGTGTCAATAAAATACATGTTCGTTATTATTATTTGTTTATTTTTTTTTTAATTTAGGTGTTTTAGAAAATAAGAGACTTTTTAAGCATATATATTATATATATATACTGTAAATATAAACATTTCATGACAGTCTGACATGTCCCTTAAAAATGATTTTTAATTATCGTGGTCTAGAAGAGAGAAAGTGTATATTTAAAGCTTAAAATATAAATCCTGCATTGCTTAGGGCAGAAATCCTTAAATGATTATATGAAAATCAACAAGTACTCGAGTAAAATTATTGGATTTGATTTCATAACAGCTTTTCAAATATGAAACCTGCTACCTTATAATAGTTAGCGTTTATAAGTGGATGCTCAATTTCTTAGTAGTTTCTTATATATTTTTTGTATAAAAGATTTTTTATGAGCAATTATTTCAATATTTTTTTATAATGCACAAAGAAATCTCCCTGGAGATTTTATTGTAAGTGTGCAGAATTTTCAATTGTTTTACACATTTTAAAGTCAAAGAACATTTGGCTCAAATATTTGAGCTGGAATAGCATGTGATAATTGTAAATAAAATGTATATAAAACTGTTTTTACATACCGTAATTTTGCTTTTATTTACTTATGAATTTACTTTTAATATTTTTGATTAATTAAATAAATTAAGATAAACTTGAGTACAGTCACATTTTCAAATAAGTTTCCTGGAATATCATTTCATCTGCATATTATTATATTTAGTTTTTACGAGTTAGTTTTGGATTAATAAATATCATTTTCAAATTTAAAAGCCGGATACTTTAAATATTTATGTTATTTATAAAAAAACTGCAATCTCTTTTATTACATTGAATATATATATCACAAAATTATTTGTGTTTGGGATTCATTTTGGAAGAAAATATTAATATTATTGTCGTTGGTTATGCTTTGTTGTCTATTACATATAATATGTCAAAAATATAGGTTATATTTTTTTCCGGTTGTGAGCACAGCGGTGTTTTTTATTTGATTTATATCGTTAACAGTTTATTTTACAGTGTTATCTAGATTTTTTTGTTAATGTATCATTCTGTAAGTGAAAATTGCACTGACTCAAATCTAATTGAATTGTTTCATTCAATAATTTTGAAGGACACCTTAACATACAGATATAAAGTAAGTAAAGTTGCGAATTAGTGAACAGAATAACAGTTAAAGGGAATATTTTTCTGTATTTATTTTTTTAATGAGAAGGTTTTCCGTGTGTCAAATATAAATTCTAACAACATATATAACTTTTAATTTATCAGTACAAGTTAATAAATAAGTTTAAAATTTTGAAAGTACCATTGTAACTTTTTTAAACCAATAAAATAAGAAAAATTATTCGAAATAGCATATTTATTGAATTTTTAAAATTAAAAATACTACACAGCGACCTTAACAAATTAATAGAAATATCTTATTAGAAAAACTAGCCTAACTATCATACTCATTAATATCACTGAATTTTTAAAGTGGCCTCAATCTTTTGTCTTTGTAACTGTCGTGTTACTTTTAGTAATTTTAGTTTTGCGTTTTTTCTTTTTCTTTGTTGTCTTCTCCACTGCTTCCACTGATTCTGCAGAATCCGACCTATCAGAGAAAGCATTGTTGCGATTGAGTTGCTTTGCTCTGGACTTTCTTGTCTGGACAGTGGTAGCGACAAATCCTCCTTTCCGAAACCTAGTTCTTGCAGCACTTGCTGTGTGACTCTCATTGCTTGGAAACGTTGATGAACTAAAATGCTCCTCTGTACGTATTGTGTCTATAATATTAAAACTGGTGCTAATACTCTCACTTTTTGTTGTTTTTAATCTGTAATTATTAAATAGTCATGTCATATAGGTCAAATTGTTTAGGTTTACTAATATAATCAGTTTAAAAAAATCAAGGCTAATTCAAGTATAAGGTTTAATATCTGTTAAACTACTTACTCTCTTTGTAATATTAACTTTAACATCAACCTAAAAAAATAATTAAATTACCTTGGTTTTTTCTTCCATGCTCTGGACATATTGGTTTGATGATCCCTTTGTAGATATTCGCTAACGACTTCTGATAATTTCATTTTCATTTTCATTTTGGGTTTTGTTTTCTTTGTTTTAATTTCATCCTTTCGTTCTTCTTTTGCCGCAAAGCTATTCTCTATTGCTTCCAGTTTTTTAGAGCAAGACCTAACAAAAAATAATTCATTTTTATTAAAGCTGGAGAGGACAACAAATTGACCTAACAAAAAATGATTATAATAGTTTAAAATACACACTTCAGTAGAGTTTCACTATCAGTGTATGTTCCCATCGCTAGATTGGAAATGCCCCATGACAGAGGTAAATACGAGTTAGGCTGGTCAGTCTGCACTCCCGTCCAAATATTTTTTCTGAGTGTTGTCAACTTTACTTGCAGTTCTGATGGTTGAGTGCGTCGGGACATCTTTGTTTCTGATATACTTCTGTGGAGCATAACAACAGTGGTGAGTTTATTTTAAACATTATTATAGTAGAGGGTTTTTGTTCAAACACTTGATTTTTTTGTTGTTTAGAGTGAGTTCTAAGTATCAAGGATATTTTTGTGCTTTCCATTTTTAACTCCAAAAAGATTAGTAAAGATTTACTAAACAGTTCTTTCAATGTTTACAAATATTGTATTCAATGTTTTTGCAAATATATATGATATGTATATTTACTTTGGTGGCGGGAAGCACCTGAACTGTGGCCACACTGGAGATTTTGGCTTAGCACTTTGTGGTATCTCATTATAAGCAGAAAGGCTTCTTCCTCGCGGCAGGTATGAGGAATATTTAACTTCTCGATCTGACTGCTCTGGTGAATCCAAAGGCTGTAAAGTCATATAAATTAATTTAATAATTGACAACGCAATATAGAATAAATATTAAGAATAATTCATAACTTTTCACCATAATATATTTCATGTCACTGTTATAAAAGACAATGCATGAATTTAATCCTTATTTATTTTATTTTCTAATTTGATTTGATTCAAAATATACATTGGATAAAACGCCAAATTTTATAAGAGATTGAATGTAATTTTTTAGGGCTGTTATGTGATTGGAGTTTGTAGTATTACAGGTTTTTATATTTTAGTTTTATTATGGATATAAGACCAAGGTATCTCTTACCACATGTCGTAAAAAAATACCTACTAAAACATAATGAACCCATAATGATAAGTTGATTTGTCTCTCTGTTCAGATAATCTTGAGAGTATAAAATAAATGTTTTATGCTTGGTTTATTAGTCGGTTTCAAATGGTAACAATATACAATTAATTTTAAATTCAGCAATGTTAGGTATGATTTCTGTTGGCTTCGCAAACCGTTATGAATTTTTTCATTAGATAAAACATCACCATCATTTAAAAGAACTGTAACCTGGGCTGGTGTGACTTTGAGCTCTGGTGGCATTCTTTTTCTTCGCTGTGGTTTAGCCTTGCCGGATGCTCGGAATTGCTTGTGCAGTCTCCTAACAGGGCTCGACTCATCTGCTGTATCGATGTCTGTTGACAAGTCTCCCATCTCACTTCCGGGGTCCGTCGTTAGATCTATAGTAGCTCTATAAATCTAAAAATTTAAACAATGACAATTAATAAATATGCAATGAGTATATTTTAGGAACATATTAATTTAAAGTGTTGACTCTTCATTATAAGATGTGTAAAATATTTTGAAAATATATTTTGGGTGCTTATGATACCGTACGACAAATGAGCATCAAGTAAAGATACTTTGAAAAAGCAAATTTAAAGTCTAGAAAACAAAGTCCTGAATCTACTTATTACTACTAAATTTTATCATTGAATACTTACTGGCAATGTTTCTCTTGGAATTGGAATTGTGGTTTTAAATTTCTCTAACTTAAGACGATTCTTCTTTGGTACCTTTGAATAAGGAAATAAAATAGTGTTCGTTAAGAGAAAAATTTATCTGTGAATATTTTAATTAATTTAGCATATTCTCTTTTGAGGTGATTCTATAATTATTGAATTTTCTATGCTAAGGTTTACGGTGTTTGTTTATGAATATCTTAATGGAATTGTCGAAATCTGTTAAATCTAGTGAACTGAAAGTTTAAACTTTTTTTTGGTAACAGTTTTTTTTAATTGGTTTATTACTATTAAACTTTGTTGCTAGAAATCACTGATTGGCATCACATAATTTTATAAGGCAGTACCCTTTTTCCTTTCATTTTGGCAGGCAGTACTGGTGATGGCGGAGGCACCAGAATGTGATCCAAGCTAGTCTCGTCTCTTTTGGCTCTAGATTCTGCTTCAGAACTGCTACTAGAAGTGTCTCCCTCATCACTGTAATACAACAATGGTATATTTAAGTAAACGGTTGAATACACTGTAGATGGTTTTTTAATTAAAATCATAATGCCCAAGTTCTGATGAGCAATCAAATTTACCCAGTAATTACCAAACTCTTAAATGCACCATCCAGATTTTTTAAAACACTATTTTTCCGATAAAAGATCTGCAGTTATTCTATTGAATAATTAATTAATTTTTATCTTAATTAATTAATTATCGAAATATCGTTTTGTATTATCTGTGTGACAGATTTAACAGCTGGTAAGAATGGTTGAATAAATTTAGTTTTTGAGGACTTGGCACCGACCAATTGAGTATGTTAGTCACACCATTAATACCATAAATTTCACAGATATATTGTTTAAGATAATTTCTATATCGACATTTTTAATGTATCTTATTGGATAAAGTTAATATTTCCAATAAGAAATAATACATCAAATAATTTTAAGACTAAAATAATTTTTCTGGATATGTCACTCAAGACGTATTTAATTTCAAAATTTAATAATTTCAACATACAATAAATAAATTTTGAATACCATATTATGATAATATGTGGAAAAATCTAAATTGCATGAATACAAAATTTTCAGTAAAAGTTAGATATAAAAATTTCGTATAATTTTATAAATACATATTGCTACAAATGATTTCGACATATATTGACCGTATATTTTTCAACTGACCTTGAATAATCAGACAGTTCAATATTGGTTGGTTCGTCAGCACTGGAACCTTCTTTGAGGAGCCGGTTGATGATCTTGTTCCTCAGCCTCTCCTTGTTTGGATTTTCGTCGCAGAAGTCTAGCAGGGTCTCGCAGAAAGCCCTTCCGAGACCCTCGAAGTCTTGCGCACAAAAGTGAGTGGCCACCCTCCCTCCGAGCTCCGAGCCTCCGAACGATGCCTCCATAGTGAAGCTGTTGGCCACCCCCATCATCCAGACCACCACTCGCCCTGTGCCTTCCTTGCTTCGCTGTATACGAAACTTGCAGCTTTCAAAAGAGAACTGAAACGAGATATGTGATTCGGTCACGCAGTTCAGAATCCGCATGATTTGCATTTAAACTATTGTATGCCGCTACGATTTTTGCATTCAGTGGAAGCATAGTGGATTGAGTCTTGAGACATTTTCTCGCATTATTGTTATACAACGTCTACTGTCCTTAAGTGGAGGTATGAAATAATTTGAAATTTCAAAATACCTGTAAATATATTCCTGCTCATAGGTTAGTAGGTTAGTGGGCAATTGCGATATTGGTTTACAATAAACTCACGATTTTTAGTTAGTTGTAATTTCTGTATTACCACGGAATCAACTGCAGGTAAAAATAAACTCAGAACATATAGATTAAAAAAATGTCTCAAAAAATATCAATCTAACCAGACGCGTTTTCGGTGACAGCATGTTCGAAGAAACCCTGAAGGTTCTGGTGTGTTTCTTTGAATTCAGTTCTGGCTAGGTCATCCTACCTTATCAGCGCAGTTCTTGTGCAGCATCAGCGGGAAGACTTGTTCGTGCAGTCGCTTGTCGAGCCCCCGTCTGTTCTCGCATCCGTAAATGAACACGTTGTGCTTTCTCGAGTGGGCGTGGAGATCGCAGTACATCACGACTCCGCACTCTTCTATCAATCTGGAATAAAAAAGTAAAAATCAAGTTAGTGGAATTCGCCTTACTTTGTTATGGTGTGTTTCCGAATATCCTGCTACCTTCTGATCATGAGTTTGGTGTGCCACACGGGAGGGTAGGTTTCCCTTATCACAGTTCTGTACTGTCTGTTCAAATCTCTTCCGGTCAATGAACACCTGTTGTTTCCAACGATCACCTGAAAGTTAAGCAATTTTATGATCTATATTTTTAATCTATATTATTTAACTGAATTGTTATATATAAACGGTTCGTACAAGAACCGATTTCAAAAATCATCGATTTTTTTTCGACAGGAGGCGTGGGTTTAAATCTCACTTTTCTCGAATAAATATTGTTATCAAAAAACTAAGCAAAAAATAATAACTGAAAAAGCACAAGTGGTATTATTTTTTTTGTTTTTTGTAATACAACGTAGGTTTGTGCCTTACTCCGTCTGGATTCAACATGGGGACCAACTTGAAGATGAACTTCTCCCTCAGCTCTCGAGCCTGGTTGGAGTCTCCAGTGAGGAAATCCATAAAGCCTTTCATCATCCAAGAGGAGGGAGTCTCTCCTGGATGCACTCTGGCTGTTATGACGATCGCTTTCTTTTTCTGAAAATAAAAACAAAAAACTTATAAACTTTAAATATCGCTTAAGTGTTAATTCAAAGGATTCAATGAAAAATCTTTTACAGCAATATATCATCGTATATCTTAGAAACTGTCAACTACTTTGAACGCTAAAATGGATCGTTTAGTCTGGCGTTCAAACATAATAAAATAAATCGTCTGGGACAGATCTAAATCAGACGTGAACTTAATTCCTATACATCAATTAATTACAGACGTTCAAGTCCTTGGCTACCTTTGGTTCGTTCTCGTTGGGAGGTGCCGTGATGGTGAGATAGTAGACGTTGTTCCCGGCCAGGGTCCTGCAGAGTAGCCGCAGCTTGGTGAAGGCGGACTTGATGGGGTGGTTCTGCAGCCGGCACAGGTAGTCCTGCAGGTCGGAGTAGGTGTAGGGGTAGCAGTGGGCGAGATACACCACGTCTCTGTCGTGTGGGAATTCCACGTTGAACGTCAGGGTGTAGTTGGGATACGTTTCTTCTTCTTCGCATCTGGAGTTATAATGACATGCTTACTAAAGGGAGGCAGGTTTTAGTCTAGACTTTTTTTTATTACAAGCATTTAAAAAAATATAAATAATAAAAAAATAAATAGTCTGTCTTCGGGGATTCTTTTACATGCTGAGGATGAGGTGCAGCTGTGATGGATTGGTTTGACTTACGTCGGGTCGTTTTTGAAGTAAGAGATGTTGTCGGCGCACCGCCTCCAGCCTATGGAGTGGAGTTGCGCGTCTTTAGTGGAGTACATGAGTGGCCTCATCCCCTCGTTGTAGAGGCTTTCCCCCTTCGATAGGTTGACTATCGAGAATCTGAAAACATATTATTTTATATAACGCAACTGCAATTTTCAGCACTAAGTGTTTTCGAATTGTTTTACCTTACCTATCGTACATTATATGAGACTTTTTACAAACTTTTAATTCATCGGTAATTGGTATATGTTAAACTCTAAAATATATCTGATGTGAAACGTAAATAATAAATTATTAATTATATAAATTTTATTAAAACCAAACGGTTATCATGACTAGTATTTTAATCCATGATATAGTTTAAAAAATTCACATAACCGAGATCGTCACGCTACTTCTGTAAGATAAAAAAGCTCACACTGTCTCTTTTGTTTAACTAAGAGTGGTGTTCCCTATCATCAGTTGTGACGTCATTGTTCAGCTGTCGTTTTGCTCGCATCCTCACCTGTAGATGACGTGCTTCTTGGTGTTGGTGACCCTGAAGTAGAACCACTGCATGTGCCTGTTGGTGTACAGGTCCGTCCTGAGGTAGAGCTCGTAATAGGTGCTGGTGATCTTCACCGCTTTGGCCAGGTTTCCGGACTCGAAGCGGGACTCGAACCGGAGCTCGTCCTCTCTGCCGCTACTGGAGCAGGCTGTCATAAAGTAGCGGCTGCCACCCACACTCGAACGACTGAACTGGAATGCAATTTAAGCTCATTGATTCGTCAGTTTATGGGACAATCCATTCATGCAAACTGGGGTGTAAATTCGCCGTTGGGACTAATGGCGAGCATAATCAATTTATTTTGTCGGTGACGCGTATTTGATTGATAAGTGTCAGAAAGCACCCGGCGTGGACGTTTCAGCTCTGGTACTTAAACTTAAACAGCTGGTGTAGTACTCACATAGTTGACGGCGCTCATGGGGTAGTACTGGAACATGACTGTGCCGGACTCCTCCCCCACGGGCTTGGGCTGGAGCTCCCTCCCGGTCCTCGTGTAGTAGCACTCGGGGATGGGCGGCATGTACTCGATGTGGTGGACACGGTCTTCGAGGACCTAGAGATCGCAACGTTATCAACATTCGCCATCAGTGCGTTCTCTAAATTAGACTTTTATTATTTTGATTGGTAGAAAAAAACTACATGAAAATTTTTAATAAAACTCAAATAATCAAAACGCCAAATCAACAAACGTAACCTGACGCGAAAAAAACTTCGAAATTACATGTGCCGCCTTCGTCTTGTTTATGTACACAAAATCAATGAACTTTTGATATCAATCATGATATTATTTACTGTAGCAATCTAGCTACATATATCAAGAATGTTGGTCAGAATTTATTTTGCGATTTTAGTTTACAGCCAAATATACCCTTTACTAAGTTAAATTAAAGTTTACACGGCACATTCTGTGAAAGGTTTTTATTAATTTTTGTGCGAATTATTAGATCATGCTCGTCTAATCCATAATATATTTCCCAGTTCCTATGGAATGGAATTCTTCCAGGGCATGCCAGGGTTTCTGTGACTTTATTGCCTCGGGATCGTGGGCTCACGAACTTTTGAATTAGAATTTTTTTACATTGTTTAATAGTCAATATACCAGGGTGAATGTACCGTTAGTGCTCACGTGAACCTTAGGGATGGTTCGTGGTCTATCTATTTAGAATCTATTTCTACATCACATTTTCGTTGATATATATATTTTTTATTTAAAGGTAACTTTGTATTCTTTCTTCACTTTAAGTTTATTATATTTTTTTGCATGACTAGTTTCGACCAACAGTCTGTGTCATCATCAGATGCGTAACGAAACAGTTACCTTTATTATATAAAAAAATGGATCTTCACCAATCAAATGCCTTGTCCCTCAACAAGATATAGAAATTGTTTCTGTTTAAAGATTTTCAGTCTGACTTTTTCTGACATTTGTTGTGTTTCTTATTTTTAAAAATGAATTTGAAGTTTTGAATGATTTTTTTATTTATTTAATCAAATTTAATTTATTAAAATAGATTTTTGTTAATATTTACTGAAAAGTAAACATTTTTATGTACTTAAGTGAGTGCATTTTATTAAATAGTTTTGGTATTTTATTAATGAGTACAAAATAAAGAATGTGTATATTTTAGGTTAATATATGCATAGCAATAGTGCATTATATACAGTAAACATTATCAATTATGTTGATTATTATAATTGATAGAGATTTTTTTTTAAATTTACTTTCAAATAATAGGAGATTTGCTTTTGACTGAAAAAGCTAAAAATTATATAATTATGACATGTTTCTTTTCATATTTGATATGCTTTCAAATTATACATCAAAAATAATCAATTCTAAATATAAATTTAATCTAATATTTTACCAGAATAATAATGATTGTATTCAACCAATTTTAGACATGATGGAGGGCGCAAATTTCTATTATTGCCTATCCGTCATATAATATAAAACACAGGGGCTGCGGCCGAATGTCACGTTTCGTTCAAGACCAAAGCCTCCTTTTTGTGAAGGTTCTATTTCGGAGGCTTTCAGCTGGCCGCATCAATAGTACCGGTTTGTGAACTTGCACCAACTTTCTGCTGTCAAGCGCGCGGCTTGTTACCGCCCAGAACGTATTTAGAAGCCTTTGTTATTTTTGTATCCTGAAATATATTTTCAGCGACTGACAAAGTACTCGAACGTCGCCGATCAAATCGATAATTTTAATTTGTATGTTGGGTTAAAAAAAGACGCATTGTGGCAGTCGCCGATAGTGAAGTAGGACCCGCGTTTTCAGGGCACCGTGCAACAGGTTATTAGATTTCATTTTGGGGTTTGGAAATACAGATGACTCCAACATTTTTGCAAACCCGTTGGTTCTGCTTAAATGTTAAACTCTAATAATCAGACAGATTTTTGAATGTTGAAAATAATATCATATGAGCAAAAAAAATATATACACCTGGGTCAGTATTTCAAATGATGAAAATAATACAATGTAAGCCAAAAAATAAATACACCTGCGTCCTAAAATACGCTCAAATCTATGGTCACCATACCAACATGCTCTGCATTGTATTTATATTGGGCATAAAACGTATTATTGTATATAAACGATGGCCATTAAAGAAATATATTTATCAGATTAAATTGTTTGGATTGTATTTAAAAATGGTACGACAGTAGATTTATTATTTCAGAGTTTTTTTTTTTTTTTTTTACTTAATTTAAAGTTAATTTTAACTTGTGCAAGTAATGGTAAACTCTATAGAATTCCGTGTGACAATAGATCACATTTTCTTGATTCTTGTGAAACATCTTATTTTACCATGATCGTATGCTACATCAAAATTTTTTTTTTATAATTTTGACAACTATTTGACTACCACTAGTAAGTAGTCAACTATTTTTTGTATTAAATTTGATATCTTTTTATGCATTTTTTAAAAATATATTTTCATATGCCTCAAAATTACATTTGAAATAGAGTGTATATTTTTTATATGCTTTGGCCGATGAATTGTTGTAGATCTTAGGAATTAGTTTCGTGTATGACGATCATTGATTCTACTATATAATTCTCGTTTACATCGGAAGGAGTGTTGCTGAAATGTACAAAAATATGTAAATACAGTACGCTTTTATTACTAAAAATAGTTTTAAATTTATATAAAATCTTTTACACTGAGTGGGAGTTGTTACAATCTGTTCCTCAAATGGCTGGTAACTTTATAGCCTACTTATATTTAAAACTTTATTAAATTTGACATTGGCTAATGGTACCCACCGCTGTACTCGAAGGAAGGTTCATGAGTTTCTTTTATGTTCCAAACTTTATTCGTGCCTTTGTTGAATAGCGGAGTTTTTCGACGAGAGAATTTATTATGTTACTACTCGAAGAGCTTGCCGAAAATGGACTCGTCCGTTCTTCCAAACTGAATGGGTTCTCCTAACCAAACTACCCTCAGACTGTAAATTTTAATATTTATATAATAGCGAAAATTTTATATTTTTTCTATTTTGATTATTATTTTGGTGTCTGATAGTAAAAAAAAATAGATTTTAGGTTAAGAGTCCCCGATCCTACCTGGCACTCCGTGGGCCATCTCGCCGCTTGCTGCGGGCAGTCCAGTTCGCGGGGTAGAGCGAACAGGTCCCGTGGCTCCTTCAGCCTGGCGATGGTTTTGAAGGTTCTGGAGTCGATGTTCACCTCTATCTGGTTGCTCTTGATGGCGTTCTCCAGATAGTTGCTGATGTACGTGCCTGGAATGACACACACTGTGAATATACGTTTGCCCAGGACACTTCGAATCAGACAAACATATTGACATAAACAATACTTGATACTTTACTAATATAATTAGGGACATCAGTTCACACATAGAAGAATCAAATCCCACACAAATCACGATGATATTTTTCTGAGAATTTCTTTAAATCATCTTCTATGTGTGAGCTAATTTGCCTAATTATATTAGTAAATAATATAAACCTGTGATAGGTAATAAATACGCATTTGATTGACGTTCAATCCAAAAATAGACATACAATACTTGATACATTATACAATACTATAAAATAATTTATAGCGAATTCATTATTGAAATAGTATAACGTGAGTTTTTTCAATAGTTTTATTTTAATCGCTAGTTGCCAATCAACAACTGAATTTTACGTTTGGCATCCGTAATCAATTAGATTAAAAACTTTATCGTAATTTTCATGAGAATGTCTGATATTTGGAAAAATTACTTACCCGATAAAAACATTTTTTATTGAGTAAACTGCAGGAAATATTATTACGAATTAAATAGCATATATAATAGCATAAATTTTCAAATGGTAATATCACAAAAACTACAGCTCACGCCCCATATTAATCCTAGCTACACTTTATTAGCATCACTAACTCGTTCTTCATGTTGACTTACTGAAACTAAATATTTCTATCAGATATAAACTTTTCTATTATCTATTTATAGACTTAAAGTTTAGTTTACAACTCCGGTATAGTAACGCGTCGGTGGGATATCGTTTTACTATTTTAACGTGCGCGTATTTTTTGTAGCAACAAATCGTACCACCAACTTGCAGCTAGCCAATAGCGTTCTACATTTTAGGCAAAACCATAAAAAAAAACACCCAAAATAAAGGCTGCATGTGTAGAGGAGCTTTATCAAAGAAGCTTTATCGTTGCAATTATTTTCATTACAAGAATATGAACTATACTACCATAGGTTTCATTTTGCATTCGTTTGGAATCATGCGAGTGATTCGCGATGTCATCTAGAGAGGTGTGCAGGAAAACAACAGTAGTATCGCGGTATATATTTCTAAACATAAAAATAGTTGTCACGGAAAACGAAAAATGACCTTAATGTCACACAAATTTTACAGCAGAATAGAACAAATGTATTTTTTATTTTTACTGTGCATTTTTTGGCTATAGGTTAAGTTAGATATAGATAAAACCACGAGAATGAAATAAAAATACACTAAAATTTTCAAAGTAAACGGATGTACGAAATGAAAAATAGAGTTGTAGTAAAAATCAATTTTTTTTTACCATATTTGAATGCAAAATGTTTATCAAAAAAACACATGTTCTTGGCGTTGGTAACAGAAACAAAACATTATATCCGTTGTCAAACAATTCCCGTCGAACGGAGCTTTCTATTAAATCTATAAACGCACGCACAGCGCGGCGCTCTTCAAATTCGGTATACTGATTTCAAAAATCGAACACGACTTCTTATTGTTTAAGAGTGTGTTCTTTTTTCAAAAATTGAATTTTTCACAATTACATTACCTCTCGCGCAGACGGGGAACAAGGCAGCCTGCAGCTCCTTCACGTGCTTCGCTTCCATTATCATTTCAAACATTTTTATCTTTGATTTTACTTATCCGTTACCAAGAAACGACCGGCGGGTCTCCTGTATCGGACCCGCGACTGATGCATCGATTGGCTCCCGTGTGGAGCAGCTCGATTCGACGCGTACGAGTATTGGCAGTGCACTAATGCCTTTGACATGCCAACCCAGTATAATATTTTGAAATAAAATAAATTTTATTCGTATCCATTGAACTGATATTCGGCGGCCGAAGCCGCGATATTTTTTTGCACAAACGTTACTCGTGAAATAATGTGTATGATATCTAAAATAAAATTCATGCGATGCGACAATTTTTAAAAAAAGAATCAAATCGATATTTGAATTAGGAACACTTCTTTTACTGCTGTTTAAATTTGGAATCGGTGTATTTTGAATTCGGAAACGGAAAGCGTGCCGCTGCGGCTCGCGGCCACCCTCGGAAACCACTCGAGGCGACTGAAAATCTCGACACTGATGTCGACCGCGAACCTTCCGAACCGATCCCCCCTGGTCGGTAAACTTGTCCTCAGTGTATGCAAAGGGCAGGTGTCGCCAACGAGAGGGTCGAAACCTTCTGCAACCGCTCAGATCGATTATTATAAAGTTTTTTTTTTCTAATAGACGCGCAAGAACTTCTAGAACTTAGTTTTGTTTTAGGTATTTTGTTAATATTATGATTAGGCTCAATTTGCAGATAACATTAGAACTCGCATGTTCAATCAAGATTTTTTGTAATCCAGTGCTAGTGATGGTCAAATGGCAATATAATTTTAGCTATAACTTATACATTTGTCATTTCTTTTATATATTATTGCAAATAGAGTAACTAATTGACAATAGAATCGACATGGTTCAGATAAACTTTTGTTCTAAAGAAATAATAAATATAAATGTTCTTATTGGTGTTAGTTTTTTTTAAATTTGAAATTTATATGAACATAACAATATGTCGATTTTTTGATTAACGTCAATCAGATGCGTATTTATTACCCATTATGGGCTTATTATATTATTACTAATATGATTAGGCACATTAGTTCATACATAGAAGATGATTTAAAGAAACTCTCAGAAAAATATCATCGTGATTTGTGTGGGATTTGAACCCACATCCCTGGTTTACATGACCGGTGTACTAACCCTTGTACTAACGAATCACTTCCGTTTATCGAAAATTTTTAACAATCATACTCTTCATATGAAGCAATGTGCCCAGGCCAACCAATATTTTGTGATTTGCAAGCACTGGACTTTTTGAACAAAGTAACAAGTGAAGCGATTTTAGTCCTATCTGGATATTATTTTTAAAATCTATTAGTTTTAGCCAAGACGCTCATCTTCATCATCTCATCAAGAAAATCATCTTCTATGTATGAACTAATGTGCCTAATCATATTAGTAATAATGAACATAACCCGATAATCTGCTTTAATCTAATCTGGATAGTTGCTGTGGTATTTTTTATTAATATTATGAAAAATTAACAGATATAAATAAATTTTTACATCTGTTAGTGTAACAATTGTAATATAAACCTTACAACGCAAAAAAAATACGAATTATTTAGGAACACCGGTCTATCAAGACGGCTATTCATTTTTGACTTCTTTGGTCTTGATAAAAAATATGTTATCGTGTCGTGAAACTTGTTTTGTGTTCGGGAAAGCTTGACTGAAAACCTGGTATTTTTTGCGGTTGAGAGTTCCTGCATTTTCTAAATATATTTCTGTAAATGTGTTATATTAGAATATTACTTTGACTTGTGGATCGAGAGGCCGCGTGACTGTCGGCTCCATACAATATATGGCTTATTTTTGGCACACTCTCTATAAATCTGCCACGAGTTTGAGGCATCGTCTGCCTATCGTGTGTATGTTTTTTTGGAATTCTGTATATCAATGAAGTACCTAAGTTTTTGTGGTTTTTTTGCTTTAAGACACGCAATTTTTTTCAATATTTTTATGATTTATCATCATACTATTCATAGAAGTACTTAAAATTTAAAGGCCTATTAAAATTGGTCGAATTTTTTTATATAAAAAAGAAACACCATTGTTATCTTCTGCCTCAACTATTATTTTTTATATCGTGCGTTTTAAAGGCTAATCAATAATACCGATGATAAAAAAATGTCAAATGTTGTCGAATAAAGCGTTATCTTGCTCATTAGAAATTGTGATCGATCGATGAAAATATTTAATTTTCTTAAAACATAATTATTTTTCATTTTGACTATTTTAATTTTAATATTTATAAGCAGTACAAGCTATGCATGATTGAAAACGATAGTGTATTAATTCGGCCCAATAAGCTTGAAGCACTACTATTGAAATAAGTTTTAATATTGCATTGTTTGTCACAAATCATATCACAGTTCACAAATAATACTTGGCTCTATGTATCTATTGCTCTACGTTTATTTATATAAACCATTGCTTATTAATGTTAAAGTGTCGGTATATCCCGCCTTTTATTTGATGATCTGATAGATGTCAGGCGTAAGCTATGTAAAAAAATAAATTACATGACATCGTTAAATCATGGTTTTCTTAAATCAGGTTTAGCAAATGATTGCGTGACGTAGTCGGAGTAAAGTTATCCCAAATTTCCGAACGATTAGTAAAACGGTATGGGTTTTCAACGGCACTTGTAAGCCAAAAAATAATTTAGATTTGAGGAAAAAAAATAGTTAAAAAATTTTTTGCTTATGAAATGACTGAATATTATTTATATACTATTATACAAAGAAAGTAATTGAAAAAAACTTTTGTAGCTCATTATGAAAGTTCTTTATAAATTATAATGAAAACATATATAATACAAACACACATAGTCTCATAGTCACACTCCCTCCTCCATTTTATTTTAATCTACTATTGTTGATACTTTCTTATATACATGGCATAGAGCTTTAATGAAACACGAAGATACTCCAGCGTGCAGAAGGGGACGTGAAAATTAAATTAAAAGTTATGTAAAGTACGGTCAAGTAGTTGGCAATCGAAGAGGTAAATGGGCATGCGATCGGAAGCATTCAGATGCAATTTCGGCTCACTAAATTGGTATCCAGCATCATCAATAAACCCGCATCAGAGAGAGCATTTTTTCTAAAGGTATTTTATGAGGCAATTTGTATGTCCACCCATCGATTCTACTTGCTACTGAAAGACGAGGCGGTCTAAAAGTATAAAAAGTTCATTACCAAATATAAGGGTTGCTTTTGTTATATATGTAGGGCAACATACGTTTTTCATAATAATATAAATAAAAAGTAGGACGTATCAATAAACGTCGCGGGTCCTCCGCCATGACTGCCGCGGCACGCACGGCAGTATTTCTCATTTTTCGCAGTGGAGGGTATTTTATTGTTTTTAATTATCGGAGCGAAATTAAGCGGCCGGGAATCACGAGACGCCTGTCGGTAATGACCGGTCGCCATAGCAACAGTCAAACTTAGCCAGTCGCGACATTGCAATATTGTCATGCCTATATATAGCCAAACTTTGTGTGGCCCACTCGCTTATTGAATTCTATAATCAATTTTACGCGATATGTCGCTGCACTGTGCATCAGCCCGTTGTGATACATATTTTTTTAAATATAGATTTAGTTTTATGCTTGGAAGTTTTATTTCGGCAATGCCGCGATTTGCTTTTACGTTATTTTATAAGCGCTGTAACTTTTTGAAGGTCCATTATGTGTGTCGCAATAAAATCTTTCAGTCACTTCCGGCTCGATTACATTTTCAACTACTGTTTGTAAATTTTTGTTATCAAAGTGATATATTTCAATTTTTACTGTATCACCATTTTTTTTTTTATACTATTATTATTAAAAAAAGGAAAATCTACTTGATTAAAAAATATGACATAAAACTGCATTTTTTTAAGTTAATATCTGTGTAGAAACTCTTCACGGATATAAACTTAATAAATTTAAATTTCTTGCAATTAATTTATACAAAGCTTTGAAATAAAAATAAATTAACAAGTAAAATTATTTTTATCTCAAATGCTCAGCTAGACTTGCTTTTATAGGTGTCTGAAATCAAGGGTGAGTTGAGAAAATAAAAAAGAAACCTTAAAAAACGATGTTTAACGCTATCTATTGGCAGACAAGGAAAACTCTTTCCAAACATGGCCGAAGTTCCCACAACTGAGTTCTGTTATTCGTGTAGACAGCCCCTCGCTAATCGATCCCCCTGAGTATTTTTAAAAACAATCTACTTATTTGTTTTAACCTATTTTAAATGGGTAAAAGTAAGCCATCCTGATAATTTCTAGACTTTCTTAATTAAGTTTAGTTTTAGGATGCAATAATGATGTGTGAATTAGTTTGGAATTAGTAAAATAAAAAAAAAAGTTTTTTGTTGTACGATACCTCACAAGCCACTAAAACTTAAGAACTATAAAGCATAGCCGTAAGAACAAAAAATAAAAACGTGTTATTGTCGCTAAAATCGTGGTTTTTTTGAAAAGTAAACGAATCTAGTTATTAAATTTGATTCTATCAAGATTACTACTATCGTAATCCTTGGTTTACTAAAAGGGAATCAACTGAGATTATAGTTAGCAAGCTGCTAAACGCCTCATAAGAATTTGATAAAACCGTGGCCTTTTAATTGTCTTATTGCTATTTAGATAAAACATGATGATAGTAAATAAATCAGAATATAAAATTGGCAATTGGTTTGTAGGATGGCAGGTGGATGGGAAAAGTTATTCTGAAAATATTAAAATTTCCGACGGATTCAAATAAGAAAAGCACTATCCTGATACATGAAAAACTCGTTTATATATAAACATTCCTAATTATTAAAATCTATGAAACTATGAAATCGTAATTCTAATGTATGGATATATGATAGACATGCAAGCAGGAATGCGCATATATCAAAGATAATGATGAAAGTATAGTATTATAGAGTTCACACAAAATCGTTCGATTTTATTTTATAAAGTGAAACTTTAACTTTAAAACTAGCTTAATTAGTTTTTTTTAAACTTGTTTTTAATATAGTAATAAGCAAATTTCTCGGGAGGAACAATTTTTTTCATGCGCTAAAAGTTGTGATTTTTTTCAGTTTCATGACTTAAAATATAACAGTCATAATATGGTACTGATGCTTTGTAGGACTTAATAATAAGTTGATGATACTAAAACAATCACCGAAAATGTCAATATCAGGTAGTCGACAGTTAAAACATTAATGATAGTTTATAAGGTTCGCTCATGAAGCTTGCAAAACAATTTTGATATTAAAAACAGAATAGACTGTGCGGTTCTGAGTGAAATTCCATTTTCCTTTATTACTTTCCCAAGTTGCATTAATCCGAGAAAATTTATACACGGGGAGCGCATCACTCATAATTTTCCTCAGAAAAATCATATCAATTTGAAATATCGCTCGGGATACAGCCCGAGTGCACGCGACCGCCTCCCCCGCAGGGCTCCCTTGCAGGGCTCCCTCGCAGGCCTCTCTCGCAGGGCTACTACACAGAGCTCCCTTGCAGGGTTCCCTTACAAAGCTTCCTCGCAGGGCTCCCTCGCAGGGCTCCCTTGCAGAGTTCCCTTACAGGGCTTTCTCGCAGGGCTCCCTCGCAGGCCTCCCTCGCAGGGCTATTACACAGAGCTCCCTTGCAGGGTTCCCTTACAAAGCTTCCTCGCAGGGCTCCCTCGCAGGGCTCCCTTGCAGAGTTCCCTTACAGGGCTTTCTCGCAGGGCTCCCTCGCAGGCCTCCCTCGCAGGGCTATTACACAGAGCTCCCTTGCAGGGTTCCCTTACAAAGCTTCCTCGCAGGGCTCCCTCGCAGGGCTCCCTTGCAGAGTTCCCTTACAGGGCTCTCTCGCAGGGCTTCCTCGCAGGCCTCCCTCGCAGGGCTCCTTCGCAAGGTTCCTACGCAGGGCTCCCTCGCAGGGCTCCCTCGCAAGCCTCCTTCGCAAGGCTACTCCGCAGGGCTCCCTTACAGGGCTCCCACGCTGGGTTCCTTCGCAGGCCTCCCTCGCAGGGCTATTACACAGAGCTCCCTTGCAGGGTTCCTTTACAGGGCTTCCTCGCAGGGCTCCTTCGCAGGGTTCCTACGCAGGGCTCCCTCGCAGGGCTCCCTCGCAAGCCTCCTTCGCAAGGCTACTCCGCAGGGCTCCTCCCTTACAGGGCTCCCACGCTGGGTTCCTTCGCAGGCCTCCCTCGCAGGGCTTCCACGCAGGGTTCCCTCGCAGGGTCCCCTTGCAGGGCTCGCCCCACCGCAGCCACGAAACAGGATTACCGAGGAGGCTCTGCTGGGCCAGGATTTGCATCGGACCCGTCACCGGCAGTCCCGGCTTCGAGCGCCGATCCTCATGAAGATATCGACTCTAAATGGCGAAACCTCTTTAATGCCCTTCGTGTATTCTTAATCTTTTAGGCTTTGCTGTTTTTCTTTATCGTAAAAGTGTGTATGCATATTGCTGCTTAGAATTGTCGTTTTGAAGTAGCGCATGGTTTTTTTTTTATAATTAAACTGTCCACTTCTTTTAGGTAGTCTATAATATCTTTAAAATTAATCGTAACTATTATTTTCCTAAATATTCGTGTTTAAGGCTCGTTGCTCAGTCGATTAACGGTTTAATTCTTGTCAGGTGAATTTGGCGCTGGCCTATTTAGTTTAACTGAAAATTATTTTTATCTACTAAAATTGGGCACATCTTTTACCTATATAGATATAAAAACCAATGTAATTTTTTTAGTTAACATTGCATCTCATTTATCATCTAAGTTTTATTTTAATTAGAAAAGAAGCTTGACTATTCACGCTTCTGTCTAAAACTACACTGTATACGGGAGTAAAAACCGGATTCGACATTGTATGAGCGTGTGTCACATTTTACACAAAAAAATAATATTATAATATATATCACTACAGGTGATGTATGTAATATAAACTAGATTATAGAAAAGTAATAAAGTTTTTTGATAATACCAAATGGTTTCTTGGCGTTTCTTATCCTCTTGATACCCTGTGAAGTTAATTTGGATATTAATGCCAAAACCTCTATAGACGTTCATATTACAGCTATAAATGATAATGTGTCAATCGCATTAGTAATATCATATTTGGACTCAACTATGAACGTCTATATATTTTTTGTAACAATACTTGGATCAAACTTATACAATCATTACATAAACTTTTAAACGGTCCAACAAGCATTCATGGAGTTTTTCTAAATAATTAATCAGTGGCTTTGTACGTTTCTGTTTCCAGTATCGATATGGATTCTAGTTTGTGTGTAAACAAGACAATACCTTTGATTAAATTGTTCGGTTCAAAGTTATTCTTGCTTCACTACAAAAATAAAAGCAGTTTGCATGATTCAAGCACATGCCTCTTCATGCGAAAGTTAACATTTCTTACTAAAATAAAATCATAGACTTAAAACTTTTATAATAACTGTCGTGATGTTTCGATTATTTCAGGCGAATACAATTTTTTATTTTTTTATATATCTTTTATTGTACGTTACTTCTGTTTATCTGTGGGACTATTTTGGCTGATGGTTTTTTTTTGGCAATATTGCACGTGCTGAATGTTCACGTGCCTGCATAGAAACAAATAAATTGTAGATGTGAATTAATTCACGAAACTAATCACGTCTGATCTAGGTCGCTGGAAACGGAATCTTATTTATTATAAGCCATGTAAATAATAAAATCCGCCCGCTATGAATTAGCATAATAAACGCATTGTGGAGAAAAATGTATTTTTATGTTGATTGTTTATTAGAATAGTTTTAAATTAGATAAAGGTATTTTTTTTTCGGAATTAAGTATTCATAATCTGCTTGGAAGCCAAGGTAGTATTTAAAATTTTAGTTATAAGCCTTGTGATAATTACGATTTTTTTCTTATATTTTAGACAATTTAGATTTTAAGATAAAACAATCATTAAATGAAAATGTAAACTCAAATCTCCGATCACAGAAAAAATCTACTGAATTATGATACAGCAATTTAAGCTTGAACTAACAATCTAACCTGTAATGAGAATCACAAAGATAATCAATAATTTTTTTAATATTTTATCATTGTGTCTAAAAATTGAGTGTTTTTTTGGTGTTTTTAATAGATAGTGAGAATAAGCTAAAAACAAGAAAAAATACTAGTGATTTTTCATATATTTTTATTTCGTTTTATACGTCTACATTTTCGTGCAGACTAAAAATACTCGGCTTGCAAATGCCAACAAAGGAAGTTGGTGAAACCAGTCGCATTAAATAAAACAAAAAATGTGAAAAATCACTAGAAATATTTTATATTAAATGCAAAAAAATCGTAATAGAACTCCACCGAGAACTTTGTCAGAAATATTTAATGTACGAATAATTCACCTGTTATTTTTTTGTGTTTCTAATTTAAAAATAACATATGCGATATACTAATGTGATTGGTGTCGGCTAATGGCGGATCGGCATTAGGGCCGATCGGACACGAACCGCGAGCGGCAGAGGAAACTTTCGACTTTATTGAAATTCGCATCACGCATTTAGACTCGGAACCACCGCAGCTTGAGACGTATCCGGTAAATCAATTATACCGACTTGTGTGCCTTCATACAAAAGGGCCGATCCACTATTAAAATAATAATAACAAAAACTCTCATCAATTTCCGCCAACAAATTGAATAATAACTATGTAGGTATAAAAATCCCCTCACCGTTCTTTCCATTCTGTTGCTTGTGCATGGCTGCGATTCTTTATCATGAGGGTGTGTAAAGGATCGGTAATGGAGTAGTGGACTTAAAATGATTGTAGAGGGATGGGGTTTGGAAGTGCCTTGTCGAAGTGGTATCAGATCTAAACGCCAGAGCTTTGTAAGGAAAGGGTTAATAATAATACTACTGGGCAGCAGTAATACGCAGACTTTTCCTTCCAATGTAAAACTGTAGCGTAAAAGGACCCGGGGACCCACTACACTATTTTCTCTTTAAAAATCCATGAACACTGGCTCAGCATGAGTATATGCTAAGTGAAATGGTCGCCAACCTCCTCTGAGGAGAGGCACTTGATGATGAAGGTATAAAAGAAACGTTTTTTTTTGTTAACTCTAAAAGTTTTGTATATTTTAAAAAATTACGTCCGATCTTAATTTTTGCACATTTTTTATACGCTTATACGAATCACGATATATTATTAAATATATTACAGAAATGACTTTGGCCAAAACTTTTTGATTTAAATATTATTATGACGCATGGCCTATGTTTATTTCAGCACTCTGCTTTGTTATAAACGGATAACGATGTATATATTTTTGGCACAATAGAAAATGCAATGCGGTTCTTGGTGAAGTATTAACAAAATATGAAAAAAAAAAAAAAAAAAACAATTAAAGAAATACGAATTAATGTTTTGTTTATGCTTCATGTAGTACATGCATTTCATGACATGATTAATGCTCTCCAGCATATTCTCCGATATTCACGAAACTAGTAATTTTTCGATCGTTACACAGAGTTCATTAAAAGTTTAAACATTGTACAGTTACTAGTTATAATAATTAAAAATTACTCACTGCCGGCTACTATCTCCTCGATTTCTCCTCGTTCTCCCTCCATATCTTCAAACCATCTCTTCGAAACTATCTTGGCAACACTGGCACACCATTTTGTCACTGAAATATTAAGAAATCTTCATCCATTGCATATCCATGAAACGACTATTTATTTATAAAAATGTATATATATTTATATATATATATTCAAAATTTGAATTTTATTCAATGTGTTCGAAATTCAAACGGAAATCGTTACATAATTTGGCCGAGTGATTTGAATTCGGCGCCGGGGAGAGCGCCGGGAAGAGCGCCGGGCGTTTCGGCCCATAAGGCTGGACGTCCACACCTCGCGGCCCGCGCCGCTGGTTTGCGATAAGCAAACTCTTTTGTTGTGAAAAACTACCCCCGGGGGTTCGTGACTCGTGATCGATCGCCCCGCAAAGAAAAACAGGCAATACCCCGTGGGTCGGCCGCCCTCGCTCCCCTACCCGCCCAGGGCGCTACGCATTTCCCTTTTAAAACTTATCAAATAACAACTGATGCGTTTTTAACATTTTAACTACACGTCGTCTACGAATTACCTTTACCCTAATGTTTTCTTTATACGTTACGAATATATTAGAAAGTCGCCTTTTTATTCATCTTAACACACTAAAGACGCGGCGGGTACTAGTACCCGTTCCGCGGACTACTGCCTGAAATCGGGGCGCATATTGTTTACTCTAAAAGCGGCAGAAAATCATTTTATTCTTTAGGTTTACAGCTCGAAATGTTTGTTTAGAACTCGTCAACGTTACTTCTACCAATACTGTCCATTGACTCTGAACAAAGTGACAATGAAGAAGTGGAGTGGTCAGATAATGATAATTCAATTATTGGACATTTTTTAGGATAAAGTGGTGTTGTTGTGATGCCAAGTAATCCGCAAAGTGTGTATGAAGTGGTTCAACTTTTTATAGGAAACGATTTATTTGACTACTTGCAAATCAAAGAGTGTATAGACTAGATTTCACACGTGCAATTTTACGCGAATTTTGCCCGCTACGCACATCAGTTTAGTCAATTTGGTACCCGCCTAAAGTGTGTTAAAATATTGCATATAACATTTAACTAGGTATCCAGTATTTTATTATTTCAAAGTGTTTTTTTAAACTCTCGAGGTAGATATGAATTTTATCTCAGAAGAGTTAAAAAATCTTTATATTTGTAAAGATATTTTGTACAGTGCTCACCAGAAAAACCGTGTCAACCCTTAGTTCAAAAATATTAAAGCCATATTAAAAGCAAATATAAAAAAGCAATAAAACGAAATAGATATAAACATGACCCTGTTTTCTTTACAAAGACCACGCATGTCTTAATTCTAAATTCCTTGGTATTATTATCATATTAGAGTTACAAAAAGTATATTCTGATTATATTACCATGTGAAAGGAAACTTTTTTCACCGTATAAAACACCATAACGACATAACTTTGACAACAGCCGAGCTCAGCTGGAGTGAATATTTTCCCAGAAGTTTCCTTCTACCGGATTGCCACAAAGTCTCTGCGCTTTGTTGCAACTGTCAACCCAGTATGTCCCAGCACAAAACTCTCAGAAATATCAAATCGATTGACATTTCAATCGTTTTCAACGCCGCCCATTTAGACTTTTGTTACAATCAATTTTATCAAGTTGATTGGAGACAGAAACCACTATATAGTATAAAATCATATTTATCTTCATGATTGGGTATATATATTTTTATTTTCACTTATTTTTAGATTCATCTTATTTTCTCTTTTTTTAGTCATATGGCGATTTTTCGTGTACATGTTTCGTATCGTATTTTTTAATATGTTTTTTTTTATTATTAATAAATTACTGTACTCACTTAAGTTTTGACCATGCGAGTAAAAAAACAAATAATAATAAAACCACGTATTTAAAATATACATAATTGTAAACAGTATATTTTTATCCCAATAATTTTTTCAAAGAATCAATTCATGTTAAAGATAATTTGCAAGAAGTGTTAAATGTTAATTAAACAAATGTATTTGTGATCCTTTCAAACCGAATGTGTGATATGTTATTACCAGTAATAATCAAATCGGTGTGACCGGGACACACATGGTTAATACGGTTATGGCGTTAACTCTTTTTACTCGTGAGCCATTCATTTGATTACTGTGAAGGATTTTCAGAACAAACCGCGGATCCGACATTTTTCACGACATGAAACTGTCTTCCCTGCAACCTTTGTTTCGTCCACCCGCGACGAATTTGAATTTAATTAATTTATTATTTTATATACTTGTCATTTGCGCGGTCGTAATATCCCTTCAAATTAAGTTTATAACTTAATAATTACTCAAATTATTTTACAGCCCAAAGTAAGAATTATAATTACCTGGAAAACTATTTATTAATACGATATCATTATAATTTTACTTACTTTGTTGTTTGACTGTTATACGTTCATCACAATTAAATAGAACAAAAAAAAATTATTACCAGATTAATTTTACATTTTATATCTATATTTATAGTAGTTATTTATCTGCTATGTCGCATTATTTATATCTTATCATTCTTTAGTGTTTCTATACATTGAACACGCAAGTTTGAGAACATCAAGATGAAAACAAAACTGAAAAACACTCCCTCAGAATCATCACTATTACTTTGCTAACAATTGATTGGATATCTGTTGATTTTTACACTATGCTATAATTAATTAATTTTTAAAAAAATCACATTGTAGACCACCTAACCTGATGGCGGCACCAAACTGAAAAACTTTGCCAAATTACTACACATTGTTTTTGCTGGAGTGTCCTGAATCTGGTTTAACCTTGCTTCAAGAGGTTGCTTGTCTATTTATATATATATATATATATATATATATATATATATATATATATATATATATATATATATATATATAGTGCAATGCTTTTTTAATATTTTCTTCCTGTGTTGCATGCGTTTCTTTACCACAAATTATAATTTAAACCCGGGATTTCAAAGTCGGTAAGCAAATATATAACAGCTAGATTATATGGCAGCTATTTAGTAACCAATTAATACTTAATGTAGGTCAAAAATAGGCTATCGATTCAGCTTTTAAGTTACTCATTGTATTAATTTGTGTGCTCCAAACACATTTAGGGCTGACCTAAATATTTTGCGTATAATTGAAGTCTATAAATAGTAATGTCCCCATGGAGCGGCAGCGCTTAATACCATCTAACGATAATTTTCATGTCATGATAGACAAGCATTCGGTTTTCCCGTAGCTGGTGATGGAGCTGAAATGCAGCCGGAGTATATCATGGCATCCGCCCCAGCACGCCTATTCAGCGTGAAAATTATATATTAGAAAATGAACGGTTTGCCTTCCTTTCTCCTAGTTAACGCGTGAAATTTCCCTATAAAGCTTTTTACTAGGGGAAATTTCTTAGTTTGAGTTATTGTATCATTTTGTTTTACACCCTCCTTTTAAAAAGTAAATATTAAAATGTTTTTTTTTATGACGTTGATTTTTTATTAGTTTACTTTCGAAAAGTTAAGAGACACAGCAGACATGTTGATCGAGCCTAGTATTCAATGGTAATGCATCTATAAAGCAGCTAACCCTTTTATAAAGAAATATATATATATATATAAACAGCAAACACTATGCCCTAAATAATTATTGTGATTTTTAAATTATATTCGTTATGATATTTTTGTTATTAAAATACATTTAACATTAAACTGCGTGTTAGTTACATTATTTTTGGAAAACTCCATTTAGTGAGACATATTTCAGGTCAAGTTCACGGCAATCAGTTGCAAAGTATTATCCGCCTTAAACAAATTGCATTAATTTATAATTCAATTTTATAACTTTGCTGCATTTCACCGACGGGTATTATATTTAATGTCGCGATCATGTTTGAGTTTATTTATTCAAACCTTCGTGTCATTTTCGAGGCCCGTCTAAACTTTCCCAGTTAAAAATGATGCGAGCATAAAAATCGGCGTGCAAAATTACAAGAACTAAATAAAGTCTTTTCCTCCAAACAGTTCAAAAATTGCCTGCTGATGTGTATTATTTACAATCAATATTTTTGACAGAGAGTACTTGAGGTGACCGGTTTCGCCAACCTTTCACGTTTGCATTATCAAATATAATTTTATGTCAACACAAATAGTTTATGACCAAACTGAAACAGGCGTTGGCTTAATTATATTATTTTGGAAATCACCTGCCAGGACGGGGATTAAACCGGCCCAACCATTTAGTCAATAAGCCTAATACGTTTGCCAGAGCTACGATATAGTTTTCACCCTTGATGGCACACCGCCCATAAAATAGCTTCGAATCAAACGCAGAAAGTCGAAAGTACACTTCGTGTCACACCGATGGAAGCTTTTTGTGTTTTATTGTAATCCACAATGTAGTTGTTTGCACGTCAACGAAATCCGCGTTGCATGCTGACTCGCCCTGCTGTATAAAAACGTCAGTGTCCATGGATAGGGGAGGTGGGGGCGGGGTTGGGGCGGAAGTGCCAAATGTGCCATTACAACCCCCTCCCCCTCTGAAAGCTGTCATATCGGGGGTTCGAGGCTCTAGTATTGCTTTGCAGATCGCACTGCACCGGATCTCTCACACGGCAACTGCTCCTCAGCACGCGATTTGTGGTTTTTGACACTCCCTCTTCACGTACTTGAAAAATTGGTGTACAACAAAACTGCATGCATAGCAATGCATTTTAGTTGCATTTAAGTAAAAAATGTAAAGACAAAGTTGAAATAAGACCAGAAAAATTGATACAAGAAAAACTCTGAAAAGCTACATCACCAATACAAAGCATGTATTTTACAATTTAGCATTATTCTAGCTCTAATGCTTACTTACTCTATCAAACTAAATATAAAGTTATTTTTATATTCTATCGATTAAATAAATTCAATATTTTTGACAGAGAGTACTTGGTGGAATTCCATTTTAATATTTTTGAATAAAATACTTGAGTGATTTTCCACATTTTTATTTTTATTAGTGACCGGTTTCGCCAACCTTTCACGTTGGCATTATCAAACTTTCACGTTGACATTATCAAACTCTGTTTGATAATGCCAACTGAATGCTTCTGTTTCTTTGAAGTGAAGAAATTATAAAAAGTTATTACATATCATTAATAAATTTATAAAATATTCTGAAATTCACGTAATAAGTCCCACTTGACGTTCTCGCAATCCGGCTCTTACTTTTTAAATTATACTTGCTCGTAATCACGGAACCTGATGAATGCCGCAGAGAGCCTGAAAGACAAAGTTTTTCCGCGGAAATGCACCCACTCGTACGTACTCGAAATTAACGGGTGCACTTGAAGATAAATCAAACCGCACCTAAAACAGCAGAGGACGCCCGTTGATTTGCATTTGTAAAGGTGTGCATGCAATTCTTTAAAATTCTGGTAAAAATCCTTAGAACCGTACGAATTTACAATCACATAGTTTATTTAAAAAAAAAAAGGAAAGTGAAGATCGCGTAAACAAATTGAAAGACTATTTGCAATAAACGTTGTTGAAATATTTAGATATGTTCGTATACTATGTATGCTTTTCTAAAAATGTGCCGACTAGAAGGGCAACAAGACAAGCCATGTTTTTGAATTTTTACGTTTTGAAAAAGTTTCGGGTTCATTAAGATTAAAATGAACTTGTATACTTTAGCGTCGAAAACGTAAAAAAAAAACTAGGTGCGACCTTTACGAATCTTGCGCCCAACCATTCTTTTGCGACTTGTTAAGGGTCTAACTCGAGTTTTTTTTAATCATTTTCTGGTCCGTTTTGCGAAAAATCGACTGCACCAATCAGATAAATCTAAATGCAAAAAGATAGATACATCTCTTCTTCCGAACAGAATATTTTTTAATTTCTTGTAAATTTACTTTTAATATGATAAATATGTGTTTTTCCGATTGAAGTGTAGGAATTTGGAGATTCGTCATAAGAGTCCTAAACGTTTAAAAGTCTTTTTTTTTCAATTGGAATTAAAAGATTAAATATAAACCCTGTGCGATTTATTATTTTAAAAATTAAAAAAAAAAAATCTTTAACAAACTTTGGTTTTGAAAAGTCGTCATTTTATCCAATTTTTCAACATCTTCAAGATTTTATTTTACCATGAAAATGGACGATAATTAAATAATAAAAAATATATAAATATAATTTATTGTTTTCTCAATACTCTACAAAAAAATCAACTTTCGACATAGAAAAATAAGGTGACATTTAAATTTATTAAATGACACGATTTCGCCAGGTAAAACGGTCCTTTTTTTGTGGCAGACGGGGGGTGGACACCAAGCAAGGTTAGGTAGCAAGACCCTTAACGCGGAGACTTAAAATATGCTAGTTTATTCATTCTTTTTTTTATTTTTATTTTTACTTGGCAGCACAGTGTGCACATGGTGCCGATTCAGGTACGAGGCAGGTACTCGCGCGTGCACAGTGCTCCCGCATCGCATGCTTCCCGGCGATAGGACTCGGCGATCCGGAGAATTTGGAGAAGTGCCCGGCCCGTTCGCTCGCTTCTGCAGGATTATCTTGTTCGTGTGGCGAATAGGTAGATTAAGTGCAATACCCTAGTGATGGGACAGTCGGTTTTTTTTTTATTATCAACAACTGAAAAAGATGTAAACAAAATTTTTAAATAAACCATTTTTTTCATTTCGGATATCTTCTTTGCCAAGTGCCTCTCCTCAGAGGAGTTGGGTGAACTCACTGATGCCTTACTAATTTCGCAAATTCCGCATCCATGTTAGCTTTCTCATACAGTAAAATTATATTTTATATAATAATCCCTAATATATCAATCCCTTTTCCGCTATTGACAATTTTGAAAGCATAAAACTCGATTCAATTCTATCATAATACATCACTACTAAGTATTCACGAGCGCGTTATGTAGATGTGAATTCAATATTTAATGCTGCTGATGAATAGATTTAACACATCTCTACAACCCTGGAAAATTGTACTAAATAAATTCATGAGCTTTATTATATTATCAATGTTTTTTTAACATCAAAACCTATCAAATACTATTACATTTCATAGGTCAGATCAATCCCAAATAAAATTGTATTGTATTAAATTAATTCGCTTATCGATACAAAATAAAACACATCAGGGAATCAACCCAGTAACTATCACGCTTTTTATAGATTTACAGATTTTTATTTACTGTTAAAATAATTAAAACAATTTTACACCTTTGGAGGTATTCGATTCTGTAGTGTTCTCTACAATACATGCAAATTGAGTACCACGTTAATAGTTCTGATAGGCTTTTAGGTATTGATGAAGTACCGCAATTTCCCAGAATATTTCCTTATTGCATTTGGTGGAAACGATGAAATCGGTTCGGGGAAATTATTAATATTTTGCAAAACAGGTCTTAACGAGGTTTATAACGAGGTTTATAACGAGCGATTACCACAGATTCATAATTAGTAAGTCTAGTAGATACACAGTTAAATCTTTGAATATAAATATCGCATCCATGACAGACTGGTTTAATTTGTAATATTCAAATATGAATAGCTCAGTTGTAATATTGATATTTTTAATCGAGAGGTCCCCAGATTGATCCTCGTCTTGGCAGGTCGAAGACGATTGTATTAGCATTGCAAGTATCTTTGGATTTTATTTTTGCTGTAAATAAGTAATAATAATAATAATATTTTTCGTCAGCATTTAAAAGTTATTTTGACATTTTTGTTGGAACTACTGGGTTAGAATATGTTTAAGTAATACATTTTTAGTACAAGAATATTCGTTTGTGTTTAAAACTAGTCAATTCGTCTATGTCACTACTTGAAAAATATCAGTCCATTGTATGTATATTATGATTTTAACTTCAAAGCTAAAATATTATTCAGTAGAGTTCTATCTGATGTTATCGCAACCATTAAACGAGCTCCCGTCACTACAAAAGCCACATATCCAAATGCGAACTTAAGCCTTCGCGGCCTCCGTGTGGGTCCTGAAACACTGAACACCTGTCCGAGGAGGCTCCGGGGGTCGTTGCTCCCACCCCCGGGTACGTAGAACCTTTCGCACCCCCTGTCTGTGCTCTCGCTGCTCTATAACTTTTTTGATTGGCGTTTCCAGACAGGGCAGAGTGTAGCGCTCGGCATTAACTTGCACAACAAGGTGTCTGAGAATTAATCAATACTTTTAAACTTTTATAGTATTTGTTAAAGGTGGTTTCTTGTTAATTGAATTGTAGAAAAGTGAAACAAAAACTTTTGGTTCCCTTCTTATATTGTATTTATCGATTAAATATATTGTTTTGTTTCGCTTTTTTGATATTGTGTGTAACGACTTTGGTATTAATTTTTTCAGCTACACACACTATGCTTGCTTTAAATGATGTTACAAAAAATTATTGCCGAAGACATAGTTAACCTGTATGAAGATTAAGATAGCCTCAGTACCAGGGTGCAAGTAATAATAAACAACAGTTTTTTGGAACAAGAAATTGTTCAGACATACTTTTATAAAATATGTTGTGCCTCAGTCTTTCACTTTCTGCGTGCAATCGAAGTTGCTACTATACGGGCTTGTTAATTTTAAGCGAGAAGTATAAAATAAATCACAAATAACTTAGCATTAACAATATTGAATAGTACAGGAATTAACGTATTATTTAATTTGAATAGTGCAAGTTGTAAACATAATGAATGGACGAGTCCGCGGCGGAGGTGCGTGTCTGGAGTTTGTTTTCTTAAATCTCGGCAGTAAATTATGTTTATTTCAAACTAATTGTACTGTAGCCTTATTTCAACCCACCAATCACCAAATGTTGTTACGCAGGTTTCCAAATCATCATTTTATCGACTGGAAGACACTCAACATGAAATTCGACGAAATGATAATGATCCCATAAGAGAAATACATTTTTTCATCATATTTATATATAAACTAGAAGACTCTTTCACTTATTTACTCTTGTTATTTTTTTGGTGGCCACTTTGAAACCATGGATACCAATGAGGGATTTTTCTCTAGGTTATACACGATAAGACTGCCAGACCCGTGCCCACACCAACAACCAAGTCTTCACCTCTGACCTCACTCATATCCATTTCCATGCTCACATTAATGCCTATGCTAACGTCCATGCCCATACTCATATCACATAAAGCTAATGTTCCTGTCGAGAACTTAATACTCGCCCAGGTTTATCAAATTCCACGTAAATAGGCACTCACTTTCAAGGGTAATGGAATTTCTAACCTAACCCATTTTATTTATTCTTTAAGTTAGTTTATCTATTCTATAAACGTGTCCAGCTCAAAAATACACAGTGCCCAATCAAATATGATATTAAAACGCGACCCAAAGTTTCACATTCGCATTCCCAAATCGCATCCATTGTCGGTTCTGCCTTGTATAACATTCATTGTATTAATACAACCATTGCGTATATTTTTCCTATTATTTCTATGTGAAAACGCCGCTTAAGTATGGCGGTACCAGTTCGAAGACCTGTTAAATTTTGGCATTATTAAAGTTATATCTAATCTTTTTAAAGAGATCATTAAATAAAGCAAATGGTTCTAAAGTTTCTCTTATCTGATGCACGAAAAGCACAGTATTCGGGTAAAATACGCCTTCATAATGAGTTTTTAATATATTTGTACCAAACAATTCCTTTGTCATCATGATCACATGCCCTAGATTATGCTGCCTAAACACGTAGCAACACAACCGACAATAATAATAATTCGGCTAAATGAATAACGCAAAAAAGGACGCTATTGACTATTTGTCAGATTGAGTTTATTAGAATCTTTATACCAGTTACTGTGTTAGGTTTTGAAAGTTCATTTGAAAATGGGGTGTTGTTAGTTTGTATAGATATCGATATCTTTGCGTTTCGTTTGGATTGGAATCAAAACCCTTGTGTTAGGCATTGTTTTCCAGAGTGTTTGGATTTTTCCCCAAGTCCTCTTGGAAAGCCAATCATTATAATAGGCCTTCGTGCCTCCCCCGGCCGCAGCCCTATCGATCGCCGCCGCTCCCGGGCGAGTGGGGCTCCGCTCCTGCGGTATCCTCCTTATCCACGCAGGCATGCAACGCACACCACTCTGGATAATTGCCTGGGAAGTTTTCGAATCGAAATGAAATCACAATTATTATTTACTTTATAAAGACATTAGTGGCGGCCGGTGCGCTCGACTCCTGCATGCTATGCATTAGAATGCGTCAGTCGAACCCGTATCGGATATCGCCACGCTATTATTTCAAAGACAGCTTTATTAAAAAAGAAGATAAATAATTAAACAACAGTTTTCTCAAAAGGGATATCTAGGCTAATAGTTTTTTTTTTTTAATATAATTTTATTAAAATTCATCAATGGCATCAATGATGCATATTAAAGTATACTTGACATTTTTGGTCACGATTTCGATTGTAATATATTCTTTTGGGGATAGCCTAAATAAAAGTGTATAATTAAGATATATAATCAAAATGGGGGATGTGCTTATAAAAAACAGAATGTTTTTGTTCATGTTGCATACCTTTACTTATTTCTTCTTCTTCTTCATCAAGTGCCTCTACTCAGAGGAGGTTGGCGACTATTTTACTGAGCATATACTCATGCTGAGCCTGTGTCCATGGTTTTAAAATTAGTGTAGTGGGTCCCCGAGTCTTTCTACACCGCAGTTTTATATTGAAAGGAAAAGTCTGCGTATTGCTGCTGCCCAAATCCTTTCCATAGAAAACTATGGCGTTTAGATTTGATATTCCTTCTCCATGCTCCTAGCCATGCACAAGCAACAGAATGGGGGAGCGGGGAGGTTCCTTATTTATATTATGTAAATTTTTGTGGGATTTGAAATACGATAAAGAAATTTGCAGTGAGGTTAAATCTTCATAAGCAGATATAAGTTGTTTGATTGTGAGCAAACACGGTATTTGGGTTGCTGTACAAATACAATCTATGGGCGTGTTCAATGGATAATAGGGAAATTGCAATTCGTGCACATGGCCATTATCTCAAGGCACAATCCATTAAACAATGTCATGGAGGGAAGAAAAATCGCAAAATTGCGGAGCTGCACCGTCAGAGTTAGCTTTATTTGTTTCAAACTGCACAGTGCATTCATTTGAATAATCGACCGGCCAAAAATAAATCACGTTTTTATAATAGAATTTTCGTAGAAATTAAACGTAGATATGGAATAACGCGCCGGGATGTCTCCGCAAAGCACACCGTGTGGAATTAGATCTTCCTCGGAAAATATGTCTGTATAATATTTTATTAATATTTTTTTTAGCTATTCGTGGAACGAAAGGCATGTTTTTTTTTCAAGGACGCACGTGAGATTAAAAAAATCCTATTTACTGAATTCCTTTTATAGGATTGCGAGGTTACAAAAATAAAACGGGGCATTAGTTGCGTTTTGGTAAAACGGCCGAAGGAATTTCAGAGCAGTCAGTAACAATGCTTTGTATATCTTAAATTCTTTTATGTGATAGGTTATAATTTTTCGTCTTTTTGTTTTGTCTCACAAGGATTTTAATTAGATTTTTTTAAATTAACCAAAAATTACATAATTATTTACATCATGGTCACATAATATGAGTTTTTAAAGGTCGTTTATGAAATAAGTATGGGAAACCCCCCTTTTATATATTTTATCTGTGTTGCAATAATTGAAAAAGATTTTTCCTTTTAAATTAAAACAAACATTTGTTTATGGCTTGGTTATAGCCAAAATTGTATATTAGAGTTGATGTTGAGTTATGAGTTGAATTATTAACTGTACCACATTGATTAATATATGTTTTATTATTACTTCTGTAATTTAAACAAAATAAATTGTTTGTCTAAGTTTTTTCACTGTGGCAATATTCGTGCAATTACGATAATAACATCCTATTTTGAATTCTGTCAAACACAAGTATAAAGAAGTTATTGTTTTTTTTTAAAGTATATTTTCTTACATATTCATGCTCAGTGTATTTATGAAGCGTACTTTATTTTAAATATATAATAAATCATCATATTAAATTTAATACAACTTCACATTGAAATATTCGTTTGACTAACCTAATAAGATTATAATTCTTAACTTGCCGTGACATCAGCCTCTTATCTGATTTATCCAGGTAGGTAATTATTATCGATTTATCTGCTATCCTCAAATCAGTTGTTAAGGCAAAATCAAAATAGTAGTCCCATGGTTACCGTTTAAAAGTTTTATCAATTGTACCAATCGAGTCTACTAACAGTGTTTGACACTGTCCGAGAGAGTAAGTTGCTTTATATTTTTATGCTTTCAAAACTTAATCACTCTTATATAAGCAAATTGAAACATTGACATTCACACAACATAACCTAAAACATGTTTAAAAAAAAATCATTGAATTAGTCATAGATTACATCTGACCTCTTCGGTGCGTGAGTCATTTACAATGAAAATGAATGTCTACTGCAGTAGTTCACAATAGCTTTGAAAGTTTCTAAGCTATTTAAACTAAAGTGCTTACAAGTTTTTTTTGTCATTGTACTACCGAGAATTCAAGCTGACTTTAATTTATGTTTCAACTAAACTGTCGATTATATAAAAACAATCAGGAATATTAAGTATATATTTTACATTGCAAATATCTTATAAAGATTCACTTATGATTATACGTTCTATGCAAAGTTTTTTATTATTGGTTTGGTGACATCATAGCTGTCTAACATTTTACATCATATATCATCATCATTCATTTTATAATCTAGCTGTGTTTATGTACAGAAAAGCTGCTCACCCATAATATCTTGTCTCTTTATTTCAGTGCGTGTGTCAGGAATTGAAGAATCTTCGCCCAAAAGAGTCAAGATGGGTAGGAAAGTGACCGTCGCAGTATGCACGCTGAACCAGTGGGCCATGGACTTTGAGGGAAACAAGAACAGGATTCTGCAGTCCATATCCCAGGCCACGGAACTCGGAGCAACCTACAGGACTGGGCCGGAATTGGAAGTGCCGTATGTAACTTTTGGGTTTTTTAAAGATAAATAAATCACATTGTCAGCTAACATTTATTAAGGAATATAGTTTTTATTACTGTAAATTTTGAATATTGTCTCAGTTATTTAACCTAATTATAAATATTATATTTCTATGCCTCTTGTTTGATTCCAAATAGAGTTTTATTTCAGAAAAAACCTTTGGCTTAGGTTTTCTGTGATTGCTCTGTATATTTAAGAAGGCAAATGCCTTAGGTGTATCAATCCTCAACTCTCACAAGCTTCCGCTACCTATCTTTCTCTGTAGTGTTGTAATGGACTCTTTGTTCTATAATTATCTGCACTGGGATATCTTCGGCTAGTGGAATATGGAATATTTAAAAAAATAATGTGATTCAATTTGCTATTTTTTCCAGTGGTTACAGCTGTGAAGATCACTTCCACGAGCCTGATACGTTCCTTCACAGCTGGCAAGTCCTCCTAGAGATTATGACAGCTCCCATCTGCCGCGATGTGCTCGTGGATCTTGGCATGCCTGTCCAGCATCGTAATGTTTCGTACAACTGCCGAGTAGCTTTCTTCAATCAGAAAATTCTACTCATCCGTCCCAAGATGATGTGCTGTGAGGACGGGAACTACAGGGAAACCAGATGGTTTTCTTCCTGGACGAAGGTTATTGAAGATTTTATATATTCTTTAACATACTATAAAATTAACTTTTATGTAATATTTTTGTATTTTTTTTTTAAATTTTTTGTTAAGAGAATTGTTGAAGCAGGTGATATTTTTGATGTGCACTATTGCTAGATAAGTAATAATTTTACATTTTCAGGAAAGAGAAACTGAAGATTACTTCTTACCCAGGATGATTGCACAAGTAACGGGACAAACTACTGTGCCTTTTGGTGATGCTGTCATTTCTACAAGAGATACATGCATCGGATTTGAAATTTGTGAAGAGTTATGGAACCCTCAAAGGTAAATAGAAGAAAAAAATCTTACAATATTTTAATGTCTACAAGTGAATTTGAATCCTTCTTCAGTTGTTGGTGGTAAAATATTTATTAAAATGAAAAAAAACTAACAAATCTTGTGATTGCAATTACTCTTGGTATAACAGATGATAAGGTCGATTAGATTGTTAAATTCACATTTGTACTTAGAATATTTGATTTTTATGTTTTTAGTCGACACATTCCAATGGGCTTAGACGGAGTTGAAATCATGGTGAACGGTTCTGGTAGCTACATGGAGTTGAGGAAGGCATACATAACTGTGGACCTTGTGAAGAGTGCCTCGTTCAAGAGCGGTGGAGCGTATCTCTTTAGCAACTTGAGGGGCTGTGATGGTCAGAGGGTTTACTTCAATGGATGCTCCTGCATAGCTGTAAATGGAGACATCGTTGGCAGAACGCAACAATACTCATTGATCGATGTGGTATTAAGACTTTGTATTAAATCAACTTGTATTAACAAAAAAATTCATATAAAATATTTTTTAATTGTCATTTAACAATTAGATTACAAAAGGTTAAGTTTTAATATTAAACGTTAATTATTTATTCAGTGGTAATTTGAAAGTTGTATTTTGTTTTTTTTTTTAGGAAGTTATTGCTTCGACGATTGACTTGGAAGATATTCGGTCGTTCCGAGCAAACTTTAGATCGAGAAGCCATGCTGCTGCGTCCAGTCCCTCGTTCCCAAGAGTGTTTGTTGACTTTGCACTTTCTGGAGACAATGACATCAGTGTGCCGAGCTGTCAGCCGATAGAATGGATATACCATACTCCAGAAGAAGAAATTTCTCTTGGTAAGATACTTTTTAGTCATTAACAATATTAATATTTTGAATAAAAATACTTGAGTGATTTTCCACATTTTTGTTTTTATTAGTGACCGGTTTCGCCAACCTTTCACGTTGGCATTATCAAACAGAGTGAGATTTTATATAATACTAAGCAATTAGGTAAACAATTGTTAGAGGGAGAGGTTGTTGGAAAGAGAGAGAATGATTGTCAGGTGGTAAGGGCTAATGTGATTTTAATGTGCCTGACAAGTGGAGGATTCTATATAATTGCAAATTTTTGTGTTAATGGGGTAATTAAAGTAGTGGCTTTGGGGTGTAGCAGCAGTTATCCTGAGTTTGGGTTTGTCCTGTTAAAGTACTCTCTGTCAAAAATATTGAATTTATTAACAATATTAAAAAAAAGTTGTCCTGTTAATTTTGGGAATTAAGTCCTTATGAGATGCTTATGATACTCTGTCAGTATTTCATACATATTCCAACTATATTTTTTTAAAGAGCGGTAGACATTTAGGAGTTTATAACCCAGTATTATGTAAGAGGAGGGGGTTGTAAGGAATGTGATAGGTAGGTAAGCAGTAGAAAATATTAAAAGAAATTTGTAACTGTCTGCCTTGATATATTTCCAGCATTTGTGTTGTAAACAAAAAAACTTTTTCTGAGAAGGCTATATTTTCAAAAGGTTTTTCTAACTTGTGAACCCAAATTTATGATTTTACCAGAAAGTAGAAAAAAATTGTTGCTCCGTCTGGATTAAAATCTGAGATTTCATTACTTTTACCAGGATTTAACAGTGTCATTTTATTTCAGGCCCTGCTTGTTGGCTCTGGGACTACTTGCGAAGATCAGGACAGGGAGGTTTCTTTTTGCCTCTAAGCGGAGGAGTTGATTCTGCCAGCACTGCGTGTATTGTCTTTTCCATGTGTACTCAAGTGTGTGAGTCTATACAGAAAGGAGGTATGTGGCTAATAATATTAATTTTCTTTAGCTAATCTGTATTTTCTATTTCATCGTAATGCTTGGTTTTGTTACATCAAATATTAGCTAATCCAAAATACAGATCTATTGAATTAAGTATGTTGAAGTAAACTACTCGCAAAGCTTTATAAAGATAGCACATATCCTTAATGCTAGATTTGACAATAACAAATGTTTTCACTGTGTCTTTGTTGTCCCACAACAATTAAGAACTACAAAATAAATACCTCTTGGATTAAAAAGTAAATAACAGTTTCAATCTCTAATTTATTTTCACTGTATGGTACAAATCAAATGATTGATCTTGTAAATAATGCTTTCAGAAAGTCAGGTTTTGAGCGACATTCGTAAGATCATGTGCCAGGCTGATTACACACCCACCGACCCCATGGAGCTCTGCAACCGACTTCTCGTAACATGCTATATGGCTACAGAAAACTCTAGCAATGAAACGAAACAGAGGGCCATGCAGGTAAATCATATTTTAAGATCTTTAAAAATGACATGTTTAGAAATATATTTTGAATTATAAAATTTATTGAGATAGATCTCAACATTATGTCTAAATTCTAACAAGTATGCATGTACAATGTCTACAGTTGGCAAATCAAATTGGAAGCTACCATTTCTCAGTGACAATTGACGTTGCTGTCAGTGCTGTGCTTGGAATATTCACATCTGTGACTGGACTATTTCCAAAATTCAGAACCAAAGGCGGATGCCCTCGTCAGAATCTTGCCTTACAAAATATTCAGGTATAAAGAATGTATTAAATAATTTTATTGCTTATCGAGAGAAAACATCCTATGTTTTTTCCCTATTAGGCATTTTCTCTGGGAAATGCTACAATGTCCAATAAAGTTATGACTTAACAATGAGTAGCATTTCAGATATCAAAATAATTTTATAAAGGGTTTAAATTTTTTTTGTAAAATTGTGATATTAGTCTCAAACATATTGTTTAGTTATAGTTTTTCAATTTGTTTCCTAGGCACGACTTCGAATGGTAGTCTCCTATCTATTCGCTCAGCTTATGCTGTGGGTCCGCGGAAGGCCGGGAGGTCTTCTTGTACTCGGCTCGGCAAATGTAGACGAGGCCTTGAGAGGTTACATGACCAAATACGACTGCTCCAGTGCTGATGTCAATCCCATCGGAGGCATCTCCAAGACTGATTTAAAATCATTCTTAAATTATGCAAAGAGCAGGTTAGTGTACTATGATTCAAGAATACAATTCTGTAGCATTTTTCAAAATGTTGGTGCACAGTACACACATGAAACTGCTTGAAAATAAACTATTTATTCAATAGGTCTAGGTAAAAAGATTGTTTTTTTACTTAAATACTTACATGTCATTTTGACATTTTTTAAGCATTTATAAACTTGTTAATTCTCATTTGTATATTTCAGATTTTTCCTGCCAGCAATATCCGAGATAATGCAAGCACCGCCCACAGCAGAACTTGAGCCACTGGCGGACGGGCAGCTGGCGCAGACGGATGAACAGGATATGGGAATGACGTATGTGGAACTTTCACAGTTCGGTCGGCTCAGGAAAATGTCTCACTGTGGTCCTTACAGCATGTTCTGTAAACTAGTCCATACCTGGGGCGATAGGTGCACTCCACACGAGGTACGTCAAATATTGATGTCGTTAACTTAACTTTAATAACCACGTAATTTAATTTTATTACTGAAAAGTTTGGAAGAACTAACAATCATCAATTTTTTCTTAATGCTATGTATTTCATTAGTTTGTATTTCTATGTTTGTATTGTTAATTTAGGTTGCAGTGAAAGTCAAGCATTTCTTCAGATGCTATGCCATCAACAGACATAAGATGACGGTGTTGACTCCTTCATATCACGCAGAAAGCTACAGCCCTGATGACAACCGGTTTGACCACCGACCTTTTTTGTACATCGTCCATTGGACATGGCAATTCAAGGCAATTGATAATGCGGTACGCTTGGTTCTATTTATATATTATGTCTTCACCTTCTTTGAAAATGTATCTCGCATTTGCATTTAAAATAGCGATATGATCGATTTTAAAGTAATATTAATTTTCCTGTAAACCACACAATCGAATTTGTAACCTTAATTTTTTTAGTTTGTCGTCCAATGAAGTGCATGTGATTCTGCATTATAATGACCCCATTACCATTTAATGTCTGTTATTATGAGTCTTATCTGTTTTTAGGTGGCACAACTTGCAAGTGAGAAGAAAAGCACTAAGCGAGATAAGGAAGGTGGAAGCTCTGCCAGTATTCAGGTACTTGCCAAGACCAGCAATACGAGCGTTGCCAACCTAAACAATGCTTCTGGCGTCACGTCTGTGTCTTATAAAAAGAATGTCGACAGAAAAGGAGTCCTGATATGATAATGTGAAGAAATTATTCTTCTATTCAGTACAACATTGTTCAAAGCACAATCTATTTAACCTTTTTATAACATTTACACATTTCCAATAGTTTTAATTATTACTAAGATATTCTTCAAGCAGTTTTAATCTATATTTTTTTAACTGTTATATAAAGTTTTTTTATCAGGATTTTAACTCTGCATAAATCTCTTTCTTATAAACATTTTGTGTATGCCGGAGGTATGAAATCCATGCATTCATAAAACTGTCGCATGCTTTCTAATAATAGTCGTAATTTTGAATTATGTGTAGCATTATCTTGAATTTTCAAAACCCCTCAACTTACGCTACTCGTGTATGAAATTGGATCCATGTCTTGTAGTGAGTGCATCTTCTCACCTATTTCTCATCTAGTTGAATGTGCATGTAAAGTCTAGAAGTTGTCCACCATATTTGTGTAATGTTACACATGTAACAATAATTTTTTTTATAATAATTCATAATTTCGACTAGATGTTTATAAGGAAGAGTAGTAGTATTATGAATATAATAATAGTGCTTCTGAATTTCTTATAGATTTTTTTTTAATTGAAAAAGCACAATTTAAAAATATATTAGACTTAGTACCTTAGTTAGGTCTTGTGATTGATAATATTTACTTTTTAACATTATATCAAATAAATACTAAGCCACTGATTAATTTTATAATACTAATTTGGCATTTATTTTATATTTCGCTTGCTTAACATTCCAAAATGTTGAAGAGTAATTTTTATAAAATATTGATAACTAGTCAATGCTCTAGTGACAAGGTTTCATGGATATTTTAAAAATTATTTAATAGTTTTGCCAGTGTTTTTAAACCCAACTTTATGTTGTGATGTATTGACTGAATTTTAATGCTTGTTTCTATGTTTTTGTATTGTGAAGTTATTTGATTGTTTGTTGATCCTTTGAGCAGGACTGCCACAAATCAAAGTGTATAAAATCTAGAAGTAATATATTTCTCTACTTTTACCTCTCGCTAACTTAATTTTTTTATCCTGGAAAATTAAAAACAACTTTGTGAGAGTTTCAACATAAAAGAAAGCATTCCATTACAATGATTGAAAATGACAAAAATTGGCTGTAGCAGATGGTGTTATTAACAATCTCAATATTGAGCTGTGGTTGTTTTGCTTTAAGAGTGCGATTTATGCTCATCAATCTTAATGTCTGTTTATTGTCATTGTGTGAATAATATCTGTGACTCTTTTTTCGTGAAATAAAACTTTCAGTTTACTATTTATCTATGTGTTAATGACAAGTTTTTATGTAAACAAATATAAACCAAATATTGCTTTGTAAGCCACTCGAAATGCAAAATATAAAAAAGTGTCGGTCAATACATATTATCCAAGCAATGACTTACTTATAATTTTCAATTAGATGCTCTTTTTTCTTGGGTGTTATGCTGTCTTTTGATTTGAGGCTTCTGAGGTTAACGCAGCACAACACTTTAGAAAGAAGAATATCTAATAGCAACGGCCGTCAAAACCTACAAACACTTTCAATAATTTTCAGTAATCAACGTACATTCAAATTTTTAATGTTGTGTAAAGCTATATTATAATGGTACAAAGTGCTCGTTAAAATCATGTTGCTTTTTTCATTTAGTTACTCATCAGTATCATCTTTCATTGAAGTAAAAATATATCTATTTGAGAATATTGTGTGTTTTAGGATCCACAACAAATGTTATCTGATGAAAATAATTAAAACTACCAAATGATGAATTAAAACCAAAGGCTTGAAAAAAATTAACATCTTATATGAATTCTTCATCGATAACTTTATATGGTGCTATGGAACTAATATGAGGTGGCTAGGAGGTACAAATAATTTCCCATAAGTAACTTAGTACATAGAACTATTGCTGTAAATTGATTTAGTCACTAGTGTGTTGATGGTGGGGAGCTTTAGCTGACACTTTATATGTCATTGAATATTTTTTTAATGCAAAGATTTAATATGTAGTTAATAAGCAAATCAAAGGTATATTAGACATTATTTTAAAAATTGTAATATCTCTATAAATAAATATATTTTCATGTTGTTATTTTCATTGCGTGTTATTCTCTTACCCTGAATTATAAATAATACATTTTTGGAGTTGAATATTTGTCTACTGGTATTAAAATAATCTTCAATAAATATAGTAGAAAATCTTGGCATTCTAGTTTCCTTGTTGAGGCTAAATTATTTTCACATCACGTGATCAATGTGAATGGCAACTGGTTCACTAGTATGTCGGCATCGAGCCTTGGTAAAAGTCCGGAATAGATATTTACAAATTGCTGGAGTTTGGGTAAGACAATTGATCAAAATAAACCTTCTGGTGTTAGTTTTCTGTGACTTCCCTTCACTTAAGTTAAATATCAGAAGCATTCCAAGCTGTTTTACAGATCAACGCTTTGTATTGTTGGTTCATCTGTCTGTTCTCTTGCTGCCTTTTACTCCTTATTGCACAGTGTTCCTGTAGACTTGTCTTTCATATTATATGAGCTTGAATGTCTTCCGCTTGTAATATGAAAAATAGATAACTCTAATGGGCTCATTGACAGAGGGTGTATTAAACTATCAGAAGTGTTTGTATAATGAAAAGATGAACATATTGTTGATAATTTATTGGTTATTCGACATATAAAACATTGTTCACATAATAAAGGAGGACATTGCAACAACTGTAAAAAAAGACATCTTAATCTATTCAATTAAATTTAAGTAAATGCTCATAAATAGAATGCAAAGGAATACTGAGTGCAAAACATAATAATGAAGTGATGGGCGATCTTCATCTGACTGGCATACAACAAAACAAAATAACTAACAAGTTTCTAAAAGCCTAATCAACAAAAACAACTGTCGAAAAGATGTCAAATACATCATGCAAATTGCATAACTTGATATTAATTAATCAGTGGTCTGCAATTTAGTAACTGTAATATAAAGATTGTCAATTGTTTCATTAAAAAAATATAAATATAGATAACCGCTTGTTTTTATTGATCAGCTTTTCAGAAATCAGCTGTTAGTATAACAACATGGAATCAATTTAACATATCGATGGGTACAAAATATTTTTTTTTGTATTATCTAATTAGCCAATATTATTTTGTGTTTTCATTGATAATTATTGTTTAACTTTATATATGTTGTGACTAAATCTATAGAAGGTACTTAGCTTTAAAATGTTAAAACTTCAATATAAACTTAAAATTATTTTAAATAAATATTTACATTGATTGCATATAACATTTCATTTTCAACAGAGATATATGGATATCACTTTGAAATAATTCTCTTAAATATAATTGAAATAATAGAATGCTTTCGATCCTCGGTTACATCAGGAGAATATAGATTTTGACATTTACACCAACCCAGAGATATGCAGAAAGCTGGAGATTGTCCTCCGCTCCCGTCGGGAAGCGAAGCAGTTTCTTCCGTTGGTGTGCAGGTACAATGTATTCTAAAAGTATTGTTAACCGTAGTAAACCTAACCAAGGACACTGAACCAAAATTCAAATAAATAAATAAAAATATTGATGTTGCAACGCGCGATTGGTTTGATTTTATTATCACAAATAATTTTATAAACATTTATAAGTAGGAAAGCTGACCACGTCTAACTATTACGCTAAACTGTGGCAGATAAATTTTAAAGCGAAGGTGAATAACCTCAGTTGGAGGGTAGAATCTCGATGCACGGTGTTGCCATGCGATTAAATAAAAAAATACATTTGCCTTAACATTACATCATAATAGAAAGGACAAAAATTCACAAGTTTTCATCGTTTCCATTGGAGAACAATTCTTCACGAGCACGGATGTACAAAATGCAAACAAAAATCTATAATACCTAAAATTTAATCTGTTTCTAAAAAAATACTGCTTTGTATAATTTTATCATCATTTTTGTAACAATGCAAATTTGATCGGACCTATCTCCCGTGCTCGTGGAGAATTACATTGCATCGTTACTTTATCACTTACATTACAAAATAGAATAACATTTCAGTACCTATAGTATAAAAGTCTTACGATAATTATTTAATACACCTATAACTTACTGATAACCCCAGAGACCAACACCAGATTGCACAAATAACCCGATACTTTTTGCAGTCATGCCAGTGATTTGGCTAATTATCTGTATTTAAGGTAGCATTACTTGATCACCTTAATATTATGCTGTCTCCGATGTATGGAAAACTGAATGGAGATATGATAAATCTAAATGAGTTATCAAAATCAATGCGATTACACCTTTCATTATGCACTAACATAGTTATCCTTCTGAAAAAATTGCAAAGACCTCGAGAAATGGGATCGATTTAAATGATCAAATAATTTAATTAACCTTGCGAGTGAAGTAGTCTGTCTCTGCAGATGTATTTAATTCTTATAACATTTTCTGTTAGCGTAAAATGTCAGGTTTTTTTTAGATGTTAGCATTGTGTGAAAATGAAGCTACTTGTAATGCGATAAAATTTGAACATTATATTTATTACATCTATTGTAAATATCACTCGTTGTGTTTGAAATAACAAATTACTATAAAGCGTAGCGTACACAACAAATACAGTTTACCCGACAATGCTGCGTTACATAAAATATAATCGTATGTCGAATAAATGCAAGGGCAGTTTGTAGTGGACGGAATCAAGACATGCCTGCTAGACTATCATAAGGCCGCCTTGCATCCCAGCGGCGACTTCACATCAACTAAATATTAGTCATTCGTATTCTAATATTGTTCATCTTTAATAAATAAATAGTCTTGAAATCCGCGATGATCGTCGATCGCCGTGGGTTGCCGGAGACCTCTACTGGAGGATTCCTTCTTTGCTCAGTTGTGGACCGGCATGGGGAAGGATCCTAACAAGTTGTTAGCGAACGTTGAGTTTGTGAACTTAAAGTGTCGCTTGTCGTAGAACTTCAGGAGGGCGGGGGAGTAGGGATGCTTGTCCTTGAGGTGGATGTAGTGGACTTCTGGCTCACTTGTTGTGTGTCCGCACTCTTCACATACGTACATCTGTGGAAAAAACAAAATAAGATTTAGATAAAACACTTTGATTATTCTTCTCCAGTTGAAAGCACTAATGTACACTGTATATTCATTAATGGGTAAATTTAATTTAAACCATTGAATTGCTTTATAAGATTTTGTACACAAATGGTTTCAATCAAGTCATTTCTAATTAAATCAATTTATTTAATTAACATGTAAGTAAAATTAAAAATCAAAAAGAGATACTAGAATATGTTTATAAATTTGTGAATAGTTTATTTTTGCAGCAATAATTCAATAAGAGACATTGTAAATCTTACCTTTGTACGTCGCTCCTTGTAGGCATACTGGTGCTGGACACCGTGCACTTTAAGGCAGTGGGATTCAAGAGAACATCGTTGGGTGAAGGACTTCTCGCAAAGATTGCACTTGTAGGGCCGCACGCCGGTGTGGGTCCTCGTGTGTCGTTTGAGGTCGAAGGTATCGTTGAAGCCTTTGCCGCAGAAGGTGCAAAGGTACCGTTTCACGTCTGAGTGGCACTTCATGTGTCGGTTCAGCAGCCTCTGGAGGGTGAAGTTCTTGGAGCAGATCCGGCAGATGAACTTGTTGGGATCATCATCTGCGGGAGAGAGCTCAATCTTGGGCTTCTCGTCGTCTCGGGATCGAGTACCGCTCACTTCCGTCGCCAGTGGGTTCTTGATTCCGTGTCCACCGTTGACAAATTCCAATTGTACTTCAGAGGGCAGTCCCAACTGTAAAACCAAAATCGCTAATTAGAAAAAAAATGTCACAAGAAATAAATAAGAGAAAAAATAGAGTAACGAATACACGGAGTAAAATACAAGATACATTGAAACAAAGAGTACAAGCAAACAAATTGATTTTGGCACAGCGATTTTTTACTCTACTTGAAATGAAAATATAAAGAATCCTCATAGCCTTATAGCATTTTTGTGAAACAAATGAAAGCTTCGCCATAAAATCAATGAGATGCTTACCCTGTGCTGTAAGACTTGCAGTTTGCCCTCGCCTCGTTCTCCGATATCTCTTCGGGCACTTACGCTGGCCGGGCTGAGGCAGGCTGCCTCGTGCGATCCACCGTCCAAGGAGCTGGCTGCACCGGGAGAAGGTAGGGACATAGTCGTAGGCGAATCCAACTCCAGTCCACTACCGGCGAAGGATAGTCCTGGAGATAACGCTTGCTGTTGCTGCATCTGCACCTGTATCTGCAATTGCTGCAGTTGGCCTTCGTCACTCTGCTGTAGCAGTTGCTGAGCACTCAGCTGCATCGCCAGGTCTGACCTGTCCCGCGACAAGTAGTTAGAAGGCTGGTCTTGGTTCGAGAACTGATGATGGAGGTAGTTCTTTTGAGAGTTGTAGTAGTGCCTGCTCATCATGACGTGTTCGGAAAAGGAGTCGATAGCACTCTCAGCGGGGTCTCGTCCCGCAGAGTCGGGGGTCAGAGAGGGAGCGTCGCGGAGTTCGTCAGTGATGATCTCCGCTTGGGAGTCGTCTCCGGGGAGGCGCTGCAGGAAATTGGAGAGGTCGGCCGCATCGGACAGGCTGTCCAGCAGGGCTCGCTCCGCAGGACTCGAGAACGTGAGAGTAGCCGTGAACTGAAGAGGGTCTATCGAGTTTCCGGCCATGTCCACCATCATCGAGTCGTTGACGTCGTATCCTCCGTACGAACTGAGGTCGGAGCCCAGAGCCGAGTCCAGCTTACTGTCGTAGTCCAAATCCGCCTCGTCCTTCAGGACGATGCCGTAGGCCGCGTTCTGCAGAAGCGAGTACTGCTTGTTGGCCTGCTGGTTTTCCGCTCCGAAGTTCGCATTGCCCGCGTCCTGCCCGGCGTCGCAGTCCATGTTCAGAGCGCCGTTCACCAAATTGAAGTTGTTCTGCGACAAAAAGTTTCCGTTCGCGTTGTAGGCGTTGATGCCGCTCTGCCCTCCCTTGAGGCTCTCGTAGAAGGGCGGCAGACTCCCGGTGGGGGGGCTGTTGGGGCCGTAGTTGGAGCGGCCGTCTCTGCCGCCCATGCCGCCGCCCCCGGCTCCCCCGCCGAGGGCTCCCCCTCCCCCGGCCGCGCCCGATCCCCCGGAGGCGCCCCCTCCGTAGCCGCCGGCGGTCCCCCCGCCCGACTGGCCGCCGCCTCCCTGACCGTTCCCGGCGGACCTCCCGTGTCCCGCGGCGGCCACGAGCAGAGCCGGCAGCTTGCCCGGCGGGGCCAGGCTCCTGCCGGCGAGAATCGGCCGAGCGATGATGCTGTTGGCGATCTTGGAGCTGCTGGACCGCCTCTGCTCTCGGATCTTCTTCTCCTCCTCCTCGTCCTCGGCCTCGCCGCGTCTCTTGGGGATGTGGTAATCGATGGGCTGGTCCTGCTCGGGCTCCGCGACGGGCGTGCAGGGCGGCAGCTCCACCTCGGAGGCGTCCTTCCTCTTGTCGCGCGGCAGCGGCGTGCGCTGGATGACGGAGACCTGGTGGCAGCGCGGCACGAGGGCGGCCCGGCGCGGCGCGGGGCGCGGCAGGGCCAGCGGCTCGGGGGCGGGCAGCGGGCGCTCGGGCACGAGCAGCGCGCGCTCCTCGGCGGACCCGGCCTCGCGCTCGGGGGGCGCGGGCAGGTACTCCTTGCGCTCGGCGCGGGTGAGCACGTGTCCGCGGGCCCCGTAGGGCACGTCCCCGCCCAGGATGGACGAGATGAAGCGCCGCGCGGGCGGCACGTCGGCATTCTTGGAGCGCGGCCTGGCAGGAGGACTTCCGCGCCCGTCGTCTGCGTCTCCGCCGGCCCGGTCGAAGATGTCCCCTCCTGGAAGCGAAGAAAACGGAACGTGAGACGAGTGTTTACAATTCATCATTCGCGATCTATTCGTAACTCCGTCTAGACTGGGGGAATGAAATCCATTAATGTCGCATAATGTATCCGCGACTTGTAGAGTTAATGCACTGCAAAGGAAATTCCATAAATAATAAATTGCAGATTTGAATACCTCCATTGCCGATCGACCGGACGGATATTTGATTTATGGATGTGGAAACCGTTATAAAACAATCAATACGAATGTACCCGACAGCAATTATTTTACGATGGACAGATTGTCAGTTGACTCGTGATTTTGGTCGACGGCGAGGAGAGCTCCGCCGGGGCGACTTCTCGGCCATTTCTCGGAAGGACGATCGATGATAAACACCCGAGAAGGGCTGAAGTAATAATTCCCAGCGTTATCCCTCTCGTGGAAAGTATCTAATGCCTATTTTAATACCCTCTCAATATTTCTAGCATTGCAACCGACCAAAATAATAAGTACTACGGAATCGAGTTTTTGGAATCTAAATTGAATTTTACAAATATATTTAAGTAAATTGCTTTTTTTGTAAAAAAATGTCATCAATTATTTTTTACTCTTTTGAATTTGAGAGCTGCGTATTTGATAGGTTATTGGTCAGCTATTGGGTGTGTAATTTTTGGAGGTATTTTGCTTTCTTATGTGGGGGATGATCAAAGTATGCTTTATGACGTCACAAAACGACTATACTGTAATTTAGATACAACAGCTTAGCACAAAATTGCTTTAGAATAATTGTCACAATTATAAACAAGTGCGGCTCTCGATCGAGTGCACGAGATCTGTCATTTTGAAGTTCGGACGGTCGGACCTGCTCGTGCATAATTGAACCGAAACATTGACAGTCCGAAGGATGAAAAAAACGTAAGGATCCGAGGCGGCCGAGCTGGCGGCCCACGCGGCTTCCGTCTCGCTCCCCCGCGGCCCGCCGCATCGCTCCGTCTCTTTCCCGCGCACGATTTCAGGTCGCCCCGGCCGGCAGCCGAGAAGTGGTAAAAACCCTGTCTGGATTTATTGTGACCGGAGGCTCCCAACCCTCGAGCCCTCCACAGCTAGCCAATACCGTCATACGTTTTGGACAAAAACACCCAAAATAAAGGGACGCTATGGCTAGCTGCAAGTTGATGGCATTGTACTTCGCGTTGTTTACTGCGAGTATGAGGTTCTTAGAAAACGGCTCATGTGCGTTTTGAACGCCTAAAAATCACCACTGTATTGTTTTTTTATCAATAGTGCTAATGCAATATTCAGTTATTTTATGTTATATTTTAAAAAAGCTCAAAAAGTCAAAAAGCTATATAACGACGGCTTTTATTGTGAGCACTTTCGTCATTCAAATCGAAAGTGTCTGACGGAGTTTTTATAAAGTGGAAAAGGTGGATCTCCAAGTCATTTGGCTAGTCTTACTTCTTGTTTTGCCAAAAGCCAATAAGTAAAGTGTTTTTCTCTCGCTTCCGCGCACCGCGGGTTGGGAGTCCCCGCCGCGCGAAGGATGAAAGGAGTCGGAATTCGTCGGCGGCCGAGCGAGAAGCTTTGGCGCAGGTTCGAAAGTAAAACAGGGCAGAAACCCAGCCCCGCCCGCCCCTCGCCCCCGCCCCTCGCCCCCGCCCCTCTTGCCCCCCCGCCCCCCTCGGCCGAGTGCATTTCTGCCTGGAGTTGTCGTTCCGAGACGAGCACTGCGCGGCGCATTGTCCGGCAGGTACTCCGCCCCGGCGCAGAGCTCCTCGCGGTACAACAGTTACGTGGAGTTGGACAACCCCCGCTGAGATCGCCCTTTTTTGGGTTTTCAAAATTATCAACGGATATTTCATAAACCTACGTTTTTCTCATATTCCAAATATAATCGGTTTCGCCCACCTTTTACGTTGACATTATCAAACGAAGAAATCGCCAACTCTATATATAGAATACAATGTCGAAAATTAGGACACCTAAAAACATTTGTATCATTCATATCATAAACGCACATACCTATGGTGGGTAATTTTTCTACTCAAGTTGTTAAGATATATTATACATTATTTATCTTTTTTTAATACCCAGTGAGATTTTAGATCAACCAGAACGTTTTGTATGTACATATCCTTATGTTGAGTTCGCACAGTTTTAGCGATGCAACGGATAAATTGCAAGTTATTGCATGTTGCACGAGCAGTGACGTTTTTAATTAGCGGCGCGCCCTGCCCCAAGGCAGACCGTTGAAGCGATTCCATCGCATCGTCTCGCAGGCCAGGAGTTGGGAGAGGAAAGTGAAGGACGGGGAAGCGAGCGAGGCGGCGCGAGCCCCGCGCGGGGCCGGCGTAGAAAGTGGAAGTCGGATTGTTCCGGACGAAGGATGTTGAGCAAGGTCCCGAAACGCGGAGGCGCTCGCTCCGGTCGCGCTGGCGTGCAAGCAAGGGGACTCCTTGATTGATTAAAAATATATATAACAACTCAATTTGTGAGTTCTTCGTCCCTTTTATTCGAGGTTTCTTGAATTCAATATTGTATACAGTTACCAAAAATTATCCTTCTTCGTCAAGTGCCTCTCCTCAGAGGAGGTTGGCGACCATCATGGCAATCCATCTACACCAGAGGTTTCCAAAGTGATCGACCCCCAGGGATCGATTTCGCCCTGCAAGGGGTCGATGACAGTGAAAAATAGAATTGGGGGTCCATGAACTGTAAATGGGGGTCAACGAGAGTGGACTCCATTTAATCAGGTCATCACCAAAATTTAGACATTTCGTAAATGTCATAATGCACATACATGTTTTTAATTAATGTATTTTATTCTATTTGAGCTATTAAAATGGAATTCCACGAAGTATTCTCTGTCAAAAATATTGATTTTCTGAATGTTACTACATTTGCATTTTGTGTGTTTTTAATTAATAAATGTGTAATTAACTTTATATGTATTTTAACTTTTTCATTTTTAAACCCACTGTACAGTAAACCCTATGAAAGTGAGTTGTTATATATATATATATGTAAGATGTCAAAAATATGTTTGAAGTTGATGAATTTGTAAAAAACGAAGAACAGGAAAACTCGACAAGGGGTCGACGGGACAAAATAATTTGGGAATCTATATAATATGATCTACACCGCAGATTTATATTGGAAGAAAAAGCCTGCGTATTGTACAAGTAGCATTAATTTTTAGTAATATGCAGCTGTAAGGAACGGCTTTGATCGGATGATTTGTATGAAATTCTTTGCATAATAGATGTGTATGGAAGGGTCTCGTCCAAGGCTGTCCGCTGGTGCGGGGGCGTTTCAAAGGACTGCTGCGATAAGTATCGCGCTCGCCGAGACTCCATTGCCGTGGGTTTGTTTCTTCCGGCGCGTTCACGCTTCGCCTGGCAGACTGGCGGGTACATTCCCACGAGGCGTCGGGGTCTCGGGGCCTCGGGTCTCGGGGCCTCGGGGGCCTCGGGGCCTTGGGGGCCCAAGGGCAGCCCCCCTCCCCGAGCCCTCGCTGGCGGCTCTCATTGAGCTGTCGGTGTTTTTGCGACGAGGAACAAAGCAACCGAGCAATTACAGAACATCGAACGCCGCCGGACCCAAGCCTTGCTTTAGATTTGAGAATATAGTTGTAATAAAATTTGAGAACAAATAAAGTTTGATATTAGCAAATACCACTGATCGTGTTTAAATTTGATTTTTAATAAAATATTGTTTTCATTATTTTTGGGTTATAAACTTTGACGCTTTAAATAAAAAATCCCTAAGTAAAATAACAGTCTATATAAATCCAAAAATTATTTCTTTAAATAAATCAGGTAGATTCTCTACACGATAGATTTGTTAACTTAAGATTGTTCAGACTAAATTAAATTTGCAAATGACCTTGAATAATACGGCCAGTGGTTGGGATCTTTGCACTGACTTGAAATATATAAATGTAATCTCTGTTGATCCTTAGAAAATCTTTAGTAAATAAACGAGTCTTGAAAATAATATCAAAACGTAATATTTTTGTATTTAAAAATCTTTAAATATTTAGAAATCATACTCAATTTAGACTGCTTTTTTTTCTCCTCTAGAATGGTACAGAACTGACGCCCAAGACTCACACGTGTGACACGTGTATACTAACATTCACGTGCACGTTTATATTTAATTTTTAAAGCATTATAGGCATTACATACTAGCATGAGTCTGACGATGCTTCTTTAGAGCTAAAGAGCTCTTACTATCGTAATGATATGAATTAGTTTTACATATATTTATTAGCAAATTTATGATGCTTAAATTTCTATCGTTTGAATTTCAGTTAAAATTTTTTCAATACCTTTATCCCTCCCACCCTTATTTCAACGCTCTATTAAATCTACGAATAACTTAATCCCTTTTGATTATAAAATTAATTAAATTAGTACTTGGATTGCCTTCTACTTCTATTAACTTAATTCGATATTATATGATTAAATATTTCCATAATATTATTGTAGTTTGCAGAAACATTTATATTATTACATATAAATCAAACGGTAAGGCCGTTAATGTTACCGAAAAAGAAGTTAAATAATAAAGTGTACGAGCTATTTTTATTTGCGTTCAAAACAGTTAAATTATACTTTATGGTAATAACAACAAAACAGCAAATTCACTTTTGTTCGAGTGAATAAATTGACTGCGGCTATCGAGGGGAGGAGCTCGCCGGAAGTCTCATATTTAAATTAACGCTGACATCGACGGTGAAAACCGAAAACAGACCGTTAAATTGTAGCGACCTTCAACTTGCCGCAGGTGGGCAAGTGTACAGTTAAGCCATTATCACCTGCCCTCACCTGTTGATAGCCGGTACAGTGACAGTCGGCACTCCCGCTGTAGTCGGCCCGATAATAACACCAACAACAGCGGAGCGTTCATCACTCGACGTGATTCGCAATCATCCTGACCCATCAACTATATTTTTAAATATTTTTATGTGTATTACAGTTTTTAAGTCATTGCTTGCTTATTGGCAGTATTCACTTAAAATGCAATTTTTTTTTGAACTAGCGTGCTGCTTTGGTTTTGGGCGAGTCGTCGGGACGGACTACACCGGCGGTGTGCGCGACAGTCATGCTGTGCATTGTCCCGCGATTCTGTTTGCGCGGATGTAATGCAGTGTGCTGGGCGCTTTGTCTCCGCGGCAGGATGTGGAGGCCTACATAAACACGGCCGCCGCCACGAATATAACATTATGATAATCGCGCATGCGGGGCCACAATGAGCTCCATTTGGATACCAATATACTTATCTCTTCAACAATATGCGAGGATGTTCAGAAAATCTTCCACCCTCGGTTATAATGTTCAAAAGAAGTCAGCACTAGTCAATTTAATACCTGAACGCAATGCCGATAGTTCAAGGTTCATTAGTTCATCGACACAGCTTATATTATATACTACTGTACAATGACTGATATAATGTGTTATAATTGTGGAATAAAAGCTCCCTGCAGATATCACGGATCATTGACTGGCCACCTTTGGAATTTAATTTCTATCGTTATATTTAATCTTAACGAAGACAAACCTTAAAATAGTTCAATACATAAAATTCATTATACACTCTTTAAAAGTTATGTTAAAATCTTTTCATCTACAGTGTAATTCAAAATAATTTAAATAAATATAAATTGAGCTTTCAGTCCTGAAGCATTTGCATGCTATAACGCTAGTAAAATCTGTATTGCGTTGTATAAAACACATCAAAACGTAATAACATAACGAACGATATGCAGTTCATATGATTTAAATGAGATCATTGCACCTGCTGCGTTGAATGTCAATTTTAATTTAAAAACTTTATAGTATACAAAAGCGCGTTTCGTCTCCACGCACGGTGTTAAAACACGGAAGGACACGGCCGATGTTCGTAACAAAGGAGTGTATTTATTTTTCCTTTGTTGTATTATCAGTCCTCGGTGTGTTCACATTTCCCGTACGATAAGACCCGTGACAAATCAATATGTTTTAAAGCCATTATCAACGCAGACTAGTCAGGCAGGAATGCAAAGCGACCCACACGTTGCTTGTGGTTCTGTTTTGTATTAAATCATTCCCGGCAATATAGCTGTGGGACTTCACGTACTCTGCGCAGACGAAGGGTCATGGAGTTGAACTTGCTGTGCTCAAGCTGGAGACATGAGAGTAAGCCGAGCAATACGAACAATCGGCAATAACTCACGAAAATAATACTTAAGTTGGCCAGTAACAAAATTTATATACACCTGAAAAAATGCAGGTCTTTAGCTAAGCCAATATAATGTACTTCATTTTTAATACACTCTAAAAACGCTTTACTAGCTTGTGTTTTAGGGCAGCAGTAATACGCAGAATTTTCCTTTGAATATACTATAAAACCATCAACAGATATATTTAATAAAATCACCAAACTCTCTAAAGACAACTCAAGAAAAAGCATGTGCTCTAGGTGTTAATATTATTTCATCTGTATTGTTTTCTGGTATCGATGATTTTGCTTTACTGCTTTGTTGCTGTTTTTTTATCACGTCTGACATTGTGTCAAAATAAACTACAAACTGTGAAATAAACATAAGACTTAACTACATCTTTGTGCACACAACACGAGAATTGCTTTAGCAGAATGGAAATCGTATTTAAAGATAAACACAACACTGCCAAGGAAGCGCTGAAATTTACGATCTACACTATCTAGTATTGCAAGATACTAGTACTTTTTAAAAGTACTCTATGGCCATTATTTTCAACTGCAAAGTAAAAAATACAAACTAAAAGCTTTTTTAAAAATATAAATAAGCTTTAGAGCCTAGGTGGGTTATATATGTAGTTTGATTGTAGTTGTGGTGCGTCATAGAAAGTTGAATAGCCACAGAATGGCGGTGGACAGACATGTCGCCGGTATATGTAAATTATCACTCGATTCCGTAATATTATTGTCACCCGCACGTCGGCACACGGGCAGAATTGTTTTTTTGTTGTTGTTTGTATTAAATATACTACAGGTAATCGTGCTATTGATTTAAAATATTTTTAACTTTTAATTTATTTCATAATTACTAACTCCATATAGACGAGAGTTCAAATACTCTCTGTGGGAAAACTAGAGTTAATATTTATTTATTCCCTGAATATTAAATTTTTTTTAGATGTTGACTCGTAAATTGAATACATCCATAAATTCAAGATTTGGCTGCTGCTATTGTTTCTGTAGTTTGCTGCAGAAGGAGTATCAGATCGAAACGCCAGAGTTTTGTAAGGAAAGGCGTATATAATGATACTATTGGGCAGCAGCAAAATAAAACTGCGGTGCAGAAGGACCCGAAGACCCACTACATAATTTTCCCCTTAGAAAACCATGAACACTGGATCATCATGAGTATATAGTATAGTTCTCTGAGGAGAGGCACTCGATAAAGATGGTAAATTAAAGAGAGGCCAGGAACAAAGGTTTATTTTAGACAATAGCGGTAACTTGCCGTCTCATACAATGACCATTTATTCCAGGGTTTTTGCGCAGTCCACGAAGTCCGCAGTCCTCATGCAATTCGCTTCATTTTCTTATGACCCATTTACGTTTTGCAACGGATTCTAATTTAAAATACTACAATAATTTGTCCCACATTCCGTCCAACGTGGAATCGATACATTCTGAATGCCCAAAGGACACGTTTTACATAAAATTTCACATATCGCAGCACAATGGCGTTATTGGGTCAGCGTCGGCATTTCGGCCGCCGATGAATGCTTGGCCCATATTCATATTCAATCACAATGACTTATTCAATGTTAATTTCCCCACCGCGGGCGTCGCGCGGCAAATCGTGCTGCTTATTTGTGAAAATAATCAATCATAAACAAGTATCTGGGATAAAAAAAAAATGCAATTAATCAAAATCTAAGCATTCTTTGAAATTACTTTTTTTCGCAGTAAGCTTTAACTTCTTCACCAAATAACTCATTACTCAAATACGATGTATATTCGTATCAATAATTTTTTTGTGTATTTAACAGTTAACTATAAGTACGTAATGTACACCAAAAATATAATCAGGCGTAGTAATGTATAACAAAAGGCTTTTATTGCAACAATATAGATAAGTAGTTACTTGCTTTGTTATGCGCTGTTTTGGCTTTGTGGTAGTTAAGTACTTGGCAGTATTCTATTCTGCCCCTGGATGTAAGAAGATCTACGTATAATATCACTGCCAGATCGCTCGACAAGCACCAAAGGTGTTAATATTATAGATAATTCATTCATATCGTATGCGGCGGCCGATTCACATATTATTTGAAATTCAAATGCGGCGATGGGCAGAATCGCAGTGGACAAAAATAACAGCTGGAGAGTGAAAATATCACTGGCCGGTCGGTACATTGAAAGCGAAAATAGTAAAATCAGACAATATATATAAATAAATTAGTCGGAAGCGTCTATTTTGGGAATTCTGTATATTCCATGATTTTGTGGTTTCTTGGGTAATAAGCTGTTTGATGGTTTTTGGTTCTCCGAATCCTCAAGTATCTGAAGATGGTTTCACGGGAACTGAATCATCGAATACCAACGGCTGCCAAAAGCTACGAACATACCTAATTCTGTACTAATAAAATTTTATGACTTACTTATAGTATTGTTGGTATAATATACAAGTAGAATGGCAATATAAATATATTTTTACAGTCACATCAGCACAAATAAGGTATACAAAATAAAAAGCAACCTATAGCAAAAAATATATATATTATTCGTGTTTTACACATACGAGCTCATTGTGTTTACTATATATTTTGAGGTAATCGATTTTCACATAAAACGGTGAGAAAAATCCTTGAAAATCTTATGAAAGTCAATAATTTCGAAATACTACATTTTCAGTATTAAAATTTACAAAATAAACATATCTAAAATATTCCATTAATTTATAAACACTAAATAGTTTTAATATACGTTGAGTTTGTCTAATAAAATTGTTTTAAATTATACTTACGGAATAAACGAAAAATTTAACTTTTTTTCATCATCAGGTGCTTTTCATATATTCATATATTTGACCGTTCATTAGCGCTCCACACACGATGCGTTAAATGTCGTATCATCCAACAAATTGCACAATGGTGTAGCCATAACCAGTAGTGTTTGTAAGATTTCCCCGATATTCACTGGTATATGGCTGCACCATTGTACAATTTGTTGGACGAGACGCCAATAAATCGCATCGTGTGTGGAGCGCTTTAAGAGTGTAATGGATCCTCGGGTACTTCTGGCTTTTTTTAAAGAGCTCTTATTATACGTGATTAATTATCATTATCATAACGAGCTATTTAGAGTTTTTTTTGTGATAAACTAGATACATTCAGACTAATATACATTCAGAATAATTTCCGGAATGTTCTTTGTGCGCCTGCCACAAAGGTGATCTGCAGAGTGACTGCCAACAGCTCCATAGCGATGCGCTGACAGACATGCAAAGTGTTTTGCCCGGACCGTCATAATGCGTGACACACGGCGAGCGTTGCTCCGCGGCTGCAGGGGTGGCCAAGCCGGGGAGTCGCGAGAATAATGGACGATTTATTAGACAAGCAAGATCCGATAATATCATCATGTTTCAGGCACTAAATATGCAATTAGAGCAGAGGTTCCCAAAGTGGTCAATATCGACCCCCATGGGTCGATGACAGCGAAAAATAGAATTGGGGGTCCATGAACTGTAAATGGGGGTCAACGAGAGTGGATCCCATTTAATCAGGTCATCACCAAAATTTAGACATTTCGTAAATGTCATAATGCACCGAACACAGATTGTACCTATGTACTTTGTGAAGAATAGAAGCCCTGAAGCGTAGAAGTTCGTGCCAAATGGGCGTAATAGAACAAATTGATTTGACAAATAGAGAAAATAAGGACACCTGTACGGCTTAGGAACGTGGGAACTTTTAAACAGAGACAGTTTTAAATCGTTTTAAAGTGAGTTGTTCTATATAAGATGTCAAAAATATGCTTGAAGTTGATGAATTTGTAAAAATTCAATATTAGCAAGGCAGGGGGTCGACGAAAAACAGGAAAACTCGACAAAGGGTCGACGGGACAAAGCAGTTTGGGAAACTATGATTTAGAGAGATGCAAACATTGAAAAAGAAACAGGACAAGCATATTGAAATGAAACGAAATACACACGTCGTACTATTTGTGAGAGCGTGTTTCACGTATAAAATAAAATTACAAGTGCTTCGCGATTCGGTTATATAAACTAACAGTTTTAAATATGTCAATGCTGAACTCGTTTTTTTAACAAAACAACAGTAAATATACTCGCTACGTTACAGGACTCCGAAGAGCGAAAAGGTTTTAACTGAATCGACCTTAATGGTAATATTATTAGTGGGATATTGCCGATTTGTTACAGTTTACAGTTAAACATATTCGAAATCTCTGTACCGTCTGCCTTCTATTACATATATTTTTGACATTTTTTAACTTTATAAATGTCTGAGAAGGTCAGTCTCCTAGCCGCGTAGCTATACGCCTTTAATTTGTACATTTCATGGTGTTATTTACGCAACAACCTCGTCAGTTTGTTTGGCAAAGTGGTTGAATTGTTAGATGCGACTGAATGGGGAGTCACACTAGTCGAGTTGACGATCGAGGGTCGCGGGTCGCCGGTTGACGAGCCCTGGACGGAGGTCAGCCTAACGCTACCTGTAGTGGCTCGGCGTCACACGGCGCCGTCCCCGTGCAGCCTGATGGACTTTTCACTGCCCATTGTTCGCGGAATAATGACACAGGAAAACAGTGATGGAAATCATGTACCCAATCTGCTTTTGCACTGTCCTATATGTGATAATTGTTAAAGTACTTTTTAAAAAATATATATATACATATACACTATCGAAGCATTTTGATTAATTCAATCACACTATAAAAATTTAACAAGAACACTTGCATATTTAACAGTACATTTTAAATATTGTTTGTAAGTTAATTCACCATACATTTTAAGAGTGCATTATTAACATAACACTAATTATGTTTATTTCTTATAAATAGTTTTAGTAGCTTCAGGTCTTATATATTTAGGTAAGGTTAGAAAACTTAAAAATGTATGAGCCTCAAGATTACTTTAAGTATTTTAAACTGTCGTTGAACCCTAAAAGTCAAGATTTTTCATAATCGGTAGGTAGTATCAATATTTTCAAAATGAAAAGCTCCAAAAATCAGTTCATTTAACACCTGTGTTCAAAAAAAAAAAAATTTTTTACAAGGAATAGAATACCTCAAAAATGTATTTGCTTGCGACCAAAAAATTTGATTTAAATATACACTGTAGCAATAAATTATTTACTACCTACTATTGATTAATATAACGACAAAAATATATTGATGCGTATATTTTGACTTTACTTTGTATCAACTGGATGGCGTGTTATATAATGAAGCTGCTATTGCATTTATAAGATGCATTCTCTATCTGCAGCCAAATTGTTAGAAGCAATCAGTCCTGAAACAAGAACACTAGAACTTAACCCGAATGACCTCACGGTTATAAATGGCGCTATTAGAGCTCGAGGTAACGCCGGGTTATGTGCACTCCTCGGGAATCAGAGACGATTTACTTTTATACAATCACTCGCGAGCGTTCACGTAACGCCGACTACTTAGGACTATGAATAAATTCCTATACGTCGCTAGACAGTAGGTCCATATATACTTGCTGATATAAGGAATTCTTATTAACATGAAACTATAGTCTACTCGGTCATTTTTTCCAGCATCTGTGAATCCATATCGGAGATCGTTGCATTATTCAATCGACGAAAAAAACATAAATAAAAAGTAACCGTTTTATTTGCTCGAAATAAAACGTATGAACACCGCTGTTTTTAAATATATAGTTTTATGAAAAAATGCTTATTCGTTGAAAATAACACCCTTATGAAAAGAAGAACCCATACTAGGGTAAATGTTGTATATTCAGATCCACACTTTACTTCTATGTTAGATTTGTAAAATCTTGTTCACAAAGATAACAGACGACCTTTCAACCTTTACAAAATGACAACGTTTGAGTTCAAAACACAACTTTCTGATATCTAAACAAGATCATATAAAAATAAAACATCATTTACAACCAAATAAAATCTGATTTTCATAAACAATTTTTTAAAATTTAATACTTATTACTTTATTGACAGAAATATATATTTTTTGGGCTTCGTAGGTCCTAGAAACACTGCAGTAAAGTATCGAGTACACACATGTGGAAAACGGCTCTCAGACAGGTGTCTTTGTTAGTTAATGCTCTTCAAGTCTAAATAGGAATCACGAAGGGCTGCTCGGAAAGGTCACTTCTCGTTCGGAATAATATGCGAGTAACGGAAATTAAAATGCTCGACTATTCGCAGCTTTCCCACGCCAGGTAACATGCTTTTTTACAGTGCCTTGCGGTGTATCTCGACCGGTGGTTAAATTCGTTGTCTAGGGGTTAATATATTAGCATATTACATTAATATACCGTGGAAAGCTAACGAACGTAATGTAGTTTGCTGTTTATAATTTTGAAACGGAATTATGCTTTCTTTCTCAAGTGTGAAGGCCAGTCTTACTAATTCGGCTATAATCTCGACTTCTAGCGCGAATTCCGCACCCACGATAGCTTTATCCTTAGATTTTCCCAGGACAACCGGCTACAGTAGGCAGTAGCCTTTTTTTAAAGTTTATTTTTTATCTATTATTTTGAATTAAACTTAAAAAAATACTGTTCTCTGCACGGAATGTAAAACCATCAAAATCGCCAAAAAAATAAATATATATATCGTATTAACGGTTAAACAGCTTATTTTTCACTATACACGCAACGAAAATACTTATTACTTATACATTCGCCCAGATCACTTAAAAAGCAGTTAAACGAGCCTGTACTTAAAATCAAATCTACAAACAGAAGAATAAAAATAATTCAAGATTTTCCCATCTCACGAAAGATGAGAAGCACCCGTCGCTTCATTCGCCACTCGTATTGACTGCCTGAACCTTTCCATGCGTAATTGAAGACCGCCAGGGCGGGACAGCCGTTATCTAGACAGCGCCGCCTCGCGCACTGGGCAGTGTTACATAACGCGACCTGCTTGCGTTGTTTGGCCGCGCAGTGTCGCACAGTGTCGCACAGCCCGCCGCTCCTCTCGCGGGACTCGAACCTTAGACTTAAACGGCGCGATTACTGTATCGTGAGAGATTCGCGTTATGAAATATTGTACTGAAAATAATGTGTTTTCAGTCGTTCAGTCACTGTGCATTTAATGTAATATATCACGCAAAAACCTATGCGAAAAAACGCGTGTATGCATATACAATGTGTGTATATTTGAGTGTACAAATAATTGTGTATATACTGCTTCCTGAAAATATATTTGCTATAGCCAGTGAAATATTTCACATACGACGCTTATTTGATTACTTTAAATATCTAATACTAAACTACGAAATGCCATGAAACGTTTTATTATCTATACTCGTTTGTTAAATATACGATTTATTTCTTTAATATATATTGCATGTACGCATTTTATTAGTATTTAGCTAACACATGGACAAGAGTTTAAATGCATATATAATGATAGTTACAGCTGTTTTTATTTCTTGAGTGTTATGCTGCGTAGTGGCTTGTATTTTCCGATGTTTTAGTCCCGGTACGATATTCAAGGGTTTGATTCCAGTCGTCAGATGAATCAATCCACTACGCAGCTCAACACTCAAGAAATATCAAAATCATCTAGTAAAAACGCTTGCCAAAAAGTATTGATTTAATCTAGAATGGTGTAAAGATGAAATTTGATACCGAAGAACACTGGTGTATTGCTTTAGATGCATTCAGTGCATAAAAATTCATGATCAGGTGTTGGCTGAATACTAATAATAAGCGCACATGCAATATATATTAAACCAATAAATTGAATAGCCAATCACTTGTTAACAATTTTATTAAAATAAAATTGATGTATTTTAAAACATGAAAATCCATCATTGTTTTAATGTCGGTTTCGTGTTTGCTTCACGTGCAATAATTAAGGGACTCGCAGCTCCTGCGGTTGGAAACGAGTACGAAGAGTCCTGCGAGCTGCTCGGAGGCGGAGAGCTCCAAGGTTGGCTGATGACAGTGCCGGAGAATGGTACAAATAGTGGCACAGAGCTGAGAGATGGGCAATCACCGAGGAATGTGCACACGCGCGCTGCCAGGGGTCATGACACACATCCTCCCTGCACTCACTGCACCTACTGCAGCCTGATAAAGACGTGATAATCCCAATGTCGCAGCTTCGACCGCGTCAAAAGAATCTAAAAATTATTCTCAATGACTCGTGCGTTTTCAGGACATACTATATTTGATCTAATCGATACAGCTTCACGTTACAGGACAGGTTATGAACATGAGATTTTTCAGTCGAAAACCGACATTATTGAAATTCACATGATATTAAGCTATTTACTAGAAAAACAGCTTATTTTGTAGCGACAGAACCGTGCTTAAATAAACATCATTAATTAATTTTAATTTTCATAGACAACATTTGCATTTTCACGACACGCAGTTTACTGAAGCGATGACATTGAACATCTTCCTACTTAGATTGCTCAAAATTCACGTATTATTTTATTTTAAACACAAAACAAAAAAAAACCAACTTACGGACATTAAAGACCAGAAATGAAATATAAATACGCATATACTGTATAAAATATGTGATGTGCCAAATTTATAATTTCATACAAGCTAGCAATCAGCAACTCAATTTTGTTAAAAATATACAATATCTGAAATGTTAATTTTGCATCTGTAAGTTGTTTATTTCGATGAGCACGTGTTTATATTCAATGATGTCGATATTAGAATCTATAAATAGTTATAAAATTAAGGCCAAATACGGCTCGCAACGATACGTATCTGCCATTGTCTGCGATCACTGGCATAATTAGCCGAGAGGTGTTCCGCGGCGCTCGGCCAGTGTCTTTGTTGTTTTTTCCTTCGGAAAAGGTCTTCTTCGTGACTGGGAATAAAAATAACGCATGGCAACACCGATGCGTGAGGGAGACGGACCGACCGAAACGAAAACACACCCGAAGGTTGCGTTTCGCAATTCATCTCAGGTGAACATAATCTAAAGCCTCAATTACACATGCCGTAACCGATCGGTGGGCGGATTGATAAATTGATACCGAGGCTCCCCGCTCCGTCGGTGGCAATGAATTTATTGATTCGATTCGATGTGTAATACAGATAATCTTTACGAAATGTTGATACTTCCACACTCCGCGAATTTATAACGGTTTTTTTTGCTAAAATAAAGCACACGTACTCAAAATATGTGTTATTGAATCTAATCACGATGTTTTTGGTCGATTCGAGATTAAGAAAAATCTTTCAGTGGTTGTTTTTCTACCATAGCATCTTTGGTTTTCAAGTTTAAAAACTCCCATGACTTATTTTTTCTTAATAGATTTTCTGTTGTTATTTTATATTGAATGCAACAGGGGAAAAAAATAAAAAGTGTGACCAAAATGCTATTTTTTTAAAACCCTTTTTAATTGCTAGCTCATTTGGCTTTCTTTTAAATATTCAGTGATATACTAATAGATAATTGATTCGAAGAATTAATATCAAATCCTTAAATTTGTGAAATATGATATTTTGTTATTATCTGTTGAGGTAAGGTGTTAAGTCTCCCCCAGATTGTCCAGGAGGAAGTATGCTTTGAGTTTTGCAAGCAGGAGGCTTCTAAAGGCTAAGAGGTCGTTAATATTCCGCCAGCGTTTTCCATTATTATGTTGGAGTCCATATTTCGACATTTACGCAATGGAGTGTGGGGCAAACACAACGGTGGAAGAGACAAAGACAACTTCATAACGCATTTGTACCGCAAAGTGAATAACACCGTAAATAAAAACACCTAAAAAATGCAACAACTCTCATGTATTCAGATGATATACAAGTTTGTTATTTGAGTTGGCGAGTTCCGCATATATTTTGTGACGATTCACTATTTTTTCGCGATCAGTTTCAAAAATAAAAGCGACATCAAAAATCAATTTTTTTTTTACGATTGTGTATACTTTAATTCTAAGAACGAGACTTAAATCTGTAATCTAGCAAATGTCCGCGTATACCCGATGATTCGATACAATGCAACACGTGATGTGTTGAGGACACGTGTGGTGGATTATATGAGCTGTGTGTAACGTCGTTGGGTCGTTTTGTATGTAGAACAAACACGCAGCTCTCCTGCGAAACCGACGGACATTCCAACACGCGTCTTTGCATCGGCTTTGTTCCATTCTTACACCTCCTACACACTGGAACTGAAAGAAACTAGAATACAAAGTTGTTGAAATACACGTGTAAGGGTTCTGACGGTATTCTGAAAATACAATATGCTATTTAATTTTGTATTCTTGTGATTTGAATACGCCGTTGATTAATATCTGTATGTTAAATAACTCCTTCATTCAGGTATAAAAAGTAATACTGTAAGTCGCAGTTCTTGTTCAACATATTTGTTTATTGACAAGAATCTAGTGTCACTCTGTTTAGTATTTTCTTGCAGTACGAAATTATTAGATTAATTCAAATCAAATAAAAAGAAGACCAAGATCTTTATCCCAACAATACGAATATATTTTCGAGAATTTTTCAGTTCAATATTGAATAGATTTGAATCAAAAGTATCTATAATGTTGTATCAGTGTTGTGAGTACTATGGACTAGAGTCGGTACGATTCCATTCAAAACCGATTATATATACAGACATATCGCTAAGAACTTTTACAATCACTAACTCAAAGTACAAAATCACTTAATACTATTCATCATTGTGTATTGTCTGCAACTTCCTTTTATCGATTCTTAACTAAGTCATACTTCTGAACCAGTCCTGTCCAACGCTCTCGGCAACAATCAACGTCAAAACAAACAGGTATTGAGTTAACAACAAGACAACCAAATCACCCAAACACAACTAACTGTAAATAATTGAATATATTAAAACATGTCATGCATTTAGCCGGCTCGTTGATTGGTCCACTCCTTTTGTTTATATATGCAAATCTTGCACCTGCGCTGCCAGACGAGCTTCACTTGCGGTTGATTGCAGTTCGATTTTATTTTATCTTTTATTTATGCATAAAACAAAGCGACGGCGTGCAAATAAATCTGCTGCAGTCGCCGCGCAATCTCACATCTGATCTCGGGAGACAACCGCGGTGCGCTTTTGGATGTAATAAGCAATGAATGCATGCAATAATGATAGAAATATTAAACCAGCACCTGGCCTAACGAATCTGTCAAGATAGACAGGTTGTTTAAAATACCCGATGTAGATAATGAGTACTTGTATTGTATGAGACGTACGCAGTAATCGTTTTTTAATTGAAGGTACCAAAAGCCGTGAAGACCCTTTACATAACGATAGAAAAACCAATATATAAATACAATCTCTTTCTGAGTTATTTATAAAATTTTATTTAAAAATATTTACTGTTACTTTGTATAAAGCTATTTTTGATGTTGGCCTACTTTTCAGTTAACAGTGATTTATACAGCAATAATTGGCATAGGTTTTAGCATAAATCGTCTATCGATGGTGTGATTTGGAGTTTCATGACCGATTGGCTATGCGCGTTGATAACGATGGTTTACCGTCGATGTTTCAGGTGCGTTTCAGACGCCTTCACGACTTGTGATAGGTGAGATAACTGTGATGGTGTTGCTCTTCACAATGGCAGCTCATTCCACGTGATTCAGCCGCTATTATCATGTATAAGCCGTTATTGCTACAAAGAAGCAGCTGTATTTTTATTGTTATTAGTGCACTAAATGCAGTTTTACTGCTAAAACATTAAAATTTCGCATATTTTATATTTAATACAAAAAACACGTCCATTTGTTTATAAACTTATAATACGCATAACGTTACACTATTATATAATTATTCTTATCTTGAAATTTGAGATCAATTATTATATCTTTCGCACATTATTGGCTGAAGCTATATTTATGTGATTCATGATTTTACTCATCAATGGAATGCATAACATTCTTATCTCCCAGAACTTATATATCTCCTTTCTTTAAACAAATAATTCATGTATAAAACATTTATCCATAACAATACCCAGCATTCAAATACCTGTCCATACGTTTAAGACTTGAATGAGTGCTTTATAATATAAAATTGTGATATAAAATTATCTTCATAGTAGACGTAGAGTACAGTAATGGGATACGTCACTTAGCGGTTTATGTAAGGTGTCGGGTAATTAGTCACCTGTAAAATGTATCTATTGCATAATCACGACTGAGCCCTCGGCGAGCTGCATCGACAGCCTCGCGGGCCAAAGATCACGGCGCCAATATCTCACAAGCCAGAATAAATAACTTTACCTGCATTGTCAATATGCTAAGACTCTAAACGTCTAAACCAACATGGACAAATCACAATACACATATATATCAAATCTAGAAATTAATTTTAACAGCATTCAATAATACCTAACTGTAGAATCTTTCTTATAAACAAATAATTAATTTAATGCTTTAAATTATGCATACTGATTAATCAAGTAGTACGAAGTTTATAACTATTATAATCATTAGCGTATTTTTTGTCGGGCTCCGCGTTCATCACTTGGATTAGGCAACGTGCTCACATACCGGCTCGGACATTCAACATATTATCCACGTGCTTTGTATCTACCTGACCTCAAATAATTTTCAGGTAGACATCGCATCCAAATGAAATTGTGAAACAAATTTTAATAAATATTTGGACGCTGCTACGTCAATCCACAGGCAGCGTTGCTGCGGTGCTATTATGTGTGTCATGTTATTGCGCTTGAAAATCCGACGTAATCGAAGCCGAGTAGTCGACCTTCCGATATACCCGTTAGAATATTGTCAAGCCTCCGCTGACTCGTCATAGTCTCTGGCGACTCGGTTTCTGCGACTAATAGTGGGTTTGTTTTTGTTCGCATTGCGTCCAGCGGTTGGCACGCTTGTACGCCGAGCCAGTTCGGGTTCGAATCCGACCCGAAGGAAAAAATTACCTGTAAAGCAGGTTTTCAGGATTTCATAATGATTTTTCAGATTTTCATAATTCGGTTGTTTGAAACAGGCATGAATATTTGTTTTATTTTTATATTTACTTATTACGTATCAATCAAACTAAAAGAATCCATCAGAGTTAAAAGTAAAAATATATATTTGGGCTTTGTCTTCTAACACTGTTTTAAATGTACCTGACAATAAATGAGAATTTTGTTTTGAAAATCTCTTACAGGAAACGTTCAGACTCAGTCAATCAAATAAATAATTCAGGACACCCTACTTATAAAACTGAAGGCAACACGTGCATTTAAATATTTTAAAACGCGCAGCTTGTTACATGTAAATTAAAAAATCACGCTTGAGAATAACTATCATTATTTTAATATTGGTTAAGTTGAATGTTTTTAATTTTGATGTTCTGTTTTAGTGTTTTTGTGGAATATTATAATCCTAAATATCTATAAGCCGTTATAATAAATAAATAAAAAAATTATACGAGTATGTTTAAAAAGATCTTAAATGTAAAAAAATATTATTTATCAACAAACTATAAGTAAAAACACAATTTCCGAGTGAAATTTATTAAAACATAAAAATTTTAAATTTAAAAGCAATGGCACTAGTATTTTTATACTAAAATGTAAGCTTGTCTTTGTGCTCTCCGGTATCAAAAAGCGATGGCGTATCGAAGTTTTAAAGTACTAATAAACCTGCTATTTCTAACGCATTGCTTCTTCAGAAGTCATTTCCTGTTGTGCTTGTCCTTGGTGGCAAAAATGTACTCTCGTTTCTACAAAGCCTGTAGAAATAAATGAGCCGTTCGTCTCTCCGAGCCGAGTGGCCGGAGTGTGAATAGTTTCAGGGTTACTTCGCTGAAGAGGCATTGTCGTATCATACTCGATCAACGACCTTTCATCAACGGCACATAAAAACCAGTACATTAAATTATAAAATAAAAAAATAATTCAGGTAATTAAACTCGCAATTAAAGTAAGCGTTTTTAGTGCTATGCAAACGTTTAAGTATCTGAAAAATTAATTAATAAAAAATAAAACAAACTGTGAGCACTATTGCGTGCAGTGGTCTGGTGATTAACACGGTTGTTTACCGATTATAGGTTTTCGGGTTCAAATAACGATAATAGAAAAAAATCAGATTCAGCAGGAAATAATGGATTTGGCAGGTAAAATTCAATTCATGCATTTTTTTTTCACATATTTTGTACATTGAGAGTCTGTAGTGTATTCCCAATATTTGTTATTTTTTTTAAAGTTTCAAGCGATTTCCCCATGGAGTTGATTTGATTTATTTTGTAATTTTTAATAACTGTATTTTTAGAGCGTAATAAATAAAATATAATAATAAAGCTATTGTCAGCATAATTGCATGAACAACGACTGTAGCATGTAATTGAGTTATAAATTACTGTACGCTGAGTGATATGTAATATATTTTTTTTTTTTTTTTTTTTTTATATATGTTTGGTACCTTGCTTGTTATATACAAGGTATTTCGTCACAATTTGGGGAAACTTTCCAAACTAGTCGATTGAACTGATCTATAAATGGGAGTGACTGATGCTACACCCCCTGGTTTATCTTTTTTATGGTTCCGATAACATGCTTTAAGAAGCCATCCAGTGACTTCATCAACTGTGGGTGTCTCGCCACTGACTTCAGGTCATCCAGGCACAGACCTTCCTGTCGGCATTGACTCTCCAGTTGGTGTCTCTGAAGACCAAATATGGGGCATGAACCCACAAGGTGGATCACTGTTTGTGGTGTCAAATCATCACAAGGGCATGTGTCGTCGCTCGTCAAGTGGAACCTGCGGAGATAACTTCTCATCGCTCCATGACCCGTTAAGAGCTGGGTTGATTCAAAGCTAATTCCGCAGGTATTCCTGTATACAGCGGCGTCCGTTACAGAATCAAAGAACATCTTTGTTACGTTTCCTTGCGGAGAGCTTGTGTACCTTTCGTTCCATGTGTCCATTGTAGTTTTCCTCTGGAGATTTTTTGCGAAACTCAGAGGAAAGTCGGAAAATACATAAGTCATTTTCTTTTTGGTGGCTTCTTTAGCCTTTTCGTCAGCTCTCTCGTTGCCAACAAGACCTACGTGAGCTCTCACCCAGCCTATCTCGATGTTAACATCACTTGCTTGGATTTCTCTTAGCTTTTTCTGGATGTTTACAATTAGAGGGTTGGTTGATTGTTTGGATATACTGTCTACCCCCGAGCGACAATCAGTGAGTATTTTCACTGACTGCCACCTACCAGATGGTTTTAGTAATATCCAGCGAAGAGCCTCGTTAATAGCAACGAGCTCACTCTGAAATACGGAGCAGTAGTCAGCAAGTTTCAATGTTCTAGCAGGAAGTTCTTGGCCGTTTTCATATGGAACAAAAGCCGCTCCAACCTTTCCCTCGAGTAAGCTACCGTCCGTGTATATAGTGAGCTCATTGTCTTTTGGCGTAGGGATATCTTGGTCAAAATATCGGGGGTCACTTTGATGTCTCTGACTCGGATGAGGCAATGAAAAAATGTCAACTACTCCTTGATATTTCCTGTCACTAGGAAGAAAATCGGTGATGCCTCGTTTCTTGACATTGTATATTGCTTGCCTCTCTTGTATCATCAGGTCCAGTGGAATGAGGCCAGAAATGGCCTGGGCTGATACGAGTGATACAGTTCTGTATGCTCTGCATATTCTGAGTGCAAATTGTCTCTGAAAAGTGTCTAGTTTCTTCTTATTTGTTTTCTTTTTGGTTGCCTCAGCCCATACGCTTGCCGCGTATGTGATTAAAGGCTCGACAGCTCCAATGTAGAGTGCTTTCATCACGTCAGGAGAGCATCCCCATGTGGGTTTCGTTGCTCTTACAATCATTTGGGTTATCGCAGCGGCTTTCTTACACACGTTGTCGATATGGCGAGACCAGTTTAAATTTTTATCTATTGTCAGTCCTAGGATTTTGAAATGATCGACTAGGGTGAGAATTTTGCCATTCATCGTGATTTTCGGGGTACGTTCTCTCCGGCGGGTTATCAGCATCGCGTTCGTTTTATGCTCTGAGAACTCTAATTTCACTTTTTTACCCCAGTTAACTATGCGCTGGAGAGCAGACGATGTCAGCGACTCGGCATCTTCAATAGTATTGGCCGATACTATTAGGAGAACATCATCAGCAAAGGCCTGTACGTGGCAGTGTTCTCTGAAATCTATACTGAGCAGGTCGTCCAGTATTATATTCCAGAAAGTTGGACCACATGTAGAACCTTGGATGCACCCTTTAGTAGTCATCTTGCAGCGTGTAATTCCGGCATGGCTGATTTGCACAGTTCTATTGGAGAGATAGCTTCTGACGAGTTCAAATAAGTTGCACGGACATTGCTTTGCTGCTAGTTGGTGTAGCAAGAATGGCCACCATGCATTGTCAAAAGCTCCTTTGATGTCTAAAGAAACAGCAATATTTAATAATTTATTTTCCCTGTTATTTTTAATTTTGTCTATCGCTGTGTTAAGTGCATCTTCTGTTGATCTTTGAGGCGTAAATCCGAATTGATTATTATTTAGTTTTTTGGAGATGTGTAGATGCCAGGAAATTCTTTCAACCATCAGCTTTTCCAGTGTCTTGCCAAATATGGAAAGAAGTCCTATAGGTCTATAGGATTTGATATCCGTGTAATCGTTCTTGCCTGGCTTGGGAATCACTATCACTGTTGCTTTTTTCCATGTGTCCGGGAAACATTTCATTCTAAGACACGCGTTGAACATTTCGAGAGAAAGATCTCGAAATGATAGCACGAAATTGTGACATATATCCGAGGTAAAATTGTCGTCTCCTGGCGCTTTTGATGGATCCATGTTTTCTAGTACCCTGATGATTTCAGAGATTACAAAAGGTGGGTCGTCGGGTGTATTGGGTGTGGTCTTGGAATTTTTCCTGATAATTTTTTGATCTATAGTGTCTGTTGACTCTGAATCGTCCGGAAAAAAGTATTCTTGTAATGCTTCAGCAGAGTCCTCCGCATTCGAAAATATTAAAGGCCCATTTCTTAAAGTAGCAGGGGGCTTTGCTTTATTTGTAGAGGTGAGTACTCTGTAGACCGTCGACCACACTGTTTCTCTGTTTTGGTTCGAGCAGTAGTCTTTCCATGATTGTATTTTGGCTTTCTGGATTGCAATTTTGTAGGTTTCTTTAGCATTTAAGAATGCTGGCAATGTTATTGATTCTCTTCTTGCGGGACCTGAATTTTGTAGTCTGTGTTTGGCTCTTACGACTTCATGTTTTAGACTATTGAGTTCTTTTGACCACCATGGATTGGGTTTCCTTCCTTTCCGATCAGTCTTTTTCTTTAAACACAATTTGCACGCCGTTTTAATTGCTTTGGAAATTGTAGATACGTGTATGTTTAGTTCTTCGCTATTTCTGACGTGAGCGAATACTTTAGGAGTTATGTTAAGGTTTTCCAATGAAATCCTGCATTTTTCCTCGAATAGATTCCAATCTGCTTTTTTAGTAGTGTACAGGCGAGTTGTAGGATTTCCTTTGGCAGATGGTGAAGTGCTGTTCAGAGTGAAAATAATAGGATTATGATCGCTCATTGCGCTAAATGTTTTATCCACTCTCCAATCTGTAACTTTGTCTAGCAAGTGGCTCGAACATAAGGTGATGTCGATGACACTGTGTAAGTGAAGAGGTCCTCGATATGTGTCAAAAGTGGGTTCAGAGCCTACGTTCAAAATTTCGAGATTTAGTTCTGCCAAGCAGTCTTGTATCTCCATTCCTCTTCGATCTGTTTTTTTGCTACCCCACCATATTGATTTTGCAGATATGTAATATATTACGCACATACATAAAAAAACTTATCACACACTGTAATTACATAGAAAAGTTACACCTTCAAAATAAGCACACACTATACGAGAATAAATAACACGTATAATAACCCTGAAAATATTGTTTATAATCACGAATTGCAAAAGGGGTCTTTGATTACAAATCGTGACTAAGGACTTAAAACTTTATATGCTTATGTTTTAAACTTACCAGTAATCTACCAACTTCTAGACCTCCTCGCAGACAAAATTCTCACAAAAGCCTTCCACAATTATATAATGTCCTTACGGGTCAAAAATATCAAGCTTTGATAATTTAAAAAAAAGGCCAGTTTTGTGCAACTGGAGATCTTGCGAGGATTTCTAATATTTTAAGGGATGAAAATTACAGGCAAATGTCTAAGAGTAATAAGAATCTTTAGTAAATTTGTAGAAGACAGGATATATTGCAGGGATGAAGGCAATATACCAAACAGGTGGTTAATTTCAAACGTCTATTTAATGCTCGATGATGTCATGATAATCGTAAGGATTAATTAATTTGCATTTTAATTATAACGTTATGTTACTTGGATTTTTTAACCGTTACTCTGTGTAAAGCTTGCAAATTGTAAATACACATAAAAATATTTATAACGAAATTAAATTTTAATTTTGTTCAGGCATATTTTATTTACGTAAAAACAAAAGACAGAAAATATTAGATTTTTGATGTAATTATCTAAAGATTCACTGCTGATACACACACAAAACTAGTGTGTATTTAATTATTTACTAACCCAATTATAAATATATTTAAACCATAAAAAATAACGACAGTAACAAGTTGTTATTTACAAATAACGTAAAGAAGCAAAAATAACACGAAAATCGATATTCGACTTCAATGCCAACATATTATATATATATATATATATATACACACGTACGCGGCCTCAGGAAATACTAAGTGCCACAAAACTTTATTATTTAATAAATTATTGCAATATTATAAATTTATTTTAAAAGCCGCGATTAAGCGTGTAATTAAATTATCACACGGGCGATAAATCAGTTAATCTTATTTCACAGAACCGCTACAGCGCGACGGTATAAATCACCGTGTATTTTGTACGGCAGCGGAGCCTTTCCTTGTACTTGGCCGAAATGTCCCCCGAACCGGGTCAGGGCGAGAGGAAACACTGCCTCCGAGCGAAGCCTTCTGTGACGCCACGCGAGGGACGGGGCATGTCCGATATCGCAGCTGTTTTCAATGAGGATCGATTTTGAAAAGGAGATCAATCATTTTATTTATATAATTTTTTTAATTGATTTAAAATATTTTCACTTTTTTTAACAATATGTTACCATCATTTTGTTACCGTGGGAGACTTTTAAATAAACATTTTTAATTAATTTAAATAAAAGCATTTTTTTGTGTTGATTTCTTTAAATGCATCCATCAGACTACAATAAAAAACTAAAATTGAGATTCTTTTTAAATATGTTATATCATATTATATAAACTCCAAAGTTGCTAAAATATTTCAATGCTTGTCTGTGATTCTTGGAATTTTATTGTTATAAATGAATATAATTACGAATATAATTTTATTTAGGGGGCAACCATATGCATCAGTTTGTTTTGACGCCCTCATATTCGACAAAGTCTCTTCATAAATCTGAAAGGTTTCAAAATAATTAAAATCGTGTTACTGCAGTGAAGGCAGATACCGAAATGCCACCACTGAAGGGAGAGAAGGTCGCCTGAGCTCGTCACGAAAAAACAATTAAAGTATACCACCATATCGAAGTATTGTATGCAATTAAAACTGAATTACTAGCAATGATAATACTGTACCAAAAACTACTTAGTATTTGATTTGAGTAACTTTTACATAAATTTAATAAATGGCTTAGATTCACTACCATGACTATATACTGTTAAATTTCAGTAATATACTATTTATTAACATTTAATTATTATTTCACTTAGGTAGTAGTTACTGTCAAGTATTAATAATGCTTTAGAAAATATTAATTCTTAGTATGCGATTATCTGATTCATAGCAATATTAAAAATTTCAAGGAAATGTATTGGCTAATCCATGAAAGTAATAGAAAGTTGCCTGTAAGAAATAGGCTTATATTTGTTTCTACGCATGTATGTATGAATCATCGAAATGGAAATACCTGAAACCCGAAATACTTAGCTTATGCTTTTCATTTCTTTTCTTTCTTTCTAGATAAGGTGGCAATCTTACTAGAAAGAAGTTGTTGATTAAACTATTGTCATGGAAAGACAATGCCAAACATAATGTTAGTATGCTTGGAATACATATTTTACATATAAACATATTCACGTATAGTATTTTATACAAAATCAAATTATAATATTGTATTTATAGGCTTGAATTTCAGGTATGCATAATTTATTGACAGTATGAGATTTAAAAAAAATAATAACTTGCTATTACATCGTCAAATTATAGTTGAGTTATTTATGGTTTAGTTAATTACTCTGCATAAAACTGTTTTGTCGAAACAAGTTCATGGTAAAAGTAGTTAACTTTTGCGTAGGATTTTGGTGTGAGAATTTCAAGTGTGTATAAGCCCGAGTACATAATTTTTTTCATTTCCAAGTGAATGCCATTTTAAATTTTATATTATTTTAGGTGAGGTAAAAAATGTTAATGATTTACATTGCATGTGGAATTCTGATCTCACGTGAGGAGACTATGCGAAGGTTGATATCATTGCGAAAAGATTATACAGGTGTTACAAAAAACGGCAATAGCAGGTAGCAAAGTAGCAGAATGTAACACGTTTTACTAAAATACTTGCTGTTAATGGTACAACGCGTTAATGCAAGATGTTAAAATTCTCAGTTATACGTTTTATTATTTCCAATTAGCATATAATTGTGATTTTTTTGTTATAATAGAAATGTTGTTTCTTTAGAAAATCTTTTGTCACGTGTATTTAGAAGCAACGCAAAGCTGCCTACACATGCTGCAACACAACCAAATGGTAACATTGAGTATTTTTTTTATATCAAAATATTTTTTTTTGAAAATACAACGCAAAAGAAGAAGCTACTGGCTGGCTGTTTGATTGTGTAGCAGCGTGGGTAGGCAGCTTAACTTGTTTATATTTTTTATAACACAAAGGCGTCGGCCCTTCGTAGCGCCTCCCACTTCGTCTCGGCCGGCCCGCCGCGGTGTCGCCAACTGATGACGTCCTCGCAGACAGTCCAACCGTAAACTGTCCGCGAGCATTACCTGCACATCGCCTGCGGTCAGGTCGTCCATGTGCCACTCACTCGGCGTTGATTGCCCAGACAATCAAAAGCGGACTCCGATTCTAAGAATTCAAACCTACCTGACAGTTTAGACCAGTGGTTCTCCAAGTGGTCCCTGGGATCATTCAGGGGGTCCTTAGAAAATTGAAATCGATTTGGGGGTCCCCGAACAACGTCAGGGGGTCACCGCAAGGTTTAATATAAAATAAAAAAATTGTGACACATTTTTATTAATATGGAAGTTAAAATAAATAACTATGAATATATTATTAGCGATTTTTACGTCATAAGTAAAATATAAATATAGACAGGTGCATAAAATACAAGTAATAACAGGCATTGCGGTGAGTCAGGTAGGTTAATAAAGGAACGCAATAAAGTCGATACTTGCACCAACTAGTCTATAGGCAAGTTTTGACTATGAAAGGGGGTCCGTGGGCCAAAATAGTTTGAAAGCCACTGGTTTAGACAGTCGCTTTTAATCTACAATTTTCGTCACTTTACCGTTGTCTGAATTGGATATGCACCAGTTTTATTGCTGCTTGTGTGATTTTTTAAATGATTGCTATAGATAATAGGAATAATTGTTCTTGATTATAAGTACGACGTTACTGAAACTAACTCAATCGAATCCTTTTTTATTAAAATAACACTTGGATTCGAGCATGGACTGAGAACCTCAATATTTAACTACACACTTATCCATATTGCATTTTTCAGATAGTAAATTAAATTAAAAATTTACAATCCGCAAGAAAATGTATAATGATTAATGCTAGTATGTTTTCAGCACAGTTATGCGGTAAACAAGTATTCAAACGCATCGCACGTCCAGTAGTCATTCTACGATTAATTTCTGCCTGTAAAATTAATATGCACGTAACACAGGTCGCGACATTTAAAACGATGTAGAATAACTCTGGTTTCGACACTTAAGCGTTTATTTTAAGGCTCGACCTCGGTTTAACTGTAAACTCGCTCCGGCCGCAGAGCCTCCTCCGCGATCAGACCTCGAAGGTCCACTGTGTGTCAATACCTTCCAATTTACATATACGTATAGCAGTAAAATAATGAAAATAAAAACACGAGCCGCTGTGCCTGCCGAGCGGCAGTTTTTATGTTTGGGATTGAGAAGCGTTTATGTTTTTTAATAAACTCGTAAATTGAAAAAAAATAATTGGGTAATACAGATGTCCTTGGAATCTTACGAGACGCACTGACGCATCGTTCGTGTGTTTTTATAAATGGATTCTCTATATTTTTTTACATAATCGTTGAATGATCTTTTTTTTTTAACAATTTTTATTTGATTTAGATGTTAAGTAAAACAATTTTTTTTCGAATAATTGACCTAATCTACGTTAAGAAAATATCATATTTATTGTTTTTTTTTTAAAATGTTTTATAGAAATCAAGAGTTTCAATCGTTTTAACAGATATATTTTAATCATCAAATTATTATATGCAGATGCAGAACAAAACTGCTTTGTTTTGCATCTGATGATGTCCAAGTCTGTTGGTCGAAATTAGTCATGCAAAAACTATAATAAGCTCAAAGTGAAGAAAGAATACAAAATTACCCTTATCATTAATAAAAAAATGGATCTTCACCAATCAAATGCCTTGTCCCTCAGCACGATCAAATATTTATCTAGAATAAATTTTGTCTTGAAAAAAACTAATCATTTTTATCGTCGTTTCTTGTAAAAATAGGTCTCAAAAAAGTAAAGTAAGTCCGTAAATGTTGTAAGTTTAAAAATATCACTACAATTGAAAATAACGACAGCTATAAATGCAAATTATCATAAAAAAGCAGTGATATTTTTTGCCTAGCGCGGCGGCGGGGCGCGTCGCTCGGCCGCGCCGGCTGGCCTTGTGGGTTGGTTCATCGTACCGAACTGACATTTCATCGGTCAGGATCAATAAATCAGCATCCTCCCAAAGGACCCTGATATTCCAGTTTAGCGAACCTTCTTCGCTGAAAAACTGTTCAGTCCCAGTGTCTCCGAAACCGCTGAAACAAAATCGCCTTCACGCACTAAAATGAAACCGATTTTTTTTTTCAATTTTTTTGTCAACTACCAAAAGATAGTCTTTCCTACTTTATTTAATACTTAAAAACCAATGACATACTTTTTAAACATATACTTACATAAAATAGACAGTAAATTCTAACTCTATTTTTTATATATTAAAAAAATATTATTAATGCAATCATTAAAGCACACTCTTTATTATTGCAATCGTAAAACAAGGATATTTATATAATTTTATGTTTATCAAAGCTTTATTTATCATGTAAATGTTTTAATGGGATGAATTTATTTTATCTCGTATATAATAATAAAACAGTAAATTTTAACTGTCGCTATTAATAAAGTGCATCGAAAAACCTGTTCAAATCTTTCAATTAGCACTGCAGGTATTCAAAACGATCTGCCGTAAACAACGTCGGAATAATCTGCATTAAGCAAGTAACTGATATAATGCAATCAAATTAATATAAGCGTATTTTATATATCTAGAACACAAATGAGGGCTCCTGTTAAAATATTTAAAAATTATAATAATACGCTAAGTTGTGTCGCTGCGCGTGTACTCGGCTTGAATATATAACTTTCTAAGCACTTAAATAATATTTCATTTTATTTTATGCGTTTAAATTATTTTTATTGCGTTGTATCTTTACTTTAAGAGGGACTCTAAAATCTCGTTTCAACCAATCAGGACTCTATGCAATGCATAAGTGAGCACTCCGAAGCATCTTTTTAAATCGCGTGTCAATTACCATAAGATATGCGGCCTCGGTATAGATTGTGGGGAGGCATTTAGTGGAACGTCGTGCGTTACGTAGTTTATTGTGTGGAATTGGTCGATTCGAGTCCGCTCGCAACTGCTTTTGCCCTGAGAGACGAGGAATGCCCGTTGAGGCAAAAACACTCGACAAAGCCGCTCCTGCCTCCGACCTGTTCTGCCGCAAAAAGACGGTGCTATTTATTAAAATTGACGTGTCGAGAATTTAAATTATATGAAGGATATAACAAAACATTCGCCACTTTAATAAATATACTACACTTTACGCGCAACAGCGAAATACTGGATAAAACAAGCGAATGAGATAATAATTTATTTTTAAGCTAAAAAGCAAAAAATAACGCTATTGGCTAATTGTAAGTTGGTTGCAAGTTGTGTTTAGAGGACTTCAAACGACTGAAAAGAAAACATTAACGCAAACCATTAACAGGAGAATGCTATGCCAGATAACGCATTATCGCAATCCTTGATTAAAGTGCGAATTAAAACGTAAAACCTTGGTGTGGTGGTGGGTTTGAGATGATAAATGGTGGTATTCGAACAGGCCTTTCATGTGGTGTTGCTAATACATTCGAGTCATTAAACATTATAATAAAAATCTCCCACATCGTACACGCAGAGAGATACAGCGTGTTTTATTTCTTATTCACATTGTTGATTTTTTTTATTATACGAAGGTTTTAACGAACATTTCAAACCGAGCATACAGTTTTATTGACTAAAATATATGCTATAAATGTAGATCATTTGAAACTTATAAAACTTTTCTTTATATTAAAATGCACGCATATTGCTTGTGTGCACGGCCAAGCATGCCCGGTTAATTTAAAAACAAAGATTTTGTAGAAAATTAAAAAAAATAATATATATATATATATATATATAGAGATGTTAAAGGATACACTTATATTCTATTTAGCATAAAGACTATTTATGCTAAATAGATCTACGAGCTAATGCTGTGTTCAATCTTCGACTCCCACTGATGTCTCTCTACACGGGTTCTAAACCAATGAACTTATATATACATGGTTTAAATAATACGATGCATTTAAGTCAGGGGAGACGTTTAATAACTTATTAGTTGTATAATTTAATTTCATATATTCGTTATAACGGACCGACCGGTCGGAAGAGAGCCCGCCGCGGAGGCTGCGCGGACGTCTGCTTGCGTCTACGCCTCCACGGGAAGATAATTGCGGTTCTGGTCCGCATTCAGTACACATACGAGACCGGTCGATATCTTCGCTCCGCATCGTTAACAAAAGAGATAAATCCCAGGGCAAACAATGGAGGAAAAAACATACCGCCGCCGTTGTTTCAGGGCCGAAACTGAGCGCAGAGCAGACAAAGGCTCTCCTCCGCTGCGGCCGCCCGCCTCTCTTCGATACGGAGTCGATTAAAACTGATCAGCAATTGATAGATTAGGCACAAAAATTTCTGGTTTTTAATATTATTAACCAAACTATCACTGTCAGTCAGTGCATTGACAGTGATAGTTTTTTAAAGTACAGTAGAACTTTTTAAAAAATTTATTACAAGTACTTTTGCATGTACATATGGATATTCCTGCAGCGCTATGAAAAACTGTTGTATCGTCAGTTTACATGTAAAATAAATTATTTTTCAGTAGAGTAAAATTTAACGTGATAAACTTCGTTATTTAAAAAAACTACAACCCAAAATATGTATAATTAACCTGTTATATTTTCAGCATTTCAATACATATATCATTAAAGTGAACGTATTTTTATGAGGTTTTCTTCAGAAAAAGCAGACTGGGCTATAACAACAAAAAATTATTAGACTTGCTATAAAAATGTAATTTAAATATTAAAACAAATAATAAAACGCAAGTTTTATAGACGCTGTGTTTAAAAACGTAACATATAAAGATGCTTATAGATATATAATAATTAATGAATCAGAACGAATAAATTTATTTTCTAATATTTAGAAGATAGAGATGGTTTTGTGAATCCAGATATAAACCATAACATTTCATCAACATTGGCTTCTCTATTATTATTTAGTTAACATCATTAATTACCGCATGCGTAAAGAATCTGAAAATCTACTTTACAATAATAAAATCGATATCAATCACAACGGATACCGCAGAGGTTTAATATAATACAAAAGACCAAAATAGATTAAAAACTAAACTAAGAACATATCGTATGTCCAGCAGGAAACGGCATGTGTGCCTCAAGACGTTGGCAAAAAAAGATCTCGCATAGTCTCCGGCCAGAATTCTCGGAATTGGCTAATCTACTAACATTTGCTGGGACCTCTGGAGAATTCCACCCAGATCGCCGAACATCTGGTCCAACGTATTTCTCCCATTGTTTGTTATTTGCCTGTTTTTGAAAATTCTTCGCCACGGCAGGTGTTATGCAATGCGAAATATTAAAAAAAAAAAAAAAAAGTTTGGAGCGAATATTTATTGAATGTAATTTAAAAATATATTTCTATGACTAATAATGACGCGTAATCGATATATATTTTTTAAGTGGGTTTTTATTCAAAATGCCAACTACATCACTTACGAATGGATCGAGTATGTAAATTGACGCTACTGGTAAATAAATCACATTTTATTTATTGACATTAACCGTGCTACTTTCAAAGATAATCTATTGGTATTAATTAATGATTTTTGATCTGTTAGTAAATTAATTTAGTCGGTCATTTTTGTTGTGCTAGAAAACGCATATTCTTGGTATATATTTGTAGTATTGACCGTAACCACCGTTTTATTTGATCACCTACGACTAATGAATCTCTACTACATATAAATAAATCTAAATAGTTAAACACCCTATTTATTACTGCATATCAATTTAACTTCTTTATAATCTAATAGTTTTCGTGATTTGTACATATATTATTTCAACAAATTTGATTTCAAAAAAGTCAACGTCTTGTAATAGTCCAAATATGAATGACTACTATAAATAGTCAATTTGCTTATTTATATAAATATGTTTGCTTTGTGGATACTTTTGCTTGTCAAGAGATGCTTCACACTAGAAGAGACAATGAAATGTAAAAATACTCACATTCTCAACGGGCTGTTCATATTTGTTGTTATTTATACTCGTATAATAAAATATACTTATACCATAAAGCAGTCGCTTATAGAGGTTGTTCTTACTTTTTTAAGAATCCCAGACGGCCGGAATAATCTGTTTGTTGTTTTTACTGTTTATATTTCACAATCGTACATATTTTATAACGGGTTTTTAAAGCGATGTTGCGTGAATCAGCCAAAGATGTCGTGCGCCTGTTTTTGCTTGTTCTGGTGGTGTTTAACCGATCGAAAAACACGATTTTCAACTAAATTGAATAATACGTCACAACGTGTCAACATCACAACTTTTTAAAAACATATTTGCTCTACTATAAATAAATGACAATGCCATTGTTGTATTGAATATTTTGTAAATTATAATAATTATTAATACGAAATGCAAACAAAAATGAAGACTGCCGTTAAAGTCTTTGGTCTACGAGTTCTAATCGATATACTTTTAATATTATTTTATTGAATTTTTGTCTGTTTATTTTTTAAGCTTACAATTAAATTGTTTTCTTACGTAATGTATTTTTTACCATAAATTTTATAAAAGATGTTGGATTTTTTAATAATTAAGTTAGATATGTATATTTTCTTACTATTCAAAAATTGAAATGTTGAGGTAAATATATTGAATTCGTGTTTTTTAAATTATTTTATAATAAATATATACTGGTTATGAAGTACAAACGAGTGAAAAGATTTTGAGAATCGTACTTTAGTAAAAAGGATCCTTAGAGATTTCAAGTCCGTGAAATCCACTCGTTCAGAGCACCCATCTATTACAAATATGCGTACTTGATATTATAATGCATCTTGAATTAAAAATAACATGTATAAAGGTTACACTCTAAAAGTAAGAAAATTAGTTGTTTTAATGTGGTATTTAGCAGTGTCATTTTTGAAATTATTAATTAAGAAACAAGTGTGTGTGACAAGCTTGTTTTAAAAGTTGTTTAGAGGTTTTGATAATGGCGCCCAAACAATGTACAGCCTCCGGCGTCACGTGATATAAAGTAATAATTTTAATATCTATCAAACTAATAATGAATACCCAAGTGGCTTAACTTGTGGGCGACTCAAAAAGGTTTGAAAAATCGCTAAAAGTTAATTGAGGAACTTAATTCATAATAATTCAATTTCTTAACATGTGTTTTATTTGAAATAATTGATGCGCAAAAATTATCAATGGTTAAACATAACTTATATTAAAGACACACATTTATTGAATATGGTGCTTACAATACTTTGAATTACATGAACGCGATATTTGATTTTTGTTATAGGAATAGAATACAGTAGCGATCCATTTAATCATCTGCGGGATAAGCGAAATAGGTTTAATGCTCAAACTATGAAGATTGAGTACAGATAACACATACATATGATTAGAATGTACGCAATTTATAAGTATTTTTTTTTTCAAATGGATGCAAGATTTTATGATTATTTAGTTTCAAGTAAAAAATATAACTCGGATCTAACATTCACGCATCAGAGAATCGATAATATAAGAGCGGCGCAAACTAGAATCGGTTCGACAGAATCCTTACAAACCTTTTGTTTGGCGAGGTGAGTGCACAACAAATAAAGCGGCTTGCGGTGTCAACCCAGCAGCGACGTTGCGTACAGAGTGACATTGCCCAACTCCAGCATAGATATGAGTCGTACGTGCGACGAGAAACCTCTTCTCTTTCGACAGTGATTGTCTTTATTGATTTAACAGCGCAACATTTGCAAGGCAAACTCAACGATATCTTCAAGGAAGAACTCGTGATAACGGTTATCGACTACAAATATGACTCGTACTGTTAAAATAACAAAAGTTTTGATTTACTGTATTAGTTGAAATTTAAAGTATTATGTAAAATTTTGTATGATGCGTTTTTTCTGGGCATACATATAATGATTTAATGTTATGCAATAATTATTGCAATTTCATCTTTTTATCAAAAATTGCAATTAATTTAAAATTAAACCGTCTAGTTTTGGTTAAAATACTTATGTTAGGCATGGGATACTGATATAATAGCAAACAGAATACTTTGAATATTTCTTGATGACTCGGTTCCTACCCCTAAATTTATGATTATGTAATACTATATATGACAAAATCATCGTTCAACATATGATATACAATTTTTTATAAAATTTATGAATTTCAATGCTTCAGGTATTTAATCTTGTTGCGATAGATAAACATATCACGAAATCACTGCATATTTACAGCTCATTTCGTATTTTTGTTTCGCCGAATTAGGAAGGCGTTCAAATGATGAAACATGAATATGGCATTGACTTTCAGAGACATGACTAGTCACCGCGGTGATACTGAGAGTCACCGCACGCAATAGCTGTAATCTCGAGCCTCCCACGGGGAGGGAGCCGCCGCTGCAGTGATACCGGCTAACGCACTATTGGGAGGCTTCCATTAAAATTCCGATAGCCAGCCGGCTGAGGTCCGAGCAGGTTTTTTCTCCTCCGACGGGTCGGTTATTTGATCAGGAGTCCCGCGCCTCCAGCGGCCGGCGGGGTTTCTCGCTTCACCGCTCGTCGTATTCTATTTAAATGCGCTTGGATTTATTTCATCGTATGATTGCGTTAATTTTTGCTATGATATTTATATATTGGAATGAAAGCATCTTTATATCTTAATATAATAATATACATAATACTCCTAACAGATATATGCATATAAGTACGATATGAGATTACTAGTACGATTTTTATAAAAGCGATAATTTTAAGATTTTAGTGAGTAGTGAGGAGATAATAAAAAATAAAAAAAATTGATAATTTTATTTTAAAATCTTTTACTTTTTTTAAAAATAATTTTGGGACCTCAAATTTTAACAAAAATAATCTTGATTGAACGTATAAACAACAAAGCAAATAACGAAGCTTTTGCTTTAAGAAAATATTTGGTGTAGAGGTCATCATAAGTTTGGTGCTTATTCAATAACTAGCCATTTTTCGGACAATAAAGAATGTTAAAACCTGAATTTTCAACCATAAATTTACTTTTGTAATAAAAGCAGGTAGAAAGGTACAAGGTACAGTCGAGCGCGTAAATTAAAACTTGCAACCTACCTGTTGATAAATAGGTATTCGCTTTTCATGCAGGTATTTAACTTATTGAGACGTACAACCTTTGAATTAAAATTACTTCATTCGACTACTTTTGATACAACGGTATATGAAAACGTGTTTGTTTTGTTATGAAAAAAGTAAATAAATTATTATAAAATGACTCTCCAAAGAACGTCGATTTGAAGTACAGTGTCTTGCTGTTTATTTTATTTCTTCTAATATCCGTGTGGGTGTTAAAAATATTTCCGAGTACACAAAGAAGAAGTACGTAAATAAACGTAAAGCAGCTTACCTTCACGCCGGTCCCTCCTGGCGATGAGCGGCAGGGGCTCAGCCTCGTCCAGAGGAGAGCCCGGGCACAGGGATCCTTCATCATTCTTGCTGGCGAGAAGGCTCTGCGACTCTTGCAGCCTCAGCTGCTGCTGGTGCAGCCGATTCTTGATTAAGAATATCTTCGGCATCGCGTCAACTGTCTACAATCACCAAAGAAAAAAAATCACAGACGTTCCAGGTCCGTCCATACACGCACAGTTTGTCGCACACTGGGAATACTATCCTGCGGGAACGCACTTCCCGAAACCGTCCGAATCGACGATCCGACCGCCACTCAAAAACATGTTTTGTTCACAAGTGTTCCAAAGAACCACAACACCGGAGATGCGCGATCCTAGACAGTGTTGGAGGTATGCCTATCACATCACATTCGATCGAGAGTTTGGCAGGTCGACGCTGCGGGGTGTTCGCTGTCGGGCAGTGTGTACTGGTGGATAACTGTTCGAACGGTGCTGCTATAGCGGTGTCCTCGTAGCGGTGTCCGCGGGTCGGCCGCTCGCCTCAGACTGGCCCGTGCGCCCGCGCAGGTCCGTTGCGGCCGCCCCCGCCCCGCGCCCCGCCCCCGCGCCCCCCGCCGTTACCGTAAGCAGTACGCTTGGAGGTGCGTCACCGCCGCCGTGCTGGGAGGAAGCGACTGTTATTATGCCGGATCGCCTCCGACTATTCTCCTACTCTCGACTATACAATGCGCGTATTGTTTTCGCCGCTCAACGCGATCGAGCTATTTATTTTGTTAAATTTAATAATATACCTCAGTTGAAAAATGTTCATTGCTACTAAAACCAAATCGGAAATACGATGAGCGTAAACCTCAATATTTTTATTCTGACTTATCACATAGTATAATTTTAGACACAATCATAAACAAATGTTTACTGCAAGTATTCGTTGAATGCGTATTTGAATACGCATTCAACAATATATACAATTATACAATATTAAACTTTTCGATAAAAAAATTCGATCATCGGACATGATCGGGTTTATTTTTTGCTTTGGAAACCTGATTTCAAAGCTGGTTTTTTTTTGAGAGCCTAAGATGTACATAGTATATAAGATTTATTCTTTTTCAAATGAGAAGCGCTAAACACGCGTAAACATATAAATTTATATTTAAGCATACGCCATAGTTAGTATTGTTTAAATACAATAACTTCAACCGTTTGAGTTGGGTTTAAAAAGTATTTTATATATGTTTATTGACAGCATATAAAAGGTATAAAAAAGACATGTGTTTATGTGCACATGTATTAAATATTTAAACATTTATAGTAGTCGGCTAAAAATATATTATATTCATAAATGGAGTTAAATTTTAAAAATTCCCAAATACACCCGTGCAAGGTGAGGCTGGAGCGGTGGGTCCTTTCAGTCCTTTTTTCAGTGACAGCCGACACTGCGCCGTTGCCCGCCGCACAGGTTGGGACTAGCGGGCCTCGCACACGGTCAGTAGTGCGCCCGGACTGAGCTGGACACCCCCGCCGCCCCTGCCCGCACCTCCCCGCACCCGCACCCCGCACCCGCACCTACGGGACTCCGAGGATCTCCTTAAATGGAATTTAGATTTTTTATGCCGTATTTTTTGTTGCTTTTACAACCTTGACCCCGATCAAAGTGCAGTTTTCAATATACAGTATTTTATTACACAATTAATACACTCACACAACAAAAGCTTGTGATTATTTTTGAACATGCAGATTTTGATATTTAAACTTTTGATATGTATAAATTATTAAATAAAAACCTTTATTATCACACAACCTTCACTGAGACCAAAAAATAAATATACAGTCAACTTGTTACACTTTTAAGCCCTGTAATATTATGAACCTTGAATAGAGCATCAGCCTAAATAAACTTCAGTAAATATATAATGCATATTTAAATGAATTTTTGTACGTTTATTTCTTTTGTCTTGAATTATGAAAATAGTGAACAAAAAAGTGTGTCACAATTTTTTTTATTATAAAACCTAGTCGGTATTATTGAAAACGTCTGGATGCATTGTAGAATATTAAACGCGCCTCTATATTACATGTTTTTAATTTGAATCTATTCTGTAATACTAACAAATCGACAGTTAAATTATTCAACGTAGTATTAATAAAAACGGCGAACGGAAGTCGCGGCGTGCGGGCTGCAGCGGCGCTCTCGTGTTCCCGTCCCTCTCTGCGCTGCGGGCGCGGGGGTGCGGGGGAGGGGGAGGAAGGGGGAGAGGGAGGGAGGGAGGGGGAGGCTCACTGCCAAGATCACGGTTCTTGTGCGAAGCAACCTCCGGCGGTACTCCGGGCCGCTCCGTGCGCTAATGCATGGATGTATTCAAGCACCTCGGATGACCTGCAAAACTATGCGTATTTTTTCAGACTCTGTTGTTTTACAAGCTTTGAATTTGGTCTAGTAAGGATCGCATTATCATTTTACATTTTTCATTTATGTAAATTGCGAAATTCTGAATATAATTTACGTTGAATTATTTGCTTGCGTTTACAGACAAAATTATCCTTTTTAATAAATATTGTTTCATTTATTCCCGTAAGCTTGATGATATCATAATGGATTAACACATTTATGATTGATATAGTGAGTTATAAGTTTTTAGACATCCATGTGTGTAATGCTATTAATGAATCTTAAATAAAATAAAATATTTAAGGACGAAAATAATGTCACCAAGCTAAATACCTTCTGACCGTCGTTTCGCGTATTTGTGTATTTAGTTCTCTTAGTTGAAATCATTGCCCTCTTCGGGGTTTTTTCTCTTGCTAGCATGGCAACTCGATTCAGTGCAAATTTAGAGAATCCCACCACAGCGAAAATGTGTTATTATTCAACTGAATACAATGACCTATCACATCCGCCCACACTCACTTCACAACTTATTAAATCTGGCCATTATTGTTTTGGCAACGCTGAAAATTAGCCCAACGAGACCGTGTGCTGCATTAATCAACGCCAGGTTTGTGAATGAAGACTGCATTTAATATTAAAGTGCACCTTATGCAAGTGTAAGAACAGATTTTTTCATAATCCTTAAATCAATTGTTACAGTGTATACGTGTACAAAATATATTATTGCAGGTGCATATGAATGAATTACAGCGTTTTTCGAACCGATTTCACACACTTTTTTTTATAATTTCATGTCTCATAGACACTTTTATGTCAAGATTTATTTGCTGTTATACTCGATATTGTTCAATTTAGCTATAACTTATAATATTCTAAGACTTTATATATTTACGATAAATAATTATAAGTAATATACAAGTAAGATACAAAGTAATGCAAGCTTATACGTGTCGTTTCAATATTTTTTTTAAAATTTCAACATATAAATTTACTCCACAAATATATTTAAAAAAACACACAGTACTTAGTTGTTTTATGGTATTTTTCGAAAAGTAGTTTTAAATCAAAGACAAAATAATGTAATTTTTTAAACCTTTTGATATAACCTTCTTTTTTAAATTCGCATTGAATATAAAATAAATATACTGAACATTTTTAAATAGGTCGTTAGTATATGTCTATTTTGTGGATTGAACGTCAATCAAGTGCGTTTTAATTACCTTTATAGGCTTTTATTACTTACTAATATGATTAGGCATATTTCTTCACACATTGATAATGATTTAACGAAACTCTCGATGATATTTTTCTGAGAGTTTCTTTAAATCATTTTCAATGTGTGAAATAATATGCCTAAATATATTAGTTCGTTAGTTATATAAAAACAGATTTGCTCATAGATATAAAGTTTTTCAATAAAGATTTGTCTAAAAGCCACGTTTATTTCGTTGTCTACGAGGCGGTTAACTCCGCTACAGATCGTGCTTTATCGCCGCTCTTCGGGTTTCCGATGTGATGCAAGAACTGCTTCGTGCAATGTTGAATGTCGAGGTACTGGCAATGATCGAGAAACTGGAAAATATAACCAGAGAGAATAGTCGAACGCTGCGGCCGGCCATAAACAAGGCAGGATGTTGAAGAAACACGTTGTTCGGATCTGGAGTTATACGATCGAAATACAAGCTTTGAAAATCAAATTAGAATTTAAACATATATATTGCAGGCTATGCAATAATAAACTATAAAGTTTATGTACATATTGATTATTTATTTAAACAATATACAAATAAACGGGTACAGATATAAATTCCGTATTAATTCAGCACACTTTATGAGCTTGGTGTATTTATATATTATTTAACGAATTACTTTTAAAACTATTATCTGTTATTTAATTTGATAAATTATGATACTTTATACATTGTATACATTCTCAATAATATTTTAGGTAAATAAATTATTTTTTGTTTGCGAGCGCTTTTGTCTTTCAAGTGCATCTTCGACTAGTTGAGATAATTTTTAAGAAGTGTGAAGAAGCCGCTAAAAATATGCTTATTAAAACTTAAACTAGGCTGTCGTGGATAATACAATTATAATTATTTTTTATTTATAAAAGTTGATGTTTAATTTAAAATATGATTCAAGTCATTACGATCAGGAATAAATATGCCGTTCTCAATAATGGCAATAATTTGTAAAAATTTGCTTTGTTTCAAATATAATTTGAGTGAATGGTTTCGTGTCTTCAGAACCTATTCATTCTGACTGTCAAAGAACAAAGGCTCGAACTGAAAAATGGTAAGTGTTTTGTCACTCGACACTAAGAATACCTAATTGCCTTTTCAGGAGGTTATTCCAATTTTGTTGCCTATTTTGACACTTTTTTAACCGCCTTGACATCCGGCCTCTATTTGTAAAGGTAAACATAAGTTACAAGCCGTAGAGAAGAAAACGAATCTTTTTTTAATTGTAAATAAACAATCATATATCACATTATGTATTACACCACACTGACTCTGAATGACCATACATACTTTTCAGAGCACCTTTAATGTAATATATGAACATATATTTTTGGATTGATTGCAAAACCGTGTTTTATTTACACGCCACATGTTCATTTTTGTTAAATTATGAATATTTCTATATAAACACTGCGGTTTTGCATCTCTTGTTAAAAACGTAAAAAAGCAACAGAGACGACTCCTTATTTTTTTTTTTTTAGTAAAAGTATTATTTGTTATCAATGCAGCCATCTGCCAAATAACATACTTCAAAAATTCTACTAACCCACATTATTATGGATGGCCACTTGCCGAAAATTCTTTGCAAAAAAACAAAAGAAGTCCTATTCTTCTCTGAATAGAAAAAACAAATGGACGGAAGCAATTTGTACTAGTTTGCAGCCATTAAAATTCAAAGGGTTGAATTTTGGAATCGGCTGCAGATTATATCAACGGGCTTCACCTGCCAGGGTCTCTAGTCCAAAGACATGGAATATCTTAAAAACATGCAGGAGTTTTATCATTGGTTCGAAATTATTTATTTGTAAGTTGTACGCAACCAAAAGACTGTGTTTTTATAAAAAATATATACATATAATATAAAAAAATATATTGATGTGTTTTATATTGAGTATAGTTAATTAAGAACTTTTAACTTAAAATAAGTTTGGATGATTTTTAAATAAAAATAGACTGAGTTGTTTTGTGTTTATAAATGTATGAAGTATATTATAAAATAATTCAGTTTTTTTTATTAACTTCAGTTATAACGATTTTTGCTCTGTTCCTTATATCCTGTACACTCCAAAATCCAATAGCTATTAATAATTGTCAAAAAAAATATTATTTCTTACGTAGAGAATTTATAAAATAATATAGTAAGTGGTTTAACAGACTAGCTTTCCTCACATGTAGCTTGGAATTGTTCTTGTTGAATGTGATGCTTTAGATTCTTCATATCATTGATCCAGGTGTGTTCTCCTCTCCTGAAGAATAGCTATAAATTGATATGTTTATCTACTTAATTTTTAGTGCACCTGTTTTCCTTCTCTAATCATAATTATGTGATGAACCCTGTTCACGATTATCTGCAGCGAAAACCACATTCGAATATGCGAAAGGGTTAGCAGCTTTCCATAATAACCCCTAATTATAATAGACATACGAACTATAATGGCCAGCCCTAATTTATGGCATAAGGTAGAATATAATTTTGGAGGGAAAGGAAACTGAAAGTGATGCGTTTTTAAAAGTTACCTGACGGCTTGATATTAAAAGTATGAATAATCCTGTCCTTGAAAATCTGGTGTAGGTGTGACTAATGCAGATTTCACAAGGGGAAAGCTTTGCAAATACAAAACATTAGCTAGATAATTGTACTTTTATTTACTATTGATATTGTTTATAATTAAATACATAAACTTCCTTTTGTGGGCCATAGTAAAAATTTACCTTCTGAGAATTGTTATATTCACATTTACTACGTGTACTCGTTTGTTTTACTTTCTCTAGTGCATGTTCATATTCATTGCTGGTTAGTTTATTTTGTAATACCTACTTCGTATTAAAACTAAATATTTAGCCAAGAGAGAATTATAATGAAAAAGCTGATTTGGACAAGGTGAGAGGATATACAGTCTTAATTTTACCAAATGATATCGTTATTCATCACTAAAATATGTGTGGAGCATTGTATTGTAATATTATATTTTGATAACAATAGGTTTTTTTGATAAAAGGGCTTCCCTACATACACATAATGAAAAAAAAAATATATATGTACGCTACCACCTTATCTCCACAACTTACGCGCAAGATCAGGGGATAGCCACATAACTTATTATAACCATATCTTTAAGGACTATTGTAAATTTACTACAAGAAAATGTCAGTAAAAACATGAGCAAGATAACGTTATGAGTATTGTTATTTTCTACTGCATTGAAAATTTGCAGAATTTTAAAATAAAACCTCGATATAGCGGACGGATTTAACAAACTTTGTTAGTTGTTAGTTGTTTTGTATTATTTATTTATATCTAAATATGTACAGTGTATTTTCAAAAAAAAGTTTTCTGATTTATTTTAAACCTATTTATATATATACGAGTATATATATATTTTAATAAAATACTTGAGTGATTTTCCACATGTTCGTTTTTATTTGTGACCGGTTTCGCCAACCTTTCACGTTGGCATTATCAAACAGAGATAACGCCGGAAACATGTGGAAAATCACTCAAGCATTTTATTCAAAAATTTTAAAATGGAATTCCACCAAGTACTCTCTGTAATTGAATATATCTTGATTTATTATTATTTTGAGATATTCAGACGAATCTAAGCTGTTCCTTTGATTTAGTTCCGAATATATTTTTTTGCTTCAAGACTTGTTTTCAATGAATATTAACCACTCCCACTACCCAAATATGAAACGTACAAAACTATATGGCAGACTTTCGTCTTTAACACCCCTGACCCCACCTCTCCAAGTGGTCCGTTGTATCGAGGTTTTACTGCGTTTAGAATACTCCAAGACGATGAAGATCAAAATCATCTTAAGCGCATCATCAGGTCCGCACAGGTGCTTTCGAAAGGGTTGCAAAGTGACACCGCCCCCCCCCCCCCCCGGTGGCAGGGGGCCCCAAAAGCGAATCCGCGGCCTGAATTTTGATACGCGCGCAGGTGTTTTTCAGTTATTAGTCCTTTTGAAGGCGCCAAGTTTTTGCCGGGCCCGAGTGGCTTCACCTTGAGCGAGGCCGGCTCGGGTTACCCGATTCCGGCGCGGGTGCTCGAATTACGCAAATTAATTATCGGGACAGTCTAGAATGCACGCGATGTGAACTGTTTCAAAATGCAAATTTTCGGTTTGATGTTTTATCGCTTCAGATCTAATGGCGGTTGATTTTTTTTTGTTTTTTTTTTTTGTCTGACATTGATAATATGTATACTTGATATATTGACAGTAAAAGTATCCATAAACATGTTTATGAGTAATTAATGATTTGTAGCTCCAAATCAAATTGTAAATACAAATGTATTAATATCCTCAGAGGAGGTTGGCGACCATCTCACTGGCCATATATAGTTCTTATGCTGACCCAGTGTAGTGGGTCTCCGGGTCCTTCTACACCGCAGTTTTATATTCGAAGGGAAAGTCTGCGTATTACTGCTGACCTTACCTTTCCTTACAAAGATTTGGGGTTAAGACCTGATACTCCTTCTGCAGCAGGCTGCAGAAACAATAGCAAGAGACCATCACCTCAACAAGGAACTTCCAGAGCACATCCCTCCACAATATTTTCAAGTCCACTACTTCATTACCAATCCTTTAATAGCAGCAATGCACAAGCAACATAATAGGGAGAGCGAGGAGGAAATAAATTGACCAATGATTTAACGTTTTTTTAAATATTATAAGCTATCAGATTTAAAAAATATATATTATCTAATGTGCAAAGTGTTGTAAGCATTCAAGCGAGTGTAAGGCAAGTATAAAAATTAAAATATAAAATAACGATTTTGTATTTGGGAGCGAGTGTTAAATATGAGTATGTACTATATCTTCATCAAAAGTATTACGCAAGTATTATATTTCAATACACGGCTTATATTTATAAAAAAATATATTGAAAATATTATAGCCAAAATATTTGATTCTCGGCATCCATTGCCTAGTTATTTTGTATCCATATTTTTACATAATAATGTTTTAAATTTTTTTCTATTTCATAATTAATAATTTTTTAAAAAGACATGAATGATTATAATTCACTATTATAAAGTTGTCATAAATTTCTTTAAAATGTTGTTACAAGATTAATGAGTATACATTGTACTTGCATATGTTTCATAACGATGCGAAGATAACGGGAACATATATTGATATATTATTAACTAAACTGGTATAGTGCAGGAGATGACCGTTACGGAAAAACTTCTGTAAAAAAATTTCAAGCTACAGATGCATCCTGGAGATGTCTTGACGACGACAGTCAAGTTGTGTAAAAACACTACCTTTGGCGGAGCGGAAGAGTAAATGAACAGCTGGGAATTTAATTATCCATTCATCTCCTAAAAAACCCTGGAAAATTGAAAACATACACGTAGCAGAGCACCAAAGTACAACAAAAGTATAAAATATTTAGTGTTTTCAATAACTATTTTTTATCTTGACAGTAAAATTGTATGATATATTTTAGCGCACTGGCATTGTCAGGGAATAAACAATCTTAACATTTATCTGAAGTCAATTAAATATTTTATATAAAACAAGGTTTGTTTTGCTCTCATTTTAATAATTGTTCAATAGCACATTACTACATTGTTTTTTTTTATTCAATTTATGTTCAAAATAAGTTATTTTTACAAATATCTAACACCGTTATATGATAATGTGGTACTAGTGAAGCGCACTCGAACATATGTAATACTAATAAATACGAAGATGTCAATCCATTTACAATCAGTCAATTAGATGACGTTACTCAACCTACGCGGTGCACTTGTCGGTGCTTGCAGGTGCATGGAGCAGACTGCACACTGAATTTTCTTAATTGCACACTGGACTGTGCACACTGGACTGTACAAGACTGCACACTTTTCTGTTAAGAAACTGCATACTGGGTTGAACAGGATTTGAAATGTTCAGGACTGCATAGTGCAAAGTTTAGAGACATTCAAAATACTAGTTTGAAAATTTCAAAAAATTTCTCAGTCGTATAGTTTACATTTTCAATTTACTGTCACTACTCTCATGTCATCACATCCTAATCAAACTCTATCCTACACATCTGTGTAGGATAGCTATTTAGTTGTTATATTATAAGTCAACATTGTAAAATAACTTTTGGAAAATAAAAATTATCATTAATTAGATCAGATAATCAATTTATTGGGAGTAAAGATTTTTTAAAAATAACTTACAGTTTATCGTCACACAATAAAATAATATTTATTCAATGTTATCAAGTTGGGTTAAAAAAATAGTAAATATATAAAAAAAGGAATCCAAGAGTAAAATTTCATTTTTGAATTCTTTAATAGTTTCAGTTGATGATGAAATTTCAACTGTATAAATAATTTAAAATTATATTCTTCATTTTACACTAGCAGGATATTCACATTGGATCATTAGACAAGAATGTGAACTCAAAAGTGAAAGCTGTATACATACCTAAAATAAATCAATACTTATATATCCAGTGAGTAACTAAGTCTCAAATATGGCACTATGAAACATAAATCTGTAAAATGATGCATTTCTGATGCTGCAAATACCTGAAAAAAATCTAATCATTTCTCGTAGTACCTGGTTGATAATTGTGCAGACTGCACAATCGATTTTGTATGCATATTCAAAGCCACTGGCTCTTTGTGTATTTTATATTCCATACGCCCAAGAGGGCCCCGCGGAATCTGTGTCTTTCATTGCCAAGGCCAAGGCTACATGTAGTGCAATCAATGCACTTTTAATAAACGTAAGCGCAATTACAAATGTGACTGTACAAATGGCTTCAAGCAAAGTACTCGTATGTACAGTAAACACCTGTTAAATCTGCCGTCAAACAACGCGATTTTATTTGTTTTTCTCTTTTAATCTAAGCAGTGGATAAATAAACAAGAATTTATTAATATTTTTTTGGTTTGGTTGGTTTATTGGATGAGTAGTTACACCGTGGAATTTCGATAGAAGATCCCCAGGTTAATTTTTAATCTGATGTAATTGGGCGCACGACTGTTTCAGTTTTATCGAAGGCAAATTGTATTGAAATTGCATGTATATATCAACTTTTATCACTATAGATTATTTTGTCAACTTCAAATGATAGTACCACAATTCAGTGCATGGCTTGATAATCAAACATTAATTATCAAATAAAAATCAGCAATGGCCTTGGAGTAATACAAATCATATAATGTATTTATTTGTTTCTTTTCATATAACTATAATTTTGAAGATATTATCAAAATTTAAACTTTTCAAATGTTTTTTTTATTTTTTGAAGCAAAGTAAGTTAAAAATCCGTATTGGATGCTATTATGTCTGTAATATTGACTTTTTGATAAAATGTGGGGTATATTTTTAATTATGAGTTGTGTACAAAGAGAAGTGTGTATAAGTCGGTAAGCTAACTTCAATATCATAAATTATTATGGAAGCATGCAAACAGTATGCCGCTATATTCAAGAGTACGAGATAATGCAGGTTGACGGTAAATAGGTTGAAATTCTACGTAAATTATAATAGTCTATTGTTCTTTGATAGATGAAAAGAGGGAAGGAAATTATCAGGGCTTGTTTTGTAAAGTTAGCCGTTAGAGAAGTACTTTAAACCAACAAGAAATGTACTTGTAGAATAATTAATTATTTAAACAAACTAACCAAATAAGTTTTTTTGAAGTCATATTTTTTTGTCATTTGCAGACGGGATTTTTCTGATTTATTATATAAGACGTCAATTTTTTATAAAATAAATAATTTTGAACGATTAATTGATAATAAAAGCAAAGCTTAAAGTTAATATAATATAGCATTACAAAGCAATAAGATGCTACAGTTTTTAATAAAAAGACTGCGTCGAATATCTATCTCCGCAAATAAACCTTACAAATAAGTCATAGATTTTTATTTTTGTATTAATTTAACTAGCAAGAGACATTCGAACCCAGATAACTTGCACGATGATTCCATAGTAACACTACTTTGTAAGCGTAAAAGTTTAATGAGTAGAAGTACGAGTAGGTGAACTTGCGAGCTAAAAGCCGTTGTAAGTAATTATAACACAAGTGAAAATAACAAAAAACCTACACCAAAGTATGTAATTATTTCAACCTTCGACTTTTCTTTCTTAGGGACAGTTTTAACTCAAAATTGAATTGCTACAGCTATGAAAACTTATCGCTCCACCTAGATTTGAGTTTGATTACCCAATGCTTGTCTAGCAAGCGTGCAAACCAATGAACCATCAAAGATCAAAGATTTGCACGTCGCTTCAATCGTGAGATTCTCAAATACCCAAATAAAAAATCGAATAAGCTTTAAGGTAATTTTTAGGGAACGAGATTGTTAGGGTAAAGTGCCATCCGTTATCGCTGAACGAATCGCTGGAAGACTCGCAGGGCGGGGTCCGATAATGACTCGCTATTGAGGAGCAGTCCAGGCCCTCGGAGGCCAGTGACGTCACGGGTACCTGTCGGGTTTGATGAGATTATTTACTCTACCGAGGTCCTTCACCTGGACGAAACTAGAAACTAGTTCCGATCTCAAAAATGATGTTGTTCTAACTGTAACTTGCGTAGGACGAGAGAGACGTATCGGTGTATATTTTTTGTATATCTGAATCATTATTTATCGATTAGAGGTTTTTTTTAAATTATTCAAATAATGGTTTATATATCACAACAGGCAATTAAAAAATTTGAACTCATTCTTGGTTTTAGGTTTCATTTTGATAAAAACACATTACAATGTTCAAAAAATATTAATAAAACTTGGCATTCTAAAATCATTTTAACGTTATTTATTTATATATTATTTTATTTATTCTATCCCAAATAAATATATTATTTGGGATAGCGTATCAAAAGCACCAAGATAATACTAATTCATTTTAATTTAAAAATAATACAATATAATTTAATATAGAAATAAGTTTGACAAAAACTAAAAAAAGAGATAAATTTCTTTCAGGCTGATATTTTCAAGATGGCGGTTGCATTTTAGGCGAACGAAACATATTTGTTCGATATTTCTGGCGGTCTAGTCAAAAACACTTAGAACATTCTGTACCAGTGAACAATCAATATAATGTAAACCAGTGCTTCTTGTGAGTAAGTCAAGCAGTGGCGCGGCGTGAACTTAAATTATTCCCATATACTATTGCACTGCACGTTTAAAACTTTAATTACACCACTCATATCAACAGAAAATATATTAGAAATCGTAAAAGTAGCGATAGGATCTAGTCAGCTTGTACTGGTTATTACGGGCTGCTATCTAAAATTATGTTGATAATTTAGCACGCATAAAATTTAATTATAATATATGACGACCTCTGCTTACCAAGTCACTTGCTACACAAACAGTTCCGGTTCATTTTCATGCTCTGAAACTGTACATTTTTTTCAGGCTCAAACATGAAAAAAACACTAAAGAAAAGATTTTTTATGTTTTGGAACTACAATGATGGCTTTTTTGATGTATTATATCCATATTTTATCTATATATATATATATATTTATATATTACACGTGAGGTGGTTTTGCCTGCTTTAAGCCATGCAATGCAGCGACTGGACGGCACTGATTGTAAGCATCCCTCTGAAACGCGCGCATAGCTCTTAGAGTGCGCTCATGTTATTTAAGCTTTGTTTATGGTTCCCATTACGCTATCTACTTTTATGGGGCATAATTGAGGGCATTACTTCAGCGTCCAGTCTGGGGGCATTGTGGCCTGGTCCGCGCGGCCGCACGCGCGCCTCCGACTCCTCTCTGTGGTGCTAATTGTGCCCTTTTAACTCTAAAATAAATCTGCAATGTTGACTAACCGAAGTTGATCCGGCCTCATCAAATAACGGACAACATGAAAAAACTGAATAAAACTGGACTTGGAACATTGTGAGATGTATATTTATTTCCCTTTTTATACAAAAATCCTTGTAAGTCTCTCTTTTCTGGTAGAAAAAAGCATGCAAGCGAGGCGTTTTGAAATGATCACAATGTTCATATATACATATATGTCCAAATCTGTATAGATTGGATAGTTTTTGTATATTTGTAGCAATAATCAATAAATGAAGTTTGATTCATAATTATTTTGAAATTTATATTGTCTTGCATCATTTACAAGGCAATAATTTTTTTTTAATGAAAATTGTTATCAAACTATAAGAAATGACACTTTTATTATACTAGGTGCGCAACTAAGTTTTTAGGTTTTTTGATGCTTCTTTAGAGCTAAAGAGCTCTTACTATCGAAATTCAATGAATTAGTTTTACATACATTTACTAGAAAATGTATGATATTTAATATTTTTAAGTGTTTCTGTCAATCATTTAAGTTTCAAAAAAATTTCAATGCGTTTTCGCTTATTACACCCCTTAATATTCCTCCCTTCCTTGTTTCAACGCTATATTAAATCTACGAATAATTTAATAATTCCTTTTGTGATAATATTAATTAAATTAGTACTTAGACTGAGGTTTTACTCATAATAGTAAAAAAAATATCACTGCGTCAATGAGGATTATTTCAAATAGCCCAAAAGAGGAGTGATTCTTTACTGGAATAAGAAAATGCGTTGCGTTCGATATGGAGTTTTTACTATCAAATATTTAGCAAATAAAATAATAATTAAATATTTCCATAGTATTATTACAGTCTGCAGATACGTTTATGTAATAAATTATATCCGCTGTGTATGGAAATAGTAAGGCGAACCGAGTATATTTTGGCATATGTGGTGATACCGCCTCAGCACGTATGTGCATTCACATATTCCTATTACATAACACCGCTCGAATTTCACAGTGCTAATTAGAATAGTCAGTGTATCAGTGTTACACGTTGTCGCCACTTGCCGCACGCTTTGGCGACATTTAGCGACAAACGAAGTCACGCGGCGCCGGTCCCGTTAGCCTGACCCGCGCCGCACTCCACTGGACGCGCATTGCTGTGCATCATGTACATCATCGCATCATGCCTAATGCAGGCTTTTATTTACTGTCATAATATATAGTGTTGCATTTCAAATATCATTTTACATATCGAGGTTACCAGTGGCGTGCCGTGAGTCCAAAATCAAGGCAAGCGCTTTTAAGCACTGAAAAAAAATGATCCTAATAAAGCACTCAAATTATTTATCAAAACATGTATATGCAGTGAATCATAATAAAATAATGATTTTTTAATTGGAAAAAATAATCAAAATTAAATGCGATTCAATATAACCGTAATCAAATCTTATAACCTCAACGCAAGGGTAATATACAAACTCCAGAATAAAGTATGCATACTTTGATAAAAGCTGTTATTGATCGTAATGTGCTGGAAATAAGTTATTTACTGAGCTTTTATTACTTAAAAATCAATGCAAATGCTAGTGCCAATAGATAAAAAAAGAATTGTGAGTACATGTCTCTTATCATCGAATCAACACTCTCTTATACTAAAACTCTTGAAATGTGTGACGAAACTTTTACATACAAAATAAATGGACTAACGACCTTTCAAGAAAAGCCTCGAATTTAATATTTTGAATTAAATGAAAATAAAATCTGTGCATCATTTGAGTGGGTAGAAATTAATATAAAATATGTAAGAACATGTCATTAATGATAAGAAACACGAGTGAAGATCGTCTAAAAGCAGCACGGCAGTTGCATTTATATTTGTACATACTTCACATAATAAAATAACAGCATTTCATAACTACACGCCTTCCTTATGTAGTATAAATCATGTACGGATTTTCTTACACACCGCGCTCTGCACCAGGTGGTACCCGCAACAGATCATTATAGGTGTTTTTCTCGGAGGTAATTTGTGGATCTTTGTGACCAAATGTCTCAGGATCCGTGTCAATGGCCGAGAGACGGGCAGGTGCCAAATGCTACCTGTAGACGGTGAATTCACACCGAAGATACTTGTTGATTTACGCAGCGCCTGGCAGGCATACGGACTATATTGAAATACAATGTTCAATTAATTATTATTACCTGTGTTAATTATACACTGATTTTTTGTTGTTAAATCACGTTTATAGGATCTTATAGGTCGCAAATCTTCTGTTCATTTCTGCATCACCAAACTTAGCTTGGCATGTTTTCATTGAAATGCATGCGTACTTTATTGTATTTTTGTTTGTAAAATCACGTTTGTAGGATGGAACAGGCTTTTCATACTTTCTGTTAATTTTATTAGCAAATTCAATATTATTGACTGAGAGTACTTGGTGGAATTCCATTTTAATATTTTTGAGTAAAATACTTGAATAATTTTCAACATGTTCGTTTTTTTTTCGAACATGTGGAAAATCACGCAAGTATTTTACTCAAAAATATTAATTTTATTAGCACCAATCATAACTTGCAATGTTTTTAATAATATTCATACGTATTTTTTGATGTACAATAAATATTTTGTTATTATTACATTATTAACTATCCAAATTATTAATTGTACAGGTTGAGTCGAATATTATCTGTTAACTGTTATTATCGATATGCGTATGTATAATTTAAAAAACCATTACATTTTTAACAAATAATAATTACTTGATATCATAGTTATTTTTCTGTTATTTTAACAGTTAAACGCATTTGCAAGGATGGAAGAGAAAGAGATGATATTTATCTAAATAAGCTTTTTAACAGGTGGTGTATATATTGTCTGTTAACTTTTACAGCACCAATATTAATCTGACTACAGGTCGGGTCATATGAATTCGTAATTTACTATGTTTTAAACTATTTACATCATGTTTCATACTTGTCATTTAGTAGAATACATTAGCCGTTCATTATATTATAATTATATCAACCGGTATACTCAATATAATAAGGGTAATTATTTAATTTATGTGTATGCACATTCTGTATCAAACACCATACATGTGATATTGAATATAATGTTATGCTGCAATTATTGTATCACACACGGTCAAGGTTAAATGTAGAACACGTGTTTTTCTATACAGATGTATACTCAACATGAATAAATTAATTGTTTAATAATGGATACATGTATTATCAATATCTTTATTTATAAATATTAAATTATGATTCAATTGATTTCATAAATATAAATGAGATATATAAACAAACACACAAATAAAATGTATTTTTAGGAAGATAACAACTTTTTAGTTGAAACCAACATACGCCAGTATTTCAGAGAAACATATTATTGATTTATTTATAGGACTTTTTATTATGTAATCTAATAATTTAACTTGTTTTTTTTTCAATGCTGCAGTCCCCTAAATCAAAAAGAAATAAATAGCCTCTAGTATAGTCAGTTCTATTCGCCTGATTGTCAGCCTTTTTTCCAACGAGGGCTGGTTGAAAGACAATTCATTTGTATTATCTGAAAGTGTAAATTCGAGAGTAGAAGGAAATCATTTCAGTTTTCAAAACAACAGCAAAATTTTCATCAAACGACGCGCATAAAAAATGCTGACATTATAGAAATGATTATTATAAAATATATTCCGAAACATTGTGATCATTACTGTAAATATAAAGTCAAAATTTAAATCTAGATTAGACTATCTAGCTTGAAATTTTTAATTCCACACCCACAGCTCCAGAGCTCGATAAGTACTGAGGGTAATAAATGAACAGATTGAAATTTAGATCGAAAAATCACCCAAGGCTTTAGACGTGTATAATCACAAAATCCATTATCGAAATAACAAATTAACAAAAAAATTGGCATGCACTCGTCTCGGGCATATTTTAGGCAGTAACATGTGGTATCATTACGGTGACCATTATTTATGAGAGCAAATAAAGAACAAGAGTATTTTATTTCTGATTGTGAAAAATTAATGTTATCAGATATTTATTACTTACTGATTATTTTATTTATTTATAAAAACAGTGAGCATAAGTGCAGCCCACATTAGTAAAAATCATTTTTATTTTTAAAAAATAAAAAAAAATGGGGATTCGAAGATTTACACACATATTTCATTGTTTAAATATATTTTTTCAATGATTAATTTATTAAAAAAAAAAACCAATGTTATAGGATGATTCAGTATCGTTACTTCATTTACGTCGATATAATGATTTTTAATATTCATTCAAAGAAAATTTAATTTATATTATAATCAAACAAACTAAATATCTGATGTCGCCAACTGGTTGGCGTTTATGTGATGATAAGTAGATATGAAGATAAATATGGGCTAATAGTTTTTATATTTTTGCGTAAACACATAAGAAAAAATATGATGATATCAAAAAAATAATTCATTTAAATTAATGAATTACGCTAAAATACCACACAAAGGCTTCGTTGATCTGTTTTTTTATAATAAATATCACATAGTCACCCTAGTTGCACCACCAACTGTTATTATAGTGTTAAACACAATCAAGTAAATTGCTTAGTAGGTTTACCTAAGGTGCGTCTTGACCGAACCGAAAAATACAGATTCCTATATTTGCGTATACTCTAGCCAAGAAATAAAGCCACCGCATAATAGAAAAAGTTCAAAAATTCATCATTGGAAAATATCAATAAATAATCAACAATATCTTAAAATACTTTTTTGTCTGAAAGGTTCCGTATTCTTTTTTTTTCTCTTCTCGTTTAGGTTAAAACAACCTTTATTTCCATGACAGTAAGCAAATCGAAGTTTTAAGTGTATTTCATTGTACTGCGTTAATTTTGTATGGACTACTTTGATACATTGTTGTTACTGAAATGTATAGGAGCTGATTATAAGTTTTTTTTCAATATTAAAAGTATAACGGGCTATTGAATAATGGGATTTTTGAATAATGGCTTGACTTTGGAAAAGATATATATTTTCTCATCGTATTTACAATTAGCAAAAATGACTCGCTAGAATGAATTGGATTTATTTATATTATAAACCTATATATAATTTATATTGTATTATTAAATTCTGTACAAATTTTTCGGTAAAATAACGTGAAATTTGAATTTATCTTATTGATAACTTTTTAAATGATTTAAGAGGAGGATTGAAAGTCAGGTGCTGCTAATAAAACTACTGAATTATAGTCTGCTAATTTAAACTATACGGTTAAATTCCAACTGTTAATTTATGAAACTGCATAAATTTTTAGATAGGGAGTATGTTGCAAATGACGGGAACATATGATCGAATTCGAATAAAACAAAATAAAATATTATTTCTTTAAGTACTTTGATTTATTTAAATAAAAAACTGAATAATTTAACTATAAATACTTTTTATTTTTAACAAATAATTAGACAAAAAAAAGTACCATTAAGATTATGAATACATTTTTAGAAGTGTATGTATTAATTAAATTACTTTTATTGTCATTATTTCGTCTTCGTGTAATATAATAAACAATTAAATTGGTTTCTTTGGACATAGTGATAAAAGCTGTCGTTTGTAAAAAAAAACCCCAAATGTGACGTCATTAAAGATGGGTTTGCTTTAGTAGACGATTCAGCGTGAGTTTTGTAATACCGTATGAGTTTATTCAAAACGGATTCCGGCTGTATATTGATAATAAAAATATGTTCTTACAAATATCAATCATGAAGTAATCAACTTATGAAATTGAATAAAAGCTACAGGTGGAGTGTAAAGATTTTTTCTTAATAATCTTTAGTGAGAAATGTACTTGACTGACAGCTGTTTATTTAATTTACATAACCTTTATTCATTTCCCCGAACGGGCCTGTTGGAGTGTGCCTAAGCCGAGTTCGGCGGTGATTTAGGCTTAGAGTTTAAATGTATCTTTCCTGCAAGTTCTTTGGGAATTAAACGAGCGTTGACCTGGCGTGTCCGGCGATTCGATAAGTGCTAACCAATTTGAGATATTCAACTGCCACAATGGGGACATTACGTAAATACGTGTCGAGATAAATTACATGGCACTCCAGAGTATCTAATCATTAGAAATTGCTAAATGATCGATTCGACGAGAGGAATCACAAAGAAAAAATGCTAAGAGTTTTCTTTGATTGAAATCTATTCACATTTAGACTAATTTTAAATCGCTAATACATGCTCCGAATTTTAAATAACCAAACTGCGTACAGTTTAGTCATTTATGTGTGAGTACAGTTATGGAATATAAATATATTTTTGTATTGGATGTTATGTTAGGTTATGCAAGGTTGAATAAAAAATATGTTTTATTAAAATCTGTTTTTTTTTTTTCATTTGAAGATAAATAATAAAGAGTCATTACACATTTTCAGGGTCTATGACAAACAAAGTTTTTGACAACACTCGTAACAAAACGTTGAAAAATTTCTTAAAAAATACTTCGGTTTAGTAATTGACTGAGATTTTTGCTATTCATCTATACAGGTCTGTGTTCTGCGAACAAAATAGAGACAATTGCCTGTCTTTGTGATGTCCGCTGGCGCGGAAAGTGTGTCGCACGCTCGCGGCTGCGGATGGAGGAGAATTCGGGGCGTGGGCATCGCGGCGATAATCTCCAGCGACAGTTCGACCTGACACCTGGCAGGGCTGTCCAAGGGTATCTGAAAATCAAAAATAAAATACTGCTTCATTACTTGTGCCATAACAAACATTAAAATATCAAAAATTGAAATCGAAAAAATCGCTATTAAATTTATATAAAAAATATCGTAACGGAATTCCACTGAGTACTTTCTGATTACAACTTAATTTTTATAGCATACTAATTTAAGCACAAAAGTTATTGAACGATTTGCTATATTTATATTTTAATATGAGAAATTCAATATTTTTGATAGAAAGTACTAGGTGGAATTCCATTTTAATATTTTTGAATAAAATACTTGAGTGATTTTCCACATTTTTATTTTTATTAACGACCGGTTTTGCCAACCTTTCACGTTGGCATTATCAAACAGAGTGAGATTTTATATAATAATAAGCAATTAGGTAAACAATTGTTAGAGGGAGAGGTTGTTGGAAAGAGAGATCAATCGCATAAAAGATAACACACTGGAGCACCTGCTTAATGACCTGGTTATTTTCAATAAGTCTCCAATTCCCTATTGTTAAATCACATCTTTAAATAAAACATTTACTGTGCAAAAACCTATTATTTACCGATAAACACACTACAGGACAAACCCCAACTCAAGATAACTGCTGCTACACCACAAAATTACTACTTTAGATAATTACCCCATTAATATAAAAACATTTGTTCACAAAAATTTGCAATTATATAGAATCCTCCACTTGTCAAGTTACATTAAAATCACATTAGCCCTTACCACCTGACAATCATTCTCTCTTTCCAACAACCTCTCCCTCCTAACAATTGTTTACCTAATTGCTTATTATTATATAAAATCTCACTCTGTTTGATAATGCCAACGTGAAAGGTTGGCGAAACCGGTCACTAATAAAAATAAAAATGAGGAAAATCACTCAAGTATTTTATTCAAAAATATTTTAATATGATACAAATTTTAATTATTTTATCATTACTTTACACTTTGAATTAATAAATCTAAATATAAATAAAGCGTAGAACCCCTGCTCTCTCGAGGATGATATCATCGCCAGAGTGGAAGGCGACACAAGCAAGTTGGTAACAATAGATGTAAGTGTAAAAACGAAAACACATAGAATATTGAAACCGCGCCTGCAAAATAACGAGTGAGTCTGTTGAGGACATTGCTAACTGCCGAAAGCGAGAATTAAAAATGTTATTTTAGTCTTAATTTGTAAAGCAAAGATTTAAAAATTTTGCTTTTACTGCTATGGTTTACAAACGTTTTAAAGCAGTAGCATCATTTGGAGAAGAAATGAAAAAATAAGTATTCTTGCGAAACCGTTTTGTAGATTTTGGGACTAGAACGTCATGAATAAAATTATAAATAAGTCTTATTAATGTGCTATATATTTTAATAGGTTGTGTTAGACTTATTCTTTTACATATTAAGCTGCTAAAAATATTGATTAGTGATCCTACGGCAATAAATATTCAACACCAGAGGCGGCCTTACATTAAAACTTAGTCGGTTTATTTATGTGTATTTTCAGAACAGATTAGTAGGTGATGCAATTATTGAGCTGCGTATGTCGAGAAATTATAATAAGGCTTTACTAAAGGTCGCTGTTGAAACTGAGAAAACGATGCATTATTTAATGAAATATATTTGTGTATTTGATACAAATTAGTTTTGCATACTCATACAAACATTGCAAGTATATCGCTTTAATCTACGTTATATGTATTTAACTGTTAAATAATGAGTATGATTATTATATGGTTGACTTATCGTCTCAGTGGTTAGACTGTTGAATCTTAATCGAGAGATCCCCGGTTCGTTCCTCATACCAAACTTAAACTTGTCGATGGCAATCGTATTAATATTGTTACATATAAAATATATACTTTACTTTTTTGACATTAAAATTGAAATTACAAATATAATTCAATATCTATGGACGGATATAATTATCAAATTGTAATGCAGTGTTGAAAAATATGGCATATTTTAAAATAAACCAATTAAGACGTAACTTTGCCTTGAAATGAATTCCAAAGCCGTTGCGTTAAAGCAGCAAAGCAAATGTATTGATTTATCCACATACAAAAAGCTCAACATGTGTTATGTACTTTTTTGCAAGCGAGTCGCTCAAAAGCCGCAAGATTCGAATTAATCTCGACCATTAGCATAAGCCCAGTTCAGACCGGCGAATAAACATAAAAAATATCTTTCAACTCGCGAGCTAATTGTGCTCGGCTGGAAAATCCTCAAATCGGCGCACAGCATAAGGCCGAGTCGGTGTCTTGAACTCTCGGATTGCCGTTAGAATTTCTCGCCACCGAAATAAAAATAAAAAAAGCGATGCGCCAAGTTACGTCGGTCGCTCGGACCAGTATTACGTGTTCCCCGTTGCCGGCCAATTTCACTTGCGCATAGACAACGTATTCTGTAACAGCTGCACCGATCGATTACTGTTAGGTTATGAAATATTAATAATTAATGGGGTGGTTGCAGAGTGGCACTGCAGCAGCGCAGATAATTAATAGTTGTTCGTGCATTTTCAGTGAGGCTTTGATTGCACGTTTTTAGAGGAGATGATCGCAAATTTGATGCCTTGAGTATTCACTTTGGACGCTGCTTATAATTCATTTTAAAAAGTAGCAATTATAATAATGTGCAGAAAAATAAACTGTTACACTGCATACGTAGTAATTTAACGTTATAATCAAAGTATACCCTCCCCGCTCTATACATTCTGTTGCTTGTGCATAGCTGCCGTTATGTACCCTGAGCGTGTATAAATGATCGGTAATGGAGTTGTGTGTAGTGGACTTGGAAATATTGTGGAAGGATGTGATTGTTTCAGAGCTTTGTAAAGAAAGGGTTATATAATAATGCTATTGCTATGGACAGTAGCAATACGCAGACTATTCCTTCCAATATAAAACTGTGGTGTAAAGGGCATGAGGACCCATTACACTATTTTGTTCTTAGAAAACCATGAACACTGGCTCAGCATGAGTATATGCTCAGTGAATGGTCGCCAACCTCCTCTGAGGAAAAACACTTGACGAAAAAGATTAAAATATACATATATTTGTTGTTGCAGTCGCAACCTTTTATATTTTGGTTTAAATATGCAGCTTTAAACTTCATAATACCTAGATGATTGCTGTGATAAAAATATAATACGCCTCATGAAAATTCTGTATTTTATATTTGAATAATCTTAAGCTACACTGAAAAATAAAAGTAGAATTTTTTTCAAATTATTTTTATGATTATTACTATAATTTATCAGTTATGTCAATAATATAAAATATAACTTATCAATGGCATTCAAAGATTAACTCTCAGTTACTAATCTACCATAAAAACAGTATGTCACATTTTCGCCACAGTTTTTCTTAGTGGTAACTTATTAAATTTGTAACTCTCGATATTTACACAATAAATATAAATATAAAGGATCGCCAGGCTGTCTGATGAAGAACCTGAAAAGCGGATGCTCTCACAAATAATAAAAAATATCGAAACATCCTAGCTGTTTCGTTATTCAGATGCTGTCTGTAACAATGATTCAATAAGATAACAAGCAAATCGTTGATTTCCCTTTTCTCTGCTATATTAAGTTTCAGTGATATTTAAATACAAAAATATATTTTAGTTTTTCATCCATGCCGTTAGCTCTTTAGTGCTTCCTTCATATTTATATATATATATATATATATATATATATATATATATATATATATATATATATATATATATATATATATATATCCCCAGCTGTATTTTATTTATTTGAAGACGACTGATGATTGCGCTTTTAGAAACCATTATTGTTATTTCCAACTGACATAAGCATAGAACAGTAATTAATTATTATTTTAGGTTTTCTATATTCTATATTCCAGAATAAAATGTATGGACTTACATTAATCAAATTTTTATCAAATCGAATTAAGTACAGTTTTTTTTTCGTTTGCCAACCAAGAACTCTTTAACATACATTCTTCTTAATAACATCAAAGGTCGAGTAGCAAAATTACATAAAACATCGTAATGGGAAAGTTTTCATAATTGGTTTATGCCATTATTAAAAAAAACTGTTTTTTGTATTAAATAATTCGCTGTCCTTTTATTTTCATGACTATTAATAACGATATATAATTTAATAATGTTATGATGCTAAAATCAATTAAAAAAATTGTGTCACGAGATTTATTAGAAGTTTTTCTCAGAACAGGAAAAAACAACTTGTGTATAAAAAGCGATAAAATTATATTAGGTTTTTTTGACACTTATTACGTATTTAAATGCGGGGTACAGTTAGGATTTTCAGGTTTTCAGATCTCGTTTTTTTCCTTGATTTCAGTTTTAGGCATGAGGCATACATTCTGAGTTACTTTCGCTGTGTACTCTAACGGAAATCAAACTTCACGTTTATTTTGTCTCGAGGAAATGGGAAGTATTGATATATCAGATTACTTGGTAACGTAAAAAAAATACTGGCACAATTATTATTATCTAACATACAAATTTCAGTATGACGTTCAATGATAAACAATAAGAAAACCTAACCATAGTTCAGAGAAATCTCTGAACTATGTTTCCTGAATAATAAAAGGTGGTTTTAGAAACCACCTTAAACTAACTTGACAAAAATTAATATCTGTGAATTTATCTTTGTTTCTTCATAATTAAGAACAGAATTACAACATCAAAAAATACAATTCTCACCTTTAATATAAAAAAAACATATTCTTTATATATCTGACTTTTAATGTAGATTTATTTTGGAGAACTCTGAAGTTTGTAGACACTAAAGTGTTATGGTTTTATTTTTGAGGTTTTGAAAAATCTTTATATGCAAAGACATTACTTAATACTTTATATTTCACTGTAATGTAATATATGATCAAATAACGATGAATGTTTGCATGTGATGCTTGGAAGTAGTTGTTTAAGGTATGTGGTATGCTGTATCTCCGAGGTTCACACCCATCCCCAAAGTACTCTCCAGCTTCTTCAGTTTCCAGTGTAGTTTGCACATATGACGTGGATTGGGAACACGTCGAGGTGAGGCAGGGAGGTGGAGGAGAAGGCTGTTGTTTACTTCGTGGAGGTCAAGCACTCCGGTCACGTGGAAATTCTACTGACCGACCCACTTAGCGGAGCAGCACAAGCGAGGAAAGTACACAGAGAATATAACATATAACCTACAATATATAAATATTTAATTTCAATAATATTTATTAAATATCTATTTCAAATCATAATCAAAATCGATATTTAATTTGCGGCTTAGTAAATTTCCTACAAACCGACCATATGGAACTAAGATATAATTAAAGATAAAATTTATATTTTTATTGAAAAAAGAATTAAAGAAAAAGAAAAGAATTTTATTGAATTTTGATCCCAACAAAAATCCGATTAGCGTATTTTTTTAAGAAAATCCCTTTTAGTTATACGTTGAGCTGTCTTAAAAATTAGTTATTTTTATTCACAAAAAAAAAATTGAAAATCGAGGGCTAAATTGTTTTTTTTGTGGTAATGATATACTTTTTTATTTTATTTAAATAATTTACTTGAAGTCTGCCTGATTTTAAGTGCGTTTTTTTATATGGAGTCGTTACTTGGCTTTAAATCACAAAATAGCTAAAAGATTTAGATAATTTTTGATGTGTTCGAAAAACTTCGATAGACGTGGTCGTGTTTCACGTTTCAGGCTTGAATATGGGGTGCTGCAAGATTTGATAAAACTGAGATAAAGAATGTTTCAAAGCAGAACACAAACGCTTTGCGCCGTATTGTTTGTAAAATTACTAACAATTTCTGCTTTCCTACGCGGTAATGAATACCCCGGCGCGGAGTCTAACGGGGCATCAATTGTAATTAATTCATAAGTTGTGTTTTTTTTTTATTTTCCCATAATTCAGAGCAGAGTTGCGTAATCCGGGCGAGACGCTCGCAGCTCTTACGGTAAACGATGAGTGCCTGCAAGCTCGTCTTGGAGACCTTGTCGTGGTTCTGCCTTTTCCGCTCGTTACGATCCGGTACGGCGTGGAATTTTCCTTCGCGATTCACAAGAGAGTAACGGGGCTGATTATAAAAGACTTTGCTATGTTATTGTTACGAGACTCTCAAAAAAACCGGGAGCCTCGCTATTTATTAAATAATTGTTGCCATCTTGAGATGCTAGGAGTAGCTGGCTTATTTCAATTAAGTGATGCAATACTAAGGAAATAATTTTACGCGTGGTTTATTAAACAAGCACAAATGCTTCTAAATATCATAAATATTAAATAAATCTGGAATTAAATTCACGCAGATTTATTATTGAATATCCAATAATATATAAAAATATTTGTTTTTGTGAGGAGTTACGCACGTTTTAAACAGAGATAATATTTTACTTATTTGGCAAGCATTACTAAAAAGATTTTTTAATAAAATTTTACATATTTTTGATATTCATATTTATAAATGTACTGAAAATTACTGTTTCGATTTGTAGAGGATTTATAACGATCATTCTTGACTTAATAATTTACTAAATAAATTTCAAATTTTTACTGTTATTCCTCTTACGCATTTAAACTAGCAAAAATTAATTGAATAACATGATTTTCATAATATTCCATCTAAAAATGCATTTTTATAGAATTTCCGAGCTTCTCCATACTTTTAACAATCACAATGATTTGCAAAACATATCAAGTTTAATAATGCTACATATTTAATATTAATCGCACATTTACGGTATATGCTATTTTGTCGAGATTGTGATGTTTTAAAACTACAGTAGTCCAAAGCCCAGCCAGTACTTTTGACACATTTTCTTTCAGCACTCATAATATATAATGGAAAAATAAATGCAGTAGATGATGCGACATTACGTACACTACTGCTGTAATCGTAAATATACATTATTATCATGACAAAAAGAGAAAGAGTAAAAAACACGCCAGTGCTCAGTTTCCCCGACGTCCGACACGAAAAAACACGAGCGCGATCCGCCGGCCGACTCATCGAAATGGAAATGGCGTTGTCGGTGACGCCATCTTGTTTTTTTGCGTTGGCAACACTCTTGAAAATCGATAATGACATTAGAGGCAAAAGTCCCGTTAGTTAAACTAAATTCGCTAGAGCCGAGCTACACGCGCGACCGCGCGCCTGAGCGCTGCGTACTTTGTTCACTCGACTCCAGCGGAATACAGTGAATGCTTTGCGTTTATTTTTGTACCTATATTAAAATAAAATATAAAGTATTTTAAAATTGGCTATAAAAAAATAAATTATGAGGAGTTTGATACAACACACGTGTTATTTTAACGTAATTTTATCGCGTAATATTCATAGAAGTAAAACGAGGATTTTGTGTGCCTGGAATAACTTTAAATCTATTAAAAATAAAAAAAAGCGTTTAAAATACGCTTAAAAACATGTAAATATTAAAAATAATAATAATAATAAGATCAGATTAAATCGATATTTTTTCTTTGTATTTTTGCATCGTGTTATCAATTTAAATTTACTAGTCAAATAAATACATATTAGTAAAATATGCCAAATGCATTGAGAGACTGTTCATTTCATCTCTGCTATTATTGCTAATATATTGATTGAAAAAAATAATTGTATCCTATCAAAGACAAACAAACATTTGTTCTTAAATAATTCCAAAATGTTTAATGTTATAGTGATTGTAGGATTAGAGCGTCAGGTTGTATTATCCAGGTTATGGATCGAATTCCTGTTTATTTCGTAATTTTGTTTTTTATTTTCGTAATTTGGTGCATATAAAAACTGAGTAAATTCGACAATCGCATAAGACTATTTCTAAACACAATGCTTACTGTAAAAAATTTAAATCGATGGCGTTTAGTTGTGCAGCGCGCGGCGTGCACGGGGCTTACATAACAAGTCGCAGCCGGCCGCGCCGCCATATTCCGTGTAATTCACAGCCATTTTGTCTTCTTCCTCCTCGAGCGATCCGGCGACACGGTTTTGGGTCAATCACTCTGCGGAGCCTCCACCGGCGGCGAGCTCCGCCGTCAAATATACGCCGATGTCAGGACTGGCGTTAAATATTCAATTAATTTTTAAAAATGACGCAAACTGGAATTAACCGACAGCGTAATTCCACAGTTTAATGATTTTTGGAGACAATAATCCGCGAATAAAGCGGAATTTATTGTTGCTGCTGTGCTATTTTTTCCACACGTCATTATTAATTTTTTTTTTATCGTTTTCCTTTCGTAGTGTCCCACATAGTTCTTACTTCTTATATCTTTGTTTTAAAATATATATTTTTCAAATATTCATAAATTGTAAATAAATTATAAAAACCACTAATATTCATTATTTTGGCAGTGCTATTTCTTATTTGCCAAAAAATATATAAAATACTTATTCATTTTCGTAACATCTTATAAACTTAGCATGTGTATTTATTACATCCTCATTGTTATATTAATTGTGTATATTTGTACATTTTAAACATTGACATCAATTTAAATGTAAAATGTTATTTGTGAATTTAAAATCCGAGAATAAAAAATACACTAAAAAAACTATCCTTATATGAGCCAAACCAAAAGATACAAACATAATATGGGAGGTATTCTATTCGTTATAAAATATCTTTAAAACAAACAATAGTTTTTTATCGGAAATTAATCCGAACTTAATCTTTGTTTAGATTCCAGGAAGTAACAAATAAGATCTGTATAAATTGAAGTAAGTTCTATTACAACTGGCCTTGAATTAAACCATGTATATTAACCAAATTAATGTTTCGATGTCTGTGTTTAACAAGTAGACAGAAAACATGACTTTGAAATCTATGTTAGTGATTTTTTAAAACCTCAGGTGGATGTTTATGTTCTTACTCTTGTAAAATTTATAACACCTCGATTTGATGAGTTTATAAACTTAGATTAATGTATAGATCCATAGGAACCTGTTCTTGTTATAAAATTTTGAATTAATTAATCTGATTTTTGAAGTTCATTATTTCAGTGTGTATTTTGACTAACAATTCAAAAAACTATTCTACAATTTTATCGAATGGCTTTAGACAAAGGTTAGTTTATTTAATGAAATTCAAAATATATCTAATAAAAAATAAAAATACTTTGTGTATTTTGTCCAATAATATGTGACTTATTACTTTTATTTAATTAATATATATTTACAATATTAATAGGAATAAAGATGAAACTTTGTATAGTTCTATCATAAGTAGATCTTATTTTTCTTCGAGTGCCTGTCCTCAGAGGAGGTTGGCGACCATTTTATTGAGCATATACTCATACTGAATCAGTTTTTTAAGGGAAAAATATTGTAGTGAGTCCCCACGTCCTTATTATCTGCGTATTTCTGCTGCCCAATAGCATTATTATATGATCCTATCTAAGGAAAAATCCTATTAAAAAGCTATTAATAAAACGGATATTATGTATTTTCTAACTCATTTCATCAACCTTATCGAGTGACTGCAAGAAACAAAATATCAGTAACAAAATACGATACACAAACAAATCCCTTCTGTTTATCGAGAATTTTTAACAATCATACTCTACATATGAACTAATGTACCCAGGCCAACCATTAGTGATTTGCAAGCACTAGACTTTTTGAACTTTACTTACTGTGATTCATTAGTACAAGGGTTAGTACACCGGCCATGTAAGCCAGCAGATGTGGGTTCAAATCCCACACAAATCACGATGATATTTTTCTGAGAGTTTCTTTAAATCATCTTCTATGTATGAACTAATGTGCCTAATCATATTAGTAATAATATAATAAACCCGTAACGGGTAATACATTCGCATCTGATTGACGTCCAATCCAAAAAATAATACATACGAAATATAAAACGATTTGACTTTTACGATTCATCTCTTTTTTTCAAATAATCACTATCTATCAGGCTGTGGTGTAATTGGATACAGCGCACCTCTCAGTGCTTGTGCATCTGCCTCCGACTCCGACAGCAGATCGTATCGGGGCGTGCGCAAAATGCTTTTCATGGCGGGAGGCTTGCGCTCCGCTGCAGCTATCCTTGAACCGCCTGAGGTCAGGCCGGAGCGAGGGGAGGGGGTGGGGGAGAGGGGGAGGGGGAGCGGCACAGCCTTTTGGAGTTTCAGCAGTGTGCCGGCTGAAAAAAAAAACTGCCAAGTTTTTTGTCGCCGATTTCGCAACGTTGATTGATTCCGCGCGCGATAGTCAGCCGTATTGATTCTGATTGGGATTGTAATCGGTGAAGTTTTATTGAATATTTATAATTGATTGAGATGTAAATGGGTTATTCAATAGTGTTTTTTTGTTGTTGTATTAAATGTATAAAATAGATTTTATATTTGAACATTTGGATAAACGCTGCGTGTGTCCTATTTAAGAAGTTGAAAAAAATGGAGTTTGTTATATGTTTAGCAGAATTTTATATGAAAACCAAAGGATATTTATTTTTAAGCAAAATAAACAACTGTAATACTATTTTATAATATTTTTTTTCAGTATTTTTGAAAGAATATCACGGTTAACGCAAAAACCATTCGATTAAAGCTGTTTAACACAATATCAAATTTTTTAATATTCATCAACATCTTAAATCAAATATTGATTATATTCGGAAAATTTCGGCTTAATTCATTTGGTTTTGAACAGTTTATTTTCTTGAGAAGCATTTGACCTTTATTACCATCCGTATGATTTGTTTGAAATGCCAATGGACGAATTATGTGATATATTGATTGTGAATAATCATCTGCAAAGGAAAAAAATCTATGACTTATTTGGAGGTGATTAATGAAAGAAAACGATTATGCGTAGTAAAAGATAACATCCTGAACTGTCAGGAAAATAAATCAAACTTTGCGAATAGTTAAGAAAAAAATAATGAAATGATAAGGAAATATCTAAAATAGAATATCATTAATTGTGTGATTACAAAGACGTTGAATTTATTTTTTTAGTTTTCATTAAAATACTTTTTAAATAAAAAAAACATTATTCTTCTACTTTATGACCAATTATTTAGCTCAGTAGAAAATAATGTATATTTCGTCCATAACCTTCAAATTTATGTGTCAAATATTGTTCAAAACTGAGATATAAATATGTATGTATAATTTATTTTTATACTGTCTCAATGTGGTGTTATCCAAGCTTATCAAAACAAAGAGTTTATAAGCCTCACTGTTCTTCATGAGTAGTAGATTGCAAGAAAAACAGGAGTGTAAGCAAGCGGTTCAAAGTGATAGCCATTGGAGTTGTATTCGGCTTTACATTTATTTATTTATAAACAGGAAAATATAATTTATTATTTTGGTTTAAGGATTATTTATTTTAATTGATTGAAGAGTTGAAAAAATAATAGTTTCATACCCAAGTTACTTTTCAAATGGTTTATAAAAAAAGCTAGTTTGTCATAAAAAAAACTAGTTTTATATATATCTTGGAATGCTTTTTTTCTTCTATACATTTAATTTCTAATCACTGTTAACAGAATTATTTGTACTGTTCAATCAGAAATACGTAGAAGCTGTAAACAAACCTATTCAGAATACAAGTTTCTTCGAGTTCAGTTGACCCATTTCTCCGGTATATTTCTGGTGAAAAACCTCTGACTTTGAACTAGTCACAAGACGAGGAAATGCTTTGCATGGAGGCAGTGACTCAGGCCGAGGGAATTCAGGTCGCGAGCTCGGGCCAATGGACTCAAAATAATATTATTCACATAATACTCCAGCGTTTGGTGAAGCCTCGATGACTTTGGAATATAGTTAGTCGGAAAACTGAATAATACACGCGCATGAATATTACTTGCAAGCCAATGGTTATGATTAAATTTGAACTTTTTACTCATACTTTATTGCGAATACAACATATTCTTGTGAGTTTGGTGAACACACTAAGCACGAAATAATATAAAAAATGACTTTTAATTTTTTTAAATACAAACAATATAAATTCTCGATCAGTTTCAGAACTCCGGTGGTTGAATTGGAACCACCAGCCACGATTACCAATGAGGAATGGGTTTATTAAATCTACATCAAATAACCTGAAAATAAAATGGAATACACGAAAAATCTTTAAGCGGTGTAAATTTAAAAATTTAACATAATGAAAACCAGCATTTCCTTTCAAAGCTTTAATTAATTAAGTTTTGAAAATATACAGTTTGTTGAAAAAACGCTGAATATATACTTCATTATATAACGTATGACAAGTCCAATAGTTGAGAATTGTGTAAATATAATTATTTGTCGTATCAAAATGAATTAAAGCAAATTAATTATTTTTTGATTTTTTTTACTAAAACGTGTGATTCCGTTAAAAGTATTATCGTTAAGAAGTTCTTTTAAAGTAAATGTGTAACTAATGCAACAAGTTTTGTAATATAATTTTGACATAGTAGGTTTTACATAATCATACCAAACAAATAATAATAAAGTTATTTACTAGATGTTAACATAAATACAGCGTTACATTTTTTTTAGAACTTTACGTAATTTTATACATAAACACAATAACAGACGTTTATATAATGTAAGGTCATCAATCAAATGTTGGTCTTTTAAAAATTTACTAATAAATATTTAAAAAAAAAAACTAGATGAATTTGATAAAAAAATATTTTCTCGCAATGCAAAAACATAGCATTTTAATGTTTTGTGGTTTTAACATCAAATATATATTTAAATTTATAACATTGATTGTTGAAACTAACAATAACTCAATTTAATTGCTAATGTGATTTTATTGATGGAGACTGAATGTTTTTTCATTTAATTTTATATCTAGTATACGAATCGTGTGTTTTTTTATTTTATTTTTAAAAGAAAAAGAAAGCTCTGCATTCTCAGAATATGGGTCATATTTGCAGGATAACATTTTGATTATTTTGTTAGTCATCGAAACAATTTTGACGTTGGAATATCCTTATTGCAAGCAATAAAGAACAGTTAGTCGCGTCGACCTTTACCCACTTCGGGTTCTTCAGGGCAGGTAAAAGTGATTTTACATTCTGAAGAAAGGTTTAGATAACGGTATGTTAATATAAATATTATAATTTTTCATTTAAAAATCTTTAAAAGTTATGTTAAATTTATCCTTGTTATATAATAAATACAAATATTGATCTTACACTATGAGCGAAATTTTTTTGTTAGCTGGATAGTAATGTTTGAGTTGGTGAGAAAATATATGCTGCATTATTTTGTATCATCCAAATGCATAATATATTTAAATAATTTTTTTCAATTATGAATAAAATAACTACAAATAAAATCAATATGAAAATAATGACGATTTTTATTGACAGTAAAGATAGACAGAACCTTAATCTCTAATTTGACATTTTCTAGAATAAAATATAAATTTTTTAGGACTATAATTGATATAAACTACTTTTAAAACTTACTATAGATGAAGCTGTGATAATATGTTGGAATTTTTAACTGACTATCAACCAAGCTTCGAAATCATTATTTTTATCTTAGAAATAAAGTCTTATTAAGATTGAGTGTTTGTCCGTTCGAGTCTCGTCAATAAATTATATTTTTATCAGTATTTAACCCCAAACTTTTATTTTAAAGCAATGATAATGTAAAAATATACAGAAGCGTCCATTCGAATCTAATTTCGATAGTATATAAAAAATAATTACGTATAAGCAAGGGTATTCAATGCCAAGAAAATAGGATACGCCTTTCAATAAGGTATCGAATCTTGAAGATAGCCCGATAGCACGAAGGTTTCTAATATCCGAGTATTACTTAAACCACCTCCACCTGTCTTTTTTAAAAGGTTTTTTTTACTCTTATTATTATTTGCAACGTAATATTTGGCGTTGCGTGTCAATATCATCCAAAATCTTAATATTATTCAAAGCAGCATTCTTCCCAATTGCTCGCAACAACGCCCCCGATACAATGTGCAACTAAATCAACCCAAATCGCTGAAGATTACGCGACCACCTTTCATGACGATATTACATTGAATATTATTAGAGCCTCTTACGCGTATAGTCTATATTTTTTAAATAAATAAAACATTTATTATCTGTTTTAAAAATAATGCTTTTAAAAATGATGACCTGTTGCAAAAATTGATACGAAATGGACAATTGCAATGTTTTTAGAGATTTTCCTTAATTTTTAAAAATAATTAAATATTACTTTAATATGTAAATTTTTACAAAAATATCTTAGTTTTATTAGTCATAAAGAAATATTAAACTGATTTTTTTAATTTATATTACATATTTGTTTTAATCTAGTACAGCGTTTTTAATAACTCATTTCGTTTATTTATACATTATTCACATAATGTTTTTTAATTTATTTTAACTGATTTTATTTTTTTCCGGTTGGCTCTGAATACCATTTTGGGTATTTTAATACGAATGACATAAAATTATTATAAGGAACAAATAATTTAACTAATGGTATAATGTTTATCAGTGCCATTATTATTATGTTATACATATAATTAGAAATAATTTTGATTTAATATACAATAGCATGCGTTTGATGCCTTTAAAACTTTCCAGCTATACTACAAGAAGTTATCGTTTGCAAGGTGGCTGTGTCACCTGTAGTCTTCCAGAGCCTTCAAACCAGTTTTCAGCAATCACGCGTACCAACCCCCTTATTTTAAAGGTAGATTTTTGGCAAGTAATTTTCAGCAGATGTTGTCTGTTTTAATAAGACAATGCTATCTTTAAAATTGATCATATTATTATTATGTTACCAAAAACGATGCAATTACACACGTTTTTCAAATTAACAATTATATTTTAAATTTGTGCGTATTTTTATGTAAAAATATTGACCACTAATAATGCAGTATGTTTTAAGGTTAAAATGTACATTTTACATTTTTACAAAGAATTCGTATCATGAGCAGAGTATATACTTATTTTATTAAAAATATTTAATCTATATTTATGTATGTAAATAACATCTTTAAATATGAATTTTATGTAAATCTTAACTATATATATATATAATATTATTACTCAAAATAACTATTGATAGCTCAAATCAAACTAAATGAAATAATATATATGTGTATATTTGTATCAAGTATCTTAGCTAGTTAATATACAATTTACCATAAATTCAAAAGTAGTTTAGTAGATTTCTCGCGATTGTAAAATTTCCAGAATGGAGAGCTTGAGGGTCAAGGCAATGCAAGTAAAGGCTTCGACTCTCCGCCCAGGCGAGACGGTTCAATTTAGGGGAAAGCGATACAAGAAGCGACCATAGATGATACTGGGCTGTGGAAAGTCAGAATAGAGAATCGTCTGTTACAATTAATTTCCAGTAAATAACTTTTTTGTAGAAAGTCATCTTTTCATTGGCTGCTTAGTTCAGTAGCTAAAACGATTATCTCTCGGACAACCTCTGTCTCTCTGACGTCACAGTTCGATCCCAGTCCAGATTTATATAGTAAATCTTAATCCAATGTAATTGTGTTTAAATTTATTGAAGTTTGATTTAAACTGTGTATATAAAATGCACATATTATTTTATCTATTGTAAAATATTTATTGAAAAAGAGCTTCAAACGAACACAGCTTCATTTAAAGGCGATTATTGTATAGTACTAAGAGAATATCGTTTTATTAGAATCACATCGTAAAGTATGTCGCTTAATATATATGTTTATAAGATTATTATTATTTTTAAATGTAAATCACGAGAATATTTAAAATTACAACAACATTTATAAATTACGTACTGTATTTTTAATAATTCCAATAAATATATTTATTAAGTTTGCGCTAAGCTTATCGTTCTTATAAATGAAAAAAAAACTTAAAAGGGCCACAACATATTACAATCAAATAATTGGTATTCTAAAGATCGTGCCTTAGTTCCGAGAACCGGGAAATATAGACTGAGTTTTATTAAAAATTCGTGAGTTAATTTATCATTAAATCCCCTTCGTTTTTGGCGGCATTATTTGGGCTATATATTAATTGTATTACCGGAATAAAGGTCAACTTTTTCAAAGCGGTTTTTTCGAATGTCGTAAATCATTAGCACGTTAATAAGGCAAATGAAACAATACGATATTATTAAATAATGACATTGAAAAAAATCTAATTAATCAAGTCATTAATTTATTAAGAACACATTCATAGCTCTGACTAGGAAATACGTAATAGTGCGTAATAAAACGTTGCTAGAAGAAAAGACGTTTTTTTTTCAATGCATATATTAATGAGATTGATATCCGCGTGAGTTTATGTAGTAAAATATCAAACAGCTCGCAATATCATTTAAGCTATACGTTTAAATGGACATGAAATTTTTCGAACCATAAAATGCATGGCTTTGAAACAAATTATTGGCACAGTGTGTAAAATTGAAAATTTCTATTTTACACAATTATTTTCAAATTTAACCCACCAAACGCATATGCTTTGCATAAGTGTGTTCAGTGACATTTTTCTCATTCTTTGTGAAGTATTTTTTTATAGTACAACCAGGGTGTGAAATTCATATTCCTGAAAAAAAAAAAAAATATTAATAATAACGAGTTTTGGCTCAGTCAGAAACTATTCTGCGCTTGCAGCGAAAAAGTCGCCTGATGTAACAATTTACGTTTTTCACTCGCGGTTTTTTCTATTACCTCATAACACGCCGGCACAAATACTGGAAAATGCTCGCCGAGGCACAATGGCGGCATGCGAGACGTGGATTAGCCCACAGCGGCTCCCATGACCCCTCATGGCCAGCGCCTGATCAGCCGCCGCCAACTTCCTATCCCAGGCGATTGGTTTCCTCCAATTACAGGTACGAGTCTTGTCTGAGGTTCAAGAGCAGACCTACCTACAAAATGTAATCACTAATCACCAGAACATGATTGAAGATTCGCTGGATGGACAACCAAATCAGCGTTGATCGATAATTCAGACAGATTATTTATACAGCACTCGTATTGATACTTCCAATATCAGAATTTGACCTTTCTGTTTCATGATTTTCCTGTAGATATAAGAGTGATTTTAATGTTTCAATTGATTTTTATCAGTATACTCATATTGTATGACTTAAATTATTTTATTATTAAAATACAAAATTTTATGCAGTAAATTATTTTGACAAAATATAGTAGTCTAGTAACAATAGAAAAACCTCATATACCTTGATCCTCGGTTGTTCTGGCATGTTATATTTATGTTGAATAACATTTAAACTGTAATGTAAAAACTGAATTCTGAAATTTATACGATATTTCAATTTAAACATTTCCAAGTTTTTAAAAACCCTGGGATTACATAATTATAAAATTTTAAATATTTAAACGATGATAAAATAGTGACAAATGGACCAGAGTCCAAAAAAAATTATGGTACGGCTTTAAAAAATTTTTCAACTGTCGATTTAAGAAGTTGAATCGTATGATATTGACTCTCGATTATTATAAATTAAAAATCGGGATATTAACTGATTTTAAATTAAAAAACTTGTTAAAAATCAAGGTAATTTTTGTAAGTACAGTTATACGCACACTCATTGTATATTTCTCATAAAAAATATTGTTTATTCATTATGGTTCTGTGAAATAATATGAAACGATGTTAGTCATATCCAGAAGCAGTTTCTTTATTCCATTTTCATGAATTCTCGTCACCGTTTTGACTCATAATTTCAATGTCTCAAATCGGACAGCAGCGACCGAGAGAAGAAAAAACCACTTTTGAAAGGTTAGATTCGGCTTCGGGAGAAGTGCTTTCCATTAACGGATTTTGCTATTTTAATTTTTTTCAGATCATCTTGAGTCTCACTGCGCAATACTCTTGAGCTAGTTATAATGAAGCCTGGAAATACGGGAACTGTTGCCAAAATATAATTATATATATTTACATTAAGCATTAAGGAAATAATGTGTAAGTACATGAATTAAAAATAATTGAAATTGTGGTTAGTGTTTTTTTTATATTTAAAGATATCTGAAAAAATATATATTTTGTGTTATTACAAAATATTTTTAATGATCAATTATTTATTTATCGCTTTTAGTTACTCAACAAGCAGTTTCAAAACGTGTTTGAATGTTTTAGGAAAATAGAAGAATATCTGATATCCTGAGTTTCCGGTTCAGCCGAATGGGTAACAGGAAAGAGTAGACAACAGGAAGTGGACTTAATCCCGCAGTGAATCGACAGTGTCATGGTTATTTGAATAACATCACATTTAACATTGACAATAGAGATTAGTACGAAATTAATTTTATTAACGTATGAGAATATTTGTATAAGAGATTTTTTATAAATGTATTGAAATATACAGCTATCATATTTGGCAATATGCTATATAATATTATTAAATATTTCGTTTATAGTTTAAGATTAAAAAATACACCCTCAAGAAGAGTTTTATAAATTTTGTTAATAAACAATTCGTTAAAATATTAAAGTGGAATTCCAGCAAGCTGTCAAAAACATTGATTACTTACACTAAAATTAAGTTATATTTATTTCATTTGATCATCGTACAAATTTAAAACTTGAATTGTTAAGCATCAAAATACCATGACCCAAAAAGACGAGAATCCCATATACTATTTTATTGGGTGGTTCGGAAAGTAATTTCGTTTTTTTTAATGACAATGAAGGGCATTTTTCTTATGGTGAATAAATATTTTATTTATTTATATATTATCAATATTTCCAGCAGGCATGTGAAAAAATTAATAAAATATTTTATTTAAGATGGTATTCAAATATTGAATATTTGAAAGTGTGCAAAGGTGTGTAATTGATTAATTTTAATGGACTGGAGGACTGTGGAAGACACGCAGGACACGGGCACACGGCGGCCAAACGATCCGCGGTCTCGGCACACGGAAAGACCAAATATGCAATTCGCCGCCGGAGTGGCCTTCGCCGGTGTCAATACTCTCCGAGCCAAAAAACTGTGCGAATAACAACTCCTGCGAGAGTGTGCGGCACTGTAACGCTCGCCCGCGTGGATGTATTTCCCGTCTCCGTGAGCGCTCGCGCATGTAGTGATGCTATTGCTAGGCTCACCATGAAACGTTTTTATAAATCCGGGACGCCTTCTCGTTTCTTTTTTAAAAGTCAATTAACAATTATACTCGCAGAATATGGCAGCCGTTGTTATTGAATGAACTGGTTTCATGGATGTCAAGCTGCTTGAAGTTTTCAGTTCTCTGACGCTTCAGTTTGCTGGGACCGTCTTTTGCGCTATTGCTAAGCGGTCAGTGGATCCCAGGATTTTTTTTTTTACTGCTGTGAATACTGTGTCTCGGCTTGGCCAGAATGCATGGTGAGCCTAGTCATAATGTCACTTGTGTTGAATAAAACGGGTAAATAGCTTGCCTGACATTTCGAATGAAGCCGATTGATAATTTTGTATCGCACGGAAATGATTTGTTTTTTTTTTTGTTGCGGTTATGATAATCGGCATTCTATTTATATGGTTTTTTTTATTTGTTACGCGCGTTTGCCCACCTACATGGGAACAAATTACCTGCATCAGATATTGTCTTCACCTTGTCTATCTTAAATCCATTATTTTTAAAACCACTTAATCAAAGACCGTACTTATGACTGAAATATTCAAAATCGTGAACGTGCACTAATGTGATACCAACAGAAGCTGAAATCTATTATGTCGTGTAAACGTTATGGCTTATAAATATATCTTTCTGACATTCAAATTACTGAAGATTGTAATGAATATTTCATTTAATTTTTTGAAGAAATTATTTTTAAACAAAAAAAAATCAGTTCAAACACCTTACACCTTAATCAAAATTTATAAAAAAAATTGTTTACAGTAATCATTAGCTTATTTTCATACATTATTTCTTAATACTAATTGCAAATCGATTTAAAAGTAAAAACTCTGTAAAATATTATTTTTTGATGTCATACATGTGACTGTTAATTGATATAAAATATATAATCAAACAATCAATCGATAGATCTTTTTGTATTCTTTTATCATCCGTCAAATTGATAATTTTAAAACACAATATTTTTTTAAGAATTTTATCTGTTTATATCGTTTACATAAAAAAATACGACACTTTATTTCTAATTATTTTTTATTACAATACATTAACATTTAAACGAACTTTTTGAATATATTTGACGCTTTGATCTCTTATTATATATAATATTTAATAATAACGAAGCTTTTGGAAGACAAAGAAGCTGTGGAGCCAACTGTTAATTTGTATATAATATAATTCAACTAATTTCGTCATCAAATACATACTATGTAATGTTATGAGTGAATTGTTGAAATATAAATTTATATTTTAACTTAAAGTGGAATATTCTAAAAGACACGACCAAACATTTAAAATAATTTTAATTTATTTTCTACATATTTTATACACAAATTCTAATTAAAAAAGAATCAACAAAAACGCTGCCAATCTTTTCAGAACAATGAGCAAACTAATTTATTTGCAATCCGAAAATAATCTGAATAAAAATATTCAACCATAAAAAAATCCTGAAAAAGATAAGTGTTTATTGACACGGAGTAATTGTAAATATAATTAAGGAAGTGTTTTTTTTTTGTTTTTGTAAGACTTTTTTAAAATATTAACGCATTTTCTTCTACCAGCCTAAGCCATGGTATAATTTTTTCCGTAAAAATAGATTGAGAGATTGATCAACCGTAAAGTGACTTTTTTTTCTAAAGTAATAATGTTTTAATTACTTAATATTATATTGCTTTTTGGTTGGTCTGGTATTAAGAAAACAATTCAATAATATATTGTGGATTTTAAAAATTCATCTAATTTATGCTGTGTTCTGTGAAAAATTATAATTTTAAACACTACAACTAAAACAAATAGAAAATATTTGTAGAAAATGAATTACAAGAAGATTACTATCCTTTGGATGTGATATTTTCTATTTAAAGATTTAGTATTACAAATTAAACCAGCCTGGTGTAGGCACACTGGCTACAGTGATTATTCACTGGGAAGGTAATTGTGAGTCAGTGTGACTTATATTTTTAGACCTGAAAATATTGTAGAGCGAATAAATCAGTGCAAAGCGTGAGTGGCTGAGGTCAAGGCCGCCCGTTAGAATTGCAATCTATCTTATTTAATCATAGAGCCATGGCGAATCTACGCGCTGAAAAAGACAAATGGTTGCTATAAATTTTCAGCTGTCCTGACTTTGACTGCATTCATAAATCCTCTTCAAAAAAAAAAATTGTAATTTCAAAACGGATGTTAGCACCCACTCGAGATCAAAACACATAAAATTATTATTACGTGACTCATCTGAATTAGGAGATTTTTTTATTTATACTGCAGTAGAGTGGTAATGACAAATATTGATTTAAATTATATATTATGCACCAATGATATCTAGTCCATGCAATCTAGAAAATATGGCGTATAGTAAAAAAATATAGTTTTTTAATAAAAACATGTACAGTGATCAGCGCATATTTTGAATTCAGTGCAAAAAAAAACTGCACGGTTACTTTTTTAGCGATTACTGAAGTGTACTGTTTGCAAAAGTATTAAAATTATTATTAATCATCATGATATTCATCACTAGATTTTATAGTATAAATTTTAATATTTTAACACACTTTAGGCGGGTAACCAAATTGACTAAACTGATGTGCGTAGCGGGCAAAATTCGCGTAAAATTGCGCTTGCGAAATCTAGTCTATACATTAACCCTTTGCAATCTTTGATTTATTTTCCGTTTAGCAACTCCAAGTTAATTAGTCTATCAATAATTTATTATGCATACAATTTAAATTTTAAAATTTATTTTAAAACAGGGTTGGCCGACCCAAATGATCTCGCGGGGCAGTACTAAAGTACCCGCTCCGCTTTTAGACGGCAGTCAGCGAAGCGGGTACTAGTACCCGCCCCGCCTTTAGTGAGTTTAATATAAATAAAAGTTTTTTTTTCAGAACCAGTTAATCGATCAGCATCAGCGGTATCCTTTGGCTGTAGGTCCGACAGTCGACATGACGTCATCCGAGGGCCCTCACCGCTAGAGGAGCCGCGCAACCTCCACTCTTAGAGCAAGAATCATTTATTAATATTTCTACGAACAATATTACTTCTCTCCCTTTGAAAGCAAAGTCCAGTGAATCCAAAGCCTTTAAATTTTAATCCCACGAAAACACAAAAATTTAACATAAATTAGATATTCAAGTTAAAATTTAAAATTGACGAATACAAATTATGCTTTTAGATTATTTTATAGTATCTCAGTTTAGTATACCAATCATTTCAGATAGATTTCCGTATAAAGTAAATTTCATTTTGAGAATATCATTTATTAGCAAATATATTAAATAAGTAATTTTCATACACTCAGAAACATAGAAAATCATGTTGATTTTGGGGTTGTCTGAAGCTACCAATATTCGCCAAAAATGTAGGAGTATTGAATAGTAAGTTCTAGGGCCCGCGTGCCAGCTTTTGAGAACAAGGGTTCGTTTCGGACGTGACTTGTCCGTTTGCATACGATAATAACTAAAGGCTGTACTGACTGTGTACATCTCCCATAAGCAAATACCTTGGCGTGCTCCCCTCCTTAGAGCCAGTCAAACTGTCTGCGTTGGAAACTTATAGCGAAGGTAGACGGTAATACATTATTCAATGGATATGAAAGATATACACAGTGGGAGATTTAAATTTTACTACAATAAAGTTTGCAACCCCCACTACTAGAAGCACAACCATAAATAAAACGTTTTAAATAAAATAAAAAAACACATACAAAGCAGCAGACCAATTTATAGTGTATGTTTTTACAAATACTATATCGCATTTTATCCTAGAATTTGACAATATTACCTGAACTCGTTTTCAAGTTTTTAATAATAGTGCTTTTTAATACCCTAAATTAATATTTATAAAATGAATAAATAACTGAAACCTCCCAGACCTTCACTATGTACTAAACCGATAACCGTCGATAAATACTGAACTCTTTATAGACTATTTAATTGTAGTCTATTCTCAGAAAACATTCGCAAACATTTTTTTTAAAGCAAACAAACGATTTCATTTTTATTTTAAAATAAATATTTTTGTGAATGGTTTTTTTTTTAATTTAAATGATTTACTCGCCAAATTTTCTGTGTAGTTTTTGTGTATATGTATATACATATAATAACGATTAAAATTATACCTAGACTATTTCTATTAAGTCTCAATTGAATTGAACGAATTTCATAATAAATCATTTGTTATCATAAGTAAGTAAGCAGCATGTATCTTTTATAAAAAGATAATTTGTTATATCATACAATACCTAATAATATTATACCAAAAAAACCGCCTAGTCGTTGACCCGCCCGCTGACATTCGGTATTTACGTCCACTTTGTTTGTTTCCAAGCGACGTGATTCGCTCGTTTGAATTCTATCGATTTAAAATTCTTTTTTTGAATCTCAAATAAACACTCTATACCGCTTTAAATTTGGAACACGATCATTTGAATTTTAAAAATTTCAGAAACCACTTTACACTATAAAGTATCCAAGTTTATCACTCGACGCGCGATGCTATCAAGAGTCGGCGAAACTTCCAGTAGAAACGAAATTTACCTAAATGTGCTTTAAAATAAAATATTGCTTACATATTTTGGTATGAAGTCCTCCGATGGGCACTGAACGCCCCGTGGTTCGTCCAAAATGCCCAACTCCACAGGGATACAAACACCAAGACGATCCACGAGGTAATCATCGACCTCGCCCACTCCTTCCAAATATCAACATCCCTTGTCCCAAACCCTTCGATTAGCCATCTTCTAGAATACAATCTAGAAGATTGCCTCTACCAAAAAAGGCCGAAAGCAATCCCCCCACCTCCCCCACCCCCTCCCCTCCCCGTAATCATGGTGACACATGCCACCAAGCCAGAATGAAGGCGTTAAAGAAAAATTACATTTTTTCCTGTCCCTCCACAAAAGCAAAAGACAAAAAAGGATATTTTGGTATTATAAAAACTCATTTATTTTTATTTTTAATAACAAAAATAGAGAATTCCGTGTAGGATACTATCTAAGCCTGCGCGCAGGAGCGGGTGTAAGCGTAAACAGTAAAACAAACAAAAAAGTCGAAAAAAAATATATAACAGTCCTATTTTCAAATGTCATATTTATATCCACTAAATCACAATTACCCGGTGAAAACACTATTAAGTATCCAAGTTTGTCATTCGGCGCGGGATGCTATCAAGAGTCAAAGGCAAACTTCCAGAAAGAACGTAATTATCTAAATGTGTTTCAAAATAACATAATGGTGACATATATATTTTTTGGTGTGGTAAAAACTCATTTATTTCAATTTTTAATAACAAAAATAGAAAATTCCGTGTAGGATACCATCTAAGGTGTAAGTGTAAGCGTAAACAGTAAAACAAACAAAAAAATCGAAAAAAAAAAAAAATGTAACAGTCCTATTTCCAAATGTCATATTTATATCCACGCACTACAGGCACTAAATCACAATTACCCGGTGAAAAAAAAAAAAAAAAAAAAACAAATCCTGAAATTGAAAAAATCCACGCACGCAGCTCGATCGCGGATTCAAGGTTGCCGCGGGAAAGGCAGCCGCGCGGGGGAGCGAGACGGCGCGACGCGCGGCGGGGGCGGGGGCGGGTGCGAGCGGGACGCAGGGGCCCCGTTATGCGCGGCATCACTAACCTCGTGGCGCGGGGCCGCCATCTTGCCGGGCCGTCATCTTGCCGGGCCGTGATTGATGGCGCGGCCGCGTCTGTTGTGATTTCCCGGCGCGCTGCCGCCCGGGAAAATCCTCACAAACATCCGCTCGCCCGAATTTATATCACTAGGCTTAGTACGTACGTTATGTACAAGGTTTGGGGAAACTTTCCATAGTCAATCGAATTGTGCTATATATGAGAGTGACTGAAGCTACACCCCCTGGTTTATCAACTGATCAACTGTCTCGCCACTGACTTCAGGCCCTCCTGTCGGCATTGGCTCTCCAGGCCAAAGATGGGGCATGTACCACTGTTTGTGGAGTAATATCATCACAAGGGCGTGTGTCGTCGCTCGTCAAGTGGAACCTGCGGAGATAACTTCTCATCACTCCGTGACCTGTTAGGAGCTGGGTTGATTCAAAGCTAATCCCGCAGGTATTCCTGTATACAGCGGCGTCCGTAGCAGAATCAATGAACATCTTTGTTACGTTCCTTTGCGGAGAGCGTATGTACCTTTCATTCCATCTGTCCATTGTAATTTTTCTCTGGGGATTTTTTGCGAAACTCAGAGGAAAGTCTGAAAATACATAATTAATTTTTTTTTTTGGTGGCTTCTTTAGCCAACAAGACCAACGTGAGCTCTCACCCAGCCTATTTCGATGTTAACATCACTTGCTTGTATTTCTTTTAGGTTTTTCTGGATGTCAACTATTAGAGGGTTACTTGATTGATATCACTGATTTATCGCTATTGAGCACTTCCTCATGTGTGATCACATATTTTGACCTCCATCTTATACACCATAGTTTCCCAAAGTGGTCAATATCGACCCCTAGTAGTCGATTCCGCCTTGCAAGTTTAAATTAAATTGGGGGTGCATGAACTGTAAATGGGGAGATCCCATTTAAGCAGGTCATCACCAAAATTTAGGCATTCCGTAAATGTCATAATGCACCTAACTCAGATTGTACCTATGTACTTACATAATAATGCTATTAATCCTGCATTATGGACTATCGCAAGAAGGATTTTGATAGCTTTTCCATCTTCATACAAAAGGAGTTTCAGTGCGGTCGCCAATCTTCTTACAAAAAAAAAAGAAATAGAGATTTACGGTTAAATCTGAATTATTTAAAGCCAAATATTGAAAACTCGCTATCAAAGCATCAGACCTATCCTTCCCATTGTATTTTTAATTAATTAACTTTACATGTATTTAATTATTTTTTTAATCCACTGTACGGTAAACTCTATGAAAGTGAGTTGTTATACATATATCAGATGTCAAAAATATGTTTAAAGTTGATGAATTTGTAAAAAATCAATATTAGCAAGGCAGGGGTCTACGGGACAAAAAAGTTTGGAGACCTCTGTTCCACACATACAAAGCAGATTTTAAAATCAATATAACCGATAGTAGCAAATAGCTAAAACAAATCAATACGTATAATGCTAAGATATTTACGCAACTGGTTCATTTTACGATCAAGTTCATAAAATCAACAAGTATATTGAGCTACATTACAGAACATGTAAATTACTTGAAAAGGGCACCGCACACCACTGGTGTGTATATTTACGTAATTTTCTGATTATTTATGACTTTCAACTTAACACACTTGCATAAAAAAATTTTTTTGGTAAGAATTGTAGTATTTTCTTGTCATACAAAATAGTGCGAAAATCACATTAAATTTACAATAACTTTATACATATTCAACTGATTAATGGCAAAAATAAAATTTTCCCATTTCTTTTGTGCGTTAATCAATAAAAAATATACCATTGAACAATTCATTTAACTGTAGATGCACTTGAACCTAACTAAAGCAATAAAACTACTGGTTCATATATATTATTTGCTGCAATTGTAAATTTAATCATCATAAACCAATCCGTTTTCTAGAATGTAACTTACAGAATGTGGCTGGATGATAAATAGAGTTCGATTGCAAGTAGCCCATAAGTCCATCCATAGTCTGATCTAAATAAATCTAACTAAATATTACGAAACGGTGCATATAATGATAAATTATCTATTGCTTGATGTTCGTATCTCTGGGATACTCAATATGTAAAATACAAACAACCAAAACGGGAGATACAAAACGAATGATATAAAGGTTAACACAAAAATTTAAGTTTATTTAATCCACATCCAAAAGTTGCAATGTCGCCGGGAATTTTACAATTTATGGTGGAAAAAAATTTATACAGAATTCGAAACTATGAATATCAAAAAATGATGTCTCTGATAATGTGAGAATTATTTGTATTAATCAATAACATGTTTACGTGTTTGCTGCGTCTCCGGCATTTTTTCACAGATGTAGAGTAATTTGTATTTGAAAAATGATATGATGTGAAGAATTTTATGAAATTGGGAAATTGTCATTTGAATCGAGCAATTTTACTGATAACTCGACCACATGGCGGCTTTAAATCAATAAAGGTAGATTAATTTGATATATCATTTCTTAAATGACATTTCGCAGTATTAAATTAATTTTTAATTATATGAATTTCTTTGAAAATTTTTTCATTTCGATTTAAACATAAAGTGTTAGCTCCCTAATTAAGATAAAAAAATAATCTTCGGTGAACTATCATTAAGTTGTCAGAATATAAATCCGTGTAATTAAGTCGAAGCAATTTTAAATCGGAAATCAAACCTGTTTATCGAGAAAAATCGTATTTATTAAAGCATATGGTGAATTGACGTGACTTGAAATTGTTAAATTAAGGTTTGATAATATTTAAATACCTGAACAAATACAATGTTAATAATTGTACGGCTGCAAACACTTAGCAAAAAATAGCTCCGCTTGTAAAATATCTTAAATGTGGATTCATAAAAGTTATATGTACTAAAACAATAAACTTATTTACCTTTTTAGGCTGTTAACTGTTAGTCAAAAGTACCCCGATTTGATTCCCATGTAACAAATAAATCAATAATGAATAACCTGTTTTAGTTTAGTCGATGATGATTTGTGTGCGTTTATATGAATTAAAAAAAAAAAAACAAATATGTGTCATTCAATATTTCTTCACAAATTTATGTATGTGTTGCTATTTTTTTTATTAAAAAAGCGATATCTTACGTAGACATATATATTTTTTAATTTATACATACACTGCCAACAAAGTTAATTCATGAAAATTATAATTATCAAATATAATATGTCTATTTTTTGGATTGGATGTCAATCAGATGCGTATTTATTACCCATTACGGGTTTATTATATTATTACTAATATAATTAGGTTAGTACACCGACCATGTAAACCAGGAGATGTGGGTTCAAATCGTTTCTTTAAATCATCTTCTATGTATGAATTAATGTGCCTAAGCATATTAGTAATAATATCAAATATAGCTTCAAGCTCCTCAAAGTCTTTTAACTCTGTATTAATATATTATACTAAAAATATTCGAAAGGTGTAAAATAGGGTAAAGTTTGTGTCGCTCTGCATGTTAATGTAAATATCAACGATTCCGTCGATGTAATTTGAAATCATTAGACGCAATGCGTCTTTTCACTAGCCGGGGAAGGCACCGCATCCATCAGGCTGTTGTCACCGTAGCGGATGAGGCAACCTTCTTTGTGCGTCAGGTTGGCCAACTCGTCCCAGTTCTCCGCCTACGGAGGATCCTTCCGCCAAGAGCCGCCAGAGAAGCCCGGCAATGCCAGACAAAGCCAGACGAGCTGCTGATGAATGAGCTGAAATGATAATTGAGTCTGCGAATTCAATGGCAACGACTGAATGGCTTAGAAAGAGCTGAAATGGTGAACTATACATTAAATATTATTTTATTTTGTTTTTAATAAAATCAAACAATCTATATATTTTTTATCGTATAACGCAAATCATTCACTACGTTCTTATTTATTATGTTCAAAGAGCTCTAAAATTATTTTTAATTAATAACTAGTTTTTTACCACGCGAATATTCTTTTCCTAGACTAAGAATGGTGGGAGGTGTAATATTATAGAATTGAACCTATGCTTTTAATTTGAACTCCGAATATCATATTAATACATTTGCAATAAAATAACAATAAAATTTTAATTATTATTTATACTATGGCGATTTTTCAATGACCATTTCAATTTTCAATACAAAAGCAAAGTAATTGAGAACGGAGGCAGCGTGCATACTAAATAAATATAACCCGTGATTAATACGGCTTAACTATTCCCAAGGTGAAGATAGAAAATAAAGTAATCACTGCAACGCATAGAGATATACAGATAAAAAATATTATGATTACAAATCTGCTTAATTCGTCACTGTCCGGGTCCATTGAACGGATAATTCGCGCCTATATGCAGCGCATGTGCCGACAGGTAACACACACGCTGGTGCTCAGGTGCGTACTTGGCTCATTGTGATCTAACGCCTGGGCCTTGTGAAGCAATCGATTTTTTTTGTAAGGTGTTGTGAAACACTTATGCGAAATCCTGCATTGCTTTATATATTATATTTTAAGTGTACACACGGAATGAGAAATGATGTCTAGACATTGCGCAATGTGGTGTGTTCGTTAAGGGTAAATGTTCTAATAGTATTTATATATATCAAATAAATATAAAGTAGTGACTTAAAATAATATAATTAATCTATTGCTCGTGCACTAATTTCACATTATCATTTTTTCAATCAATCAATCGTCTTTGGCTTTGGCAGCGGTACAAAAAAATATGTTTGTCTTTTCTTCAAACGCTTTCATACTGGCTAGGTGGCGTATGTTACCATGTAGTTGTATTATGTGGAGTGGTGTGTGGGTGGGAGGAGGGTGGGGGGATTTGGAAGGGTTGGTGGGGGGGGGGGTGGCTTTTGGCCTTTTCTGATATAGGCAATCTTCTAGGTTGTACTCTAGAAGGTGGCTGATCAAGGGGTTTGGGACAAGGGATGTCGATGTTTGGAAGGAGTGGGCGAGGTCGATGATTACCTCGTGGATCGTTTTGGTGTTTTTATCCCTGTGGAGTTGGGCATTTTGGACGAACCACGGGGCGTTCATTGCCCATCGGAGGACTTTGTTCTGAATGGTTTGAAGGGGTTTAAGTCTCTCAGGTGCGATGTAACTCCAGATGGGGCAGGCGTAGGTAAGGATGGGGCGGATCATTACTTTTAGGAGTAGGATTTTGTTGGAGGGAGAGAGTTTGCTCTTTTTACAGAGAAGTGGGGAGAGGGATTATCATTTTGTGGATTATATTTTTTCAGCAAAGTTCAGGCAGTGGGAACGTTGGGTAGGAAATGCCCATAGCAGACTTACCTTTGGGTGTGAAGGTATTTTGTATTAGCGCAATGGAAAATATCTGAATGAAAGCTTAAATTTATGTACGAGTTCTCATTGACAACTCAGTAAATGCATAGTGTCCTCGAATAAGTCTAGAAATATTTAAAACCACGAAGAGTATTTGAACAATCAATCGGCGCAGTGAATAAAGAACAATGTCCACCGGATGTGGCCGTGTCCCATTTGCGTGGACCTTATAAGCCGCGGCTGTCCTTGTATGTCCCGGGGCGTCCTCCGGGGCCCGGCAGCGGGGAACGGGGGCGCACACGTGCTCCCGAGACTTCCGGTCGCGCTCCGGAAGTTTGCACGTCCAGAGACGCCAGATTGTGTCTGACATTTGGGTTTATGTAATGCCATAGCTTGCGTTTGAAATTTAGCTGCCGTGGTCAGGGTATTTATGAATAATAAAAGTACCGGTTCCCATCCAGAGGGGTAATCAATGAATGATTGGAGTAGACATCGATCGGGTTGTTTTTTTTTGTTTGTTTATATTGTACTCCGCAAACTAGATATAAACCACACCATTCGATACGAAAAAAAAGTTTTAATAAATTTTAGGCTGCTGTGGCGGTATTGAACTTGTGGCGGTGTGAAAACCTTCCCCGTGTAACTGATGATAAAAACAAGCACACATGCCAACGTTTTATTTGACAGGCTGAAAAATTATTGCAACCTTTAAATTCATTGCCTATGTCTTTTCATAAATTATTGGATGATAAATCTTGTTCTTAAGAATTTGTGTTAAAGCGAAATGTACTCAAAAAAATATTTTCACTATTTCATGTGCATTAATAAATATGTCACATTAAAATATCTCTCTACCACAGCGTGTCACAACTATCACATGGCATATTTATTTTTTAGAAAGTAACAGAAAGCAGACCCTTACAACACACGCGATACTAACTAATGCGTTATCGCCTCGGATGCACTTTGCAGGCAGAATGCAGGCGCCCTCAGCCTGCGCGCTCTTCACTCCGTGATAAATCCACTTTGTATATTCAAATGCACGGTTGTCATAGTTTTTTTTTCCCGTAAATTATTGATTTTGTAGTGTTGAAGGATGTTTTGCGGTTTCAGTGTTGATAGCATGGGAAAATCATGAATTGAACGCTTAAGCTTTTGAGTTTTGATAAAAAGAAGTTAATATATAATTTTTTTTTTTTTTTGGAGATACATAAAAGTAACAAAGCGACATATCTTTTTATCTCTTGATATTACAGATAATACGATTTGTTGTAACAAGTCTGTTTGCTTCAGTACAACGCTAATAATATATTTTTAGTATTGTCATAAATAATGAAAAATGAATAGCTTGTTCTTGTTTATCAGACCTTGCAAAAGCCTTCAGGACACCGTCAGAGGTTCGTGAGTGGATAAACCTTCAAACAACCAAGTGATGTACTGACTTCGTGAGTTGAAATAATACAAGAGGGTCGTGAACGCTACGGGCCCTTTCTTCAGCAAAGAGCGGAGGCTTCAAAATATGAGATTCTTCTTTTCCGTCGTGCCTGGTGTCCGTTGTGGTTCTTCTGATGCAGTACTGCGTCGAGGATAATCAATTTCCTCTAGCGGCTATCAAAGACTCCAAGTCATCAATTTCAGACTATGAATGCATCGTACCTACACCTTTTTTCCTTTTTTACATATATCATTGATTCACTATTTATAATATTTTTCAATATGAATGATGGGCATATCTATTTTGGTATACAACTTGACAGCATACATATATTTTTCTTACATATGCCTCCATCTGCAAACTCCATCAAGAGCAGTATGAAAAAAAAACACTTGTTAATCGTTTTTGAGTCAATTTCGATACATGCCTCCAGTTATCACTAGGTGTGAAAATATGCTCAAAATTACCTACTTTCAATATTAAATATGTATAATATATATATCATTCATGGTTTGGTAGAGGTTTGTTATTAAAACAAATATATGCTAAGACATTTTTATTAAAGAATAACGTCAAGTGCAAAACTTTAGAAATACAATATGCAAGTGCCAAAAAGGACTTATATTATTGATTTTTGTGTAGACCGTCTAACAGTAAGTACGATTTTGCCTATACATGTTTTATTGATTGATAATGATTAAGTACATTTTTTGAAATATTGAAAATTGATTAAAGAAACTCTCAGAAAAATATCTTCGTGATTTGTGTAGGATTTGAACCCACATCCCCAAAGCTCACATGGCCGGTGCATTACCAATTATACCAACGAACCACTGGTACTAAGCAAGAATTTTTAACAATCATATCCTATAAGTGAAACAACGTACTTATAATGCCAATTAAATATTGTGTGGCTTAGTACCAGTGATTCGTTGATATAATTGGTAATCCAGCTTGGGGATGTGGGTTCAAATCCCACACAAATCATGAAGATATTTTCTAAGAGTTTCTTTAATCAATTTTCAATATTTGAAAAAATGTACTTAATCATTATCAAAAAGAACTTAAACCAATAACAAACAGCATTTAAGTAAAAATATTTTGCAATATCAAAGCAAGGCATCATTCAAAAAAGTTACAGCAAGTTAGAAAATAGTTTATTTCAGTAAAAATATTTTTTTTGAATATTTTGCAATATCTAAGCAAGGCGTCATTCACAAAAGGTACAGCAAGTTAGAAAATAGTTTATTTCAGCATTTAAGTAAAAATATTTTTTTTGAATATTTTGCAACATCTAAGCAAGGCATCATTCAAAAAAGGTACAGCAAGTTAGAAAATAGTTTATTTCAGTAATTTTTTTTTTTTTTAATATTTTGCAATATCTAAGCAAGGCGTCATTCACAAGAGGTACAGCAAGTTAGAAAATAGTTTATTTCAGCATTTAAGTAAAAATATTTTTTTTGAATATTTTGCAATATCTAAGCTAGGCATCATTCAAAAAAGGTACAGCAAGTTAGAAAATAGTTTATTTCAGTAAATTTTTTTTTTTTAAATATTTTGCAATATCTAAGCAAGGCGTCATTCACAAGAGGTACAGCAAGTTAGAAAATAGTTTATTTCAGCATTTAAGTAAAAATATTTTTTTTGAATATTTTGCAACATCTAAGCAAGGCATCATTCAAAAAAGGTACAGCAAGTTGGAAAACAGTTTTTTTTTTATTATTATGATAGAAGTAGTGGCGAGCTGCACGTCCGGCCCGCGCGCGGCTCGCTGGCTGCGCTCATTACGGGATAGAGACAGAAGGTGTCTGCCTGTTCTATTATTCATTTGTTTGCCATTTGCGAGTGTAGGTCAGCGAACCAGGAGGGCCGAGGCGCTGCTCCTCTGCGCGTGTTCACCGTACCGAGGCATTTGCTGTGCTAAGGCCTCGCGTTTCCGTTCGCAGGATACTGTAATAGGACTTGTCTATGCATACACTATGATACTGTTTATTGCAGTCGTATTTATTTATATTTTCCGCATAATAAAGCTGTGTGGCTGTAATTTCATATGACCGAATAATAATTACACGAATACCGAAAGTAAAATCTTGACTTATAGATTGAATCGCTATCGTGTGTCGTGGAAAGAAATTTCGAAGATTTTTCTCAACATTTCACGTGTGAATCGATTTTTTAAGGGTCTAAGTACCATAATCGAGTTTTTTTGATCATTTTCTAGTCCGTTTTGCGAAAAATCGACTGCACCAATCAAAAAAAATTTAATGCAAAAAGTTACATACATTTTTTCTTCCGAACAGAATATTTTTTTATTTCTTGTAAATTTACTATTAATATGATAAATATGTGTTTTTCTGATTGAAGAGTAGGAATTTGGAGATTCGTCATGTCCCTTTTCCAAGAGTCCTAAACATTTATAAGTCTTTTTTTAAATTGGAATTAAAAGATTAAATATAAAGCCTGTGCAATATATTATTTTATAATTAAAAAAAAAAATCTTTAACAATCTTTGGTTTTGAAAAGTCGTCATTTTATCCGATTTTTCAACATTTTCAATATTTTATTTAACCCTGAAAATGGACGTTAATTAAATAATAAAAAATAGATAAATATAATTTATAGTTTTTTCAATACTCTGTAAGAAATCAACATTCGACATAGAAAAATAAAGTGACAATTAAATTAATTAAATGACACGATTTCGCCAGGTAATGGACTGCCTCTGGTGTCCGGTTGGACATCAGAGGCAATTAAAAAGCTGGAAGCAACTGCCTTAAATATTGCTTACGTAACAAACTCATATTAGAGAGAAATTCCCGATTCATAAAATATTTATTAATTTTAACAATATATAGAGATCTATGATACAACAATAAAAAGATAGTATTTTTCTTATTTAACAAAAATATTTTGAAAATCGCAATAAAAAGAAATGTCAAGTTTAATAATGTTGAAGTGATATTTGTTTCGTCTGCTTGATGATACCAACCTAGCGTATTGGCAAAACTAGTTACTTCAAAAATTTAAAGTGGAATATATAGAATCCTACCATTTAATTTCTGTTGAAGTTACTGTTATTGCAATTTCAATACTAGCAATAAAATAATGTTTCAGATATAAATTTTGGCATTGTGAAATATTTATGTGAACAATAAATATCTAAGTGATTTTTAAACGAATATTTTGAATAAAAATACATGCTGGTAAAAAATCATTTGCCAGCAAAAACCCTTTCTTGGGGAATAACTTAATTTGACAGCTGCATGTTGCACCGCTCATGCGACGCGCGAGAGCTCAGGGCATCCTGCAGTCTCGGGTCCCACGAAGAAGCAGGATTTACTGCAGCCGTGGTCGTTAGTGGAGCGGAGACGATGGGGGGAGGGTCGAGGAGGCGGGAGGGATGCGGAGGGATGAGGGTTGACTCCAGCGCAGGCCAGCTCGGGACCAGTTCAGATCTGTATCCGACACAGGACGGGTTCCAGCCAGTGGTTCCAGATTGCATAGACATAAAATACTTATAAAAAAATAAAACAAGTATTTACAGTTTTAATTTAAAACAAGTTTAATTGAAACAATATAAAAAAATTATTATTACATTTAGATGTACAAAGCGAATTTCATGTTTTTAATACAAATACAAATCATCTTAAAATTAAACATTGCAATAGTACAACATCTTTTATTAACTACGAAAAATAACATGTACACTTTTTAATATTACGTTTAAATGTTTGTTAAAAAAAAATTACGTTAATGATGCTGATTATGTTTCCTTTTAGAAGCCGCAGGTTCAGGATACTGGTTCGGCGCAAAAAAAACTGCAACGTCTCAAAACCTGTACAGTAGAGAAAACGGAAAAGCCCACTTACATAGAAGATAGCGTAGAGGATCATACTGCTGTAAGTTGTTTTAACGATTAGTATCATTACTCGTATTAAACAGAAGCTGTTAAATTTAAATGAATGTAAAAATAAATTTATGTTGTTTAATAACGGATAAACTCTTTTGTCAAATTAATTGAGACATCCCAAAAATTACTATAAAATATATCGAGTAAAATAAAAAATTAGACATTGAATCTGTATTATATTCTTTATATTACCCATTAAGGTATTGATGAAATAAATGAGTATAATTGAATACTATTTTCATTGCTGAACGAGTTTAAAAAAGATGGTAAAATAATTGGATATCGACTGTTAAAAGTACAGCTTATTTAGAACAATCAAACAGATTTTAGAGATTTGTGTAATATGTAAATTCATTGGTACTTTAAAACAAATGTTTGAAAGACAAAGCATTTTAACATTGCAGTAAGGCCACGCACTTAGAGTGATTGCTTTGACATGCATTTCCACTTTCTGAAATCTTTTTTGCAGTAGCTGTATAGATAAATGTAACTCAAGCTGCTCACACATGCAGTCATTGCATGCCGACACGTTGCAATTGACTTTTTACGACTCAAATCGACAGGTTGCTTTGTGACAAAACTTACAAAAACAATCAAATAAATCGCACATTTTATGGCTGAACAGCAAACTGTTAAAAACGATATTCCAAACTGTTTTTATTAAATAAATCCGCATTTTTTTACATACACAGCATATGTTAAATACAATAAACCTATTTGGGTAAAATGTGTGTATTTATTATATATAAAAATTGGTTTGGTTCTTCGTTAACATAAATCGATTAAAAAAATATAAAGAACATATTTTAACTTGTTGAGGGACAAGGCATTTGATTTGTGAAGATCCATTATTATAATAATAAAAGTACTTTTGTATTTTGTCTTCACTTTGAGTTTATTTAAATTATTTGCATTACTAGTTTCGACCCAATACACTGGGTCATCATCAGATGCTTAATTAAACGTTTAGTTTTGCATCTGATGATGACCCAGTGTTCAAAAATATACTAATAAACTCAAAGTGAAGACAAAATACAAAGGTACTTTTATAATTATAACATATTTAAAAATATAATATGCCGACATTTCAGTGAAGATTTTTAAGAATGCCCAGAGTATCAGCACTAAAATGTTCAAAGACTCAAATCACTACACAGCACAACCCCAAAGAAAGAAAAACGTACTTTTCACTTGCTCGAATTCGCTGAGATAAAAAATAAAATCTATATAAATGATATGTACCGCAAGGCTTCTATGTGGAAGGTTCTGTGGCGGAAATAATTAGTCAGGTCTCGGGAAGACACGTAAGTCGTTCGTAAGTGGCGGTGTCATTATGTTACTGTGTGCTATGTAATGTGGCGAGCGATTCGCTCGGAATTCAGCTAAGTGACTTGGTGGCGCTGCTCGCTGGATCCTGAGCGGTCTGGAGCGAAGAAAACGTTAGTCTTAATAAGGCTAAACTTCATACCTGGAGAAACTCAGACAATTTCGAGAGCACCACTCAAAACAACACTTCAGCATGCAAAATTAAATGTCAATAGTACATTTGAATGATCTGCAAACCGTGTTTTATTTTGACGTTAAATCTTGTTGGTGGACAAGGGATTTGATTCGTGAAGATCCATTTTTATAACGATAAAAGTAACTTTGTATTTTGTCTTCACATTGAGTTTATTTAAATTATTTGCATTACTAGTTTCGACCCGATACACTGGGTCATCATCACATGCTTAACTAAATAGTTTAGTTTAATTATGCATCTGATAATGACCCAGTGTATCGGGTCGAAACTAGTGATGCAAATAATTTAAATAAACTCAATGTGAAGTCAAAATACAAAGTTATATAAATATATGGCTTTTAATCACTCCTATAAAAATCAGTATAATAACACGTAAAACTTCATTTCAATAGCACATTTAAACGATCTGCAAATCTTGTTTTTACAATAAAAGATTTGAACGTGCATTTATGACAGTCGCAGATTCAAAGAATCACAATAATATATCAAATATGCAGTTAAATGATCTGCAAAAGGTTTTTTTTATTTTTGGACGTTGAGCATGCGCTTTTGTTTGTCGAATAATAAATATTTCTCGAGATAATTTATACGTCAGCATGCAAAATATAATTTTAATAACACAACTGAATGATCTACATACTTGGTTTCCTTTATTAAAATCTTGAACGGTCAAGATGTATTTTAATGTAATTCTCGAAATAGTTAATGTTATGATTCATAAATAAAACAACTAGATAATTTTGTTACACGAAAAGCTCTTGAAAATACATTAAAATTTAATTGTACGACTAAAATCTATTTGTTGTATTGTAAGTGTTATTTTTAATTTAAAAATTTGTACGTTGAAGATGCGGTTTTAATATTTAATCGTATAAAATATGATATGCTCACAAATTATAAAGCATGATATTGTTGTACATAAAAACCTTAACATTTCAATTGAATATGAAGACTAAAAACCTTGTTTGTTTAAAATATGCTTAAATAATTGATCGAACGAGGCAAATGTTAATAAATTCATGTTAATATTACTTTTTTTTTTCCTCTCGGATTTCTATTGATAGTACGTTAATTTTAAAAATGAGCCTCCGGGTAATTATTATAAACTTTGTATAAATTCACCTTCACACTTAATCGTTTTCTTAGGTGCAACTTACTAAAAAAAATACATAAAAAACATTCAGATTCAATGGGTGTTAAAATCGTCTTATCGTGATTCAATGATAAAGAATTGCCAATAATTCAATTCGATTTATTTTTTTCAATTACAATACTGCAATTAGATAGGCTTAATAAATGTCATTGTCAAATTCGAATGGTACAGCCTGATTTCAGATTGATTGGCGATAGCTAAGCTGAATGGACAGGTAGATCGGATCGCTTATGGAGAAATAATTAAATTTGCAGCTCATTAAAGGTAGATTTATGTACGTCCATGTGATTGATTGTGAAGGATATTATTTGAAAGCCTTGTGTTTTGTTGCCTTTAATGTAAATATTACGTATGGTGAGTACATTTAATCAAGCGTTTTTTTATATTGTCATAAATATCTTTCTGACATTCTATATATTTATAAATTTAAATATAAAATTATATATGATTAAGATTTTCATGTTTTATATATTTATGTGTAATTGATGTTTTGTACCATTTATGTGCTGTCAAATTATATTCTTACAAATATGCTGTTGTTGATATTGAAACACAGATTTAATAATTTATTATGCATCCTCTACGCTTGTTTATTCTACCATCTATAATATTTACTTTAATATTTAATACCTCATTTATATAAATAACATTGCATATTTCAAATAAATGTATGTGTCAGTAGTTCATTTTATTAATTATTAATGCACTGCTTATTGATAATTTTAATACAATTTAAGCTCTAATAATTTATAAACATTTTTTTTCTGTTTTAGTGCAAATTTTAAAAAATTGACATTTTGACGATTAATGTTTAAAAAAATGAAATAAATATTTATTTTATTCATAGAAAACTAAGATTAGAATTTACCAGGTGTACTCCTAATTAATTTCCGGTTTTTTTCGATAGATAGCGTTCTGTATTTTGCTTTGCTGTTGGTAGCACTTATATGTCATTTTGTTAAGTAGTTATCGAGTGTCTAAACGGCGTTGACGTTTTCCTAAAAAGTTCTTTTAGAAAGTTTTTATTGCGTGTCAAAGATGTCTGCATTCGTACCGAATTTTGAACATATGCGCCATGCATTGCTTTTCATGTTTAATCAAGGGAAAAAAGTGTCCGAGAGCCACCGTGCGCTTGTGGAAGTTTATGGCAACCATGCTTTAACACTTCGAACATGTGAAACGTGGTTTCGACAATTCAGAAATGGAGATTTTGACCTGAACGACGTCGCACGCTCCGGCAAGCGAAAATCGTTTGATGACGTCGAATTGCAAGCGTTATTGGATGAAGACGATACGCAAACGCAACGACAGCTTGCAGAAGCGCTGGGAGTTCAACAACAAGCAATCTCCAAACGTCTGCGAGCCATGGGGAAAATTCAGAAGTGCGGAAAGTGGGTGCCGCATGAACTGGCCGAGAGACAAATGGAAAATCGAAAAGTGACATGTGAAATGCTGCTTCAACGATACAAAAGAAAGTCTTTTCTGCATCGTATTGTTACTGGCGATGAAAAATGGATCTTTTTAGAGAACCCTAACCGCAAAAAATCGTGGGTGAGTCCAGGTGAAGCATCGACATCGACGGCACGGCCAAATCGTTTCGGTCGCAAGGCCATGCTGTGTGTGTGGTGGGACCAGACCGGTGTTATCTACTTTGAACTGCTGAAACCTGGTGAAACTGTGAACGCCGTTCGTTACGAACAACAAATCAAAGATTTGAGCCGAGCGATTGCGGAAAACCGACCAGAATATAAAGAAAGACAGAAGCAGGTGATTTTGCTCCATGACAATGCACCATCGCATAAGTCAAAACGCGTTCGCGACACGCTGGAACAACTCCAGTGGGAAATGCTTGATCATGCGGCTTACTCACCAGACCTGGCTCCGTCGGACTACTACCTCTTTGCTTCGCTGGGCCACGCACTTTCTGAGCAGCGCTTCGATTCTTATGAAAATTTGCGAAATTGGCTCACCGAGTGGTTCACCACCAAAGACAGTCAATTCTATTGGCGTGGTATCCACAAATTACCGGAAAGGTGGGGAAAAAGTAAAGAAAACGATGGAAAATATTTCGAATAAAATATCTTTAACACTTCTCTTGCAATATTGTGTTTTATTTACAAAAAAACCGGAAATTAATTACAAGTACACCTGGTAATGTATGATATTGATTTCACGCAAGCCCCGATTAAACGATATTTGTTGATAAGATTTTCCATTTGTCAATTTAACTCACTCTTCTTTTCTTCTCTTAATTGTCCTTTTAGATTTTTTATAAAGTTATAGTGTTGAGGTGAGTGTAGGTCAGAACACCTGATGAAGCCTTCATAACAAATATCTATCAACCCTGACGATGAATGGTCTACAGCCCACAGATCTTGAATTCTTCAGCCTGCACCAGGAAACCATTAGCAGCCAGTCGTTCATACTGTGAGTAAATAATGTCTTTGCAAAGCATTAGAGTCACTGCAGTTGGATTGATTGCCTAGTTGACCCTTTCAGAGAGTAAGGAATTTTACCCAGAGTGACGTAAAATTTATCGCGACAAAGATCTGATGATATAAAGTAAAGTAACATTTAATTAATGCATTATTATTCAATAAGATGTTTTGCTGCTGTCGTTATAATAGTTATACAAATAGAATATCAATTGTTATATTTGTATATCGTGTCATCAACTTTGAGTTATCAATTTCCTGTCAACACTTGGTATTACACAGGTGGTATTAGATAAGTTTTAGTATAAGTTTAAATAAAATCCACCGACATCTTAAGTCATGCAAGCACTTGTACTTATTTTTAAATTATATTTTAACTGAATAAACTTCGAATTTTTTCTTGAAATTGGAGCTTTATTATAAAAAATTGATACAATATATTCTATTCAAAGTATTGTCCATCGCAAGCCACTACTTTTTCCCATCGTTCGGGCAAATTATGGATTCCATCCCAAAAGAACTGTTCGTCTTTTGAAGCCAAGAAAAAATCAAGCCAATTTTTGATACCTTGTTCATAAATGAAGCGTATTCCAGAAAGGGCATTCTGCATCGATTGAAACAAGTGGTAGTCGGAAGGGGCAAGGTCTGGGCTATAAGGCAGAACTTTCCATCCACTGTTTTCCAAATAGGTTTTAACCGATTTAGCAACATGAGGCCGAGCATTTATTTAAAAATGCACAAAAACCCATGCCAAATAGTTTATTCATACATTATATTTGTTATTTTTAATCCTTTTTCATTTATTTTTATATATTATTTTATGTTCTTTAATTCACATGTTCGTATGCATTACCTTTTTAATAAAGCGTGGAAAAATATAATGTATTATTTAATATACGTTGTGTATAAACATTTAAGTGTATTTGCGCATTTTTGCTGACCACACCCCAACAAGTTATCCCAGATCGTCCCGGCTCGCAGAAACGGCTCGTTCCCTGAAATCATAATGTCATTAAATCTCAAACCTGTTTGGCATCCGAGGACTTGCATCGCTCGCGCCGAGCTGCACCGGACCCTAACAAGTGCACAGCCTTTATTGGGACACTGGTATCGTAAGAATTTAACCCCCGTGAAGCCTGTATGCTCGTATTACGACTAACATATAATAATAATATCAAAACTCCTTCTAGATAAAACAAATATCGACAAGTTATGCGCGACAGATTGGTTTAACGCTCATTATATTTGATAATGTAATTTCATACTTTTGTATGAAAAATACTATTGTTGTTTACTTCAAATGATAAAGAGCGTTGCGGTAATATTTTTTTTGGAAACAATATTTTTACATCTCAAGTTTAAGTATATGGTCAAAATATAAAATGACATTAAAAGAAAAACAAGAAAATATTATTTCACAATTACGATATTTGTTGAAAATACATGCAAACAAAAATTAAATATGTACAGAACCAAATAAAAATACTGCAAAAATGTGTAATCTTTACATCGGATTGCAGCCTTTATCACTCCTTGCATGTGGGTGGGTGATGCAGCCTTCACTGAACGATCGAGATATTTTACCGAGAAAACGATGTACTCCGCCCCCCCAGTGCTTCACTAAAATCATGGATTTTATGATATGACTTTATTTACGTAAGCCACATAATGTATATACGGTCCATAAAAGCATTGAAGTATTCAATTTTCCGAAAAAAATTATAAATACCATTTTATATACATAGAGAGATCACTCTGTCCGTTAAATTATTATACCACTTATAATCATTAATACTTAAACTCATCATTTATCTCATAGCTATGCTAAAATTAGACTACGAGGCATTAATTATCTAAACTTGAAATATAAGTGCAATTAATTGCGTTGTAACGTCTATCTATCAGCCGTTATATGTGAACTGCATAATGAAACCTGTTAATTTGCTATCATCTGTTTGTGTCATTGAGTCTCAGACATCTTCATGAAAGCAAATGATAGTGCTTGCATATCATAGAATCCTCTAGAAATACATACATTACGAATAAGGTTATTTAAAAACTATAATTTATTGATAATTTAAATAAATATTATCATGGATTAAGCTCTATGCATTCAACAAGATTTTTATTATTGTTTAACCATCATAAAACGAGGGAGTCTTAAGAAACTTAAAGTTTAATACAAGTGCATTCAATATATAATCAATTATTTTTAATTGGTTCCTACTTGGCTTTGTGATTAATCTTCAGAACTATAATTACTTATACTAATTATACAGGATGAATTATAAAACATCTGCAACACACTCGAAGAGATTGATTATTCGGTGATTTAATTATCATGGGGAAATGCATGCAGAGCGATGCGCCGCACCCTTAACCGTCAAATTTTACCATCGCTCTTTCGTTTACCTGTGTAAAAACTTGTATTTTGTAAAATAAAATAATTTTTAAATGACATTTCTTGTTTAAAATCAAATGAATTTTATAAATAATTAATATCGAGTCACTATCAGTCGATTATGAATTAAGTATTAACGTGAATCTATGTTTGCAATTTTACCATCTAAAATCATCAAGTATTAAATGTAATTGATTATTTTAGATTATATATTTATTCATATAAAATAAATTATCGTTAAACATATTACCAAAGAATTTGTATTTAAATAAATAATGCTCAAATCAAATACAAGCTCGGTTATCAGCAAAGATTTATCGTCAATTTGTTTAGCTCAACCAGAACAGGATAAACTAATACGATTAATGCACTCGTTTCAATCGCGAAAGATCTAACGCCATAGCGGCTCGTGGAGGCGGCGCCATTTTGAAGCAGCCGGACAAGATGGCGCACGCGAGTGACCTTGGCAATGGTCGCCTGAACTTGGCCCACAGTGCAGACCTCTGCTGCAGACCTCTGCTGCAGACCTCTGCTGCAGACCTCTGCTGCAGACCTCTGCTGCAGACCTCTGCTGCAGACCTCTGCTGCAGACCTCTGCTGCACTGTGCGGGGCTGCAAGCAAGATTATCGCATGATTTGTTTTGATTTTATCGAACGTGAATTTTAATATTACCTTATATTGCCAGCGAGGAGTATAAGAGATTATATAGGTGCTTAAATAAACGCAAGATGGTAAATCTAGACAAGAAATGAAATATCGATTCAGCCGTTATAAAAGTGAAGGGTCGATCGAATATATTGTCGTTGTAAATGATAATGGCTATATACATGATAGCTAGAAATCTACATAATATATATAATACATGATAGCTAGAAATCTACAAAAATGTTTATGATGCTTTGTGTTGACATACATATGTGTATTATTGAATAAAATACTTGAGTGAGCCAAACAGAACAGTATCAAAGAGAGCACTCTTTTGATAATGCCAACGGTTGCAAAAGGTTGGCGAAACCGGTCACTAATAAAAACGAAAATGTGGAAAATCACTCAAGTATTTTATTCAAAAATATTAAAATGGAATTCCACGAAGTACTCTCTGTCAAAAATATTGAATTTCTCACACATATGTGTGTAATACAAGTCTCGACTAGACGTTAACCCGATAACACCTGTTTGAGATTCACCTATCAACACAAGGATCAAACCAGGAACCTCTGGATCAGAAGTGATAAGTCTCACTACTAAAGCAATATAACAAGTATACTTTTATACTCAATGTGTTTATTTTGGCAGACTTGATGAATAGTAAAATCAGGAAATGTAAGAATTGCGGAGAGTTTGCTAAAAAAAAGTTGTAAATAAACTGACAGGCACTGTATAATTTGTGTATGAATACCATTTGTGCATTCTATATAACTAATATACAGTAATTATATTATTAAAAGAAAAAAAAACGTTTAAAAAATAAATTCAAAAGATTTTTTACCGAAATGTTATTAAAAACAACGCACGGTTAACTTTTATAACAAAACAAAAAATAGTAATAATACTGCAACGTATTTTTTACACATCTTTAAATTTAAATCTTGTATGATTGACATTGGTTATATTTTTAATTATTTGAATAAAAAACATTAAAGAAACCGTCTATAATTAATCGGACTTTTCGAACTTTAATGCGAGGTTAGATTCTTCCGCGGTTTTTTACAGTAACAATAAGTAAGAGCATTTTCTTTGTTACAGCATTGTACGTGCGTAATGAAATTATTCAAATGAATTCACGATTGTATGAGCCAAGAAACACGCGAAAGATCTCATTAATTTGTAACACTCTGCTGGTAGTGTACAGAGCAGGACTTGCAACTACTTGTTATTTTTTTATATTTCGCTAAACACTTCTTTACTACACTCATTAAAATAAAATAAAGAAATTCATTTAAAATATATATTTAAACGTATATTTTAATTTACTTTTACGTGATTTGTTTCGAGCTTGGTGAAGCCAAAACTTATTCAACAGTTATGATTCGATAATTTTTTTTGTTGTTGACTTTTAAATATTTGTTTTAATTATGAAACGTTTATTTCGATGAATGGTTTAACGTTTTTATTTATTTTTTCTTCGTGTGCGTCTTCTCAAAGGAGGTTGGTGACTGTTATCACTAAGCATCAATGTCTGTTCATTAATTTTTTAGCGTTAATAGTATTGTGGGTCATATAACCGGGTCTTTCTGAAATAAAAGTTATTTGTATTACATTAACTCTTAAATTAATAGATATTATAACATATTAAATATATGTATTCTATACTTTAAGGATAGATTTACATAATATCGAAAAACAATAAATGTTTATACAGTTTGTTACTTCACATTCAATAAGTTACGTGCTAACTTTGGGACTTAATTTTTTTATGTAAGCGCTATGTGTTAAATTGAATCTATATAAATTATTTTAATATTTTAATACATAAGTGTTATTTTCATATTACTTTCTAATATCAAGTGCATGTAATTTGCTGGTCTGATACTTGTTATATTTAAATTAAAAGTGCTAATTCAGTGCGTTACTTTAAATTTGATTTTGCCTTATTTTAAGTATAAGTCAATAATTATTAAAACTAGGAAAAAAAAATTAAGTACAAATTAGTTGCAACGGCGTAAGTGATATATTAGTCATTTTTATTAGCACGTTTATCTCTTTTTTTTTTTAAGATTGCTGGGCATGTTTATCTATAACAGTTAATTAAGTAATCAATGCATTGCCATTAACGACTCGATTATCTATTCATATATTACCGTATCCAACATCCCGGCCTAAAACTAGTTTTCAGGCTCTCCTGAAAAATGGCTTCAAATAAGTAGCGCTTGTTTGTAACGCAAAATTTAAGTTTAATACCAAAGTCATCATCCATTCTAAATAAATACAGTGAATAGGATTAAGATGACTTCAGTGTTAAAATGAAATAGGATTTGTTATTGATTAGCAATATATGATTGTAGGGGTTTCAGTTTCTTCGTGCAGTTTTATACGTTTCATCTTAGGGTAGTGGGAGTGGTTAATATTCATTGAAAACAAGTCTTAAAGCAAAAAAATATATTCGGAAGTAAGTCACTTAAGATTCGTCTGAATATCTCAAAATAATAAAAAATATATATTCAATTACAGATTCGTAGAAATTTAATACTTTTGACAGAGACTACTTGGTGGAATTCCATTTTAATATTTTTTTTAATAAATTACTTGAGTGATTTTCTGTTTGATAAGGCAAACGTGAAAGGTTGGCGAAACCGGTCACAAATAAAAAAACGAACATGTGGAAAATCACTCAAGTATTTTATTAAAAAAAATAATAATAAAGATTCGTACTCAAAGTAAGCAAGCGTGCTCGCCGCTGGAATACGAAGCGTTTTTGGCTTATATGTAGTATTTCGATTTTTGAAGTATTTTTCATGATTTATAATGAATGCAACAATGAGACCCTTCGGCCGGTTCTGGTTGTTATGATCTTTCGGTGAGTCTAACGAGGTGCCCCCCTCGGTCGGGAGACAGCGGATTACTTCAGCCCCGCCGTGACGTCACGCGGCCATTGTACCTGAACTTGCTGATGATTCCACGGCCGGCAATTATCGCAGCCACCATCTTCTCGGCATTGTATTTTTTTCTGTTTCTTTGTCCGTTTAGAGTGCTGGTGCCTGTGACATTTACGATAAGTGCAAAAAATTACATTATCGCGAAACAAAAAACACGAGAATTAACTTTAAATTAAAAATAATATGCACTTTGTAAATTTTTATATTTTTATAACGATTCAATATTTGATAATGATGAAGTACATTTTTTCAAATATTGAAAATTGATTAAAGAAACTCTCAGATAAATACCATCGTGATTTGTGTGGGATTCGAACCCACATCCCCAAGCTTACAAAGCAAAGATGGTATTTTTCTGAGAGTTTCTTTAATCAATTTTCAATATTTGAAAAATGTACTCAATCATTATCAATCAATAAAAGCTGTATAGTGTATAGGCAAAATCGTACTTCACAAAAATCAATAATAGATTCAATATTTATTTTTCAAGTCAAATAATTTCTTATTACTGATTATACAAACAAACAAAATTGAAAAAGTAACTTTTTTATAAACGCAGTTTTATTTAAAAAATACTGAGTAATTTTCAAGCTATTTTTACTATTTCATGTGGCGAGGTATACGTTGCCATAATAAATTGTAACAATTTTTCATTATTGTTTCTGCTATTTGCATACATTCAAGGTGTCTTCTAACACTTGTCAAATTATACGAGTTTTTTTTTTATTGTAAAACAAACTATTTCAATGTTTACGTACCTTTTGGCCACGTCCAAGTATACACAATACTTTGAGGCTTGTCTGAATTTGCCAATGAAGAATAATTTTCCGAAATTATTGGCGTCTGTTCATTTCGATATTTTTAAAGTACAGATTTTGTTTTCTATTATGACAGTGTGTTTTTTAAATTATTTGTAAAATAATTACTTGCAATATAACAGATTAAATCTCAATACAAAGCACAGAAGGAAACAAATCATAATATTAATATCGCCAAACATGCCAACAGCAGAAAATTATTTGTGCTTGTGCGGCTTGAAGAAGAACAGATAAGTGTCCAACGTTTTTTTAACATTCAATAACTTAAAGCTTCTTATACAGCATATATGAAAAATTCAAGAGTTTTTTTTAGCGACGATGATGCATGACTCAACCAAGTGGAAATGCACTGAATGTGTGTCAATGACCATGCTACATTTTAATATCGTCATGTGAATTTTTATAGCCAAATACAATCAATTAAAAGATAAAATGTTAAAAATTCTTCAAATCGTTTGTATTTGAAACGATTTATTTTAACTAAAGCTAGATTCGCAAAAAAGGTTCCAACTTCTATTAAAAAAATATTTTGACCTTTTATTGACAGACAAATAAAAACCGTTTTTGTTTTGATTATTATGTAAGTAATTATATTCATAAATAATTTCCGTTACACAAATTTATGTCTGCATTTACTGTAACAAATTATAAATAAAAACTGAATTTGTTCAATATATTTAACATTTGTTTTAGACCGTGAGTGGCCAAAATAAAATAAATCGTTTCGGATTATATTTTATTTAACATAACTGTTTGTCAGTTCTCAGAAGAGATATATTATTGTGAATTTAACTGACCGAGTGTTGGAATTAGTTTGGCCGTTAAATATCTAGCATTTTCAATGTCAAGTTTATGTGATATAAATTAAATTACATTTTTTTAGTAGAATTCTTTAATAAATTACATAATTAAGTGGATGCTCGTGAGATTTAAAATAAATTAGACTTTTTCTCACAGCTTATAGATCAGAGTGATTTATATTGAACCCACGGTGAATCGAACGTCACTTAATAAAACTACTTATGTTACAAGTAGCTGTTTCGTGAAAACATAACAACGAATCTAAATTAATGTTTTTTTTACACAAAAGCTATAAATTATTTTTATTAAACTACAGAAATAAAATAAAAAATATATCCTTCAATATAATGAAAAAAAATTCATCTGACAAACAAGTTTAAAAATGTTTTAGTAGTTTGTAAAATTGTGGCATTGATTTTTTTTATATTTTTTTTATTTGACTAATAATATTTTAATTTCTTTACATGACAAGTGCAATGATGCTTGTTAATTGGTTTTATCCATAATGGTATTGACTCATAATGTGAGGCACACATAATCAACAATATTGATTCATAGATCATGATAATGCAAAACATCAGATATGTATGATTATTTATTAGAAATTCCGCAATTCATATCATTTTCAATATTTTAAATTTGTTAGAGTGCTACTCTTTATTCACGTTAAAAAATATTTCTCAAATCGTCAATTAAAATTGTCAATGATTTGCAAATCTAGTGCCTGATAGTAAACGACCTGAATAAGAGAAACCCAACACCTACATTAGTTTAGAAGTCGAATCGATTAAAACTGGAATTAAATTTTAATCGATGGAGATTAAACCAGAAAACCAGTTGCCGTTTGAAAGAGGTTTTTGAAAAATTTTGTCACCCCAGACATCACGACCAAATTGGTTTTATCGGACCAGTTTTAATTAAGTGAATATTTAATTATTTATAAGATACATTTTATAATCTAAATTTTATGTTTCGAATTAAAAATGTTATATTATATTAATTGTATTATTTTAGTGAACGTCTAATATTTTTTCCTTGATATATAAGCTATTTTTTCAAGAAAATTAATAGATAGATAAAGATATTATATAAAACATTTTCAACGTATTTTAAGCAAAATGGTATTTTAATTTAGGATTGATTGAATTAAACTTTAAATTGAAAAAAAAAATTCTTGCTTTTTAGTATCAATTACAGCATGATTATGAAATAATTTATTTGATATTTTTTGATATTTTTAACGTTAAATTATAAATACAAGTATCAGAATTATATCAAAATATTCATTGACTCTCTAACTGCGAATAATTTAATTTGTTGTTTTTATATTCAACAGTAACGTTAGTTAGAATATTTGTTCATTGATATGTTTATTTAATTTTGTATGTTATTTTAAAATATTTCTCGTGTCAATATGAATACCTGTCATATCTGAAAAAGCTTTTGAATATATGCTTAAAGTTAGATAAATATATAGGGTGTCCCAAAAAAACGCAAGATTTGAATATGTCGCCATTTTTGCAGTAAAGTATTGGGAATACTTAAAAAAATAACAATTTGACAGCTGACAGTTTAAGGTTAGTATAAATAGAGCGTTACACGATAGAACAACGTGTCTTCATTATTGAACAATATTTCAATAATAATGAAAGCTTGGCAGCCGCAGTTCGAAAATTTCATACAAAATATAGTCGGAATAGTGTTTGAAAAGATTAATTGAAAAATTCTGAGAGACTGGATTCGTTGGAGACGCTAAACATACTGGTCGTCCAAAAACAAACCGTTCAATTGTCAATATCGAAGCAGTGCGTAAGAGTGTCGGTAATAATCCAGGAACCTCAATTCGGCGTCGTGGAGAAGAATTGCAAATTTCAAGAAGCTCTCTACAGCGTATACTCTGTGTCTCCATGCTTACAAAATTCAATTAACACAAGAACTGAAGCCTTATGACTATGCACAGCGAAAAGAGACGAATTTAAAAAACTGCGGCTGCCAAGTTTCCATTTTTTTAAAAATATTGTTCAATAATGAAGACACTTTGTTTTATCGTGTAACGCTCCATTTTTACTAACCCTAAACTGTCAGCTGTCAAATTATTTTTTTTAAGTGTTCCCAAAGCTTTACTGCAAAAATGGCGACAAATTCAAATCTTGCGTCAATTTTGGGACACCTATAAATTAAATACAATTATATTTTTGATTAAATACTTGAGTGATTTTCCGCATTTTTGTTTTTATTAGTGACCGGTTTCGCCAACCTTTCACGTTGGCATTATCAAACACATAATGCCAACGTAAAAGGTTGGCGAAACCGGTCACAATCACTCAAGTATTTTATTCAAAAATATTAAATGGAATTCCACCAAGTACTCTCTGTCAAAAATATTGAAATACAGTTATGATAATAGAAAACTAATATTTTTGCTTATACAATAGCGTAAGGCTTCTGACTCGGCGTGAACCCAGCAAAGCCATTCAGAAAGCAAGCAACCAGTAAAAAAAATCAATTTCCTATCATATTCATTCGTACAGAATCGTACGACCACAATCAGTACAAAAACTGTGCATGGGAGCCTACGAGGAAGGTGGAAGCGACGGCGGCACGTACTCGCAGCCGGCGCGGGCGGCCAGGGGCACCGGGGCTGGCTGGGTTCGCGAACTAACGGTAACCGCCACGTGCAAGAACAACGACCGGACTTGGCCGCACGTGGAGGCGCGACACGTGGGAGCGGAGGAACGAAAGAACCGTGAAAATCGGCGCCCAGCGCGGGCCTCTGCAGCAGTCCGCGCGACCTAGTAGCTCGCTCCGGCATCCCCGATTTCATTCTTACGTTCAAATCGAAATTTTATAATAATAACTGATTAAGTTTTAAAGTTTTATGATCAGCGAGTACAAAAGAATGGTACGTCTTTCGCTAGATGTACATTTTTGATACCATCTCTCTGGAAATACATGCAATACCTGTGATGATAAAACGACGCGTCTTTGGACCGAAACCATTCATTCAACTTCTTTGAAATTGGCCAAGTGTAGCCCAGCCAAGGTATACGCCAGCGACCGGAACAAGTGATAATCGTTTTGGCCGTTTTTCGAGTAATCCATGGTTCAAATTGATCAATTGCTGTCGGTAGCGGTGCCAATTGACTGTTTTGCCCGGTTTCAGCAGCTCGTAGTACACGATTCCTTTCTGGTCCCATCAATCGCAGATCATTGTATTCTTTCCGAAACGATTTGGCCGCGCCGTTGATGATGATGATGTTGATACTTCGCCTGGTGAAAACCACTATTTTTTGCGTTTGGTATTCTCGAAATATTCTCGAGGAAACTCTTTCTTTCATGCCGCAGAAGCAAAATTTTGGATTAGATTCTTATAGATTATATATATTTAAAATGCACGATGTGATGACAATAGAACTTTTTTATTAAGAAATCAATATTTTTGACACAGTACTTGGTGGAATTTCATTTTAATATTTTAAAATAAATGCTTTTGTGACTTTTACATGTTTAATATTAGTGGTGATCGGTTTTGCTAACTTTCTACATTGGCATTATCAAATTGAGTCAATATGATAATGCTAACGTGGAAGGCTGGAAAAACTGGTCACCAATAAAATTAAACTTGCGGAAAAAACACAGAAGTATTTATTTAAATATTTTACTGTAAAACATACTAAATAATTTGCAATTTAATATAAGTACGCATTTTTTTATTATGAATAAAATATTTTATCATTATTTTCAATAAAATTTTCAATTATGTTAAAAATGCATGAAAATTATACAATACAAATATTATTTTGCGTATAAATCGATACGATCTTTCGCTGGTAGAGCGGTTTTTTTTTTAAAATTAAAATGCAATTACCAATTTGTATATTTGCTGCACTTCTATGTTATCCAGAAATCCCTGCCATGAAAATTGAAAATATATAATTTTTCATAATTCAACCCAGTAAAATTTAAGCCATCTTATGGTTACTTTTTTCCATTGAATCCAGAATGCCTTCATTCTTTCGAAGGTTTAATTACCGTCCCAGGTGAGCCACCTGCACCCACTTACACTTTTTTGCAATTTAATGACATCTCATACGTTTCCTGGACTCGAACATATTTTCTTACCTTAATATAATCAGTACACATTCACATACTCATTTAAAAAAAATTAAAAGCCGTTTCTTATTTGAACATCCAGAGAAACGAACGACGAGTTTTAAAAATACTTTTTATGTTCATTCTTAGCTGCATACAATGTATTGAATGCTAGATTTTAAGCAAATCAGAGATTACTGTTTACTAATCTTTATGGTTGATATTGACATCATTCAAATTATTTTTGAGAGTTTTGTTCACTTGTGGCGGCGCATACATAAAAAAATAAGTATCAGGTTTATTTTATTTGTTATATTATATAGTTTTTATTAAAATGTTAGATGTGTTGAGTTGTTAGATCTGTAAATATAATCCAGTGACAGTGATGTCACTTGCAAGCCTGCGCACTCTCCATTGCACAGTGTGATGTGATGTGACCTGGCATAGTGCGGCGTGCCTCGGAAACGTGTCTGTGACGTCACATCCTGCGACAAAATGGCGGTCGCGTCGCCATCGGACTCGGGATGCATCTCGGGCGCATCGAGATGCGAATATGGCCGCGCACGGTGTACTTTAAATGTGTTATCGTAATTTATTTAAGTAAGCGATGCACATGTATCATTATTAGATAAAGATCAACTTACAACTGGATTCAAGACGTGAATAATGTTAAAACAGGCAACGGGGTATATTTTTACGTTCAAATTATAATATTATCTGTTGGAAATTAAACAAGATATTTCAAAATTAATAAAGATAAAAATAAAATCAATACATCAAAATTAGAAATTACTATTTTAAAAAACCAACAGTATTATAAAACTAGAAATGTTGCCCGTCACAGAATGACGTTTTCGGAGGCATTTTGAGTTATTAATGCTGTGATTAATAATTTCTAACTCATTTCGATAAAAAAATAAATTGGTACTTGTGTCAAGCTGACATAAAAAAATTTGTTTTTTTTGTAAAAGTTCTAAATTTGAAATTCTCGCGGTGAACAATAAAATCCTATAATTTGTACATATTGAAACTCGCTAAAGCATATTTTATAGTTTATGAATAAAAATATTATCCTATCGCCTTAAAATTCGGCACATAGCTGCGGAAAAATTTACTAAACTTACGTGCAAAAAATCAGCGTTGTATCTTTTAAGATATTCTATAGAGAAGCGAAAAATGAAACATACACACACACAAGGGCTATTATTATAGTAGATAGTACAGTTTAATTGAGTGTAAAAATAAATATATTTATTTATTGTTTTAAGTGATATTAGAATAGAAATTAATAATTTTGACAGAGAGAACATGGTGAAATTTCATTTTAATATTTTTTTGAATAAAATACTAGTGATTTTTCACGTGTATCCACTGAAAATCACTCAAGTATTTTATTAAAAAAAAATATTGATATTAGAATGTCATTATCAATTGTGAATGATATATACAATATAAACATATAAACAGAGACATTAAATACACCGTTTATTTAAACATAATCTCTTGATTAAGTTTTTTCAGCTCTTCAAGTCTGTTTCCTGATTATTGTGCATTCACGTCTCTCGTCTACCGAGACAATGTGGTTCAAGTCTCTGACCTAAATGAGCGGTCAAGACGGAAACTTATTTATTTACCGAGACTCGAGCCTGCCTGGCGTTCACAATCTGCGCGGAATAGAGATGGAATATTAATATTTAGATTGCCATCACAACAGCACCCTCTTCTACATATCAAAAGAGTCGCATAAGTAATAAGTATGATAATATATGTGACTAGAAGATTAACTAAATACTTTATGTAGTATGGTTTTTTTGAATTTTGAAAACATCTTCAATCCTAATTATCGCTTCATTATTATAGCCTTATAAATGCAAGCAATGATGAGAAAGTTTAAATAAGTTATCAATAACAAGTTGAACTATTCAAATTAATTTGTTGTACAAATAACTTGATAAGATCAATGTAACTGGAAATTTTATACATTTTTCAAGTATTTTTTGAACATGCATAATATAACAATAAAAAAATTGTCTGGTTCAAAATAAATAGTTGCTGTCTACACTTAAGTTACAAATAAATTATTCGCTTAAAATATTAAATAATATTTTAAAGGTAATTATGTGGTTTGAAGTTATATTCTATAGTTTCTGTAATACAGCAAATAGCGTTTATTCTGAATCAGTGTTTTTTTTTTTGCAACACCGAGTCACAGACGGAGAGTATTGTAAGTGGGTACAGAATAGCGCAGATATCCTGGTTGGATGCTCTCTTGTCCTTGAAACTGTTTTCAGCAATCAAACATTTCAAGGTCTTATCGATCAGGGCGAATAATTTCTATTATTATAAGTAATACGTATGCTCATTTAGTACAAGCTGTGATTTAATAAGTGGCTACTTGGATAAATTAAACGAATTTAACCACTGCAAACGTTTGCGTTAAATACACAAACAAAAGTCTGCTATTATTTATTCATTGGTATAATCGAATTGAATATGAGCCTTGCTTTGGAGATTCAAAACAAAGATAAACTAATTAGCGTAAAAAATATTTTTATTATATTTCCGTTGTCATTTTATTTTTACCTATATTTCGAATGCACAAAAAACAAAAAAAATTAGCAAAGGAATAATTCAAGTGTTTAAATAAACGTTAGATGGTATTTTAGGTTTATGCCTAGGGTCTATATATTTTTTTTATTTGAAATCAAAATTTACGTGTATGGCCACGTGCTATGAATTTGATCCCATTCTCAGGTGTATTTGAAACACAGCTGGGTGTATAAATTTTAACTTCGTTTGAATATTGTGAAATAAGTTTTGTTACAGGTTGCATTATCTAACTTTATACGCTTTGTTTATGTATAAATAATATTTAGATTGTTGGTCAAAAGATTCTAGATTAAATATTGATTTTTAATTGACTGTTTTGGGTTAAACACTGCTATTGAAAAATAAACCTATTGACTCAATTTAATTTATATTTACACTATACATATTTGTATATTCTGAGCTATATTGTTTTTATTTTTATGAAATCTTCCTAGATGATGAGAAATTTCTCTTAATATTATTGTCAATACAATAAGTTTGAGTTTGTTGTTATACCGATCTATTAATTTTTATTTTTTATTTCATACTTCAACATACTTTAAAAACCTCTGAATTTTATCAAGAGAACACTAACTGATCATAAATTTTCAGCGACTATTGATATTTGTATTATTATTGTTTTAGATTGATTCTTAGTACGATTTTTTGAAGCTTTTCATATTAGTGAACACACTTATTAAGAGCATATTTGATTTGATAAATATAGCATTGAGTGTTTTAAAAAATTTCACTTATATATTTTGAACAAGAAAGACTTCTACGAATAAAAAAAACTAATGTACATTTATTTTTATAAAGCTACTAGACTTTATATTTATGAAAAATTAAATTTAAAAAATCATTATTAAACATAAACATATTTGAAATAATACCTCTTTTTTATATTTTTAATAAATTTGTTGGAAGTGTTGACTCTTATATAAACACGGAAATCAAAGGTTTTAAAATTTGATCTTCACTAGGTCCAAATATATTAATATAGTATAAGGTCAATAAATTTATTAAAATATTAACACGGTTGAACTGCATTCATGAATAAATATGAAAATTAAGATTCATATGATATTTGATTCATAGAATATTTAGGTCAGTTATAAAGAAATTAAATTCTGAAGTAATACTTTTATGAATATAGGGTAATATTTTAAATTTATTTCGGTGTCAATAATACCAGCGAGGCAAGGGTGAAAAAATAGGACGAGATTTTTTTTTTAATAAAAAAATCAGCAAAGTAACTAAAAATACTAATGTTATATTATTTAAATCAGCCCACATATGAAAAAAGAAACGGATTTTTTTATTAAGTATTCTACGTAGATAGACAAAATATTTGCAATTTTTTTTAAATAAAGGAAAACAGCAAGAAAGAAAACAGAGAACATGTATAGAAACTTTGTCATATTTCCATAAATATTCAGTGTGATATAATATGAATCTAAAATACATCATTGTTATATCATTGAAGTGTAGTTTTGGGATCGTCTCCTACGTTACCAAATCTTCCGTTTCATCAATCTTCCTTATTGTATAATATTTTAAGAAATATTCACTGAATAAGCAAGTGCTTTCCTTTATCTGAGTGCATTTAGGAACACATAAATATTTATTTAGGCCTATTGGGAGCAATTCGGTATTATTATACATTCTTGAGCATACAAATCTGAAGTGTGAGAAAAAATGAGAAATGAAATGATTATATTAAATGGGGAGAGGATTTCGTAAGAATTGTTTTGTAATGTGCAGAATATATTATATTTAAATATATATATATTATATTTAAATATATATATATATATATATATATATATATATATATATATATATATATATATATATATATATATATATGTATATGTCTAAATAAGGTTGTTTTGGCATACGTAATTTATTAGTAGTACAACGTTTACTGATATTTGTACATTCATAAATGATTAATCCTTTTAAAAATTGGCCATCATAGTTGATTGGTAAACTCGTATTGCTTTTACATAATTGATTTTTGTTATTTCTACGCAGCGGGTCCAACTATCATGGTTTTTTTTCCATTATCACGGTTATTTTATAGTTTATAGCTACCCAAAAATATTATTATAATATATAATTCAATGTATGATTAAAGAAAAATTATATACCCATACTTTTATTCCAAATAATTTATTATTGGTAAAAATTGATAATATTATGAGGTGCTTAAGATTTCTAGAATACTGATTATATTCATATGATCCATAGTAATATTTTAAGAATCAAGTGGGTGGAAATTTATTTATTGACCTCAACAAAATCGTTGATAAACAAATCTTGAGAAAATAATAATACTTTTCAGCGCAGGTGATGTCACAAATCTCTAACTTAGATAAATTTTATCAGTAAAAGTTCAATTATAATTACTATGATATTAAATCAAGTCACCATACGAAAAATTCTCGTTCGCAATATTATGAAATCATTATCGAAACCCGCAAGAATTCAAGGCATGTGACATCATCCGAAATAAAGTGCGAAGCCAGTATTAGACACGAGCATTTGCACAAATACCAAGCAAATTATTATTGACCTTAAAAAAGCGTCCGCAAAAAAAACACGTTCTTTTATTCGATAGCTGGCCTTCAACCTTGCCTCGTATCATGGTAGAAATCAATCACTTTTTATAATACATCAAAACTCTAGCTGGTAATCAATAATACACATCTGCAAAAAAAGCTAACAAGATCTGGGCGAGCACCCGCCGAGTTACCCAGAACTTCACAGCTCATAATTCACGCAGGCTTTTAGATATGGATCAAGTATTTCATTTAAGTATAAACAATATATATGATACATTTCAAAACTGCGTTAATGTTTAAATTTTAAAAAAGCACTGTGTCTAACATATTTGCTAAGTGATTTAATTAATGTGCTTTTATTGAAAAAATATTCATTATGTTATCAAAACACGCAATATATTTTAGTGGAGGATCATATATGAAGCTCGAAATTAAATAATTAATTACGTTTTAACTTATTTTTCGTATATTATAAAAATTCATGTATCATTCCGTAGCATGAAAAATAAAGAAAAATCATGCCCTAAATAATATTATATTTAAATGATATACTCACTTATACAGAACAAAGAACCTTATGACATTACAGGAATGACTTGACCATACAGAAGTCACGAAGCTCTGCCTTCCTGGTGAATGTTTGACGTTCTAATTACTACGCAATCAAGCCATCTTGTCGGCAACAGCTATCTTTAATTGAGATCTACTAAACAATAAACACAGCAATGTGGGTGCGAATCCTGAGTCACACACTTTAATCTCAGTTGAAGTTTTAAGGAAACCTTGTTATCAACCAGAAGAGTCAACGAGGTGAAAAAGATTGCTTTGTATTTGATATGACTTGTGATCTAAACGATAAGACACTGTGACTTCAAAACAACTGATGGTTGATAATATCTTATTAATATATTTGAAATATTTTTCACTCAACTCGTTTGACCGATAGTAATATATATATATTATCTTATTCGAAGATACTTTTGCGATCTTTTTAACTTTTTAGTGAGATTACACAAAAAATATATGTTCTCTACCAGTTATTTATTACAAACATATTTTGAATATATCAGCAAAAAAACTAAAAATAAGTACTTAAAACCTTTCACTTAGTAATTTTTCTTACAATTTAAAAAAAATGTAAAAACTTGCACTCCTTCAAGCATTCTAAAAATGATTTGTACATTTTTTGCACATTGCCAAGCTGGTATTGGTTTCGTATTATTTAGCACACATACTTTTGTATCGTTACAATCTTACATGTACAATTTGTCGAAAAGTATGTGCGTTGAATTAATTGAGTTATTTTCAGTTAGAGTGGTAGCGATAAGACAATGTATTTCCATACTTATTATTAATGATATATTCATTACGAATTCGACTATTATTCATCGCTTGGTGAATTCGATTTCAAGATTAATCGATGCTTTTGTAATTTTGATTTGAATCGAAAAAATTGCGGAAGTGTTGAATCGAAATAAATTACCTGTGATCCGTACGGGAAGGCTTAGTGACTTCAACACAACTGATAAATACTTCAAAAAAACTTTTGTACATTTTTAGATAATATTATAGGCTTATGAAATAAAATGACTTCACTATTATAAAAGGCACAATGTTTAATGAACACGTACATATTTTTTTACTTACAGCTGTTGTCAATCCATTGTTGAATGAAAACCTCTTTAATAAGAAACATTGACTCATCTTTGTTTCCTGCAGCGTGGGTATGCACCAAGGTCGAATAATTATCATTATCAACTATTAAAATAAAATGATTATTTTTTTATTGAAAATGACAAAACGTGAAACTAAAATCCAAAATTCTTAAAATACCACACCATTATCAAACTGATTAATGTTATGACACCAAATGATTTTTCTATAAAACATTCAGGTTTGTGAAAAAGAAGAAATGTTTTACTTAAAAACTGTTTTTAAATATTCTAAATATTTTAAATTTTCATACCTCTGTTTATCAGTAGATTCAGATATGTTTTTAAAAAAAAATCATCCTCTATATAGAATACATAAATAATATAAATGACACTCAAAATTCTTATAAGCCGCCCACTTTGATTAATTGATGCCAGGATATTAGAACAAAATAAAAAATAGATGTAATTAATTGTAACGTGTAATTAAAATATGAATTAAATTTTTTGTAACTTTTAATTTGAACAATTGTATGTATTAAATAAAAATAAATGTTCAACAATAAAGAACCGAAATCATAAAAAATTAAATTTTAAATAGTTATAGCATTTTTATGATAAAAAAATGGTTTTTCGTATTATAATTGATTTCACTGCGATTAAATTAATACCTTAATTATCGATGCGTAAATTTGTTTCAATTTGAATGATTAATAGAAACAGCATGGTATTTAAAATTAACCTTGTGATTCTGCCTGTTTAGTAAACATAAGGAATTGGTAAGATCATTGATTGATTCAGTGACTACATGCAACCTACTAGACAGTTAAATAAAGGGATGACGATAAATTTGGCGACATGCAGTGAATATTCACACATTCAAAAAATTGACCCATCAAAATGTATAAAGCCATTTTGGTCTATCATTTATTGTCTTTTTAGAAAATTCAATTAAAAAAAGTTTTAGTTCTATTCTGATTTCTAATAGCACACTCAAATAATTTCTTCTATCCAGTAGTAAAATAATAACAATACAATTTATTTAAATTTGTTTAGTACAGTATTTAACAAACATTTTATTACAATATTGAATAATTAATGATTAAATTAACATAATTAAATGAATCCTTAGACTCATCAGTAATTTACATTTGCTTTCAAAGTGAAGTTTGGTGTTTTAAAAAACCAGGTATACAGTATTAAAAATATTATAATAGTTGACATACTAACATTTAAAAAGCTTTAAGATTTGCATACATTTCATATAGTAAATTATTGTTTTATTATAATAATTTAACAAGTTACATAATTTTAAATAAAAATACTAATTATGATACTGTGATTTACATATTTTTTTGCATATTTAGTTTTTGACAAAACGCATCATGGCAAACTCTTAACTCGGATCACGGACAATTCATATAAATACAATCATATAAAAATAATCACAATAACCTGTGACTCTTCCCAGGTGGATTGGTAAATAAATAAGGGTATAATAATAATATAATAAAAACATGCATTTTTTAAAAGTTTTTTATTGAAAAATATAGGAGTACGAAATGCATATTTTAATTTAATGTATCTTTAGTCAAATGCATTTAAATAAAGCACCCATTTCAATAAATTAAAATGCAGTTATAAAAACCATTAATCGAACTTCAAAATACAGTTTCCTATTCCTGAATCCATCCCAGTGCGAAAAAAAGCAAGCCAGTGTGTAACCGGCCCAAACATGGCGACTCGCCAAATATTGTGTTTCGCGATTCTCAGCCGCTCGCGCTCACACGAGACTTCCTTTTGCGAAATTAAAGCGGTCAAAGACTCCCGTCCGAGGAGCCTTGTGCTCTCGGATTTAGAATGCCGGTGACCTTCTGACTAAACGCTATACAAATGTTTTTTTTCTTTCCCACTTCAGTCATGAAACGGTTGGGTATTATAGCGTATTCAAGATATACCTGTTGCTATATTCATAAAACTAGTTACCGAAATGAGTGTGTAACGACTGAAATAAATGCTTTTTTTTGTTGCTGCTTCGTGGTCCGATAGTCGGCATGCTTGCTTGTCGACTGACTGCGGAAACCCTTCGGACTCTGAAAAAATATTATGGACTCTATCATGGCTCTATCAGACGTACAGCTTTGTTGGTCATAAAGAAGTACTACGAGTATTTTGTAAAATAGATGTGCGTAATTGCGAACGACTGAAATTTCTTGCCAACCTTGTTTGATGTTTCTACACTAATTTACAAAATATTTAAAAAATATAAGCAAAGCAGGGTCAGATAAAAATCTATAGAGACATATTTCCAATACAAAGATCCATTTTGATAGAAAAATGCGTTTGTTTAAAAAAAATACGAGCAAAAAACATTTTTACTCTGAAAATCTCAGAACTGGAAGTCTTCAATCACACTCTGCATGATTAAAAGACTGCAAAAGAATAAATAGTGGATAATTGCGGGTGGGTTATGGTAATTATTTCTTCAGTACTTGTCGTTTTGTGTTCAAGTTTTTCCTGAAAACTTTTTTACTGTCAAAATAAATGTTTGTTACTTCTTCTAGATTATATTCTAGATTATATTAAAACATACCTGCGTATTTGAAAATTACTGATTTTCAAAATCATACGATTTATAACAGTCGCTTGATTAACTACCGAGAATTTTTCAGTAGCTCATCATCATATTTCGTTAATTCTTAAAACTAAATATTATTAATACAAAGCTTTGATCTTGATAAATGTAAAATCTTAACAACAATTATAGTTATTAAAAGAGTAACATAATATAAAGTGCGGAACTCTTATACAAGATTTTTAAAAAAAATCATTTAACGAAAAAATGTTTAATTCAAAATTTCAATACAATCGATAAAAGATACAGAGTCAATTCGTTTTATGAGATGCTATGAATTTGAAAGCAGTGGCGTTTTGTGATGATAAATTTTATGCATGCCGTTTTATTGATTGAATGTTATTTCGTCACATCAAGGGAATCGCTTAAACCAAGTGAAACCAGTAAAAAAATTCATTACGGGTGAGTAAACCTAAATTTAATTAAAACATTGAAAAGTGTATTTTGAAAATGCTATACAAAAAAAAAAAGTCAAAGTGATTTTATGAACCGTACGTCACTAATAAAAAAAGTATTAAAAAAAAAACACGGTTGGCTTGTTAGCTTGGCGGTTAGACCGTTGACTCCTGTTCGAGGGGTCCCCAGAAAATATTTATTATGCTTCCTAGTGGTGTGTTACTTCCGATGAGATTATTTATTCTCAAAGACGGTCTCAGTACCGCGACCGAAACATCAGAGACACAAACCACTACTCAAAATACAACAAAGAGAAGCCAAAACCTATGAAGACAGTTTGAATACATTATACGACAAACAATGTTTTATTGCTTGTATGGACCGCACGCCACTGATAAAAAATACATAATATTTTGATTGCAGGTATACTTTACAACTATGTAATACCTAGCATCGCCTCGATGTTCATCGCGAACACGAGGCTCGGTATTGCCATTACCGTCAGAAACGGAACGTGTTTTCGCAACAAGCCCGCGCGCCGCGCTCTCCCCGCGAGGAGCCTGGCCGGGGCGTGCAAATCCAGTATTGCCTCACGCTCGGGTCATTGTATTAGACGCAGGTCTATACGTCTACGGTAAACTTAACCTTGGGACTCCGGAATACATTAAAGCCAAACCGAAATAAGTGTCCTTCGAATGTTGCCTTGGTTTCTTTGTGCTCGTGACGCCGCACAGTGGTCGCCACGCTCATATATTTCATACATTGAAAAAATGTTTGTAGTTGTCAAATTTTTATTACTGTATGTATTCAATCTTATTTTCGTAAGGGTATCATGTTAATAAGTTACTATGTCATAAAAAGTTTTCTTGAAATAATTTGCTATAATTTTTTTTAGACTTGATAAACTTTGACGAAGCTTTAGAAAGAGAACAAGTGTATTACTAATATGATTAGGCACATTAGTTCATACATAGAAGATGATTAAAGAAACTCTCAGAAAAATATCATTGTGATTTGTGTGGGATTTGAACCCACATCCCCTGGCTTACATGGCCGGTGTACTCACCTATATTAGTAATAATATAATAAACCCGTAATGGGTATTAAATACGCATCTGATTGACGTCCAGTCCAAAAAGTTTACATAAAATATTACCTTTAAAATTTGTACTATTTAAGTTAACTTTTATAACATTGATGTATATATACCTAAAATACCTCGCTTAAAATCCCTGCAAGACCGAATAGGTTACTGAAATTTTTTTTTTAATATGTTTTAAACAATTTTTGTGTCTCGTGTTGTTGTTTTTGAACCCACTGTGCGGTAGTCTTCGCGAATCGGCATCCGCGCTGTGAGGTTTTATTCTAACAGAATTATTTCAAGTGGCTGCCTGCGAGTATTATTCAAATCACTGACGTCACAGCTAATCAAACAACCGGCGCGATGTAACGCCGAGAGGATATTATTAATTCTGAAAAACGTGTATACTTAATGCGTCGTTACGTTGTAAATATATATTTTAATAGCCCCGCTGTTGCGAATGTCAAATATAGGCTTGAGATTATGCGTCGTTTTATTTATTTTGATTCAGCCGGCGTTTCTTGAGTTTCGTAACAGAAATAATAACTGTGTTTTGAGAATAATATGAGATATTTATAATTATTTTAATAAATTATTATTTCATTTTTAATTCCTGAGTCGACAATTTTTTGATTGTTTAATGTAAAGACAATAAATGGTTTGCTGAAAATATAATATCAATGTTTTGCTGCTTTTTATATTTACATGTGAGGGAAAAAAATTGATAATCTAAAATAAGATATAGCAGGTAAGATAAGATAGTCAATGTTAAGGTAAGTACATGAAAAGGATCAGATGTATCCAGCGCATTATCTGATTAAACCCTATTTGCTTTGTATATATTTTTTAATAAACATAAAATGTTTAATCCGGATCCATTTTAAATGATTATGTGCTAGACGGTAAGCCATGATGTAGTTATACCTTTTTTTTGTTCGTGGATATCTTGAATCGAGATCCCTTTGATTCTCTTCAAATATTCAGGTATTTTTGCCGATGGTTTTGGAATGCTAAATCGTATAATTTCTACTATATTAATAATCGTTACGCTGAGTACTAAATAATAATGTCATTACATACAAGTTTTAGATTAATATAAACAATTATTGGATACCTAAAATAAAATGGTTTGCTCAACATATCAACATACTTTTTTGTGCATTAAAATCATATGTATGGGCAAAAAAGTAAACAATAAACCATATTATATATTATACCGGTAAAAAAGTGAATCCAAATTCCGGAACTTTGTCGTGAAATAAAAAAGCACTACGCATTACTATTCAAAAACTGAAAATGAAAAGACTACAGTTAGTCATGTATCGGGCCAAACGAAACTGACAACCGGAGGTACCGTTGGCGGACGCAGGGCCGCCTCTCCACGCCGGGCCCCATGAACCTGCCATGCACGCTCACCATAACACTCACACACTCCTGAAATTATATATTTACATAAAGATAGTGCTATCTCGTCGTGTCACACCTTCCGAAGACTTCCCCAGACTAGTAGCCTGAAGAACACCCCGAAAGGTGAAAACACTTGCAAACAAAAATATTGTAATTATCGCATAGGTGCATTACAAATTATACCAGTGTGTAGTGTCTCACACACTCCTGAAATTATTTATTTACATAAAGATAGTGCTATCTCGTCGTGTCACACCTTCCGAAGACTTCCCCAGACTAGTAGCCTGAAGAACACCCCGAAAAGGGAAAACACTTGCAAACAAAAAATATTGTAATTATTGCATAGGTGTATTACAAATTATACCAGTGTGTAGTGTCTCACACACTCCTGAATTATTTATTTACATGAAGATAGTGCTATCTCGTCGTGTTACACCTTCCGAAGACTTCCCCAGATGAGCGGTTTGAAGAACACCCTGAAAGGAGAAAACACTTGCAAACATAAAATATTGTAATTATTGCATAGGTGTATTACAAATTATACCAGTGTGTAGTGTCTCACACACTCCTGAATTATTTATTTACATGAAGATAGTGCTATCTCGTCGTGTTACACCTTCCGAAGACTTCCCCAGATGAGCGGTTTGAAGAACACCCTGAAAGGAGAAAACACTTGCAAACATAAAATATTGTAATTATTGCATAGGTGTATTACAAATTATACCAGTGTGTAGTGTCTAAATGAAATTTTCTTGATAACTTTTTGGTTGTGATATTCGCCAGGATCTACTTCTCGGAACCTGATTATACTCACACAAATATTCTGATTATTTTTTAATTATTCATATGTACTGCGTCTTATTGTAACGTGTACATCTTTAATAATATTTTTTACTGTAAGCGTTGATGGTTATATCAACTTCAATGTCCTCTATTTGACTATCTGCAAAACTCGAGAAGAGCATGTGTATTGAGAACCCGTATTTTAATTTTATATTGACGTATAAAATTGTGTTTTATATTTTATAGTGACATCAACTAATATATATTTCATCAAAATAACCAGGTAGATTTTAATATAATTTTTTACGTTCAAAAGCTAATTTGAAGAACATCATAAGATTTCCAGTTTAACAACCACTCAATGTTTTTTATGAGTAAGTAAATACGTAATACTAAATTAAAAAAACTCGATTATTTCTTGATATGTCATTTTGTCAATTATTTTTTTTATTTTTTGTGGTCATAAAGGCTTTTTAGTAACGTATTTAAAAGTGTGCTATTTGCATACTTAGTAATGTAAACACTTTAAAACATATAAGAGCACTTGGCTCCAAATGCAAACCACTACCTACATATTGTTTTTACTTTTTTTTGGTTCTGCCAGATGTTAGTAGATGTTATGCTCTTTTGTAATACACAAAAACAGTAAATTTTTCATTTTAAGAGCCTGTTTGGAGGCTGTGAGTTGTTTTGAAGCCTCCCAGTTTGCAGGCTGTGCGTGGCAGAACTAACTGCTCAAAACAACTCACTTCCGTCATTAGTCGTATGGCAGACAAGCCTGAAATTTAAAAGAGGCTCTACGTCCTTGAGATGATAATCTTTTAATGACTATACCACGAAAATTCGTAAATAATTTAACGAAATATAAAAAATTTATGCGGTATTATTTCTTCATGATTTTAAGCGTGCTTTTACGGGTTTTATTTATTATTAATTTAAATAAAAACCAATGGCTTTACAAAAATTTATTTTTGATAAAACAATTATAAATTTACTTATGTTTTAAACAATGGTAGCAAAAATATTAAATGTACAAATCATTGTTTAAAACTTAAAGAGCATCGTGGAAAATACTAACAAACTGATAATGTCTGTAAAATAAATATATATATTTACATCTGAGTTTTTTTTACGTCATTTTCTATATTTCTGTTAGTTGTGTATTGTCGTCAAACAAATATTACTTTTTAACTCTTGAAAATAATTAAATAAAAATTTAAAAAATAATGATCAATAACTTTATATAATCATAATTGAAAAATCTTCATATTCATTATACATTCAAACTAAGGTTTTTTTTGGTGGGTTCAAATAATGTACTGTAATTTGCTTGTTGAGTTATAAAGATTTTAAATGTCCAATGTCAGTCTTTATTAACCATTGAAATCTGTGCCAATAATAACCCCGGAAGCTTGGTTTTGCCAGTTAAATTACCTTTAGTGTAGATTTTTGCATACCTATTATAATGCTAATAAAGCAATCAATAAAAATTATATTAGTATAAGAATACAACTTTTTTTATTCACGAATATTTTTTTTTGCATTAAAATGACATCATAACCAACAAAATTATATGTTCAAATGAGAAGTTAACGAACGAATATAAAACAGTGCCTTGTTTATATGAATATTTGAAATATTAATAAAAAAAATTGCATCATCATTTAAATTAACAAAATTGAATACATTAAATACAAAATATGGACAAATGTGTTTTACATATTAAAAGTTTAATGCAGTATATTCAAACATACATTCAATATTTTTACTCCTTTAAATATGTCATAATTAAAAAAATTATCTATAAGTAAAACATAATCGATAAAAAATAGATAGCAGCAATAATTAATAAAATATTAATAAAACTTTTTATTTTGTATACTGAATGCTTCTTCTCCTCCCCGCTCTCCTCATTCTGTTACTTGGCTGCCATTCTGTACTCTGAGCGTGTGTAAAGGATCGGTAATGGAGTAGTGGACATGGTATAATTGAGGATGGATATGTTCTGAAATCGAGGTAGAGGGATTCCTGCTATTGTTTTTGTAGCTTGCTGTAGAAGGAGTATCAGATTTGAACGCCAGAGCTTTCTTAGGATAGGAAGATATAATAATGCTCTTTGGGAGCAGCAATATGCGGACTTCTCTTTCCCACATAAAACTGCGGTGTAGTAAACATGCTGCCTCAGCATGAGTATATGCTCCTCTGAGGAGAGGAACTTGATGAAGAAGAATGCCTCTAATGTCGTAAACACTTATAAACCTTAAACATCAAATCTGCCTTATCAATTCGATATTGGAGCGTTGTATTATTTTTATTTTTTTTCGTAACCCTAAAAGCTTTAAAAAGCATTTAATACTAATATATACAACGTTGAATCTATTATATATAATCGATTGTCCAGATCGCCATCTAATTACGAGCCATCACAGGGGACGCCCGTTGAAGTGTCCGAGATGCGTGCCCGGCCACTCGTCTTGAGATCGCTAACCGGCCGTTAAGTTGGATGGCTGTTATTAAGCCACCATTATTCGGATTCCTGCCGCCGAGATGGCAGTCCTGCCAGGCTGTTACTTTTCATGGACCACCGTTACGTTTTCCGTCGTGAATTCAGTGGTCGGAGGACCCGCCGTGGTGCGGGTAGCTGTTGTGGTAGTGGCCTCACATACACGTTTGTATATGCTTGAATTCGTATAATATTCTCGTGTTTTTCGCTTCACAGGATCACACATCGCTTAAACATATTGAGATTCATTGTAAAGCCCGATGTATTCGGTTCCAACTGAAATTTTTTATTTAAAAGTATAGTTAACATATGTTGTTAAAATGCATGAAATATCGATCAAGCACAGATGATTATGTATGTAAATAAAATGGTGCTCCAGGACTGCTTTAACTTTTAATTTATATATAAAAATAATTTTAAAATAAGTATCAGAAATATACAGCAGAATGTTATGAAGATGAAAGTATTATCGATACATAGAAGGAATATTTTTATATGACCAATTGTGAGAAACAATATTTTTTAATACACAAATAATGTAAAACATTTATACAATGTGTTTTTGTGTAATTTTTTTAAGAATAATACATTTTTTACGCACTTGAAATATTAAAGACGGAATTTGCCTAATTAATATGATAATAGTTTATATTTATTAATTAAAAAAAACTGATAGAATACTAATTTATATTTTGAATGCATGGCATGAAAAATAGTTTAGTGACAAAATATGATTATATTTCGTCTTTATCAAATGCCTCTTCTCAGAGGAGGTTGGAGACCAATTCACTGAGTTATTATTGATGTTTTTTAAGAGGAAAATAATATAGTGGGTCCCCGAGTTCTTCTACACCGCAGTTTTATATTGGAAGAAAAAGACTGCGTATTGCTGCTGTCCAATGCCATTATTATATAATCCTTTCCTTACAAAGCTCTGCTATTGGGCAGCAGTAATACGCAGAATTTTCCTTCTAATATAAAAAAAAACAATTTTTAAAGAAAATTCATGAACGCTGGCCCAGCATAAGTCCTAAAAAGAAGAAAGAAGAGGCACCTGAAGAAAAAAAAAAAAAAAAAAAAAAAAACAAAGCAGTTTTTTTTTTAATAATCTGACGCATGGCGAGATCAAAGCTACTGCGGCGCAAAAAGGGATTTAATTTCAAATTTGTAAAAACTCTGTGTATGACCCACTTTACGAGGCGCTCCTGCCCGCACAGCCTCAGGCCCGTCTCACACGGACCCGCGTAATTACACACGCCGGCTCGGCGAAACCGGTGGCCTGCTCGACACACGCAGGCCGGTGCTTCGAGACTCGAGTATCATTGAAGTGCCCACACTTTTAAAGAGAGTCTGATGTTTATTTGCAACCCGTGCGATAAAAACTCATGAAAATATCTGCGAGATTTCGAATGATGATTTAAAAAAAATGATTATGTAGTTAGTATTTCTGAAAATTTAAGAAAACAACACGTAAAAAAAAACATTATTTTTGCAGTAAGAGTTACTTCGTTTTTTATAGTATTTGTTTGTATTATTCAATAATATAAATACATGCATTGTTTTACCCATCGCAATTCAGTTTCATGATAATGATTAAGTACATTTTTTCAAATATTGAAAATTGATTAAAGAAACTATCTGATTAAAGTAAGAATTATACCAACGAATCACTGGTACTTAGCAAGAATTTTTAACAATCATATCCTATAAGTGAAACAGCGTACTTATTAAGCCAATTAAATCTATAGAGATAATAATCAATAAAACCTGTATAGGCAAAATCGTACTTCCTGTGAGACGGTCTTCACACAGTTTTATCTCAACTTATGGAGCTTGATAAACAAAATTTTGATGGAGAGTACTTGGTGGAATACCATTATAATATTTTTAATAAAATACTCCTGTGGTTTTTCACATGATTAATTTTATTGGTGACCGGTTTCGCTAACCTTTCACGTTAGTATTTTCAAACTGAGAGTTTGATAATGTTTGGTTTAAATTGATAATTCCAACGTGAAAGGTTGGCGAAATCGGTCACCAATCAAATTTAAAATGTGGAAAAAACACAAAAATATGTTATTTTCAATATGCTAATTGCTAAATGATGCAATTTAAAAAAATGCAAATTGTAGCTCAGTGGCTCAAATCTGTGCCTGAAACAAAACAGATGCCGGGCACGTCTTCGCTCATAGGACCTATTGTGTGGGCTGTAGAGTTATTCAATTTTAAATGTTAAAATAAAAATTTATAAAAATATTAGTATTTATGGTCAAATACAAATGTATATAATATAAAAGTAAATGTGATTTTTAGGAAAGTGGTTTTCGGGGCTGGTTTCTACTTTAGTAACTTTCCGCCGAAGCCTCGTAAAGTACCGTACAAAACAACGCATCTAATTTAATCAACACTCACCAACTGAAAATAAAAGAATAGCAAACAAAAAAAATCAATGGGTAGAACACACGGAGCCGTGATTTGCATACATATGGCCTCTCAAACTGGTCACTGAGGAATTTACAGTAGAAATAAAGAGTGATCCGATATGGGTCATCGAGGAGGTCGCGACTGCGTGGGCGAGGGAGCCAACGCTGCTCCGTGTACCACTATTCAAACACTCAGGCTGTACAGCTAGGCTGTGGGAGGAGGACGCTGGACCCCAGGAGCCGTTCTACTGACTATTCCTGAACCATTGATAAAATTCATAAATATTATACGTTATTATTTGAGCTTAAATCATCATTTAGATTAGCAGAGGAGAAAAAAAAACTCCAAGAAATCATTATGAAATGTAACAATATAAAATTTATTGAGTAATCGTACACCATACATAAAAGCTTACGTGAATAATTGCTTAAAAAAAGATCTCTAATTGGAAATATACATTTTTTTAAGAATTTAATTTTAAATAATAGTGAATACAGTGATATATTAAAGTTAATAATTGGGGGGTGACAACTTATATATAGACTCACAAATTAATCTAATCTCTTCATTTAAATTAGATAACGTCATCGTATTTCAATATCCGGCTATAATTATTAAGATTAAATAAATACTATTTTTGTCCTACAAAATATATATGAAATCACAAACAAGTTCATACCACTATTTTTTTATTAAAATGTTTATAAATTTCAAAAAAAAATTATTTAATCAATTGTGAATGATAAATCCTTTGGGTTAACTGTATAATCTTTATATAACATTAATCATTGTTTTTCTCTGAACTTCCGTAATTATTTACAATTACCTCTACTAACTGTTTTTTAATAACAGCACCTTAAGCGTAATAATATAATTACTATGGTTTTCTGCAATATTAAAATTATATTATTTTCAATTCATACCATTTTAAAAAAAATGTGGTAGTAATAAAAAGTTTAGATCTAATGTACTTGTCTAGATGTTTTTCAGAACCTATGTATTATTTGTTTCAGAACTGGAAGAAATGAAATTAAAAGGTTCAACATACATAAAAATAATTCAACGTTAAAGTACAATGCACTCTAATTGAAAACGTTTTAATGTAATTTTAATACAATTCAGGTTAAAAAAATCGCTCAGCAATCTTCGTAACACGCTTTTTCGTTTAATTCGTGAGCTGGCAATCCATTGTGCCGGGCAATAAGATCGCCGAAAATTATTTCAGCCGGTCATTAACCAAACGGGCAGAATTATTATGAGAAAAATCAGTGAATTCACCTCAGAGTAACAATAATTAGTGAGTTCTGTGAACAATTAATGAATAAAATATGATGCACTGTACCCGCCTGGTTAACAGTTAGGTTTTCAGCATTCTGAATTACTGGTGTGTGAATATGACTGAGTTACATATATATATCATATATTGATACATATATATATATATATATATATATATATATATATATATATATATATATATATATATATATATATATCCTAGCGCAAATTCAGAATCCGTTGTATAACAACAGTACCTTTAATATATAATAGAATAATCTATAAAATATAAATATATGTATATGTTATGCTAACATAATGAGTTAATTAAAAATCTCAGGTGGTCTCTGCAATATTACATAATTATTAAAACTGTTTATTATTTGGTTAATTTGCTAATTGGTAGAAATAATTTAAGTTAATTGTATTAAACTACTGTTTTACCCTTGGGCTGTACAGTATCCACACACAAATATAACTGAAGATTTATACAAATGCTACGAAAACCGTTAAATATCAAACCGATTTGATTATTAATATTACTGTATATTTACATAATATCCTATCTTTTCGAACAAATAGCAACTACATACATACGTAAAGTCCATACATATTTATTTATATTTTAAATATAAGTATAAATATATATTTTTAATAATGTTAAATTAGTTGTAAAAAATTATTTAATAGTATGTTTTAAAAATTAAAATTAAAATGATTCGTGCAATGTTATTTAATTTTGGCTAATACATATTTTGTTGTTTACATTACAATTTATTACATTATATTTTTTGATGTGTGAAATGTTCAATGTATTTTAGTTTACCTAAGAATCCTAATAACGTATACGTCTTGTAATAATTAATATATTTATACATTTTGCAATTAAAATATAATTTATAAAAACAATTTTTTTGCAATATTACAGGTATACACATTTTTTATACTAAAATAAATTAAAAATTTACTACTTGTAATATCCTTTTCAATGAAATCAAGTTTTAGATCGTAAAAAATAATTATAAAATGTTTTGTATTTTTTTTTCTACTAACTGTCATTTACTAGTTACGCTATGTTTTGAATTTTATATTTAATAATAATTTTATATGAATTTAATATTACAACATAAAAATGTTCTGTATTTATTTAATATTGTAACCAAATTATTAAATATGTATTTCCACATTAATTTCAAGTTATGACTTGTAAAAATATTAAAATCACATCTCGCATATACTATTTTAACACTTTCCTGTATTGATAATCCATCAGAATCTACTGTTTCTATGAGAAAAGAGTTCCCTTTCTCAAGATGAGCTCATGTTACATCACTGAGCAGTTCTCAGCCTGAACAACATTCTACAACACTGACATGTGTTTCTCAAACGGTGTTACGTTCTCATTAAAAATATTTTGTCACCTGGCAGATATTTTTGAACATCCGCAGAAGTAACTGAATTTAATAAAAAAGTTTTACAGGTCAAATTTATATATTGCATTTAAAGTCGTAATAAAAAATATTTTTAACATATATAATATAAATATATATTATATAAATTGGCATAATCTTTCCGAATTATAAAGCAAATTTATCAAAATTAAATTTATAATTAGTTTGAACTTCCAAATTTATTAAATTTTTTATTTGAGAATATCGTGTCTCAAAATGAGGAAAATTAGTATATATTTACCAAAAATATTTTGTTATGATTTTTATAAATCAAATTTTACCTTGGGAAATATGGTGATAAAATGTTCATATTTCGTTTCAAACGATGACCTAAATTGATTCGAATATATCATTAATTTATATTTGGTCTATGTCCAATGTGTAAATAAAAAAAAGAGTTTTATAAATGTTAACGGTCTGATGTATTTGTTTAAATTATTAAAATGACCAAGTAATCAAAATTGTAAAACCACGCAACTAAATCTAATTCTCAAGATACAATTCAAAATTTTTCTCAAAAACACGGTTCATAATTACAGCCATTTAAAATCAATTAATTACACCACGCAATTTAAAAAACAAAAAAACGGCGCAGTCATCAATTTCGAATCACGAAGAGAAAAAAAAAAAAAAATACGCAAGCAGCATTCTACGTTCAGAAGACTTGGGAAGCCGCGCAGAATCGCACGAGCGACGAGAGGTCAAGGACCGGCGGCCCCGCGCCAGCGCACCTCGCCGAGCGCCGCGGCGGCCGGGGCGGCGGGCCCTAACGGGGTCCGTAGTACGCCGCGGATGTAGGGTAGTGGGCAGAAGGGTCCAACGGGACGCCTCCGCCGGAAAACGCACCGAACACGCCGCCGGCCGATGACGTCACGCATCGAAATTCAGGACGCGTCGGCAATCAATATCAGATTTACTTCCACCGAAGACTGGATAAAAATTACATTTAAACACATATAGTATATGTTTGAGAAACTATAAATAATATGATAAGAACATAATAGGCGTGACGACAGTATCAAAGAATCAAAGAAATAATTATTTTAAGGGAAAATACATATTAAAAGGATTTAAAAAACTGATTTAGTTTTATTTAAAAATCTAAGATTAATAAGATTTTCAACAAATTAAAAGGTTAAAATACTGCAATCGGCCATTTTGACTGAAACACCAATCACAGCGCATGACGTCATACCACCGTAAACAACTCTATGGTATTCAAATTGGTCTATGGTTTTCAATGCAAACACAATGACACGCCAGTTGAAATGTTAGTTAATGACGTCAGAGCGGACGCGATGACGTCACGCCTCGCGATGTCGCGTTTTCGCGCACTTTTGAAAAAATATTATAAAAATGGCTTTAAACATCGTTAAACTCTAGTTTTTTACCGAAATAAAGTTTTTTTCGTAAATAGTAAACGTGTACCCCCATTATGGAAGAGGATTTGAAAATCTTTCGTCATGCCTATTGATATGTTTAAAAGTGTTTCAATAAAATTGAGGCTGTTTTGTAAATGTTTCAATGGGTAACTATTTCGAATTCAAAAGGTATGAGTGTTAAAAAAACTATGTAAATAAGTCGTACTAAAACTTCAAATGAGAAAAATATAAAGTATAAAGACATAATCTCTAAGTGCAATTTTGTGGGAATTCTTAAAACCATCTGACTGAAATGCATACAGCATTTCCAAAAAAATCAATTATTACTTAACACAGTCATGTCAAAGATACGGCCTGCGGGCCGCATCCGGCCCTCGAGCCGTATCAATACGGCCCGCGATCCCAATGTGTCACAGAAAGAAGAATCATGTTTTTTTAGAGCTTTTAGACTTATTTTAATTGAATCTGGCCCGCCTACACATTCTAAATTTAATATATGGCCCTCTGCAAAATTGAGTTTGACACCTCTGACTTAACAGATCTACAAAAAAGCCTTCTAGCGCACTTCTTATTTCAATTAAATTAGTAATAAATATACTATTACAATCAATTTTACACACAAAAGATTTTTTACCACAAATTGAAATATATTCTTTAGGGTCATGATTTATACTGCAAAAATAATCATATGTAAGAAATTCAATATTCTTGACAGAGAGTACCTGGTGGAATTCCATTTTAATATTTTTGAATAAAATACTTGAGTGATTTTCCACGTGTTCGTTTTTATTTGTGACCGGTTTCGCCAACCTTTCACTTTGGCATTATCAAACTGAGTGTATCTGTTTGATAATGCCTAAAGTATTTTTTTTCAAACATATTATAATCATATATATCAAATATTTCAAAGCACCATATCCAGATTTACAACTGTACCACCAACAATAAAAACAGGGTTATTTACCAAACCTCTGATCACAAGGATAGTAACTAAAAGTAACGTTTAGACTTCTACTATGTGTCTCAATTGCAAAGATATTCAAGGCAACATTTTCAAACCCAAGACCTATAAAATATTTATGACCAATATAATACGGCATTAACCGATTATTGCTATCTGACAATGTTGGCGACTAACTCGTTTTGATGGAATTAATTTCTCATATATCTTTGTGCGGAGGCTTGAGGTGGAAGTTAAAGATCGTTTCCGCCATGTTTCGAGAATATATCAAATCTAGTTTTGCAAGAAAATACTTAATCTACAAATACCCGCGTAATTAAAGGATTCAGATCTGGCTTCAAATTACCAGCTTTGCATAAATGCCACATTAACTTTAAAATTGAATTCCCAAACCCATTAATAATTTAAATTTATAGTCATATGAAATAAAGTTATATATCGTAAAAACAAAAATGTATAGTTAGATTACATAAGTAATATTATATTTGCCGTAGTGATTTTTTTTTATTTCAGTGTTATAAAACGACATTAATAAAACTAATAACTTCAAACTTGGGTACGAAACATAAAATTACATTAAATATTTATTAAATTTTCATATGACGTGGTACCTTTAAAAATAAGACACATTTACTCAAACCTCTCGTTTAGAAAAAATGAAGCCACAAAGGAGCGAGTCCAGTGAAAAATATCTGTCGATATTCAGAAAATATATGTACAAAGAATAAGTCTATTTTATAGTATTTACACAATGACGATTTCCATTGATAATTAAGCAAAAAGTGCTCTTTTAAAATATTTATTTAGCTGTTAATAATATGCACCAAACTGATCGAATGTTTTAAGTTTCAATGTGTATATTTTCATGATATATTTAATATGTTCAAATGTTACTTACATCATACTATTTTAGATGTGCATGTGTAAAGAGATCTATAACAAGCTTAGGTTAAACTATAAATTAAAACTTAACTAATTAATATTAAAGTCTTTACATATTTGCTTAGTTTACAAAGTTGACATCGGATCCTATCACCGGTTGTATGCGATCATAAACTGCATCCGATTAGAATCCGCGGCGAGGGGGAGATCATCCAGTTTTACAGCTAGGGCAATAAATAAGTCGCCGGCGAGTGGTCTGGTCGGGCGGGCACGGAGAAGCCTCCGCCTGCCTGCGAGTGCCTCCAACCTTGAGTTTTTTCTCGCGATCTGCTCTCTTACGCCTCCCGAGACCGTTAGATCGGGTCCGCGGAGTGGTTATTACCATGGGAGAGTCGGGCGAGCGGTCGAGACGGAAACCCGCGGCAGACGCTCGCGCGAGCATCTGAGCTCTGCGCAAAAAAAGGATGTGGAACTGCGTCCATACAACTCTTCGGTACTCTTAATACTTTAAATTACCGATTCCGATCAAATACTGAAGAATTTTATAGTCAGTCATTCCTAAACCAAACCGCAAATGCTATAAAATCATTCAGTAGTGTTTTTTTCAGTGACGTACAGTCAATCTAAAAATTGAGTATGCAGCTATATAATAATACGATTATTAATAACAAATATACCAGTTTAATCTTTTTGAGTAAAATACTTGAGAGATTTTCCACATGTTCGTTTTTATTTGTGACCGAAACGTGTGGAAAATCACTCAAGTATTTTACTCAAAAATATTAAAATGGAATTCCACCAAGTACTCTCTGTCAAAAATATTGAATTTCTTAAATATACCAGTTATAATTTATTTATAAAAATCTCGTGTAAATAAAATATTTTTAATGAATAAAATATCTGTTTTCGTAATTTAAACTATTAATAATATAATACCGACTGCACAAATTTTGTTCAGAATAATTGTTCAGCCCATAAATAATTAAAATTGATATTTAACTAATTGTAAAAAAGAAAATAAGAATAAAACTGTAAAAAAATAGAAGATGATGATGCATTATATAACTTTCAAGATAAAAAATCATCTAGATATTCTGTTCAAATCTTTAATATAAATAATATAACAAAAGCTTAGGAGATACGTTAATAATGGATTTTTATTAAGAGCATTATTTGACTTTTTTTTATAATAATGACTGTTTTTTTTGTAATTTATGCATATAATTAAAATTCTTATATAATAAACAAGGATAGTAAAAAATTACAGTCTGAAACTAATTTTTTATGAGTGACATAAATTTAAAAACTTTTTTGCGAGGCTATAAAAAAGCAGATTAAATTAAATATAACTGCATATTTGATATGCAAATACACATTATATTTATTGACCAAACTAAAATTTTATTTTCGACATTTAATGAATAAGACATTTTCTTTGACAGTCAATTTCTCGAAACATCTTTTAAGAGCTGTTAGGTTTAGTCGATACTTATTGAAAAAAAATATATATAGTATTCATAAAAGAAGAATGTAAAAAAACTTTTATTTATTTTAAGTTTTAACATTTAAATTGCTTTTATAAATTAAAATGCAGAGTATTTATCTAATATATAATAAAATATTATCCTGACAATGAAAAGATGTTTGTTTTTCATAAATTATAGTATTGTAAAATTTTAATCCTAGGATCAAATTTTGTCTCTGTATAATTGTGTACAAACATATTTTTTAAATAATGTAAAATGTATAAAATTACAAAAAACCTGTTGTAACTAAAGAAATAAAAAATACAGAATATTAGTTGCACATTGCATGCTTAGCGTTGCAAATTACTAATGTCTACTTATATTGTCTAAAATTTTATGACATTGGTTTTCCTCGAGTAGAAGATACTCGATAGATATAATAAAAGTTGGATTCCAAAGCATTGAATGAAGAAGAACGAATGTATGATTGCGATTCGATTTAAAATATATATCTGAGAGATAGAGTGTATTTTGCATATAAATAGCTAACATATTGTTACGGTTTTGAAGGTATACCGCTGCTCCAATATAGATTAAGGTATCTTATTTGTGTACAAAATATTTATGTCGAATCGAAGGCATTATAAACACTATGATAATAACACATGTTACTATAAAACAAGTGTGAAATGAAGGAATCCAGAATAAATGCCGTACTTAATTCTGATTTAGATAGCATTACAACATTTATCAAAGACTCAAGTACATACGTATACGAGTATATGTGATATTTCATATTTTAAGAAATAATTAAAAAAATAATGTTTTGATACGCGATTTGATTATTTATAATAAAGTTTACGATGCACGTATGAAATAACAAGTATAAAATCTTATTTTTAGCCAAATCTCCAGCCAATAGAAGAAATGTCAAAATATCTAAAAAAAAAAAAATTGATTTCAAGCGTCTTGATTTCGGATTCATTTGACATATCCGAAGAAAACTTAAAGTCTAAAGCCTTCATCCGCCACGGAAGCTATTATGCTTATTACGTGTTTAAAGTTTTACGACTAAAAAAGCCCGAAGCGACGCTCGCAGCTTCCTCACGAAGCCTGCGCCGGTAGTGCTCGGTGCTTATTGCCCACTGCATCTTGCCACTTTGCGATTTCATACATCATTTGTGCAAATCTACCGTAGGGGAAGACTGATAGAACCAACCTGGCCGCGTGATATGATAATGAAGCGTGTTACATTATTTCTAGTATCATTTATTCTGCCATCAGGTTGATGTGTGGTTTTGTTATGAGCTCTGGTAATTTCATACCATTATACAAATATTTTAATATACTTACTGTACAATATGTTGATCCCAATAAAATATTTTCAAAAAATTACACATTTGTCATTATTTTAATGGCTCATGAATATGTTCGTCATTATTGGAAATATATTTTTGATGGTGCATTAAAAATCATTGGTTGTGTTTATTTTTTTGGTAACATATTAAAAGTCAATACTCGTGTATAATATACTTCTACTTTGAAATAGTTTTGTTTCCACAAACACGAACGCAAGTGAAATTAGAATAGAAATGACTTCCTATTTAGACTCTTTCGCTCGCGGAGCTCAGATATCGGCATTTTAAAAAAATATTTGGTTCGCGTCATTTGATGTAATATATAATTAAGTAAGCACGTTAGGTTGAACACACGGATGTGAAATAATAATATACTATGAACACAATTCACACATTAATCAAATTTAAATTTTGTTTAAAAATAAATCTATTTTTTTATTTTAAAAATTATCTGTAAATATATCTAAATACTTAATGCAGCAACAACAACAACAAAAAAACCGATAAATTACGCGTTGACGCTATATTTGGTGAATGGGTCAATAAATGATTAATCGCTTATCGTCGTGAGTCGGTTAGATTATGGCACTAATATATACGATTCCGCAACATATTTATTATATTTTTGGAAAAATAACGCATAATAACATTTTTGCATAAATTAAAATAATAATAAGCCAAATCTTCTTTTTAAATATCACACAGAGGCCACATAAGCTTTGAAGACAAATATGATACAAATACCGTAACTTAAACAAATCCAACACCCGAACAATTCAAAAAGCCGGGCCAAAACAAAACAGATCCTGTTATGCAATAAATTACAACTACCGAAACTATTTCAGAAACTCTCCATTTCAGTAAATAATAAGTGTCTGAATAGCATTTCAGTCGCTTTGATTTACGATGACCACAGACAAAGGCCAAAGTTGACCAGAATGCTTGACAGCTTTATAAACCAGTCGTCTGCCGCTTTATCTATGGCTCCATGGCCGAAACCATGTCTTACCATCTTTCCCTTTTATTTATATTGTCTGAAAGCCTCGCTGACATTTGGTCAACGTCACCACCGCACCGCTTCCGGGAATATTCAGATTGGATTTTTGTATTTAAAGTAGTTTTGTAAGTAACTTGTGCATTTGTTGGAGTAATTAACTTAACTACAGTGGCAATGCGGAAGAAGCGGATTCTCGTGATCTAAATGATCTGAATTTTTCAACCAACTAGTGCTTGGGTAAATTTATTGCCCGTGATCATAAACTTAAGGATCTGTGTAATTATTGCAAAAGCGGTGCTAACCCCGCAAACGGACTTCACAGCTACACTTTACTGGTATTTGCAAAATTATGGACCTATCATTAAACTCCGTTGGTCTAATAATTTATTCAACAATTTATCAATCAGTAAATTATTTATAGGACATTGTTATTTGGTGTTTTATTGTCAAAAGTAGTGACTTAGTAACTATTACAAATGTGAAATAACCACTTTGTTGAAACCAAATTTTAAGAATACATTCAATAATATCAATCAATAAATAATAAACATACAATTATTGACATTACTTACGTAACGCCAATACTTATCATTCAATATTTTTAATACGTTTGCATTTTATACTTGTGTAGATTTATTATGGAAAAATAGATTCACACACGAAAAGACAAAAAAAATCTCACCTTTGTCATGAAAACATTTTCGATGGTTTTACTCGTCGTTTCATGCGTGAATCAATAGACTTAGACATATATTGTTGATAATCAATACAGTTATCGGGTAAAAAAATCGTATCTTGTTTAAAAATAAGGATTTTATTTTATAAATGCGCCTAAGATTTTGGAACACTTCTTATATTTATTGAATTTTATTTTATCCTTTTTTGTTTATGAGTAATGAGGAAATATGTAAATACACCTCCCGATCTTTTGTTATTATGTTTCTTAACAAGAATGGTGCTCTCATCCAAGGACAGATAAAAATGAAACCAACAATAAATCACCGAGGCTGAAAGAACGAAATGAAAAAAAGGCCTTTCGTTTTCTCCAACCCTTTTTTAAGAATAATGCCCTTCGAAGAATGGCCAGGCTTTATTGCTGTAAGTTCAGATTTATTCACGCTTTTCTCGTATTGAAGGACTCCGGTGATGAATATTCAAGAATGAACGACGAACGTGAATATGCAAGCCTCCAGACATGCGAGTCGGTATTGTGTTGATTATTTATTGTACTTACGATGCATTTTACTGCTTTGAACAATGTTGCAGTTATTGCAAGAGCGCATGTGAAATATAAATATTTTAAAAAAAAATCGTATTTATTTCTAGATGTTGTTAAATATTTATTTTTAAGAAACATTACGTGGTCATTTATACACTGGTATACAATTAAAAACAAAAATGCATTCAGATGAAACACAAATTTAGGTATGAGGTCATAAACAAATATTTAAAAAAATCGGATTATACTTATCGATAAAAATACAATCACTAAAAAATACTTTTCTGTCAAATTATTTTTATTTTTTTAAAATAATATTTTAAGCTATTTATAAATTTTATACAAGACAATCATTATTAAAAATATTTTGCATTCAATTCAAACCAATGTTGGTTTATAGTACAATTTATTCAACCTAGTTAACTTTTTTTCCAATACTGTGAGCAAATTTACTTTGAAAGAAAGCTTGCTTTGTATTCAGTTATTACTGTCATTCAATATTCAGTCTTGGTTGACACCGACGCACTGAATAAATATTTGCAATGCTTGCAATGTTAAATCACTAACAAATTTTATAAGTCAAGTGTCTATATGCTTTCAAAATAGGTAACTTTAAGAATTTTATCGCTTTCAAAATGAGGTAATTCAAATATGTAAATTTGAAAATATATTAATAAATAAATAATAACATACAATGTGCTGCATTCAAATGCACAATAAACTTTCAAATAAAAATTCTCCGAAGTGCATACACGAGTCCCAATACTTTTATCACGCTCGCATCCTGTGGGGGTGAGTGCATGCGGAGGCTGAAGCTGTGCTTGCCGCACCTGTAAATATTCTCACGGTTCTATCAGCTGTGCCCCGCTCGGATGTTTGGATAACAAAAGGCAAATACGAGTCCGACAAAAAATCAATGCCTCGATATGCATCTTCAGCCGCCACAGGTAAAACCCATCCCGACGCGTCTGGAATGTACGATATTCCGTGTTTAAAGTCATTGGGGATTTAGGTTTTACGACGGTGAAAGTAAAATAAAAAAGAAAGTTTGGGGAGCCCTTAGAATGAGTTTTATTTTTATGGTTACGTTATTACTGCGTATTCGTACACGTTTACAATAAACGTGTTTTTTTTTTTTTTTTTTTACTTCGTATACTATTAAAAAAAAAATAACAGATTCATAAATGTATTTACAAAAAAGTTGGTTATCATAATTAATATTAAGCATTAGTTTTACCTCGTTACTCAATTAATATTATTTATTTCAACTTAAGAATCGAATATTCTTTTAAAATTATATCTAATACAAAAGTGTTTCCCTCAACCGACTGAGTTTTATTTTAAATATTTGAATATTAATTATATTCACCTTAATCTCAATAATCTTAAAAAATTGTTTAGAAGAAAAATTATTATTTAATGAATGCAGATGGCAACCAGGGGTTCTTCTAACATATGCGTAATACCACTCAAAAATATATTTAGCTGAATTAAACACAGCTTATTTAAGGATTATAAAAATTGTATACCATGGCTTAATTATCAACGTTGTAATTATTCCGTTAGTAAAGCAGAAGGTTTATTTAAAATCGACCGACAGTAAAGGCCATCGGAAACCTGGCGTTAGATTATGAATAGAGTTTGACCTATAATGTCGGCAATCTGGTGAGATGATCATTCAATCCGGAATAACGCCCGACAGACTAAAAGTTCAGAAGAATAACACGTTTAGACAAAGAAACCTTACATTTCAACTGAAAAATATTGTGTATACACATCTATATTTAATATAAATATTTCATTTTAGTGTGAATACTTTATTATAAACAACTCAAATGATGTATGTACAAAATATTTAAAACAGCGTTATTGATAATTTTTATTTGAAAAAGAAAGTAAGCACTTCAAAGGGCCACAAAGCATTGGAAATTTTTTATAAAATACAACAAAAAATCAACAAACCATAATTAATTCAAAAATATTTTTTATAGTAACACTTGCTTAGGAAAACAAAAAACCTTTTATATCTTAAATAAATCTTCGAAAGGGTTGAATACATTACTGGCAAACATCTGCTATTACTTTTTTTTTGATAGATCGATAGCGTATAGACATGTGTGGTTTGGTTTTTATGCTGGCATGGTGGTGCGGTCACAACCATTGTGGTGCGGTTATTTCAATTCGATATCCGCGTACGTGAATATGGATAATCGTTTTGTTTTCTGCGTAGAAACTTTTAGACGTTCATCTGGCGCAACCATTATTAAAAATATTACCTTGCATAAAAGAAGTAATGATTCGCAACAATTCGCTTTATTTTAGTATATATTTTCATAAGATTCCCATCACTATTTTCTTGGTAAACGGGGCATGGTATAGAAGGATTAACTATGAGGTTTCTTCCTACCACCCTTAGGTGAGTCTTCTGTCTCTTGTGCTTTTTGGTATGATAACACGTGCTTTTGTCCAGACGCTTGTAATTATGAATATTAATTCTCGTCTTACGATGGCTACAATAATTCTCTCTTGAATATATATATATATATATATATATATATATATATATATATATATATATATATATATATATATATATATATATATATATATAAATATAATGTGAATATCTACACAACAAATTTTGATATTTATTTTAGGTGTGTTTCAAAAAAAGTTTTGCTTAAAGATAGAACTCATTAAATGAGGAAAGAAAAAACTAATTTCTGGAACTTGATTGTATACATTACATTTATATATTTAATACTAGTTTTGTTGTTTTGCCAAAAATATTGTATTTTTTTTTAAATAAATGTACATTACATATATTGTTTATATAAATAAATTCTTCATACAGAGATGGTATTGCGATGCGTGGTAAAAGATATTGATTACATCTGAAAAATAATTTTGAATTATCGTATTTTAGAATAAAATTATGTATGTACAAACGGTATTTTTTATTATTGTAATAACCTTAAATATAAAAGATAATAATATTATTTTTACTATAAAATAACATGTTTATGTAGCAGACATTAACAATTTGCCACACGTCTTGTCTGTGTCTATAACCGATCGATTAACCTAACCTAACCTTACCACAAAAAGTGTACATAATCGTTATTATACATATACATACATACATGAATATTTATTTCTAATTGGAAAATATTTATCTTTACTGTTTATTCTAAAAAATTCAATGTTGTAAGTATATACGTGCTTAAATTTGAAACTTATCAATTTTTGTATTGATTTTATCTACAGTCTGAATAAGCCTCTAGGGTTAAGTAATGTTTTGCTTTTATAAGTGATTTTTTTTAATTTAAAACTGATTCATATCATGAATTTAACTTTGGTGGCTTTTTAAAATTATAGTGGTTAAAAAATAGTTAATATAAACTATCACAAATGTTACAAACAATTTTTTTTCAGAAATATTTATTTTAAGATGTTACATATTGTGATATATGTTTTAAAGCTCACGAATTAATTAAATATATTTACCAACAGTATAACAGGGGACTTATTTCAATGTTATTTTTTAAGACAAAAACTAGATTTTTATTATATCTCATTTTCTAAGAAACATAATTTGCTAATATTATTTTATATCCGAGTAATCGATATTTATGAAGGAAATCAATAATAAACCATAAATCCAACTCAAAAACCTTTTACCAAAAGTAATAAGAATTTTATTACCTTACTGGTTTGGTAAAATTATTTTGTTCTTATTACATTATAAATGTTTCTTTTGTCAAAATAAACTATTATTCATAAAAACGCACAAAGAAATATTAAATACGAAAAATATTTTGGTCGTTGTTGATTTAACAGCTTTTAATTTATTTAATTGAGTTACAGATATTTTTTACAAATTATGACATGATAAAAGCACGGTACAGTAAAACCTCGATATAACGGACCAATTGGGGGAAGAGGGTGTCCGTTTAACCCGAAAGTCCGTTGTATAAAAATAGGTTTAAAATAAAACAAAAACCTTTTTTTTTTAAATACACTATATGTACATATTTAGATATAAATAAAAAAATACAAAACACAAACAAAATTCTATATAAGTATCGACACGCTTACTTTCGGTAATCCTACGAAAAAGGAATCGATGTTTTTTGCACGTTTGAAGTTTTAAAAAAAAAATTCCATTTTTTGTCCGTTATATCCGAAGTCCGTTATATCGAGGTTTAATGTATTTTTGTGTAAAAAATCAAAAGCTTGTTTTCATTCTGAGAATAATTGAATGTCGATCGGCACACAGCCGAGAGGGTGTTCGCCGCGGACGCGCCAAGCGCCCGCGCTCCGAGTCCAGCCTCCGCCGCCATTTTGTCGACAAATTCATTTCGCGCCATCGCCAATTTAGTTTTTTCCGGTTGGCAGTTCTTCGGGCTCGGGTCAACGACTGCACTTGTCCCGGCGGCACTCGTCCCGCTCGCACTCGCCTCGCCCGCCCGGCGTCTCGCTCCCTCCAGCGCGAGCTCGCCTCTCGGTGGAATGCTGTATCCGCGGAGACGCCTGCCGAGAGAAAAATCAGGTATTCCAGCAGTTTCGTTTTTGTTACGCGAAGCTTAATGCAATTTTTCGGCAATTTGCAATGAAAAAAAAAAATAATTTTTCGCAACCGCAAACTGGTAAGCTTAAAAGTAAATGCAACAAACGCAGTAGCCGTGTCACATAGATTTCTACTACACTCATACCTCGCTATACGGCCGCTCTTTCGCTATAATGGCCCTTTTCGATTTACGGCCTAAAATGTTTTGCTATAACAGCTAAAAAAACTTTTTTTCGAGCCTTATTCAGTGTGTGCTCATAGAGCGGCTGGTTTAGACTTGTCTGTGAGTGTTTTATGTACATGTTTATGTTACACATTAACTGGAAAAATTGGAAATAATTAGGGACATTTTTGGTACGTAAGTACATATGTATACATACAAATAATTTTTTTTTAATATGTATATTTTTATTAAACTTATTTTAATTATTGATTATATGGATTGAGGACAATATCAAACGGAGAATGCCAATGAGTCAAATGATTATCCAGGAAAAAGCTTTAAGTATTTTCGAAAATTTGAAGAATGGAGATACCGATGAATCTGCTGAAGATGTCACATTCCAAGCAAGCCGAGGGTGGTTTGAAAATTTAAAAAAAGATTTAATTTGCATAATTTGAAAATGAAAGGTGAAGCAGCTAGCGCCGATGAGGCCACATCTAAGGAATATCCCAGTATTTTAAAGGGAATTATTGATAGAGGTGGTTATAAACCTGAACAAGTGTTTAACGTAGACGAAACAGAGCTTTATTGGAAGCGAATGCCTGATCGCACGTACATTTCAAAAACCGAAAAATCTGCGCCTGGTTATAAGGTGTCTAAAGAACAATTAACTTTGCTACTTGGTGCAAATGCCGCGGGTGATTTTAAGATAAAACCACTTTTAATATATTTGTTCGAAAACCCAAGGCCTCTTAAAGGATTAAAAAAAAATCAATTACCCGTCATATGGAAAACCAACAAGAAAGCTTGGATGACTAAAGCTACTTTTGAGGATTGGTTCAAAAATCACTTTTATACAGAAGTGAAAAAATATTTGCGAGACAATATAACTTAACCAACAAGGCTTTGCTAATTTTGGATAATGCACCCTGGTGCATTAGTGCCCTGGCCTCCTACTAATTTATCCGAGCTATCTGGAGATGTCATGATTGAGTACCTTCCAAAAAATACAACAGCTCTGATCCAAACAATGGGTCAGGGTGCAATAGCCACTTTTAATGCATATTACCTACGCCGAACGCCGAGCTGGTAAAGCTTCAATTAAAAAAATTTGGAAAAACTATAACATCAAGGATGCTGTTGACAGCATCAGTGAATCATAAAAGGAATTAAAATTAACAACAATGAACCATGTTTGAAAAAAAATATGGCCAGAATGTGTAAAAAGTGTTACATATTTAACAAATTTGGAACCGATCCCATTGAATTTGTATGAATTTGTATTAGAATAATTGATTCCTTATACGGCTTTTCGCTTTGCAGCCAAGTTTCGTGGAACGTATCTAGGCCGTAAAGCGAGGTATGGGTGTATTCCAGAGCAAAAAAATTGATAGCAATGATTAAAATAAAACACACATAGACAGTCGAATCGTCAATTAAAAGCAATTCGTCAACCACGGGTTGTTTTGTTACCCAACAGAGCCATTTGATGTGGCGTCGTATTTTTTAGTTTGCAGAAAATCGGGATCGCCCTCTTTGCGATCGGCACGGCGCGGAGAGCGCCGAAAAAATCACATCGCCAGTTTTTATTGCGCACAGAATGGTCCGAAGACTTCTTGTTATTTGTACGTAGCAGATCGGCAGGTCTCTCTGGAAAAATCGATTTGATTTGAGATCTTTCCGAACGAGAACGAGTTCCACGAAAAAAGACCTAGGTGTTTTTATGGCGACTCGATCGGAAGTACTTGTTGAATGGTTATTAATATATTTTTATTCTACTCATAAAATACCCTAGTAATAATGTTGTAATAGACTGTTTTTTTTTAACTATTAAAAATAGAAATATCTAATTGTAATAAAAAGTAAGAATATGACGATTGAGTTTGTAGGAAATCTAATATTCAGCAGTTACTTTACGGTGATTATAAAAATAAAAATAAAACTTTTAATAACCACGCTGTATCAAAAGGAAGTAATCAGTTTTTTTTTAATTCTGAGAAAATCACTTAATTTCTACAATTCAAAAGAAAAAGAGACCCTTAAAATAAAACTGTTTTAAATTATAGGTTTTCTGTGATTCTATTACAAAGCTTTGAATCGTTTCTTCAGATGCATTTGTCCTACTAATCCTAAAAAAATATAAATATCTTTCTCTTATCAATTAATTTTTATGGTTATATATTTTTAAATATTAAAATAAATATATTTATCAATACAATGTTGATTTGGAATTTATCTGCCAGAATGGAGCTCGATCCGGGAAACTCTCAATTGAGAATAATGATCAAACCACTGAGCCAACAAGCAAAACATAATATATTCAGCATTATACCTCCATAAAAGGACATTTAATATTTTCAAATAAAAGTCCCATTCATGTCGAGTTTGCATGTTTGTGAGTTTTTGACGTTTTTATAGCTAAAAATGAAATATGCTGAATGTCAATAATCAAATTTTATATTCGGTGGTCATTAATTCGCTAAAAACCCTAAATGATTCGGCAGTTGTATAAAAACAGGCTTTATTATGCGCCGAAGGCTTCGAGGAACTTCAGGTATGTCTGCCACTTTAAAATTTAATTCGACTCTGAAAGGAAACGCCAAGGACTTTGTAACGGAAGTCAAGCTGCTAAGCAAAAATATTTTTTTCAGCATGTACACAAAATTTAATCAAAAAACATTACTTAACTTTTTCGTCAAAGTCTTACAATTAAAATGAAGTTGTAATTATCTGTTATAATTATTATTTGTGAATATTACGGAGAATTAATTTATTTGAGAAATTAAAATAAATAAAAAAAATTTTTTTAAATAGTTTTAAACGATTTTATTTTTAAAAAAATATGAAAGTATTGGATCAATTTGCAGACTTCAAACTGTGTTTAAAAATACTTTATTGTTCATAGTGGTTTAATTATTTTAAGTCTTCACACGTTAAACCTATTGAATTTGTTACACTTTACATTAAATAAACGTGTTTAATATGCCAAATGGCTAAGAGTTATTAATGAAAACCACTTGGATAAAACCCTTTTGCGGCAAATATTTTTTTTTTACTTTGTTATTGTAAGCAGGTTATTATCTTCTTCATTAGGTGCCTCAAGGAGGTTAGTGATCATTTCACTAAATATTTTTGTTTACTTGTTCATACTTTTCTCAGGGAAAAGAGTGTAGTTTCTGCACCACAGTTTTATATTATAAGGAAAGGTCTGCGTATTGCTGCTACCTAGTAATGAATATTCATTCAATATATTTTTAAAACCTTCTCTAACAAATTTCCGGCATTTTTACAATAGCAGGAGTCTCTCATCCTTCTCACCTCTACATGGTGCTTCCTGAACACATTAATTTTCAATCATAAGTTCAACACTACTTAACTCTTGAGAGGGTAGGTAGGGTAAGCTGGAGGAGAGAATAATATGTTAGAAAGATTACAGTGACTTGAAAATAAAAAATACTTTACAAAATTCTGTCTGTCTGTCTTTTGTGTACGAGTCCATGCGTACAAGCTCGTTTTGTACGACCGCCAGCAATTGTATGTTATTTTCAGATATTTGCTGAAAAATGTCATCTAGCATTTACGCTCCCTGCTTCTAGTTATTTATTCCTACAGTAGAGCAGAACTTCTTCTGTTCCCTTCCGCTCGGCTGGCTGTACAAATTACACAGAGCTTGCGTCCGCGACTGCTCGAGAAGCTCTTCGCGCACATCCACCGACGCAACGAATACACAAGCAACTCAAAAATCACTTGACGTTTTCTGGGAAGTGTAAAGTTTAAACTAAAATTGAAAACATCACATTCTGAAGTATTTGCTCATGTCTACTTGATTGCTGCCACTAACGTCCTGCCTCTACTTTCATTATTTATAGTAGCCCTTTTGAATATATTGAAACCCTGGGCTGTGACGTAATAAGCTACAAAAGAGGTGCTTTTATAAAAAAAATCAAAACATACTCGTACAAATCTTTACATTTTGCTATGTTTGTAATCTCTCTATCTCTTCATTCAGAAATATTGTTCATTTTTTTATAAAGATGATATGATTTATTTTAGCTGAAAATATAAACATTGATAACCGTTAAAAACAGGCCCTGTATTTCTTTTAAACATTGATCGTCGCCTTCCTGCACATTTAGTCTTGAACCGTCCAGTTTGAGTTGTCATGTATTCTAGTGGTTTTTCTTGAAAAGAAGGGATGTAAAGCGTTACTCCCTTACCCTCTTTAGTATTTCTCTCAAAATTATTTTAGTCCAATTTAATCTGGTGACTACGTTTTAGGTTTGTGTGTATTAAGCATAGACGGTCTCTTGTAGAATAGGTTTTTTTTTCTAAATAGCCTTCAGTTATATGCCATTCTGTATTTGACTGCATTTGATGTTAGAAACTTGAGCATATTTGCAAAGATATAATGATATTAGAAAAACAGTATATTATGTTGCAATGAAACAATAGTTTATATATACTTTTTTATATTTTTGAGGAAACATATTCCATTGTTATAATAACTAAATTTGTTATTAAATAGTCTCATATAATTAAATCAGGTATCGGATAAAAAATGCATGGTTAGGTTAATTTACAATTATTGTGCTTATTATATGTATATTCTAAAGATAAGGAAGTACTCTTTATGACTGCGTCTAATGACTATAATTTTACGCTTTTAAAAAAGTAGAAATATTATAATTTTAAGCACAGAATCGCAATTATCAAAATTATAATGTTTTTTTTATTTAGAGTTTATCTATTTTATTTTGATGTAAATTTAATATTTGTTGAGTATTGTGTATGATATAATGTATTTAAAGATGTTTAGAAAAACCACCTTGCTATCTAGTATTCAACATAGTCGTTTACAGAGCATGGGGGTCTAGAATCAAAGTCAAGAAAAGCAGACTTAAAATATTATAAATATTAAAATCGCCTCTAGGTGTGAAGAAAAAGAAAACTCTTACAGCTGAAACGTTTCTTTATACAGTATTTCTGTAATTATTTGTATATAAATAGGAAATGTCAGAGATGTGACTCAAAGAAATCGGACCCACCTGCACTTTCATGCGATAGCACTAAACTCTGCATAGCATTTATTAATAGAATCCGCATACAGAATACTTGAGTTTAGAAGTCTCATATATTTTTAGTCTTATAAAAATTAATCTTTTTAAAATTGTAAAACCAACCTCAACACGACTAATTATAATAAAAACACTATCAATAATATCACTGAATCAACAAGTGCATGTAATGCAATTCAATAATCATTTGGGCTGCATACAAAAAAATGCGCTAAAAAAGTGATTCATTAACAAACTGCATTCGCATCGAATACACATCCGGGTTCGCACACTTGCATGAAAATTCACATGATTAAAAAAGGTAAACAAATTGCATTGCAGTGACCGCCAAACTGAGTTGAATGGATTATTATGCAATAGATGACGGCACTGAGTCAATGCACCGGACTGCAATGATAATTACGGAACAGCGTGCAAGCCGCGGCGGCCGTGACAGTGGCGGGGCCAAGGCTGAGCTCGGCGGGCACTGTCTCCATTTATAAACTCACTATATTAAAACTAATTAGTACCCACATAATTTGGGTAATTTATTAATTCACAGCTATTTAAGTAAACATGACGTGACGCGAAAAATCTACGATATTATTTGTATTTCACGAGAGATTCGAGCCTATTCTCCACGAATATAAAAGCCAGGTGCTTCAACTAGTTGAACTACATTGCATATATATTATGTGCATTTACGTATTAATATCATATTTAATTTAAAAAATAAAGTTTTCAAGTGCCTTCCGTCAGGATGGTAACCATCAAATTGAATGTATGTTTTTCCGAAGCCGGATTTATTAATTTGGTTGTACTCTCGACTTCCAGCTTCTGGCGTCAATATCCACGTTGATTTTTTTCTTTCCAACGCCTTTTTTGTTTGAATTTTTCCTTGGACAATCAGCGGCAAAAAGTTATTATTAATTTTGCAGAAAATTATGGCCAGGAGTTCACTTTTCTTGCGCATTCTGTGCAAGACTCATAGCATTTTAAGGATTCTTCTTTATATGAGAATCTTTGGCTTTATAGCCATATTTCTGCTGCCTAGATTTTTTGCATTGTTGCTATCTTATGTGTATAGGCCTCAACTTCATACAAAAGAACTGAGACTACATATTATTTAGTAAAACTCTACCGAGTTTTCAATGGTATATCTCTGGCACATATAACGTTTCATAAATAGTTATTTCGACTGCCTCGATTTCTATTAAATTTTATAAATAAACATTGACGTTCAGGTATAATTTTTAAAAATTTATCCTTTGTCGCAATAGCAATCGCTTTGAGATCCAACCAATGGAATCAACAAAAAAAAAATAAGCGCCGATAAGAGTTATATGTAAATTGCAATCACTTTGGGTTTATATTTAAATTAGACGCTTGGCGAATGGAAAATGACGGTATTGGTAATGAAAAATGAAACAGTTTGCTTGGAGGTAGTACTGTTAAAGCCAATGCAATCGATGTATCGATTGTACAGAAAGGTAGCGTTACAAACTAAAATTATAAGTACAACGCGTTTTCACACGCAAAACGTCAAGAAAAAGAATCATTTGTAAAAATAATAATCATTTGTTAAATAAATAATGCCAACAGGATAAATGGACGTAACTACTTGCATTAAAAATAAAACATGAAAAAATCACAAAAATATATTTTAAAAATACCAAAAAAAAATTGAGACAAAAGAACCTTCGATCAAAAATTTAAAGACACATTTAATAGAAATTATTTGCAGTAAGGCAAATTGATTCAATATTTTCGTGCAGTCGTTTTTTACTATCTTGAAAAACTGATCCTATCGAGTTGTAACGATTTTATTGAGAATTGTTGATCAATTTTTTACTTGAGCCTTTAACACAATGATGCAACTTTGTTATACATAATGACGATGCTTAAATTTTCAAATTTACTCGCGCACTTCAGAATCAAACTAATTTTAAAAACATATAATTTTAATAAATGCTCGTCGTAATTGATACTGTTATTAAAATGTAAATTTTATAGCATTCATTCCGAATTAGTTATGCAATTCTTTACGTAAAAGCTGTGCAATCATTATTAAAATTTACAATATTATTACCTCAACTAACTGTGCAGCTGTATTGCTCATTAAAATTAAATTTAATTATTTTGTGATTTCTTATTAAGTGTAAAAAAATCTTGCGATTCCTCTTCGTCGAGTGCTTTTCCTCAAAAGGAAGTTGGTGACTATTTCACTTAACATATATTTTTTCTGAACCAGTCTTACGAATTCGGCTGTACTCGTACTTCTGACTTCTAGCCACTAATCACAAATTTTGCATCCACGTTAGCCTTCACCTTGCAATGCCTTTCATTCCATCGCTTTTTTACCATCGTCAGGAGTTCTGTTTATTTGCGCATTCTGTGCAATTTCCATTCTTATGAAATTGAACTGAATGAACTCATGGAATTTTAATATTGCGATTAAAAGACAGCTGTTTACAAGTATTTTAATGATCCACAAACAACTATACGAATTTATTATTTTAAGTATATGTTATATATATATATATATATATATCTGAATTAGGCACAATGACCAAGGTGTTGCATAAACCTGTTATATCTCGCACGGACGAGATTTCCTCTTTACATTTAGCATGGAAATAGAACGGTGTATTCTGATAAATGGAATTATGCAATGGAACTGTTAAGCCTTGACATTTGCAGCATTCCTAAATGCTGGAAGCTGCTGTTTCATCGGGGATGCATCACGAGCTGGTGATTGAAGATAACTCCTATCTCGGTACACGCCGGCAGCATCTTGCAGGCAGAGGATGACTCACAAGTAAAGATTTTGAGCTCTTGGAAAGAAACACTCCGGCGTCGTGGGTGTAAACCACCAGGCTTTAATTCTATTGAAAACCAACAAACATTTCCTTTTTAATTTGTGAATTTTAGAAACTCGAAAAAAATTATTCATTAAATTTCCCTTTTTTAAAATTTCATTTTTACCATTTTTACTGTGGTATGGAATCATAGAACTGCCAATCACTGGCCATATTTTTTTAAGCACAGGTGAGATTGTATTTGTGACTAGTTGCTTCATCTGTGGACCGATTACCAAAAAAAAAACGTAATTTGAACACAATAAACCAATATGGCTTATAAATACAAATTTATCAAATAATAAATCACAATCACCAAAGCAAGTATATTGTTATATCCACAATACAACAATACTATTATTAAACTCCTTACTTCAGTATGCAGTAATATGTTCAAAGTAATATTGAAAATTATTTAGGGTACTAAATTTACAACCACATATAGAATTTAAATCGTATTATTTGTATGCAAGAAGAAAATGTCTATTTACGTTTACGACTTTCTATGAATCATACCGTCAACCCATTGTTATGTGGTAGATTCATCATGATGCACACAAACAAATTGAAATGTTTAACACATAGTTTCCCAAACTATTCTGTCCCGTCGACCCCTTGTCGAGTTTTCCTGTTTTTCGTCGACCCCCTGCCTTGCTAATATTGAATTTTTACAAATTCATCAACTTCAAACATATTTTTGACATCTTATATAGGACAATTCAATTTCACAGGGTTTACTGTACAGTAGGTTTGAAAATGAAAAAGTTAAAGTACATATAAAGTGAATTATACCTTTATTAATTAAAAACACACAAAATTCAAGTAACATTCAGAAAATCAATATTTTTGACAGAGCATACTTGGTGGAATTCCATTTTAATATCTTAAATAGAATAAAACACATTAATTAAAAACATACAAAATACTTCTACGCTTCAGGGCTTCGATTCGTCACAAAGTACATAGATACAATCTGTGTTCGGTGCATTATGACATTTACGAAATGTCTAAATTTTGGTGATGACCTGCTAAAATGGGATCCACTCTCGTAGACCCCATTAACAGTTCATAGACCCCCAAATTTATTTCTCGCTGTCATCGACCCCTTGCAGGGCGAAATCGACCCCATTGGGAACCTCTGGTTTAACACAATGACAACTGATTTAGAATGTTTTGTAAACAATATTATTTATAAATATATATTTAAAATTTAAATATTATTTTCCATACATAAAAAAACACTGCTGAATTAAATTAAGATGCAGTATACTCACGCGCTTTGTTACGCACGTCTACAGTGTGTTACATAAAGTGTTTAGAGTAAAAATATAATTCTTCAGCTGTACATTTTTGTTTGTTATTAATTATAATCGTCTATGAGGTAGTTTAATACTGAAGCTATAATACAACCTCCATTCATTTATAACTCCAGCCACAAGCCTTTCCTCTTTTTTTTCTTTTTTTGATCTGGTAAGATGTAGGATACTTACGCGCTTTGTTACGCACTACTACAGTGTGTTACATAAAGAATTTAGATTTAAAATATAATTCTTCAGCTGAAGATTTTTTTTTAAAACTATTGTACGTTTATTGGTTGTTATTCATTATAATCGTCTATGAGGTAGTTTCATACTGAAGCTCTAATACAACCTCCATTCATCCATAACTCCAGCCACGAGCCTTTCCTCTTTCTCCGAGCGAGTGCGAGCCCAGGGGCCCCTCTGGGGGCCGCAGCGGGCGGGGGGCTGAGGGGGCAGAGTACCGTTGGATCAGGAAGTCTGCAAACTACTTCTCCGTGGGCGAGTCCCCACTCCGCCGGTGGACGTGGATACAAATTATCATTGGCGACTGCCTCTACGAAACTAAGAGGTTTGCGAACTGGTTTTTTAGGTCAATGTGAATGTTATATAATATTTTGATTGATTCGCACTGCGATGTATTTTTTGTTTTGATTTTTTTTTTTTATCTTCGATTCAACAGAAAACAAACATATTTTTGACCGAGAGTACTTGGTGAAATTCCATTTTAATATTTTATATAATAAGTAAAATACTTGAGTTATTTTTCCACGTATAGATTTTTATTAGACGACTGGTTTCGCCAGCCTTTCACGTTGACGTCCAACGAATGAACTCAGTTTGATAATGCCAACGTGAAAGGTTGGCGAAACCGGTCACCGATAAATACTTCTTATTTAAAATATTAAAAATATTTTTAATGAAATTAGATAACTTTGTAAGAATAAAAAAATGTTCATAGTTGCATCACATTGAAAATAAATCTTCATAAAATTTTTCTGTATGTAATTTAAGTTTTATATTTGTTAAAATGTGTTTATGCTTATCATGCATATTATATTATAATAACACACTACATGATCCAAAGTATCCAATCAATAAAAAATGGTTAATTTTGTTTGTGTTTTGGTACAGGATTTTTTTTATGCACTAATTTATTTATATATATTATCAGATTACCTTAAAGACGTTATAATGGTTTTTACTGATGATTAATATTTCACAGAGTTTCAGTACCAAATTTAAATTTTTAAAAATAGCATGTGTATCGCGAATTAATAAATTTATAGAAAAAGTATAAGAAAAGTACAATAATAAAAATTTTATTAGGGAGAAATTGCATTTTTATCCATTCAGGTTTTTTTAAGTAATCGATTCACGCATTTACCAAATATTTCTTTGACAACATGAGATTGTAGATGAATCTCAATCTCTTGCCGACTCTACACTTGCAAAAACGAATCGGATTGCTGCTGTTCATTATAATCGTTAGCAATACTATTTTATAGATGATACTTATTTAAAGAAAGTGTATAAGAAAAGTACAACAATGAAAACTTTATTAGGGAGAATTTGAATTTTTATCCATTCAGGTTTTTTTAAGTAAATGTGTGAATCGATTCACACATTTACCAAATATTTCTCTAACATGAAGTTGTAGATGTATCTCAACCACTTGCAAACTCTACACTTGCAAAAACGAATCGGATTGCTGCTGTTCGTGAGGCGGTGGGTTTGAATCCTGTCCCATCAGATTTTTCTTGTCGAGCACGAGTTTATTGCTTAAAATATACCACACCGGATGGATTCCCACTGAAAACATTATGATTGTAATGCCTAGCGATACAATGCTTTCCCATGTATGTATTAGCGCATTCCGCTGGAGGTAGCCGGGCCTCGGCTCCGCTGGTTTGGCGAGTGCTGCGGAAATGGGTCACCCCCCCCTCCTGGGGGTATTGCCCCCTCCCCCCACGCGGAAGAGCCTCCCCTCCCTCCCCCCCGCGCACGCAGCATGGCTGCCGCGGTTTTTAGGTCAGCCATGTTTGTTCGCGAGTTTTAATTTTTAAATTTTAATGCTTAATTATGCCGACTCGCCGTCTTCGGAGCCGCGGACGTGGACGCGACGGAACAGCTATCTCGCCATTTTTGGTTCTGGGAAAATTTTGGTAATTAATATGAAAATGTAATCTCGTTTCTTGTTTTCGGCTTTTATGTGTGCTGAAATCGCGTTTAAGCGGTTTTAATCTAATTTATTTGGACGGAATTCTTGTAGTTTTATTATGTAATAATTTTATGTTCGGATTGTTTCATTAAAAATAATATCATTTATGTACTGTTTTTTTATTAGGTATGCATCATTTATTAAATTTAAAAAATAATAAAACCATAGCATAGAAATAAATTACATTAGTATTTCTTTCATATATTTCTGTTCCAATATTTTATAAAACTATCAATATATTGAATTTGATGAAAAAATATATTCCAAGGTACGTATATGTATAAAATTATGCTAAAAACGATTATTTGTAAAAATATATAAGTTCTCGCTAGAATGCTTATTTTAATACAATGATAAAATCTATTATACATATTTTCGTTACACGTTCAATAATATTGGTAAAATATAAAAAAAAAAAATTATTAATGTTTTCAATGTATAAGTATGCAGCAACCACAATTACTTAAAAAATAAGATTTTCAAAACCAAGCAACTGCACTAGAATTCCTCGATTTAAAATAAAAAAAAACACCAAGGCTTCACACAACGCAATCCCAGCACAATGCCTTGAACATTACAGTTGTACCATAAAAACAAAGCCCGCTTGTGTATTAACGCACAAAAAACTGAACAATTGAATTGAATATCGCGGGCATTTTCAATATCCGTTTCCAAGCATGCGTTTTTCACGGACTCGAGCCGACACTGACACGGTGGCTTCGTTCGTTGCCCATGACATCCAAGCGGGTCGTTACGTAAAGCACAGCCCCACGAATGTTACGCCAACGCTGAAAACTATGCCGCCGGAGAAATGATCGCCTCACTCCGCGGTTTCCTCATCACAGTGATGATGATGATGATGATTCTCGGTGCTTGGGTTAATAATTTAAAATAATTTTTCATATACTCGGAGTGACACTGACACTGTAGCTCTATTGCGTCGCCCATGATATCCACGAGGATCGTTGAAGTGTGCCGCCGGAGAAATGATACCCAAACTGACGCTTTATGATACCCACTGGGCTTGGTTTAAAAATGTATTTTTTTTTAAAGACTCGAGCTGACACTGACATCGAGGCTTCGCTGCGCTGTCCGTGATATCCGATCAGGTCGTTACGTAAGGCACAGCCCCACGAATGTTACGCAAATGCTGGAAAGTGTGCCGCCGGAGAAATGATCACCGAGCCGCGCTCGCTCCGTGGTTTCCTCTTCACGGTATTGCTATACGATAACCACTGCGCTTGAGCCGATTATTAAGATTACATCTGCTGTGTTGTTGCTTGTTTTGAGATTCATATTTAATTTTTCAAAAGTATTTACAACTGTAAAAATCTTTTGGCGGTTTGTAATGAATGAAAATTGGTAAAAAAAAAAATTATTCTTCGCGTCTCTTAATAGTTTCAAAGGTGATATTTGTATGGCATTGATTAATTTCTAAATTCCTAGTAAAAAGTCCTCGCTCCTCCACCGCATCACCTCCGTGAGTCAATGTGCGCAGGTATTGCTCAACCGAGGCTGGGCAAGGACACGTCCGACCCGTGCGTCACAGTATAACGGCTCATTCGCCGTGAGTCTAAACATGGTGCAACACTCGCCGGCATCCCAAATATACGCAGATCCATCCACACGCGTGGCACACTGCAACGCGCGACCTGCATTTATAGACGCAACTAAATGCCGAGACGGAAAGTCCAAAGTGGGCATTATCAATATATTTTTAGGTCGTTCTACGTATTAAAAACAAAACTTATTAACAAGCTTATTAAAAAAAAATTATTAAATTTACAAAAGCTCTAATGGTTAAGGTTTTAATATAGTGAGTAGATATCCCCTTATCCTGCGCGCAGGTAGTGAGGCTTACAATGTGTGATTTAGGTAATAGCGTACATGTATTTCTTTATACACACTATTGTACTATGCAGAGAAAATATGTAAAAAATCCTTTTTATGCATGTGTTAAAATATACGCAAAATCAATAATTTAGAACTAGATAACAAAGATAGAGATTTTTACTATGTTTGGAAAATATGTAAATATGAAGAGCTTGCACATTACCACTAAGTATTATTACTAATATGATTAGGCACATTACTTCATACATAGAAGATGATTTAAAGAAACTCTCAGAAAAATATCATCGTGATTTGTGTGGGATTTGAACCCACATCCCCTGGTTTACATGACCGGTGTACTAACCCTTGTACTAATGAATCACTTCCGTTTATCGAGAATTTTTAACAATCATACTCTAAATATGAACCAATGTGCCTAATCTATGTATGAACTAATGTGCCTGAGTAATAAATACGCATCTGATTGACGTTAATCAAAAAATAGACACTAAGTATTAAGTGTTTACTGCGTTTTAAAAATATGTCAAGAGGTGAAAAACCTATAAATAACGTGTGAATATTGAACGCATTTGCATTTTTTTTTTTTAATTTTCTATGTTTTTAGGGATATGCGTGGTTATCGCCTGATCTTGCTCGCGGGTTGTGGGGCTTACAAGGTGTGACTTAGATGGTAGCGTACGTGTATTTTTCTATCTTCGTTATTGACGTTTGCGTTGGGAAAAAATATGTTACACGATGAAGATGCTACACACCACAGCTGATTGTTATATATATTTTTTTTATTTTAAATATGTCATGCAATGGAATAGCTGCACGGCGGCGACCTAAAGCGCGTGTTTCGCGGGCGTTGCGCAACCGCGGCGCAAGATGGCGGCGGCCCAGTCCGCGCAGGTCCGCGGGTCCCGTTGCTAAGGAAAGTGACCTCCGCGGGGTTACGTGTGTTGTGTAACGCGTCAAGTGCGGCGCCCCCCTCCACGCGCAGCCTCATTCTGCTCAGAAACACACGAAGAAAAAAAAATTATGCACATAATTTTTTTTTTTCGATGAGCCTACTTCTAGTATGCAATCTGGAAGATTGCCTCTACCAAAACAGGCAAAAAGCAATCCCCCCCCTCCTCCCCCACCCCCACCCCTCCCCGTAATCCAGCCGCCCACAACCACCCACCCCAACACGGTGACACACGCCACCAAGCCAGAATGAAGGCGTTGAAGAAAAATTACATTTTTTCCAGCCTCATTCTGCTCAGAAACACACGAAGAAAAAAAAATTTTTTGCACATAATTTTTTTTTTCGATGAGCCTACTTCTAGAATGCAATATGGAAGATTGCCTCTACCAGAAAAGACAAAAAGCAACCCCCCCACCTCCCCCACCCCCTCCCCTCCTCGTAATCCAGCCGCCCACAACCACATGACCCCATGGTGACACACGCCGCCAAGCTAGAATGAAGGCGTTGAAGAAAAATTACATTTTTTCCTGTCCCGCCACAAAAGCAAAAGACAAGAAAAATAAATAATTTTTTTTTACACTCAATTGTCGTCGTTGGCAAAAAAAAATTAATTCAAAAACGCTTCTGTTCGTAGTGGAAAAGCATTTCTCAAAATCGCTGTTAAATAAAATTTATAATAATTCCAAGAACCTTAAATATGAAAGTTCATTGTATCTAGCAAGTATGTAAGAAATATATAGGTAGAGTTTATGGTAACTAAAATCTTAGGGTTCTAAATTTATTAACAGCCAACGTTTATTATTTACAGCTGTAGAATATTATTTTTGAAGTGCAAGAAACACCTTTGTGTGTCTATTATTATTAACGATGTTTTTTGTGACTTTAAATAAATACAGGAACGATTATAGAGAAAATGTATAGTATTATTTTAATTGAAACAAACTTCACAATTAATATTTATATGAAGATATTAAATTGGAGATCCACCAAGTATTCAGTGCTTAAAATAATGAATTTGGTTTGATATTACTTATAAAAATAATAAACATGTTAATAGAACTTTGATATATTTTTTTATCCAAGCTGTCGTTTACAGGAAGGTTTAATTTTCAATACTGCATATTTGTACCAAATATGAATTACCAAACGGCAAGGAAATAACGGAAATATGTGAAGTTTTCTAGATATCATGTTTATTAGGTGAATCAATTTGCTAACAACATTTAAAATTTTTATGAATATATAAATTATAATATAGACGTCATTACATATAAATTTAGTAAGATATAAAGTGATTTCTCTCGGTCCCTAGCCTTGGCCACCATTTCACTGTCACGGCCGCTCTCTAATTCGTAAATTCGACATCTCGAGAGGCGCGCAGCAGGTTCAAGCGACAAGCACTGCATCTAAAGCTTACTTGATATTTTAATTTATTAATTTTATTTATTAAATAGTTATAAAAACTATATGCTCACAATAAAAAGACAGATTGCCTCTGTTTGGATTCTTGAAAATATGGAAAGAAACGTTATAATTTTTGTTCATATTGAAACATAATAATTTTAAAATCTATTAGTATTATTTAAAAATACAGTGATTGGCGACTTTTCGGGTTTATAATGATTGGGAAATAAACAAGGGGGTTTTGATAAATAATACTTGATCACTGAATTAATCAAATTCTTCGATGGTTTATTGTCGAAAAGAGTGTATACTTTCTTTCATTTATATATAGCTCACTAAAAATACATAAAAAAACATTTACTAGCTTGTCATAGGGAAATTTTTGAAGTATTTTTTTTATTTAATAAAAACATACTGCGCTCAGTAATAACATTAGAAAGCTTAATTTTTTTACTTAACATAAAGCTTACCTCCACAAATTATCAAAACCTCAAAACATATCGTGGATATTTGAACTCAAAGCAATTGTTCTTTGTTCCAACACTACAGTAAATATCAAGTTATATAAAAAAAACGTTTTAGTTTAGGATAAAAATTATTTATATTTTAAGAATTATTATTTATTTATAAACATCAATTATATAAATAAATGGATAGCGCTTCAAAATTAATTGAAAATATGTTTTTGCCCTAACGGGCCCCAAAACGTACCGAAAGTCTGTTGAAATATGTTATGTGTATGAAATTTATAATAAACACGTAAATATTCTTTGAACTACAGAGGCTGGGGCCGCTTGGCTCTCGGCGTGCTTGACTTCTGAATTACTATGAAAATTCAGACCATCAGACTGGCAACTACTGCGCAGCCAATGTCCCGTTAGATTCCGTCAAAGAATTTCACAGAAAAGCAAGCGAGACAGGATTCTCTGTAGCTTCAAACGTGTTTGTCACAGCAGTTGTAGAATTTAACGCTTGCTGGATAATTTTTACAAGTTTTTATTCAAAGTGTGTACCATAGTATATTTATAAACATATTAACATCATATGTATGCGTTATTATTCAATATTGAGTTCTGAGAATTAAATTGCATTTCAAGTATTGAGAAATATACTAAAAAAATATTTATGAAATTAGCAACCACATAAAGTAAACAGTTGCCGTTTTAAAATAATTTTTGACATAAATGACAGAATTTGCATTGTGAATCTTCAAATTGTATTTGTAAATTTGTAAAATATTTCAACAGCTACTGTTGAAATACACACAAATATTATTTTAAAATATGTACCTCCATTTTGTGACATATTTTGGGTGAGTTTATTTTGTAGTAATCTTTTTTATAAGCAGACACTTTGAGCAGACTATGACAGTATAATCTCAACAAATCCGCTGCTTTATTTTTTAACGCACAGTAGTACCTTCATATTATTATTATAAAGCTAAACTTTTTATTTTAATGTTCACTAATTTGGTGCACAAAAATTCTCTAGATTCTGAAGATTTTACTAAATAAAACTAAAAAAATGAGATGTGTTGTTTTACTATATACCGAAGAGAGGTTTTGGAAGTTGTCAATTGAGATAGCTCCACTACCGGAACTGAAACGCAGCACTTTGCTCAAACACCGTTCACATATTTAATAGTACTCTCTCTATATTCAATATTTTTGATAGAAAGTACTTGGTTTTATTTAATTTTACTTCACTTCGTTTGATAATGCCATTCAAAAAAAATGTCATTAAAAAATTAAAGCATGGCGAATAATCACAACAGTATTTTATTTAAAATAGTACTATCTGCTATAAATCTGAATGATTTTCGCTATTTGATATTAACGGAAAAAAATCATCAACGCCTTCTAAGCCACAAACCCATGCCATCACGCGCCGGTGTTTCTTGCCGCAAGGCACGGGAAGTGCGGAGGAAGTTACCGCGCCTCGATACGTGGTAGAAATGTGAAGACAGTTTCAACGTGTGTGGCATTTATGACTGATTTACTGATGTTCAATTATAAGCAAAAAAAATACAACGCGTGTTACTTATTTTCATTCAGCACTATGACCAAATTAAACTAATTTGACGATATAAAACGGTTATTTTCTATTTTACAGAAGTGCCTTTTTTGGGGGCTTTTAAACACATAAAATATAAATTAAAATATGACAACAAGCGAACTTTTAATCTTGAAAATACAAATAAATATATTTTTTTTATTTTAGTCACTTAATCACGCATATAATAATGAAATTATAAAAAAATCATATACTTTAGTTTTTCCTGCAACGCCTGTTTTTGGGGATGATTATTTGAAACCAGACTAAATTTAATGTCAGTTATTATACCCAATTTTTTTTAATGAATTTCAAATACAAAAATAAAACTCAATTTTAGCATTTCAAAGAGGCGGTAAAATTTACTCATAGTTGATTTTACAATGAAAATGTCATCAAAATATCTATAATTTACTCCTCCCACGTTTGTATGCTTTGTGTTTATAACTACAAAATACCTAATCCAAGCACATTTTTCTGCCTAAATAAGCAATAGAATTATAATAATACCATGGACAATAAGCGTTTTACACATAAATTGAGCGTTTATACAAGAATAGCCAAGTTAATTGTATTTTTAGTCCGTTCATAGTTGTTTAAGTGATATTTAAGGGCAAATTGACTGTGTAATATGCATTTATCAATATTTTATTGAATATAACTGTTTTGTTATTGATAAAACACCACAAAAATATTTTAAAACTTTTTTTGTAATATCCGTCAAAGGTGCAGGATTTATAAAAGTTAAAAAATATAATCTTAAAGTATTACTTTATAACTAATATAAAAAAATAACAATTTAAACAGCTTTTCAAGCCACCATTTATGAATAATTTAAAAAGAGAAATACTGTTAAAGTATTTTGTAAATTTGATAAATGTTGTTTTAGGTGAGATTCCATAAAATATTCTCGTAAAAAGTATTCAATAGTTTCAGTATAATAATTTAACAGGTAAGATAATGCACACAATACCGCAGAATCACCAAATAGAGCAAAACAAACGCCATTTTCTGGTTTTAAATATTCCAAAACCTGCGCGGTTATGATGTTTACCATTTTTCTTTAACGCTTGGCTAGTCTCCCACAAATCTTGTCTTTTTAGATACGAAAACTACACGTACGTGTTATATTTATACTATCTGATCTATTTGCGTAACAATTTCTTGTTTGTAATTTGAATTATTTGACCAAAAATGAGATCTCAGAACCGCGGATAAAAATTGGAAAAAACTGTAAATCCATTTTATTATCACCTTTGTAACAAAAGCTTTCAGTGGCCTTTTAGCAGTTTATAAATTTGCTTGGATTTCTAACGTTATATATAATACTGTTGTATTGTTCAGTATTTTTAGTTATTTTCAATTTAAAATTTTTATTATGTTAAATATATAAGAAAGTAAAAAATATAAATATATTGAATAAAATTGATATAAGTACTTTTCAATTACATATATAACTGTAATCATAAAAAAAGACAAGGCAAATTTTAGGGAGGCTTATTTATTTGGATCAACTGAAAAATAGAATGTCCAAGAGAATGTCCAGAAAATCCAAGTAATTATTTGTTTTAAATAACCATTAAATTGTTGAACCCAGAATACAGCTGGTAATTATCTTAATTTAACACTAACACAAAAAAAACAGAATTTTTTTGGTACATTTTTAAAATTTATTAGATTGCTTTTCTTTAAAATTTAACAAGCACGAAATAAAAACCTAAAACCTTATTACAAATCAGAGCAATGAGCCGATCTGAGATGTGCGGCAGAGACTTTCCTTTCCCTTGACCAGGTTTGGCTGACGACAGACCTCCTCACTGCTCACTCTTCACTCTTCAAGCCTCACCTCTCACTCCTCAGTCCCCGGAGCCACGTGCAGTGCTTTCCCTCGAGCTACACTGAAGAGTTGTGGATTACTTACTTACCTTGATTACCTCCAGCGACACCTCTTTCATGGTCACCTAGTTTGTGGAATTCCAAAAAAAAAAAAAATACGAGATAACAATCGATTCGCACATGTAACGACAAAAAAAATAGAAAATTTTTACTGGCGCCATGATTTCAGTGAATGCAGATGAACTAAAGCTTAAATCCTTATATAGAAGTGCAAACCAATGAACCTGATTATAGGATAAATATTATGAAAAGTTTATTATTTTAAATTATATTTACTAAGAAAACCAACAAAAAAAAACCGCAAGAACTGTACAGTTTGAGATTCATATGTTAGGAAGAGATTAGTTTTATAACTACTGAGTTATCATGACAAATCATTTTTTTCTTTTCATAATAAGTATACTCTGCGTACAGAGCATTATTAGATTTCAATATAGTAGGTTGAATTGACAATATCTATAACAATTTTATGGCCGTATCAAATATTTTGAATACCAACATTCCTTTGGAAATGTGCGCCAGAACATAGTTTCTTACACGTGCATTCAGTTAAAAAGATGGCTTTAAAAGTCTTAGATTATTATTAATTGTTAAAAAATAACTTAAGTACCTAAATGATACCTGCATATATTATAAATCCGTACCCGTATATTTTCTTTATTTTATAGTAAATATTACACAGTACATGCCATGTTTTATGAAGCCACATCTTCAACCATCATTTGACACAAAATAGGCGATTAAACAGACATAATTTTCTTTTTGAGCACCACAAGAGCTGGAAAACTGTCAGGTAATCTTCCAGCTCCGGCATCATCTCTTTTTTTTATTTATGCAGCCTCTACGAAAATAATCAATAATAAGAGCAGCTAAATGGGGAAACTACACGAAAGATGACATTGAAGCTGCGACGCGATAGCCCGATGGCGCCGAGGTCACGGCCTACTTCCTGTCATCCAAACCAAAATGGCTGCAGTCCGGAAGCCGAAAATTTCTAAATTTAAAATTATGAAAGCGACTGCAACGAAAGTCGCCCGGCCTTGATGGATGCAGCTGGCCCTTATGTTGAAATATTACTCTTAGATTATAACATTTTTAACATACTGACATCAACAAACAGTTAATTTTATAATTTATTAAATATCACAAAGTACATTATAAGTTTTCATCTTTGGAGAAACATAATGAACACCAAACATCCCAAAAATATCCTAGAAAGTTTTCGAATAAATATACACACATTTTGTTTGTGCAAATAATTTTTTAATAAACACTTGCAATAATAATTTATTAATCAAAATTTTATTATCATATGTAGAATATCGTCAATCAAGGTGTTTTAAGTTTTTCGGGATAAAATCAGTTAAATCAAAAATAAGGTTTAAAATAGCAGTTTTTTTGTTGTTACGTTGAATGTAAAGTTTTCATTACATTTGAGTCTAAATAAAATAAGACATTGAATGTTTGACCATAGTTAAGTGCCGATTATTGTCTGTCATATATTTTACAAACAGTGAAATTATCCAAGGTTATTTAGATATGAGCTATCAGTAATAACCAATCGGTTTAAAAGTATATCCAATATATGCAAATTGTAACCATTTCCGATTTACTTAAAAAATGTATCTGATTTTATCGGACATCTGCCCTTGTTACTTATTATGCAAGAAGATTGTTTACATTCCACGTAACTTCCTGGTAGGTAATGTCACTATTGGAGAGACGCCTTTCTCCATCGACTGTTACTCAACGTAATAATTTTCGAGGTCAATACAGATGCAAAAAAAAATATTTATTCTATGAAATATTCTACTATGCTACTTCTGTTCAAGTAGTATGCAAATATAATAGTTGCGTAGTTGCAACTTCGTTTTATACGCGATTGGCCTATTGGATCCTGTTGGTATAAATTTCCCATGTGTGTATTCCAACTGATAATAACTTCTAGTTGCATTATGATCAACAAGACGTCAGAAAACAGAGATAAATTTCTATGCGAAGCAAAAGAATGCGATGAGAGATCCACTCGCTTCCTCTCGGCATTGCGCAACCAGAGCGAGATGCACGCAAATCGGTTTCGATCTCACGCCGCAAGTAAGAGCGAGAAAGCCAACGGAAAGTGGACGGCTGCCGAGTCGCGGCTGTTTCTTCGTCACCCGAAGCGCACTACACGCGCAGCGACACAACCGACAACCGATCTGCAACTTGGGTGTTTTTTTTTTTAAGTGACGCTATCGATCAGTTACCATTTGCATATCGGCAAATGAGTTCTGTCGCTGTTTGTGCATCGCCCTAAACTACGACTGCAAGTTTTTGTGACCCATTCATTGTAAGCGGATAAGTCGTAAAAATATCTCTTGATATTTATATGATGTGTACACACTTGTGTACTTTACTTTAAAAACGATCCAAGGCAATTATTTTGAATAAAATTATTTATTTCGTAGAAAAGTAGCGATTATAATTGAAAACAAGTATCAGGTTTAATTTGTGGTAAGTTCAAATATCACATGTTTTCAAGAACCAACAAGGTTATAGTATTTTTTATTTGTTTTTAATTTTTTATCATAATTTAGTTTTCACATTTTGACTGCATAATCTTTCACTAATTCTATTGAACACATATTCAATACATAATTAGTTTGACAGTTTTTTTTTATTTCGCTATGGCACCATTGAGATATTAAAAGTCACATAGTCTGAAAATGCAAGGTTATGTTAGATTAGAAATATATCGGGCCAAGTGCACGCTCTATCCGAGATGTGTATTACGAGCTATCCACGCAACCAGCCAGGCCGCGCAGGCGAGGCGCGCCGGCGACACGTAACACTATCCGCGACCGATCGTACTTTCTTCCGCTTGCGGCCAATTGTGCCTCTCTGAATGGAGGGCAACGCAGGGGTGGCCAACCACACGCTGCTAAATAAACATACCTTATAATTAATATTTTATAAAACTTATTATTCAATATGACTGTCTGCAGCATCAGCGGCAGTTCAGCCGACAGTCAGCACCAGCAAAATCGCTGCATTGCTTTCATCCTCCAAAAGTGAGATGCACCCAAGAATTTCCATAAAAACAGCCGACAATTTTTTTTTATTATATTCAAGTCTACATCAATCTAATTGCCTTTCAATCAACAATTAAAATTGATACTCAAAAAATCAAATTATGAATAAAAAGGAAGTATTCACTTTAAAGATGCAGAAATATTGTTATATGTGGTTTAGTAAGCACAGCTGAAAATTATTATAAAATCATTCAAACATATTAAGTTTTATATACATGACAAATAAGTGTTTTTTTGTTGATATATTTTAGTCAAAGTAATAAAGTTGTAAATGCAAAAATAATTAGCTCGTGTTCATGGCTCGCCCGCAGCTGGTTGTCGACCCCTCGCTGTGCCGTGTGAGTGGAAGGAAAGTGGCGCAAGTATTTTTTATTGTTACTTCATAACGATTTGTTTTTTTTCTCTCTCCGATACCATTCACCTTGGTAATGAAACGCGTTGGTGAGATAACCGCCTCTCGGGCCGGGAACGAGTTTGGGACTGCCGCCGCCAACACCGCAACAATACCACATTAAAAAGATACATTTCTTATTCCTCTACAATATTGTGCTTCCACTGTCGTACGATATAATGGATAGCGAACACGGTTTAAATTTATTTATTTGCTATTGTGTAAGAATTAAAAAGCTTTCCGTAGTGCATTTCGAATTATACATACCTTCACGAGTGGCGTCCGCAAGACCCAAAATCTAAGACAGCACTTTTATTATTTAAAATATTATTAAATCTTATAAATTGCTTCATAATTATAAATGATATAAACATATTCTTCTTCATGTGCTCTTATTCGAAGGAGATTGGTGGCCATCTCACAAAGCATATCTTTACTGGGCTAGTCGTATTAGTTCGGCTGCACTTCTGTATCCCAACCTCTGGCAAAAATTCCACATCCATGTCTATCTCCATCCAGGTTTATCTCCTACTCATTCCAGATCTCGTAGAAGTAGTTTTCTGATGTAAATGTAACATGATCTCTTTTCTACAGATTAGGCCGTAATTTCAGGATTTATATTATTTTCTTTAAGTTTACTCAGATTTTCGCATATTTTCATATGTCATATTTTTTTGTGGGTTTTAAGTATAAAAGATAAACGTGAGAAATGTAACAAGTCACAAACATTCATCGCACCTGCTTCCTTCTAGATTTTTTTTTAGGAACCAGCTTTGAGTCTAACACATATTTTTGACGTCCACATATTGCATAAATGTATTACTCTAAAAGAAGTAAGTATGGCTTACTATTGATAAAGTAACCAACTAAATAAACATTAAATTATGACCCCGTGCGAGTCTTTATACAATTTTATAATACGAATAAATCAACAATAACGAGATTGTTTTCTAGATTGTAAAATATATTCTCGTTAATCAAAAAAACCGTTTATTCAATTAAATCTTAATTAATTAAATTAATTTATATTACATAATAAAGTCTAAGATCACGCAATATAAATAACAATATGCATCTTAGAAACGTGTTGTCTAGTTAAGAGAAGAAATAATTTATTATGATTACGATCCGTAAAGCACGCACGAGAATTACCAGAGCAGAAAGAATCTAACTATAAAATATAAAAATAGTCTTTCCCATCGCAGGAGTCGTTTTTTTATAACCCCTACGTAAAAATACAAGTTAGTAAATATTTTCTAAAAACTTTACTACCACGTATCAAATTTACTTTGATTGTACATGTAGCAATGTTATAGCAGAATGATTCTTTTGAGTTTCACTCGATTCATTTAATTTTTTGAGAAGGACACTTACACTTCTTTTTTATTAAAAGGCTTTTTTTATGCATGTTAAAACGCGATACTCTGAACTAACGCAAAAGACATGAGCGATCGTTTAGTCAACGAATCATATTAATGACACCACTGTATTAAATTTTGCGAACGATTCATTTCAGATAAACACAAATAAAACTTAAACTTAAGTGTATTTAATATAATGACTCCTTACATTCAAATGAAGAGAAAAACAATAAAGCAAGCAATCGCTTTACGTTTGCTAAAACCGTTTTCTGCCTGATACACATGTCAGGATTATTTACAGGATTGTAAATTGTGAAAGTAAAAGCAAGCCATTCTTTACTGTTGCAATTACCCTAACTGCTTGTTTGTGCCTGTTGCCGACCAGAAGAATACAAAAGAATTTGGGCAAAAGGAGTCGAAACACAAAGGATTATATTATTTTATGACAGCATTATAGTAAGGATGCTTTGAAGCGGCCTGCAAATTACTGAGAAATGCGCGGTTAAATTTTTCGACGTGGTAATTCCCTTATTTTGAAAGAATTTTAGCACATCCATCAGTCTAAGAGGCCTGATACTGGCTTGAGGTAAACAGTTTAATTTTGCGTGTTCCCTCACGAGAAGCAATTTATGGCTGTATACTTTAAGTTGGTTATCTGTTCGCTGCAAGTTACAGACGTGTGTGCAGATATTTTGCTTACCATGATAAAACCCGAAAATGTGTAAGAAATAAAAATTTTAAGGAATTAAAAAAAGTTGCTTAAATACTAAAACCAACTATAATTTTTCAAAACACTACTATTTATTATTCATGTATATGGAACATCTTGATTCACTAATGAACTTATATTTTTAATAGAAAAGATCTTTTCGCTTTATAGAGGAATAGACAAGATCAAATTATAATAATGAATTCCTAATATTCACAATTAATACTATATAAAGTTAAAAATATATGTTATCACATTTTTTTATTTCAATTATTATACTGGCGATGCTTTTTTGAAAGAAAGAGTTCTCAATATTAAGTCTCTTAGACTATTAGGTTTTATTTATATTTGAACTTATTGAAATTACTCGATATTAAAGTAACGTCAGTCAACTTTCAACATACAGCCCTAATTATTGCAAAATTACAATTTCCGGATGGCTTGACAGTAAAAATATTGATAATTGCATAGTTTGATTATTTTTATGTACAGTATCTATTTATGCTTTCTTCCCATTGTTTATTGTTAAGAAATATTAAATAGGCTATTTTTTTAAGTTTTATGTCGTGATAAATTTAACGCAATGTTTTAATACATCCTCTAAGTAAAAACCGAAGCAATTGGACCTTTAAATTTTTTTTTATGCAGCCCAATGCCGAAGGAAAAAATAATTAATCATTTTATCAGTATAATATTCATGGCCACAAATAACACAGTTATTACAAAAATGTGTTTTTTGACAATAGTTCTGTCAACATTAAATCACTCAAAATAAATATCAAACAATTAAAGTTTGCCTATTCAAATATTGCATGAGGTGTGGGAAAATGTATTATCTTATCTATTTAAAATTATCTTTTAAGGATTGGCTGTTTAAGGCCTCTACACACGTCGCGACATAACATGCAATCAGCCTTGATTTTATTTGTTTGGTCATATGTAATTTAAAGCAGTCTACACATGTTGTAACATAAATGACTACCTAATATGTTCTGATTGTTTTGTGCATTTTTCAAGACATCAATTGGTGAATGCGTTTCATTTTAGGCAAATGCTGAGCTTGGGACGCATTTACTTATTTTTTCCGTATCCAGCTATACATGCGGAATACTTAAAAATGATTAATGTAAAAAAATGTAGAAAGAACAGCTATCTATATAAAGCTATAAAATACATATTATAAGTAATTAAACGCTCTTTTTTTTTTTTTAAACTTAAAAGTAAGCATTTAGAAAATGACATTGCTGTGCTTAACTTCTTATGTTGCCAGAGTCATGTAGATTGTATTCGAAGTATCCGTATTAATAGGGTCCGATTTGTCGCTTTAGCACCTGTTACTATTCTTTATTAACCCCTCAACGCAATTAATTGCACAATAACTATGCAATTACGTTCAATATTCCCGTATTTTGCGTGAAATTTGTTTCTTATTAAGGATTTCTTAACGGCTCAGTCAGTAAGTTAACCATATAAACGGTCTGTTTCCACTTAACTAATGAACGCTAACAGTTCAAACCAGTATTTTACTAAAACAAATATAGGAGCTCTGCATTTCAATAACAATATTTTACTATCATATACTTTACACAACCAAAGGCATTATTTTAGTTACTACAAAATTATAGTATTATTATGACGTCATAGAAAGCTAATTTCAGATAACAGTGTATTTTTAGATAAACCTGAAATATAGGGAATATTTAAATTGATAAATTAATAAGTATTATATGGTAGAAGAATATTCTGACTAAGTGACAAAACCTTTCTATCAACCAATAAGGATTCTCATTAGTTTATAAAACCAAACATTTTTAAAAAGAATCTCAATGAATTTTTTTTCAATTTCCAGCGTCTTTCATGGTAAACGGATGTGCTTTGTAAAATTTAACATTTTTTCTTTAAATAAAGTTGAGGAGTCTCACCCTTACTTAAAACATACACTACAATTTTCAACCCCTATTCATTGCGTACAGTAATTTTTCTTAAAAACTAGCGTGTCTCACGCATCCAAAAAACTACAAAATCTTTACATTTCGTAAAACGATCGAACTAACATCCGTCGGAAGTAGCCTTAAAAAACCTGAACCGCCCTGCTCCGTTCTCAATAAGGGAGCTAAAGACTTTTGCAAAAAAACTTAAAAAGGTTCCAGAGAATTTTTTGCTGATTGCTTTGTTGAAGAGGTCCTTTTATTGTTGAATTATCTTCACTTTCATTTATTTATTAATGTTTTTTTAATGGTTTTGATTTCACTTTCGATAGTACACTGTCGTATTTTTTATTTATAATTTTTGCAATATGTATGTTTAAAACAACATTCTGTAAAATTCTCATTTTAATTCTTTGATTAAACTATCCTGATAGAATAAATTGTACGCAAACAGAAGATATTTACTCACTAATATTTTTTTTGTATCAAGAGTGGGCGTATACTTTAATAGAAGAATCCTAAAATTATATGAATAACAAATAGTCAGAAGGATCAAAAGGTTCATAATATTTTTTTGCGGATTCATAAAACCCAGAACGCTTACATGGGAGATCTATGAGACCCATGTGGCATAAAGATCTGATCAATGGCGAATTGTATTGCACACGTACAGTATCAAATGATTAATCGCGGTAAAAATCTTCCAATGGACAAAACAACCAAATTAGGCTTTTTATGAAGCTTAGAAATAATGTGGATATGGTTGATTATAACCCAACTTCGACGTTGAAAAACAAGTGTGTTTTTTAACAAAGTGGGTAAAATTTAGTGAGATACAGTGTGTGTCTATTCTCAAACTGACTGTTGGGAAAAAATATGCAAGCTTGGCGCCCCTTTATGCCAGTACACATACACGTAAACCTCAGTTATAGTATTGTGAAAGTCGGGTAATGTTGTCGTGTACCCTTTCAGCAAAGGCTGGCTTATATTGCCTCCCCGTGAACGGCTGTTGTGTTACAGGACAATAAAACTTAATTTTATAACCGTACAGTCCGAGCCGCCGTGCGCATGTTGGCAATCCTTTTCGACCCAAGGCTTTGCTTTCAACTCTTTTACAGTACCAACATAATAAACATATATGCGCCGTTGAAGGTCGGGTGCTGAGAATCCACGCACCGACAAATGGGTAAGATTTTTATTGCTGGCTTATTTTATAGGTGATCGCTGGATACGCCAGAATCGTGTGTCCTCACTTTAATACTTGCCGCTTTTTCAGATGACTTCAGTGGCTGCAATTTTTGAAAGTAGCTGTTAGTTGAGAGTTATGCCAAACTAATAATACTGACTTGGGTAAATATATTTTCCGTGATTTGCACCTGAAGTAGACGTAAATGTACGCTTTTTTCCGTTGAGGTTTTTTTCAATTAACAAATGATTGGCGTACGTATTGTATAATTATAAATTATCAGTACGTGTTAGTTATACTGAATTATTTTTTTATTATAAAAGTATTTTAAATTTTTAAATATGCAAACAATGTCATTTTTATTGGTTTAAAGAAAAATATATATATATTGAACTTTATGATTTGATAGTATTGAGTTGACATTTTAAAACATAACGTAAATAAAAATAGCACGATTGTATTTAAAATTCAGTATATTTGTTTGACCATGACTCTGTATTGCTGTTTATTGCAGCAATAACATTTGTACCATCGGTGCTCTCTTTTAAAAAGGATTCTTCCCTGGAAGAAGAAGCCTAAAGCCGTTCGGTCATAAATATACTCCAATGTTTCTCAGTCGTAAATCACAACATAAGGTTCGTTCTCTTGGCACACGTTTTGAAACAACTTCGTCCGTTTCGGCAAAACTTCGTTTGTTCTGGTTTTAAAGGAAAGTGAGTTAAAACCTATTGAATTTTTAAACGCAATTTCGTACTACATCCAATGTACGTACGCCGTGGATTACACACAACAAAACTTTACATTTTATTTCAAGGCTGTTTTTAATCTTAATATCTGTGATATTTTTCAAAAGTACTGTTTTCTAAAAGCAGATGCGTTTATAGAACTGCCATATTTAAGGCAATAAAATAAATTGCTGTTTTTTAATTATTTTCAAACAAAACAGATTGTAACCGTGTTTTTTTCAACTGCTGAAAATAGCTGTTATTGAATTAAAGAATTTGTTATTGAAATAAGATAATACACAAAATAAAAATGACAAGCACTTTAATATTCATCTTAGATAATTCTAAGTACAATATTAATTCTTAGTACATATCATTATTATAAAAACAATATGAGACTTTAAAAAATTAAAGCAAAATCAATCTTTATTTTATAAGGAAAAAACAAATGGTAGGGATATTAATTTAAAACACAAATGCTTTTTATTCATAGCTACTTCCTTTGTCGAGTGGATCACACCCCCGCGGCGCATCGTTAGGTGGTAGTTCCTCTTTCACTTGATACGCCCTTGAACCTTTCATCCCCTACAAAGTAAGGGTGGTTTTTGCTACCTGCCGGAGGAAGTGGTCCATGCAGGGCAACAAAGGGAATCACTGCAACAGATGTTCCCCTCACAGCGGTTTTTATACGCTTTTAACGTGGGAGACTCATTCTAGATATAATAAAAAAGTAATATTTATTGTTTGATTTTTAAAAAAAGGCCGTATTTTTTTGTGAAATAAGTTGATTTTATAAATTTTAGCTCTGTAAAGGGTTCACATTTTATTCAGCTTCCTCTTATTTGTATCCGGCTGAATTAATTTTATCTAGTCTTGAACATTACAGATTTGTATCTACTGTTATTTATTCCACTCTTTCCTCTTATCAAGAAATCGCCTTTACATTTTAATAGTGTGCTTTGATTTGATCTTTTCATAAGAGTAGATTTATTCTGAGTTGTTTTTACTAAAAACCGATATATTTTTCTTAAATATCTTTTTATAATTTCAATTATCATCAATTTCAAAATACAATTTTCATTTTAAAACAATAACTAAACCATTAATACTTTTTTTAACTGAAGTACTCATTAACTACAATTAAGTATTTTTGCAATTTTTTTAATATTAAGTAGAATATTTTACAATAATTTTTTTTTTTTAGTTTAAAAATATAATAATCATTTATTGTTTCAATGGCTCATTTACTTGTGTTGGATTTTAGAGTGAAACTTTCTGCTTTAAGTATATGAAATAGATTTTATGAAACCTTCTCTGTCAAACGTTTACAGAGATACTTCTGTCAATATTATAATGATTAACTTATAGATATTTATCAAGACAAATACAGCTGTAAACAGGTTCTTTCTGCTGACTTGCGTGCAGGCATGAATACTCAATAAGTATGGTTAAATATTAAATAATTGATTAAGGCTTAAGGCATAAATCTGAATCTTGATACAACATCATTTGTCAATTTCAAATTGAGCCACCTGTTTAAGATGACCTTGGAAATTCCCCCTCGATCTTCTAACAGCCCCTCTCTACCAAATCCATACCCCCCATATATATCGTACTCTGCATGACGTTAGGGGTTCACTTATGAATGGACAAATACACCTTGTGGGAAGGTTGGCAAGGTGTACCTACTTGCTCGTACAATATCTCACCCCAAAGTAATCCACTACCTGAAATCGAAGGTCAAACACAGGTAAATAATGTGGGTTGATAATTTTTTTTATTTCGGTTAGCGTACGTTGATGAATTTAATAACAAATATCAAGGATCTTGTTAATATTTCAAATGAATATACTACATGGATCATCCCATATTCAATTAATAACAAATCATCAGATATTCTTACTTTGTAAGTGTTTGAAATGTTGTAAAAGTGTCCGCTTACAATGATTTGATACTTAAATATTGATTTATTATCTTTATATTTAGTAACGTGTATTCGTTTAAAAGCAATTAAGACTACAATGTTATCAAATGTCAATAAATAATTTAATACTGCCGTTTTGCAATCGAATTAATCGTCTCAATTTATATCAAGATAAAATATAAATTTAATAAAACGGTTTATGAAGATTTATTTTTATCATCAACTTTTATATACTTAATTAAACAAAATATAACTTCCATGTAGTGTATCCATACAATTTGATACATTTACTCTTAAAAAATAATATATACAAATAATTTATGAATATATAAACTTTATTGTTATATGCATGTTTGAATACGATGTACCAAGTTGCTAGATAAATAAATATAAGTGAATCGCAAGATTTATTTAAATTTTTTAAAGTATTAAAAAAGGAAGTGCTTGGTTTTGTTAAAACTATTTTTAAATAACATTAATCATAATTTTCAAATATTTTTTTTAAGTGTTACCATTGGTACTTTAAACACAATCCAAATGTAAACATTACTTCATTTTATAAAATAATTGTAAAAAATAGTGAATTCGAAAGCTTTTTATATTGTTGGTTTAATTTTTTAGATAACCATAATAGTCTTTCCGGTGGGTTAGTGTATTTACTCAGTTAAAAAATCCATTATAAGGGTTATTTTTACCCTAAAAGGGTGCCCTCGCACACCTGATGTTATACTTGCAAATGAGGTTGTTTTATAAACGGTTATGATTTAATAAATTTGAATGGAATTAGTTCACTTGAGCATAATTACGGGATAAAGGTAATTCAGAACCTGTGGTGACCACCTGTTGCCCAAGAATGGGCAAAACTCTAAAAAATATTATTTAAAACTGTATACAACGAGGTCTAATCTGAATTTCAAACTGAAAATTGATTTTTAGGTTTATATTTTACATGAAGTGGCTGTGAAGTGTACAGGAAAATAATTTTAAATAATTTTTAAATTTTAAAACAAAATCAAAGGAACTGCTAGGTGAGCTACTAAGTTTTTAGGTTTCACGCATAGATGGCGCTAACGACACACGTAGTTGATAAACATGTCTAAGCTTGTCTTTATTTTATAGCTTAGACATCTGTCAACAATAATCAGTCACAGTACCAACACATATTGCAACGCAATAATTTTTTTTCTATCAATGAAGATGTCGAGTTTTGTGTAAAAAAAAACAGGATTTGTGGGACGCTTTGCTTTATTAGTGTAACGGGTTAGCGGTAGAATCGATCGAAGCGATTCTACTCTAGAGTCTACTTCTAGTCCATAGTCCAGAAACATCTGTAATGATCAAGCGACCGTCGTTTAGGGGCGACAATACGTGGTCTTGGAGAACGAGCGACAAGACGACCGGCGCCAGTGCTTGACAGAGAGTCCTCGGAAGGAGTGCTCGGTAGAGAGTGCTCGGGAGTAGTGCTCGGGAGTAGTGCTCGATAGACAGGTTCTCGGGAGCCGTGAGCGCGAGATAGTCCTCGGGTGTCGTTGATATAAATATGTTGTTAATATAAATAATTGTGAAGACTCTGTATGATATAGGTTAAATATAAATAGTGCAAATAAATCATGTTTTAATTATTGGAGACCCGGCGCGTTACAATTGGTGTCAGATGTGGGGTAGAAATAAATAATTAAAATTTAAATGTTAACTCTTTGTATGACCTAAGATTAAAAAATTATTAAAATGGCAAAGCTCGTAAAGGTGAGTGACCTCAAAGTAGTGGATCTGAAGAGAGAACTCGAAGAACGAGATCTGTCAACCACAGGGTTAAAGTCAGCCCTTGTGCAAAGATTGAAGGAATTCCTGGCGCAAGAGGGCCACAACCCAGAAGAGTTCCTCATTGAAGTGCCGGTCAGCTTAAATGATATAATGAGAAAGCTGGACGAACGATCCAGAAAGATGGACGAACAATCCAGAAAGATGGATGAATACTCCAAAAAGTTGGACGAAATATGGACTGAGCAGTACGAACAGCTTGGGACTATGCTGGCGGATCACTCGACAAAATTGGTCGGAGTGATGTCAGGCGCCGGAAAGATTGGCATGAAGACTGTCGGCGTGGCCGCGGTGGGGGCCATCTCGGGCACTGTTGAGATCGGCATGAAGACCGTCGGCGTGGCCGCGGTAGGGGCCATCTCGGGCACTGTTGAGATCGGCATGAAGACCGTCGGCGTGGCCGCGGTGGGGGCCATCTCGGGCACTGTTGAGATCGGCATGAAGACCGTCGGCGTGGCCGCGGTGGGGGCCATCTCGGGCACTGTTGAGATCGGCATGAAGACCGTCGGCGTGGCCGCGGTAGGGGCCATCTCGGGCACTGTTGAGATCGGCACGAAGACCGTCGGCGTGGCCGCGGTCGGAGCGATGTCAGGCGCCGGAAGGGTTAGCGCGAAGACCGACGGCGGGTCGGTCGGAGCGGGATCAGGCGCAGGAAAAAGAGCGCGAAGAGGTGCACCAGGACCATCGTCGCGGAGCATGGTGCTTCAGAGGCGAGTGGCGCTGAGCAGAGCGCGAGGAGGTGCGACAGGATCATCGTCGCGGAGCATGGTGCTTCCCGGACGAGTGGCACTGGGCGGATCGCGAAAGAAGTGCATCGGGACCGTTGCCGTGGAGCATGGTGCTTCACGAGTGAGTGGCGTAAGACAGAACGTGAGGGAGGTGCAACAGGTCCATCATCGCGGAGCATGGCACTTCGCGGGCAGATTGCGCTGGGCAGAGCGCGGAGGAGGCCAGCAGGTTCATCGTTGCGAAGCATGGAGCTTCGCGGACGAGAGGCGCTGGACAAAGTGCCAAGGAGTCAGTCAACACTCTGCGAGCGAGAAATGTGTGAGGAGGAGACAGGACTGTAAAACATTGTATGATGTTGTGTTTTTTTCTTTAAAATAGTTGTAATTTTTGTGTTTTTGTAAAGTTATATTTTTGAGTAAAATATCTTTTTTGTAAAGTACTTAGGGCATGAAAGGGTTAAAGATAAGTGCGAGGATGTAACGTAGGTAGGATACAATAATACGGAATCTATGTTGCATTCTCGCACTTAGTCAGTTTATTAATAACCACTGTACAGAACAGATGTATTCGTCTCGACACTTTACACCACAGTTTTAAATTAAGTTTTAAAGAAAGTTTTAAATTTCGTGATAATTACGCTCGCCGACGGCCGCGGCTAGCAACGAGCGATCCTGTGGCAGATGTAAACACCAAAGGAACGGGATAGAAGAATTGTGGTTTCCTTGGAGCCTGGAGGATCGGTGCGTAAATCGATGGCATGGCCGGTGCAGGAGCGAGATTGAGCGTCGGATGGATCGGCGCGGGAATCGGCAGCGTGGCCGCGATGGAAGCGACATCGGGCGCCGGAAAGAACGGCGTGAGGACCCGCGGCGTGGCTGCAGTGAGAACGATGACGGGCGCAAGGAGGATCAGCAGATAAGGCAACGAGTGTTCCGGGACGAAACAATGCCTGAGAAGGGGGTAGTGTAACGGGTTAGCGGTAGAATCGATCGAAGCGATTCTACTCTAGAGTCTACTTCTAGTCCATAGTCCAGAAACATCTGTAATGATCAAGCGACCGTCGTTTAGGGGCGACAATACGTGGTCTTGGAGAACGAGCGACAAGACGACCGGCGCCAGTGCTTGACAGAGAGTCCTCGGAAGGAGTGCTCGGTAGAGAGTGCTCGGGAGTAGTGCTCGGGAGTAGTGCTCGATAGACAGGTTCTCGGGAGCCGTGAGCGCGAGATAGTCCTCGGGTGTCGTTGATATAAATATGTTGTTAATATAAATAATTGTGAAGACTCTGTATGATATAGGTTAAATATAAATAGTGCAAATAAATCATGTTTTAATTATTGGAGACCCGGCGCGTTACATTATAAAAGTCAATAGATATATGTTGTTGAAATTGTTAAAGGAAAGATGAATATTATATGTATATAAATACTACATAAATTAATTTGAATTATTACAAAGCTCTTTCCACGCCTAGTTGCTCCTATCTATATAATACAAATGCATGCGATCCCTATCCATACTTATTATGAATCAAGACGCCTAGTTATTAGTTTTTATCGTGTGATTGTTTAGTGACCTAACCGAGACAAGATAAAAATAGATGAGCATATCAGAAGGCAAGAGTGAGGTCCAATTATTCCGACAAAGTTTATATAATTCCCTTGCCAATTCAAACCAAATTCAGAGGACCTCCAATCAGGCCATAGCCGAACATCCCGCCAACTCCTGTTAGATTTTACTCATCCTAGTTAGAAGCATCCATCAAAGCAAGGTCCTAATTACTTATTTAAAAACCTAATTACTTATTTGAAGACCTTATAAAATAAAACATACATCAACTAGACTAGACTATCATCAGATGCATGACTAAACCCTTTAGTCATGCATCTGATGATGACCCGGTGTATAGGGTCGAAACTAGTTATGCAAATAATTCTAATAAACTCAAAGTGAAGACAAAAATACAAAGTTACTTTTTATCATTACAACTAGAAATGTAGCCCGTCATAAAATGACGTATTCGATGAACGATGCAATAGTGTTTGAACATATGTTTGGCTGACAATTAGATGAATATTTGTTTTCATTTTGTACACATATATTTTGAATAACCGGATATTAATTTCGAAAGCAAAACCATTCTAGGAAATATCACATTTCGTGTCACAAACAACGAATCACTTTCACTGCACTGTTCTTCATTAGATGCAGTCTTTAACACGTTCAATTGTGCTATTCTTTTTTAATTACGTTTGCTGTGCTTAAACGGTGTTTTTTTTTAGGAGGCATTTTAAGTTATTAATGATGTGATTAATAATTTCTAACGCAACTAAAGAATAAAATTGGTACTTGTGTCAAGCTGACATAAACTGGAAATTTCTTAGGAGCATCATATTTGTTTTTTTGTAAAAATTCTAAATTTGAAATTCTCGCTGTGAACAACAGAATCATATAATTCGTACATAAAGCATATTTGATAGTTTTATTTAATTAGTTTATGAATGAAAACCTATCGTCTTGAAATTCGGCACATAGGTGCGGAAAAATTTATTAAACTTACGTGCAAAAAATCAGCGTTGTATCTTTTAAGATATTCTATAGAGAACCAAAAAATGAAACATACACACACACAATGGATATTATTATAGTAGATAATGAATCTTCACCAATCAAATGCCTTGTCCCTCAAAATTATTTATAAAATTCCTGCATGTTTTTTTAATGAATGCCAAAGCGCGTTGAAAAACGAACAAGGAAATTGCTCCTTACGTCACCTACACGAGTGGAATTAAATTGGCATTAAAATTGTGCAGTCGAGATGACGTTCTGCGTGACGTCACAATGGTGCAGCCTCGGCGGCCTCGCGGGTGCATTGCCCGCGCCGCGCAGAATGCAGAGCCTCCAGCCAATGGCAGCACGCCGTCGCGAAGGTGATGGAGTCAATGTTAAGGCTGCAATTGCAGTCTATCGTGACGTACGAATGCAACTGCGTTTTTATGCTGTCATATATTATTATGGCAAACTTTACGATGTCGGAAAAAGCGTGATATTTTTTTTTTTTCAGCCTTTTAATTGCCTCTGGTGTCCAACTGGACAACAGAGGCAGTCCAATACCTGACGAAATCGTGTCATTTAATTAATTTAATTGTCACTTTATTTTTCTATATCGAAAGTTGATTTTTTTATAGAGTATTGAAAAAACTACAAATTATATTTATCTATTTTTTATTATTTAATTAACGTCCATTTTTAGGGTAAAATAAAATCTTGAAGATGTTGAAAAATTGGATAAAATGATGACTTTTCAAAAACAAAGTTTGTTCAAGTTTTTTTTTTTTTTTTTAATTTTTTAATTAATAAGACGCACATGGTTTATATCTAATCTTTTAATTCCAATTGAAAAAAAGACTTTTGAATGTTTAGGTCTCATAGAACAGCGACATGACGAATCTCGAAATTCCTACACTTCAATCGGAAAAACACATATTCATCATATTAATAGTAAATTTATAAGAAATAATAATATATTGTGTTCGGAAGAAGGGATGTATCAAACTTTTTGCATTTAAATATTTTTGATTGGTACAGTCGATTTTTCGCAAAACGGACTAGAAAATGATCAAAAAAAACTCGATTATGGGACCTAGACCCTTAATATTTCTTCATCAAGTGTCTCTCCTCAGACGAGGTAGACGACCATTTCACTGAGCATATACTCATGCTGAGACAAGGGAAAATAGTGTAGTGAGTCCTCAGGTCCTTCTACACTGCAGTTTTATATAGGAGGGGAATTGCTGTTGTCCAAATCCTTTATTTACAAAGCTCTGGCGTTAAGATCTGATACATTCTACACCCTGAAACACTGTACAGAAACATTAGAAATTAATACTTTATAATTTATTTAAGCAAACATAATAATGCTGTGTTTGAAAGAACCGTTTATTTTTACTGTGTTAATTTATATTTTTTTTAAATAAATATGTTTCGTTTATATTCAATGCGGTTTTCTGGCAAATGATGTTATTATTTAATCGTATAGGTGGTTCTGAACTAAAATCATTACAAAATTATTGGACAAAAAAGGCTTAGTTTTATATAATCATAATCACCAAAACGCTTTTCTTCTCGTCGTCAATAAAAAAAAGACTTCCTTTCGGCCGCCATTACTTTGAGAAAAACTACAAAATGGCGTCAGCAAAAAATGGCTGGTTAATCGCGAATCTTCACGAGGAAATATTAAAGGTCCGGCTGATAGAAATATTCATAATATACATCATATTGAATATATTTTCAAAGGATTTATTTTTATCTAATTTGATAATAAATATTTATTTTAATTAATCTTTCAAACGACTATTGCGACGCCATCTTTCGACAGTTGTCAAAAGCTTTCTAAGATAATATTTATTGATTTATCTCAGCAGTGGCATTGTATATCATTTTATAAAATCACATGGGAATTGAACACGTATGTGCTGAAAAAATATAGTCATTGAATTTATTAGAAATCCTGTTAATACAAGAGTTCCGGCTATGTTATAATAAGTCGTTAATTTTATTTTGTTATATTTATTGTGAATTTGATAATTACATTTTTCACAGATTAAAAACTAGGTTTTTACTATTCAGTAGTTTCGATTGGAGTTTGTTTAATTTTATTAATTTTTTTTTTCAAATTATTTCTACAGAAAGTGATTTTTGCCATTTTATACGAATGGCAGATGTGATGAAGATGGAGTGCTTGGTTCATATTAATTAAGTGGGCATTAATATACCTGGACCGCGTCTGCGGTAATGATGGTTGAGCTGCTGGCGTGCAACGACCCATACCCCAGGGCGTGACGAGCACCCCCCTCCCCCCCCTCCCACCCCCCCTCCCCCTCCCCCTCCGCCGCACAACCTCCCCCCCCCCCCTCGCACCACCCTCCGCGAATTGCGACGGGTGCGGACTTGGGTGTTCAGAAACCAATTTCACGCCATTCTTACAAATCCATGTGCGTAGAAAAATCGTTGAAATTAAAAATAATTCATAATCACATAGTAAAATTAAAAAAATATTTTCATACAATCAGAATAAATGTTGTACTGACAAATGCGAAATCGCTTTTTTAAACCGGTCGCGAATAAAAATTAACAGTTGGAAAAATTATATTAAAATATTTTAGTTCAAGAAGATCGAACACTGAAAGTAACGCACTTGTAGAAACGATGTTTCATTTTTTTAAATTGTTTTTGTTGGAAAGTCTTATTTTTTCCGGACCGCATTTTCCACCTCTGCGGCCCTGATCCGCGCCGGCCCCACCACTCCGGTCCCATGGCAGAGAACTTGAACCACCTCGCGTCTCAGGTGTTACATCAGCCGCTGCAATCCGCTGTTACCCAACCGAGACTCCGGCAGACAGATCTGGAGCATCACCGTCTCCATCAGCACCGGGTACAGCAGCACGCGCGTCGTCCGGGCGGTCGCGAACAGCGCTCGGAAGCCTTCGGGAAATGTCGGGTGACTCCGGAAAATTTTATAGAATACTGTCTACGAGTATCAACGATCCCATACTGAACGTAATACACTTACTACAAGCATTTTGTTATATTTTTTTATTAAAAATATAATCAATTTGAAAAGCATAAATAGCATTTTTTACATCCTAAGAAAAAGAAATAAATATTTCCAAAAAATCATGATATTGAAATGTTCGTCAAAAAACCTCTTTGTCATTTGTATAATATATCTCAAGTTAAGATCATATTTTTGGATTGAACTTCAATCCAATGCGTATTTATTACCTATTACAGGTTTATATTATTTACTTATATAATTAGGCACATTAGTTCACACATAGAAGATAGAAGAAATTCTAAGAAAAAGTTAGTACACCGGCAATGTAAGCCTGGGGATGTGGGTTCAAATCCCACACAAATCACGATGATATTTTTCTGAGAATTTCTTTAAATCATCTTCTATGTGTGAACTAATGTGCCTAATTATATTCAATAATTTCTTCTTCATCAAGTGCCTCTCTTCAGCATATACTCATGCTGAGGCAGTGTTCATGGTTTTCCATGGGGAATATAGTGTAGTGGGTACTCGGATCCTTTAAAAAAAAAAGTCTGCGTATTCCTGCTGCTCAATAGCATTATCATATAATCTCTTCCTTGCAAAGCTCTGCGTTTAGATCTGATACTCCTTATGCAGCAAGCTTCAAAAACAGTAGCAGGAGCCTCTCCACCTCGACAAGGTGCTTTCCAAAGCACATCCCTCCACAATCATTCCAAGTCCACTATTCCATTACCGATTCTTTGCTCAGAGTACAGAATGGCAGCCATGCACAAGCAACAGAATGGGGAGAGCAGAGAGGAATATATCAATAATATATCTTGAAACGCTGAAAATCAGATAATGTATATTCAATTCAGCAACTCTCTTGTGGACCACAGCTAATCAAATTGAATAGTGATTTTTACAAAAAACATGACTTAAACCTAAAGATGGTCCTAGTTACTTCTGAAGACTAAATCCATCCGCAGCAAAACACCCAATGATCTCAAAACTCAATAATCAAAACCTATACACAAATATGAATCCCTACTCTATAACAAATATGAATTGCCAAACGCCTAAGAGATTAAACAATTTAGCGCGTTTGTCTTTTAAGAATCTCTTCATGCCTTAAAAGCGAAAGCTTTTAGCCATTTAGATATTTGTAGATTGAATGTGAAGTATTACAAATTAAATTGGATTTCCCTATTTTAAACTTAAATAAAAACAAGACATATCCAGCGAATAGGATGGAGTACAGGTTGTATTCTTAGTCATACTGCTCTGCGAAGAATTCGTTGCCTGTAGGCAAGGAAATTGCATCCGGCCTCAGAGAGCTTCGTGCATCCTGTATGGAAGTCAGACAAATCCGCAATCATGCATTCTTGCGTATATATAGGATGATTCTTTACTGACTGATTCTTGTTGGAGACCTTTCGATCTATCATTTCTATTGACACATTAAAAATACTTGACTAAAATCGATTTGCATCGAATGTAAGATTCAATTGCAGTCGATCCATCAAAATACATAAGGCGTCTTTGCTTTGCGCTACCAAGCCCTGGTGACAATACTATGACGTCACTATTTCAGTGGGACAAGCTGTGAATATTGGAACTATACACAAGTCAGGGCAGCCAAAACCAACAGATTATGGGAATTGTCAGTTTTTTATGATTAAAAAAAATATTTTCCTTTTCCGAATATACCTAAATTTTTCATCAAAGCACAACCATTCATAGATTTAAAGGTGTTTAGTAGAGGAATATTCTGGTCATTGATTTAGTAAAGAATTTGAATATTTACATTCATTGTTTGAAAACAAGTCTGTCTTGATAAAAGTAAGTTATTTAAATGGATGCATTTATTTTCTTGTGGGTACTTTAATATCCTCATTTATAAAAAAAAATATTCGCTTTCTTAAGATATGTAACAAAAGCGCATTGAAATATTCCATCCGCTTTGTAATATTCAATACATGTATGAATTTCATGGTATAGCAAATAATTTAACATATTCAAATAACCTTGTATTATTATTGTGAGAAATTGGCTGGAGAAGGTATTCCTACCTGTCTGAATAAAATAGCAGGTAAAAGGAAGCTGTGTAGCTCTTTTGATGTCAATAAAAGGAATTTATCATATCCCCAATCTCAAAAATCTTTTCAGGTATCCCTTCGTGTGTCAACTACCTTATACCTGAATCGACGTTATTTCAATTTAACTACAAATATTTTTGTTTGCTTTCTTACTCGGTTTTTAGAACAGTAATATAATAATATTTTTAATTTAAATTTTTTTTTATTTGTGTGTGATTTATTAAGAAATCTTAAATATATAGCACACAGCTGTATTCATTTAAATGGATTTTAACTTATAATTTGGTTGTTATCTCCAAGGGTTTGTTTGGGTTAGTTTTATAATTTAAAAAGAGTAAGGGAAAGGTTTACCGACCACGTTGAGAGCGACTTAATATATCTGAAGGTAAGAGTGCACCCCTTAAGGCTGTTTAAGGCACGTCTGTGCGTTTTATGGACGGACATGCATCAAGTAATTTAAATAAGCTGTTTAATTTAAGCTGAAATACAATCTGCATCCAAACGGTAACTCACCAAGGCATCATATTAATTCTGGTATTTTTATACATTTGCCTGAAAATTAACACAAATACTCGGTTTTGAGTTATGTGAAGGCAGTTTTAATTACCATAGTTTGACACAAGAAATGCACAATTTTATCAAAAAATCAATTACAATTAAATAGTAAAGTTATTATGAAAATTTGCCTAGTGAATATCTATTCAGTCTCGAGCGGGTGTTTTAGTTCTATGCAGATCTTTACTAAGTCGTGGTCTTGTATTGGCTTAATGATGAACTGACTGTAACGGTAGAAATTAATAACCCCAAGTGTACTGTACTCAGTACCAGTACACTGAGGTTCCAGAAGTGGAATGCTTGATTGTTGATTGGGATTGCCTGAGATTCGCTCGTCTTGGTTGGACATTGATTGAAATATTAAACCGACTCAGATCTTCGATCGAAGTGCCGATTCACTATGACTGACGATAATATTAACGCATGTTTATTTGAACGCCGTCATGTAAGAAAATCATTTGAATTAAACTGTCAATAAACAAATTAAATTACGTAAATCAACATTCAAAGTTTTTATAATATATTAAGATTATAAAATGACCTCTACAAGATTTAAAACATATATTAAACTCATATAATGGTTATTTTTAGAACCTCTTATTATATGAAACATAAATGCAAATATCTATTATAACTGATTATATATCTTAATTAATCAAACTCCTTAAATAAAAAAACTACCCAAAAGACCACAACCGAAACCTGCTAAGTAATAATAGTAGTATCCTAATTTATCGTTGCGAATAATATTAAAAATACAACTGTAAAATACGTTTAAATTTTAAAATAGACGTTAATTTAAAAAGCGTTTATAAAAACAGGCCTGCTAGGCAGCTTAATAATGAAGACGCATCTTTAGCCCCTTCGGTATATTCTCTAAAGGCATCTGATAGATACATCATCGAGAATTCGCTCAATCATCAAGATGATACCGAATAAACTGTTCAATCATTGCGATTATACAATTATGTTAGTACAATGGCCGCGCCAGAGATCTACTAACAATATCAACTTGATAATGTTGCCGTAATGAGGTAGATCGATAAAAAATATTATAAGGATGTTACTTAAAACCTGAATGAAAAAAACGGCAGCTTAAAATTTAATATACACATTGTTAGAGTCAATCAAAAGAAGTTTGCCTGATGCAGTATCTTTTTACAGTGTTATTCTTGTATAAATATTGTATAAACAAACTATAAATGTCAGTTTTAATTAGGAAGGCTAAAAGATTATGCCTTCATCAAGTATTATGATCAATGATATATGCTTGGTATTTTATGATACTAATGATGATTCGAATTCCTTATCTTGTAGGCAATTCGTAAAACAATGATTTTCATATACGCCCAGTTAAATATTCATTTAAAATAACATGTTTTGAATTTAACATAAATTCAAAATAATGCTTGTACTGTAATATATTGCTTGAAATTCTCGCTTAGTTTCAGAGTCAGTAGTTTAATTGGGTAGAACATTAAGCTTCGGTAGCCCCAAAAGTTTCGGTTCAAATCTTATCTATATCTCGAAAAAAAACCTCGATGAATGGATATATGAGAATGTACAAATAGGAAAATTTTCCTTTATAATAAATACTCATCATCACTTAATGGTTACACCGTGGATTTTCTTTAAAAAAAACTGCGTGCTCATCTTTGCTATTCGCTGCATGCCACTTATTAAAAATTATATTCAATGATCTCCTTTTGAATATGCTTATCAATTTTTTATCGACATTAAATTATTTTCACATTAAATAATTTTCAATGAGAAATAACAGTTATTAAAGGTACCTTCGTATCAAATTATCGCTCGCTAGATTCGTCTGATTGATAAAACGTATTTTCTCTTCTTCTTGAAATAATTATACTCATATTTTTTTTTATCTCAATCAGGAACCATAAAATAACGGATTCCGTGATGTTAGTATCTTAAAATCGATGCTTAATTTGTACGAAATATTCCGCGTCTGATTTCATTGTTTTACTAAAAAATACTTGGATTTCTTCTTCTTTACTTCCTTTAGATACTTTTTTAATAAAACGCTCATATCTATGTTATATTTATATCAAAGATATTATAAAAAAAAGTATCATCTTTTGTAATTCTAGCATCTAGTTGAGAGATAATCCACTAGCGATTATCATTAATTATTTTATAAAAAATTTCACCCACGCAATGTGTCTTTGAAATAATCGATTCACACATAAAACTGAATCGAGACGCGCCACTTGCGCGCAAAAAAATTGTGAAATATCGTCGTTGCTTTACGTGTGTATGTCCATAACCTAAAAACATATTACACAAAAAAATAATCCATATCATAAGATCGCAACCTGATTAAAGTTTGATGATGATTAATTTATGATAAATATCGTATAAAAAATACATTAAAAATAAATTGATTTTTAAACAATATTATAAGCAAGCAAACAATTCCTTACCATATCCTTTCTTAGAAATGCCGGTTTTTCGGATACTATGTTGTTTTTTTAAATATAGAGACATTTTTCACTTATCGACCAGTTTCGATGTGTTTTTTTTCTTCAGTAATTTCATAAAGTATAATGCACTTTATCTCCCAGCTTGTGCTTGCTGAAAGATGCCAATAGGCAGAATGCAGATATTGAGCGTGTCGGTCTCACGCCCCGGCAGCGGCAGGCTCTGCTCGTGCAAGACGCCGCCTGAAAAAAGCCTTAATGCAATTGTCACGACCCGCCGAACACAATGCGCCTCCACCGTAGGCTGGATCCGGCAAACAAGGGTTGAGAAACAGGAACATTGTATCACATTGAAACACAGAAAGGGTTTCAACCTGATAGTGAATATATATATATATAAATATATTTTTTAAAAAATAATTCTGTAAGTAATTACCATACATTCTCATAATTTGAAACCTGCAACACTTTAACAAAAAAATATTATGAAATAATTTAAGATTCATAATTTTAAAAATATTTTTATTAAATTTTTATATTTATTATTTTGTGTATACAATACGCTTTTAGGTCCAGGCGAGATTTGAACCTACTCTCCCCAGCTTTCGCTGGATGGCGCCGTATCCAATTTGACAGGCGTGACTCTGGAACTGAAAAAGAATTATTGTAAATGCACATTGTTGATGTTTTTTTTTATTTTTGAAACTATTTTGTCTCGTATTTCCTGTGACTGTATTTTTTTCGATATTGGTTTTACGTACACGCGATTAATTTACCTGCATCAGAATAATGATAATTTTCCTTCAAGCTTTTAAAGGCATTCATTTAATCACATCGAGCTATTTACTAGCGACTTATTTAAATAAGAATCAATACATCAATGAGTATCTAAAGTCAATATTTTGCAATAAACCATAAATATTATCTTGTGTATTATAAATTTCATTTATATAAAGCAACATATACTATTTTTCAAATAACATCTGTATTCAAATCCACTGTGAGGATTATTTATAATAAAAACTTATTTTTCCCGATATCTATTTTATTGTGAAGATAAACAAGTATTTGCAGTATAAAACTCTCACAAATAATAATATATTCCTTAATAACAAACATCTTGACTGTTGGTTTGGTTGATATATAAATGTATATACAACATAATGCTAGCGTGTCAAGACGACATAATACACTTCGAAATCCCAATTTTAATTAAAATGTAAAAACTGACATGCAAATTTAACGAACCAGCATATATCAACAGTGCAAGATCTTCATATTACAGTTATTTAAACTATTTCATATACACAATCTGTGATCGATTTTTCTTCCATAATAAGCGCCTCGTGGTAAAATCCGTTAGCGAGAAAATTGGCAAGGCTGTCATTTTGGACAGGTAATTTGGATTTTTTTTATATTTCTGTGTTGGTATTTTTTATTTATTAGTAATGCTATCGATCTAGAATGATGATAAATGGCCTCACTTCTGTGCTGGAATTCTCTATGGGATCTTTAATGAGATATTAATGGGTTTTAAATAAAAATACGTGCTTAAGAGCATCAATACGTGTGCTTAAATAACTTTTTATCGATTTTACGATAAATTAATACTAATCAACTCAAATGTTAATATTTCATTATAAAAATTTACATATCGTTATAAAAATACTGTTATATTTGTCTCATTATAAACATGTGGGTATTTTATAAAATGTTTACGAATAAATTGATTTGAATCAATCGAGCAATAATTTTTTAGAGTCATAATATGAAATAACATCTTAATGTTATGTTTTATACAAATACTCATTTAAACATCTATCTCTGAAAAAATATTCAAATGAAAAAAATGTGGCTAAATAGGAAACTGTCTCACTTTGAACATTTATTGAAAAAAAAGACTGTATAATAAATATTTTAATCAAAAGTTTATCGTTTAAAAATATCATTTATTTTTAAACCGTTAAGTTGAATTTAAAATATATATTAATAAATGTGATAATATTTTTTTATTACCTATTTATTATTCTCCATTATTATCCGGTCTATTATTTTATCCGTAGCATTATGAATTTATCAATTGTGGGTACAAACTTTAATGTAATAACTACCAGCTGTCTCCGTGATTCTGTTAATGTTGAAGGTCAACTTATAGTTTAAAAGAATCAACATTAACTCCTGAAGCTTCAGCGACGCGAGCCTTCTTTTACTTTCAGCGCTGTATTATTTTATAACGAAGCAGCGTAATCAGCAAGTATGTAATAAAAAGACCATTTCAAATCAAATAACAGGCACAAGGTGATTTAGCTGCGGTCTGGACTCATATTGACCTGAAGACCGCGGGGTGACCATGCTTTGTAAATTTACACACAACTACCATTAATACAAGAACCACTTGAAATCAATTCTTTATAAAACACACAAAAATACTTTTTTGTGTGTTTGGGCACTAAGCCGCGTTCGTTGAACACACACATAATTTTATAAGAATATAGCTCATATCAGACCAAAAATTATTATTTTTTATAAACATATCACATATAAATTTTTAGGATTATAAAATTTTCCACGTTTCATTAAAAAATCAAACTCGCGAGCAATTCGTGTATAGTTATATACAATATATTGTTTTTTTTTTTTTTGTTGATTTGATACTTAAAACTGATGGGTGGTCACCCTGCAAAATGGCAGCAGCAGCTATGCGAACACCATGATTTTGCACAATACCCGTAATTACTCTCGAGCAGCCCCAATGGAAGAGCGAGGTCCATTCGGCGTATGGCGTCCATCGCCACCATCATCATCAACCAGAACCTCCTAATGCGCGTTGTGACGTCACACCATCGATTTACTATCACGGGGTGCGATCTATTTACCTATAAATTATGCCAACAATGTTTTTTGTTTATACTATATTTTTAGCAGTTTATGTCATTAATAAATCACTGCATACTCTACAACGTATTTTATAAAATTTAATATTTCTAAGGGTCAATATTTTTATTTTTCAATAAATCACTATATAAGCTATCAAAATATTGTGTTTGTTGGATACTTTCTATTATCTCGATATTCATTGATGATAATTTTTTAAAATATTTAATTATTTGTTTCACACTTTTTACTTTTCTTCTTAAGTATAAAAAATACTTTTCATTCAACGGCATACTCAAATATTAAATCCACTAAATATAATATGAAATGAAAGCTTTAGTGAGATTATATTTACATATTTATTTATTAACCAATTCTTGTTTTATAGTTAACTGTTCTAAAAATAGTTATTTGTAAATTGAATAAATCAAAGATTCTTAACAATTTATTGAATACAAATGAAAATATATTAAAAATAAATTCTTGAAAAACATACTAATTTCAATTAACCACCAAAGACGATGGTTATTTATCTGCTAATCTAAATTTCACAATGACTTTAAAACTACATTGATTAGAATACCAGACATAATTAGATTAGATGGAAGATTGCAAATTTTAATCAATCGCTCAGAAATAATTGAAATATACCCATCGCCAATGATTGAATCTATTTCAATCTTCCAGGAATCCCTCCAATCAGATATATTTCATAATAAAATGTGTTTTCTCACTCGCCTGAAAGATGGAAAAGGAAACAATCATCACTTCAAAACGCAACTCAATATCAATTCCTTCACAATGGCAGTGTTTATGGGAGAGATCCCATGAATTTACTGCCGTGAACTTCCATTGTATTAGATTCTGAATTTCAAAGAGAGTTTTATTATCATTGAATGTACAAAAATAATAACGAATTTTCATATTACCAATTCATAACTTTAAATTCATATTAGTTTTATTTTTATGTTTATGAGATTATATTTATGTTTTTATGTTTGCATTTATCACCTAAAATATACTTTACCGGAAGGTGTGGATTCGAATCCCACCTGCATTGTGATAGAAAGTTTCGTGTCGTTTTATGTGTGAATCGATTTCCTAAAAAAACATTGTATATTCAGACTAGACGTTAAATAGTTCATCTTTGAATTTCACAAATAAAAAGGAAATACTTCCAAGTACTTGGGTAATTTGGCGAGCAAAAAATTGCCTGCGATTGTGTCAAGAGCATTCCGCGTGAATGGCTGTAGTTCGGCTCTGATTATCCGTGAACCGGCCTGCCTGAATGGTCGCCAGTTGGCCTTATTTCACCTTATAATGGGTAAAAAGACCACTCCGCAATGCCGGTGAGTCTGGAAAAATTTTCGTTCGTGGGTTTCGATTATGTGCAACATTGAAGCTGAAGAAAATTGTGTTTTTGGTTTGTATCAGTAACATTACGTGGTCTTCTAGTTAAGACAGCTGCTTACCGGAGCATGTTTTTAAACAAAGAAATTAACTACAATTATAATTACTCAGTTGCAAGCTCAATTTAAAACAATCAAAATTGCTTTTCATAGCTTTAAAACTTATTATAAACCTGCCAGTCGTAAGTAAGCAGAATATAAAAATGCAGATAATACCTCAGTTGCTTTTAATCGCTTAGAACTGCTTGTTTACCTGCTTATATTCTGTTTTCAGACTATTTATATTTAAGACTGTTTAAGACGTTTCTTTTTCTTATGATGCCACTCTTCATATGAGGTTGGTGACCATTTCATTGAACATATTTCTATCCTGGGCCAGTCTCACTAATTCGGCCGTTCTTCAAAACTCCAACCACAAATCCCGCATTCACTTAAACTTCTTCCTTCGATCTTTCCTTGAACAATCAATAGGATGCTATACATACTGTTACGAAAACTATGGCCAAAATAGAAGACCTTCCGCTCCTTTACTTTCTTTGCGCAAGACTCTCTCATTTGTGACGCGACCAACCAATCTCCTATATAGCCTCAATTCTTCGCATAATTGTCCACATAGGCAAAAACAGCCTCTACCCACTACTGAGCGCTAGAAGCCTCCTCCCCCCCCCCATTGAGTCCAAACTCAGGCCCTACACCTCCATCATCAGGCCGTACATGATGTACGCCGAATCTGTCTGGTCAATACCTCATCGCGAGTATCCAGGCCGCCCAAAACTCCTGCCTTCGCCTCATCGTAGGTGCCTACTACCCAGACCAAAATCCCACCGATCGCAACCCAGACGCTTCACGTCACCGAAAGACTATACCAGTCCATAAGGAAATCCAAAAACCCTCTCCTCAAAGGGATCGGAGACGATATCCCAGACTCACTGCCTGTCCACTACAGACATAAATTCCCCCACCGTGAAAATATAACAGTAACGACGGCTCCCGGAGCACCCTGAGCGCCAAGTAGCCAAAAAACATACCCAGGAGTGATCATTGCACCCTGCCGCCCTGCATGTTATTGTTATAAATCTTTATCCTTGTTATTTAGTTCGTAGTTATTTATTACACATAAACACATGCAAATAAAGGGTTTTTCCCACTCATTTTCCCTGCCTAACACAATATCACAACCATAGAAATTCATGTACGCTACCACCTAAGTCACACATTAAAAGCCCCGAAACCTGCGCGCAGGACGGGGATAGCCAAAAACTCCACCAAAACATTAGCCATAAGATCTATTGTAATACACCTAATGAAAAAAAAAATTATTTTGCATAATAGCTGTCTTTAATATCCAAGCTTCAACTTCATCAAGGAGAACTGAGACGACACAACACTTGGTGAATCTCCAGTAAAATTTCGGATTAATTCGGATATCTTACAGCGCATGCACACGCGGTATATCTGTTCTCACAGTGAGACGTTCGCATCAGAGGTCATTACAACCACCTCCGTACTTCTGATTGCGAAGCCTTCGTTTCGCACCGGTGGGTCATTAATCTACCGTACGTGAGACTTCGACGAAAACCACATACAATTATTGGTAAAGTTCTTTCCGATCTGTCTAATTGCCCGCCGGACGGTTCCGAGTGATCGCGCATCCGCCGTAATGGATTTGACGCTCCGCCGCTTATTAAAAGGCATCCTTGCTTTTTTCCATCGCCTCACGAATTAATCCCCACCTATTAACATCCGGAAATAATTTTGTAAAAGCTCGGGCTTACTGATTGCATTTTTGTATAAACAGGGTGGTTAACCGAAATCTTATAAAAAAAAATACTAATGGAGCTTTTATTATTTCTCTGTAAAGGTCAATATATGATATTTTATAAATATTTTGGTATCATTTTAAAAGCATATAAAATATAAAATCCAACAACAAAAGATGAATCAATAATAATACTTGTTATTTAAATATTTTTTTTTAATATAAGTTTGTTTTCATCTTCTGTTTATAAATCGAGATTTAAGCATACAGACAGAAATAATTAACCCGTAATTTTTTTTTTAATAAATAGCATGCTCTTGGGATTTATTTTATTCATTAAACTCAATGGGAGTTTAGGTCACTTAGATAAATCGTGATTTTTTTAAAGTCAACCTTAAGTTTATTATCAAATTACAATCAAACACTTCAACGTTTAGCTTTACTAGGTATATGTTTTTAGACAAATAAATTTTCAATATATAACCGCATCCTTGGCCGCTGAAGTCTCATTAAAAATAATATATAACTAATAAAATACATAAATTTTTATTTTATATAAATAATTATTTAACAAAATGCTGCCCCTTTTTTGGATAATATTATTTGATTGTGAAGAAAAAAACGCATCCCGGCAAGATTCACTTAACTACATTATTTTATTTAGAATAATGCTGTGTGAAATGTCAATTGTTTAATTTATTCATCACATTCAGTGTTTCACTGCCTACTTCTGTTTCATTTATTTCCAATATAATATTTATTTTTATCTCCCCAAATATCCAAAAAAACATTTTTTTAAAAAACAATAAGTAGAACCGACAGCTTTAAATGTATGAATCATCCTGTATATAACGAAAATCTTATCTGGCGATACGGACATATCTTTAAAGATTTAATGTTATGAGGCTTAATGATATTTGATTTTACAATATCGCGTTATGTGAATTCGTTAAAAAACCGTTGCGGCTATATTGTTACTAATCGTTAAAACACCACAATATTTAATGTAGTTTTTATTAACACGGGGATACGAGGTGTACTTGAATTATACCTGTTACTTTTTATTACGTATAACTAAGATATACCCGTTTAAGAAAGACGTATAAATTTTCACTAACTACATAAGTATGGAATATAAAGATGTCCGTAAACTATATATTATCATATCAGAGCAATGAACCCATATTTAGCATTGTAACTTTTTAGTGTTATTATTTTTTAATACCCCTGAATGGAGCTCTTCCGAGCGTAAAATTTAAATGTTGGGGGTGTAATTTTTATTTTCGGGATATAAACGCTGTGGAAGGGGTGATCCAGGATTTTTTTTATTTAATAAGGGTCATACAAGCTCATATGATTCGAGAATAAGGATGCAGAGATACTTTGCCCATTTGCTTTGTTATATACCAGCAAACGACAAAATCAGCACCTGTAAGAAGCATTTGGGCACAGTTTATGATTTATAACAATAATATTACAAAAGTTCGATTGAAGTTTTGAGCTCCTTGTACCGATATTAAAAGCATAACTGATATGCTACATTGCCGCAGTGGTTCAATTAAACCAGTGCTTCTCAAAGTGGTCCCTGGGATCATTCAGGGGGTCCTTAGAAAATTAAAATCGATTTGGGAGTCCCTGAACAACGTCAGGGGGTCCGCGCAAGGTTTAATATAAAACAAAAAAAATGTGACACATTTTTATTAATATGGAAGTTAAAATAAATAACAATGAATACATTATTAGCGATTTTTACGTCCTATGTAAAATATAAATATAGACAGGTGCATAAAATACAAGTAATAACACGCATCGCGGTGAGTCAGGTAGGTTAATAGAGTCGATACTTGCACCAACTAGTCTATAATATGAATTTATGTAGTTTTTCACTCAGGGTCCGTAGGCAAGTTTTGACTATTAAAGGGGGTCCGTAGGCAAGTTTTGATTATGAAAGGGGGTCCGTGGGCCAAAAGAGTTTGAAAGCCACTGAATTAGACAAAGCGTCTAATGGAGTGTAGATTCGAATCACTGTCGCAAATATAAATTAAATAATGAGGTTGATTTATAAGTTAAAATATAATTAAAATTTAAAATATCAACTGTACATGCATTTGAGTGCAGTTCTTTGTTTCAGAGTCCAGGCGAGGGCCTTGAGAGGATGCGGCTCTGATGGTGCTCCGCGATTGCGAGGGTCAGGCGGCTCAGGGGGGCTGCTCGGCGATAAGGATGCACCGCTGAGGCACCATCTTTCCTCGATACGGGGTTTCGAGGTCAGAAGCTAAGGACCTGCAGACTATGCTGAACCGCAATAAAATAAAAATTAAAAAAAACTGCGCTCATTCAAACTTAGCCACTTGTAATTTGATTAATTTAATTATTATTTTATCTAATATGATTAGGCACATTAGTTCATATATAGAAGATGATTTAAAGAAACTCTCAGAAAAATATCATCGTGATTTGTGTGGGATTTGAACCCACATCTCCTGGTTTACATGACCGGTGTACGAATACCGGTGCACAAATCACGATGATATATTTTTCTGAGAGTTTCTTTAAGTCATCTTCTATATATGAACTAATGTGCCTAATCGTATTAGTAATAATATAATAAACCCGTAATGGGTAATAAATACGCATCTGATTGACCAATCCATAAAACAGATATACATATTATTTTAGCATTATTTTATTTAAAAAAAAAAACTCATGTGAATAGTCGCTATTTTTTATTTAACTGTTCGTATTATTTGTCCTTTTATTATCACGTTAATTTAATCGCTGCATTCTATCTCCATATATTTATTTTAATGACCTTTTGTTACAATTACAAATAATCTACGAACGAACACGTCTAAGTAATATTCACGAAAATTTAGCACGAATAAAAATATATTTATTCCATGCTTAGCAGTCCCTTAGCCAGACGGATTGCGCAAATAGGCTGTACTCGGCATGGAGGCTGCGCAGTGACTCCTGATGCAGATCACCGGATATTAATGGCCACTCTTCTTGTGACTTACCCCACTGGCGTATCTCGCTTATCTCAGCGATGAATTTGCGTGTTTTTATTTATTCATAAGATGGCGGATCGTATATTTAACTTGCTGCATAAATAACTGACAAGACTTTAAATATACTGGTACACTCTTGGATTAACCAAATTATATTAAAATATTTGATATTCGGTATATACGGCGAAACGCTATGTGGTATTAATTAATCATTTATAACAAACCACAAAGTAAAATACGATTGCTCCGAAGTTTTTCGGGTCAATTTGCCTTTTCAATTTCTTTAAAACTTAGAGATTAAATTAAATAGTACAAACTTGCTATCGACTATCTCGGGAATTACAGATACCATAGTCACTTCCTGGATCCACCTGTGGTCACCAAGATACCATTCTAGTTCTGTATATGGCGTTGTCTGAGAGCCTACCCGTGCTTTTTTCCAATTCCTGATACTCACTGTACGCTATGCTATGGTGAATTGAAAATCAAGAGACTCACGTGGAGATATAAGCTTACTATAAAAAGACGACAGTGATGTGGTCTTAAATTTTGTCTCGATGACAATTTAATTTAATTATCGATGTTCTGTGGATACGTGTTATCAATATCTAATAGTAGGCTTCACATCGCGACTGTGGTTTTCAAAATTTATTTCAATTTTTTTAAGGCAACCATCTTCTCCATTTACAGGATCTTACAATTACAAAGCAGTGATTTTAAAGCATATTCGTGTAGTTGGATATCTCCAGTTCGTGAAATAAACTCTAAACATCAATAGTTTGTCAGACTAACAAACAAATACAATTGATTTTTAAAAAACAAAAACAGATTTAATTATATATGATTTAAAAACGGTATATAAAGCTTGCTTATTAAGTTATAGGTTTTAGCTGTTGATTAGTAAATATTAAAAATTGACGGCGAGAATCCGACGATCTGTAAAAATGGAGTTTGAGTGGATTTATTGTGTAAAACAATAATTGAGTAGACCACAATAATTTAAATCATGGGTGGCCAACCTTTTTCAGCTACCGGGCCAAATTGGGGAAATGAGATTTCCTACTGGGCTACTTCCATATATATGATATGATACGAACTACGCTCAATGGAATATTTTTTTATATAGTTTTATATACAATAAAAAAAAATGTTTGCATATGCTCCGCGGGCCCAAAATAAACACCCGCGGGCCACATGTGGTCCGCGGGCCATGGGTTGGCCACCTATGATTTAAATGTTTCTTTGTAAGACGGTTGTTTTGAACGTCACTGCTCATCAAAGCGTTGCATCCAACCAAATAAAAATGCCAAAAAGCAGGTCTCGCAGGTCGCGTAAAACAATGGCGCTGGACCCGCGCTCGGCGGGCATCTGGACTCATTTAAAAGCTGATTTATCACTCACTCTGCCCAGAGATATTATTCACACAGATATGCGCTATGATAAATATTAAAAAATCATATTTTGACGATGTATTGTTTTCTGTTACCTCCTGGGACTTCGCGGTGGATAGGGGATGATTTGAATTTAATTTTTTTGGAAATCTCGCTAGAGATTCACCTAATGTTATGTTGTTTCAGTTCTCCTTTATATAGCCGAAGCTTGGCAGAAATGTGGCTGTTTAAGAGAATCCTTAAGATACCATGGGTTGACCGCGTCACAGATGAAACAGTCTTGCACAGAATACGCAAGGTCTCCTATTTTGGCCACATTTTTCGTAACAATAAGTATAGCCTCTTCCAGCTGATTGTCCAAGATGAATCTAAGGAAAAAGGGGCGTAGAAAGAAGAAAGTTTACGTGGATGCGGAATTTGCACCAGTGGCTGGAGATAGGAAGTGCGGCCGAATCTGTGAGACTGGCGCAAGATAGGGATATATTCAAAGAAATGGTTGCCAATATTCTATGAGGAAAGGCATCAGAAGACAAATAAGATTCAATAAACGGTTTTTTTCACATGTACTGTACACAAACTCAACAACGAATATATAGAAACCCATGCACGCTACCACCTAAGCCTCACAACCTGCGCGCAAAAACAGGGAATATCCACATATCGTATTGTAAGCATATCTCTAAGAACTTTTGTAAATTATCATAAGTAAACAAAGAATCTTGGAAAAATATTTTTTTTTTGTATTTTTTAAGGCTTCTCGGCTCTGTGGTGCTGGGCTGGTCCTCGCTGGCTGCGGTCGCTGAGCCCAGGCCAGGCCGTCGACAAGGTCTGCGGCTTCCCGCGCCGCCACTGACAATGGCTCCCAATTTTTCCGCCAAAGCCCGCGAGTTTCGTGAACTTCAATTGTTTGAGCAAATGAGCAGAGGCGCACTTCTGGCTGAGGTTCTTGTTCAGTGTCGGCTGGGAACGCTGTAGGAAAGAGTAGATCATTTTGATCTTTACGATTATAAAAACAACTTAAAAAAATATAAAATATATATATATATATATATATGGTATATATATATATATATATATATATATATATATATATATATATCATATTAGATATCATAAAGTTGTTGACTCTTTACTACATGCACAATTGAGTTATCGACCACCGTCTCCAACTGTTATATTAACATTTTACTGTAAACTGGACTCTTTATATTTTCATGTATTCTTTATGAAAGTCAAAAATAAAATGAAATATTATTTATAGCGTTTTTGTAGTATAGCTTTATAATTTGTTTTACTAGACTAGTAGTTTTTTAGCGGGGTTGATTCATTTCCACTTGAATTTTATATTAACCCTTTTAGAACTTTTGAACTTACTTGTTGATTTTAATCAATACATTTTTTAGTATACAGGAACAGTAAAGAGTATAAATTCAGGAATAAAATTAATACCCTTCATAATTACAAAAAATATTTAAAATTGTTGTTCTTTGATTGTATATTATTATTGTTCTATCCCACTGTAATATCACACTGAAATGTACCTACCATATACATTTTGAAGTTCGTTTGTAATTGTCCGACCACGGACACCGACCTCGCGAAACAAAAGTCTAATACAATATCGAGGCGTGAAACAGTCATTTACGTATAATGGCTGAACACAAAAAGTCCGAACCACACAAAAGTACGGGATGTCCATGTTGGATTGTTATTAGAACCAAAGCCGTGTCTATCTCACGCATCTACATTGTGCGTTTTAATTCCCGTGCGAATGAAAATTAGTTTTATACGTTTCCGCGAACTATTCGTCATCGAAAGTTTATTGATTTTTATCTGACTTCAATGAATTCATGTAGTGATTTTTTTCTACATTGTAAACATAAACCAAAATTATCTAAGGCAATGAATACTTTTAATCGATGTATTTATTATAAGATATATTTATTTGCAAGCAATATTGGTGTTAGAGTGACATCTAGCGACAAATATTTTAACTGTTAAAGCAAAACTACTTCATTAATACTTTAACTAACAATACATAGATGTCACTATATTATTTAGTTGTTTTTTTTTATAAATGAAACAAAATAAATAATTAATGAAAACGATAATTTTACTCATACAAAATAAAAATGTCTTTCATCAAAGAAATTATTGCACATAAAATATACATTTTTTTATATTCTTTTACCCCAAAAATCTGTTTGACCACATGATTTATATTTATAAAAAAGCTTTAACATTTGGCTGCTAGATGGCAGTAAACCCAATTAACATTTTTAAACTATTTTAAATTCAGAGATCTGTGACGACAGTATTTTGAGGATACACAATATTACCAGAAGATGTATCGTATGGCTCTAGATCTTCATCCTCTTCAAAAATGAATTCTTTCACTTCGTCTGCCGGGCGCTCCTTGTCCCAGAATGGTTGCTTGGACAACTTCCATTCAATTATATTCATGCGAGTCCACGCGTCCGTGTTGGCTTCATTCAAAGCCGCGAAATACATATTGATAATCTCTTGCCCTAAAATAATGCAACCCTAATTTAATTCATAGTAAATTTGTTACACCCGACCCGTTTTGCCCCTATGTATTTTTTTTATCCGTGAGAGTTATTTTTTACTTACATATTTTATAAAACAGATGTATCTTTTGCAGCCTGGTTATATTCAAAACCAGTAGATACACGAATGAATAACCACGAGGCAGATTTTAAAATACGTATAATACTTTTTTTTTTTTTACTGTCGGCCCCGGGCTGCGCTTTGGTACTACTTCCGGGTGCCGACAGCTGGTCTTTTAATATATAATATAAAATATAATCATTCACAATTCATTCATTCGTGAGGGGGAGTTTCCCAGGGAGCGCACTTTTCGCTGTTCCCCAGTCTGCCTCCCCTCCCTTCTATTCGTCTCTGACATTCGTCCCTTACTATCTATGGAGACAGCGTCTCCGTTAGTTGATGCGCTGAAAAACACGAAAGCTGAAAAGCATGAAAATGGTGTCTCGTGTTCTTCAGCTCTCGATCCTCTTCAGCGCCGTTCTTGTCTGGTCCGTGGGCTTCTCCTCAGGTCGGAGCTCTGGAGGCTATTTGGCGTTGCCTTTCGAGCTCCTCCCTTCGGGTCATGGTCTTCTCGGCAAAGGATAATTAACGTATAATACTGCAATTGATTAAAAAAATTAAATTTTGCATCTCACCCTCGGCTACCCCCACCATGCATCTGATTTCGTTCAATTCGGTCTCGAACTTTTCTTGAAGTTCAACATCAACGCACGAGTTATCGCTCAAATCGCTCATCCCGTGGACGCTCTCGTTGGGCACGGACACGCTGCTGAAGCGGCTCTTGCGCTTCTTGCGTCTCTTGCTGCCGCTCAGCCACTCGGAGCTGGCGCTGTAGCTGCTGACGGAGGCGGAGCCCAGCTGGCCGCGCATCATCCGCTCCGTCAGGAGGAACCCGATCGACGGCTGGTTGTTCAGGAACTTCTCTTCCAGGTCAGCGTAGGTCAGAAAGTCCGGTATCCTGTCGGGGTTGTACGCCATGGACTTGCGGACCCACCGGATGGTCGGTATGTTGTCCGCAGACAGAGTCGTCTTCTTGACGCCAATGTTGCTGTAAATACTGGTACTTATCTTCACGCGGAGGTCCGCCATTTCCGGCAATGATGGAATCTAAAATAATTTAAGTGTTAGATGATTTACACCGGCAAAGAAAACTTACAGCTAACAAAAAAATTACAATGGAAAATGTTAATATATATTAATATCATTCAAAACTATAACATCTAAGAAAAATATTTTTTCACAGATCACGAGATCGCGGTTTCAAAGCCACTTAAAGCCTTTACATCTACAAATATGTAATGAATTGCCTCCAAGAAAAGTTCTCTCTAATACAAGAAACATGATTATCTTATTATCATAAATACGTATGCCTCTGAATGCTTCCAACTGCAAGTCTGCCTGCCTCCAACCTTGCGGCCTACTATTCCAACAGAGTAGTGTTTTGTGAGTAAATAGTGCTAGCTACATGACAGTGAATATGATAGTTTCGCCGTTGGTAAAGTTGAGGTCACCAATTTAGCCAAAGTATTATTATGTATTGTTGTCTCCGATGTCGTTGATGTGATGTTGTGGTTGCAGGATCGATGTACGGTTGGAAATCAGAAGGCTGGCGAATTATTTGCGTATTCGTAGTTTATTCAGTATAATTACACTGGGTAGAAATGTACGTGGTTACTGCTTCGATGCCGCGAGGTCTCTCTGGCGAGAAGCCGCTTATATAGTTACCTTTGTGGATAGCGTAAACAGGAAGAATCCCACGTATCGGGGGTGTCTCATTGCGAGGACATCTCGCTTGAAATACGATCGCCTTTTGACTGACCGCTAATTACTATGGGTTTATGTCATATTTTTAATGGGCCGTAAGACACGTGTTCCGATGTAGGTACTAACCCCTACAATAGCACCGGTCCAGTAAATTCATAAATAAATATAATTGGAAGTGTTGATAGGTCTCACGTTGAGTTTCTCTCCCTGGAAGTACCGGTGGGCGGCCACGAGGGCTGCGGCCGCCTCGGCTGGCTGGCCAGTCCTCAGCAGCAGGACCCCCCGCTGGGCGAGGGCTCGGCCACCCCACTCCATCTCGCAGGTTGTGTCGCTCATCGTCTGACTCACTTCCTTGAGCTGCTGCAGGCACGCCATCGCACGCTCTGACTCCCCCATCCTGGAACAACAGCACTTCTCCTTCAGGTGCACCTCCTCAGACAACGTGACCATCAATATCTCTATCTTGAGTCAGTCTTAAAACTAAAACCACCACCAATTTGTTTATCATCGACATTCACTCCACAAAGGCTTCATACTGTCGACCTTAGTTTAGAAATATAAAAAATACATACTCATAAAATCTGCTGTCTATTTTTTTAATCTTTATCTCTAAACACATAAATTAAATGTTCTGTTGCCTGTTAGTCTTAGAAGAGCTGATTTTCACGATTCGACATACTTTATAGAGCTGCTTTCTCATATCAACGTATCAATTTTTACTAACATGTAAAGCGCGTCCGAGGAGCTGAGCAGAGATTGGCATATCCCTTCCAAGTTTTTCGTCTGCTGCTGAATCTCGTACGCTTCTGTGATCTTCTTGAATCCTTCTAAGTACCTCGAGTCCAGCAACAGGCAGTTGCCCTGCTCGAGGAGGGTGTATGCCAAGTAATCTTGGTTTCCAGCTGTAACCAAATAACGAGAGAAACGAACTATAATAGAATATCAATCGAGTCAATGCTCAATACATGAAAATGAATTTTTGATTACTACTAGAATTTGTCTTTAGTGTGTTTAATGTAAATCCACCTTCAGTTGCGTATTCGATTGCTTTCGAGCATAGCGCATCTCCAGCCTTAGGGTCAGCATCTCTAATTGCCCTTGACTTCTTGATGAATTGCTCTCCCAGCAATTGGCAGACAGCCGAGTGGACCGTTTCCGTAGTGTCGCCTTCGCCGTCCAGCTTCCAGTTAACCTGGAATAGCCAACCTCAATTAACTATAATATTTACCTAAACGCTAATTTCAAAAACATCTAAAATCTCTTCCCAAAAAGATATAAATTATTATTCAATAAATATTTTGGACTGTGGAAATTTTGCATATAATCTGGATCTAACTCTTATAAAATAATGAAAAAGGGTCTTTAGAGTTGATTAAATATTCCAGTCTATCGTGATACATAATAGAATCTCAAATAACCATTATAAATAACAATCCGTACGTGTTACGAATTTTAAAATCTATAACATTGATTACATCAGCCAAGGCCGGAATTAAAGTATAAAGTCATGATCAAAAATAAAACTCACAGTTCAGATCCAAATATTTATACCGCTTAAACAATGCATTTAAAGTCATCGCTGTATTATATTACCTGTTTTGTAGAGCCAAATGTATAACTACTAGTGATGGGCACAGCAAATTCAAATAAGTCATGAAAGTAATACATCAATCAATCGGTTTTAAAATCTTAACTCGTATACTTGGTCATATTAAAAATTATCATGTTACTCGGTCGATTCACAAAAATATCTTAATTATAGTAAAATATTTAATAATCAAATTTTTCTTTAGAAGTAATAATCTAAATATTATTTATACAATAAATGAATTTTATTCAATAATAATACATAGACAACCAAAAAGCCCGTTCAATAGTCTCAAAAAAAATAGTAATATACAATTCCTATATTTTATTCGATCGGATCGATTTTACAAAAAAATCGATTAATCGATCGTGCCCATCGGTAATCGCCTCTTTTAAATGAAATTCACGGTCGACATTAAGGATTGCGAGCACGTATCACCAGTTACTACTTATTTAAATACCTACCCATCCCAATCGATGCAATTTCAAGCAGTGGCGTCTACGAGAGACTTCACAGGTACCGATTTTCATATAAAATTAAATATATACGTGTAAAAAATAATTTCAATAAAAGAATTCCTCTTGCATAATTTTTTTGGTAAAAAATTTTTTTTTTAAAGCTTATGATAGCTAAGATTTTAAATCACCACAAAATATATTTATGGCCAAATATTTTTTTATATATATCAAATCAAAATTGCAACCCAAAGTGACATCCGGTCTTCCTTTTATTGGATGATATCATGATTTTAAAAATACTGTACTTGTATCTTGATGAAAGATTATTAAAATTTCTCGGCACTATTAAAAACTGCTGCCTCATAATAATATATAATAGAACCTTTGTATTCTTTGACGACGTGTGTATGTGTGTATGAGAAAACTCACCATTCCAACTGAAATCCTTCGTGACAACATCAAATGCTCCATAGCAACTTCCGCATCATCTGGGTCTAAGAATGACAAATATTTATCTAAATAAACACGAACGTGAATCAATTGCAGAGATCATATTCATGCACATCAGTAATTCCCTACGCACTAGACAGTTTCAGATCTTTCAGGTTATCGGCAAATCACGTGATGTGTGACTATAAAGTCTAAAAAGGAAATGATGGTATTTGATATCCCATATTTGGTTTGATTACCCGTCTGAGGCCGTGTATTGTGATAGAAACGTAACAATACGTCATGCAGGTAGCTTACAATATTTAAAAAGAAACTCAGCGTAGTGGAGGCGACAAATGACTTCTCTCTTCCCACCGTCGACCAGACAGAGCTTTGCGATCGCCATAGCTGCCAGCAACAGCTGTCGAGAAAGCCACATCCACCCTTTAGTCTCGCAAGCCAATATGCGAGAAGCTCCTTTCAGCAACGCTGAACTCTCCGATGAAAATTTTTCTGTAATTAAAGACCAACAAAAAAACTACAGATTCAAATTCATACCTTTCTTATAAACATAGTTTACTCCTAAAATATTTCTTAAATTGACTTCATCTATGAAGCCTCCCCGCTCTCTTTATTCTGTTGCTTAGTAATGGAGTAGTGCACAATGTTTGTGGAGGGATGTGCTCTGGAAATACCTTATCGAGGTGGTGTTGTTTCTGTAGCTTACTGCAAAAGGAGTATCAGAGCTAAACGTCCGAGCTTTGTAAGGAAAAGGTTTATAATATTGCTATTAGGCAGCAGCAATAAGCAGACTTTTTTTCCAATATAAAACTGCGGTATGAAAGGACCTTCTACACTATTTTTCACTTAAAAAAAACAATGAACACTGGCTCAGCATTAGTATATGCTCAGTGAAATGGTCCCCAACCTTCTCTGAGGAGAGGTATTTGATGAAGAAGATAGCAATAAACGTGTTTTAATACACTAGAATAAAATATGTGCTTTAGTTTTACGGAATATGTAATACAAAATGTATTATTAAAAATATATATATCCATTGTTATTATAAATGTTTTGCCAAGTTTGTTTGGCTTTATTTATTGAATGATCGGCACATTCTGCCGGAGGAAGCCAATCCTCAGCTCCACCTTGATAACTCTTATCTCCTCGTCTTTTAACAGGTATATATAACAAGATACCCACTTAGTCTCCTCGCTTCTTCCGCCTCGACTAGCACCTCCCTGAGGATATCCAGCTGCTTGGGGCTCCTGTCCAGCCGAGGTATAATGCCCATCTCGTCATTCCGGATCTCTTCTTCGTTCTCCACTACCAGATCCCTGATGTACTGCGCCCCTTCCTTGTATCCGTCTTCTTCCATTTCAGCTACCACGGAGACGTAGTGAGACTCAAAATATCTGAAACACACTCATTAAGAAATTGAACAATTCGAAATATTATACTAATACTGGTTTTTATAAATTGGGATATTTTAAAAGAGTTTTTTTTATTGAAAAAAAAAACATTTTTGTTTGTTTTTATTTAGAGTTTATAAATACATAATTATTTGTTAAATTATTATAAGATTTCTCAAATTTAAAAATCTTCACATTACTCATACATTTTAATTGGTCTCGTTTACTACGAAGTGTCCAATCAATAACCACTTTCTCTAACCAATTTGTTTTTATTGGTCTTTTCATTCGTATAACATTTTCACCATTCTAATAAATATTTTTCATACCTTTATGGTGCATTGATAACAACCAAAAAATATTTTATGCGTATGTATTATATGTATTTCCATTTTATTTTTTCATGGTCGGTGCACATAAAATTTCTCCTGTAACCACATAATTCTCATACAAGGTTCTCTTCTGCATTTTGACATTCTCAATAATATTAACAATGGTTTTAGAAAAAAAACATACTCTTTAAACCCAAAGAAGTATATATAAGTCGGTTGGACAGTTCAAAGTATTTGTAAAATATAATTTTTACCTCTCCTATCCCCAAAAAATAGCCACAAGCCTACATTTAAATTTTTAAATTTATTAAATTAGTTATTTATAAGTTTAAGAAGTCTCTATAAACGTACAAAATATAAATGTTGCTGGATCTGAAGTTTGTATTGAAATTATTATTCTCGAAAAGTACTATTTTCTACGATACACCCAACGCATGCAAATCTTTTTAGACACAAACTAAAAAATCTTAAAAAACCCACACTAACCTAACAATCTAAAATAAATCTAAAAACATTTTATCATTAACAATTAGCTAAATATTACTTGATTCGATACCTGAACTCATCTTATCTTCACTAACAATAAAATTTCATTCCGATATCATATTTTGCTAAGCATATATCATTTACCTTCGCAACGTTCTAGGACTATGGTCTGGAAAACTTTTCAACATATTCATTCTATATAATGCAAGATTACTCTTAACCAAGCAAGCTGTGAGAATATTGGGTTTGTTGTGCGTCATTGTATATATATTTTTCAAGGATAAATAAATAAAATTTAATAACTATTATAGTTGTTTTTATTATGAAAATCTTTGATCTGTGTTTCGAGTGACAGATGAATTTTATTTTTCAGCTTCAATTATTTTTTTTGTTCCCGTTTTAAATGGTTTAACCTATTATTTTTCACACCTACCGATATACACAAAGTTATATTTAGAAATGGCATTTATATTTATTGTTTGGGTATGCACGTGTTTTAAAAGTCATCGTCTCACCAAAATGGCAAGGCTTAATATTATTTCTGCACAATATTTTTTTTTCGGTTGTAAAATATATGAATTATTGTTTTTTTAATGATATTGCGTAACTGTATCAATATTTTGTTAAATTTCATAAAAATAAACGCTTTTATAAATATTAGTAGGTAACACTTGCCACCATTCTTTATATCGACTGTGTATAAAAAACCCTTTTTTTATTGGTTTTGTGAGTTTTAACTCTTAAGATTGGAAATTAGGATTATAGATACATAGGGAGTATGAAATAAAGTCGTTTGTATTGAGCAAATGAAAATATTTATTTATTTTTCAACCAACAACGTACATTCGAACCAATATCCGGGTATATTGCATACCGAGTATAAAAAATGTTTTTAAACATAAAATAACTATAGATCACAATACGTTATAATATGAATATCATGTTAAAATAAAATACACACTTGGATTTGTATCCAGAAAGAATTTTACAAACTCCTCGTAAAGAATATTCAATGATAAATATTACAAAATAATTATAAATTTAAATCGTATATTGCTTGATAAGTAATATCCTCGAATTCCCAGAAGGTATAAGCTATGTTATAGAAATATTCATCCCTCGTTCCTAACTATTTATAATTTTAAAAGAGATTAATGAAATATCCAACTCGATGCAAATATGACAAATAAAATGGAGTAAGAAACATAAGTAAGAGAGATACATATAGCTAACTAAAATGATTTTAATATATTAAAAGACAAGCCTGCAGACGAGGCTGTCCTTTTCTTCCTAATTTGTAATAAAATAACTCATAATATGTACAAATAAAAATAAAACAATAATATTTAACTTCCAGGGATATAACAGTCTTCGGTATAAATAAAAAGCACAAATTATACTGAAGAGATCGGTGCTCTTATACACGAAGGAAAATCTAAATAATTCTTGAAATATATTTTTTTATATTTACTCCTTTACATGGCTTTTCAAAATGTATGAATTTTATTGTTATTAAGTTACTCCCACTGCAATTTCAATAATTCTACGGACGACTGTTTTATCCCCGGCATAGACAGCTAGTGTTCACGCGTCGGAAGTAGCTAGACTCGAGGTGGATATTCGATGGTTTGGGGTTCTTATGCAGCCACCCTCTTGCGATTGGTTAGGCGCACCTTGAAGCCTTCTTCTCTCTTGAGGATGATGTCACCCTGCAGCCTGAAATCCTTCTCCTTGATGTCGGAGTAAACTCGGAAGTTCCTCAGGATCGTTGAGAGGATGATCTTCAACTTCAGCATAGCGTACTTGCGACCTGCAAGTTAACAACAATTCAATCGATGGTTCTTTGACATACAAAAAAAATAACCTAAAGCAGTGTCTGTACTGAATTTTTTGTTGTTGTTAAATAGATACAACAATAACTTTTGTTTGAGCTTGTATGAAAAGTCATCGCACTATTTTAATATGTGAGTTACAAATGAACCCTTTTTACAATACTTACTGCTTGGGCTTAACTCAAAAATCACATTGAAAATTTTCTTACCGACGCAACTTCTAGGTCCAGCTGAGAAGGGAATGAATGCGTAGTAGTGTCTGTTGGCACAATTTTCAGGCAAGAAGTTGTCGGGGTTGAAGACGTCTGGGTTGGGGTAGACCTCTGGGAGACGGTGCACCTTGTAGGTACCGATGACTACGGTGGCTCCAGCCGGAATGGTATGGTTGGAAGCCTCTGAAGTACAAAATAGAACATTGAATATACACTCTTAAAGTTTTTGATTATACACCTGAATCATTGCGTTTATAATCTAATGAGGGAAGGTTATTTTTAGCTTACTGAGTTTAAGGTCTTCCTTCAGCTGGCGAGCAATGACAGGCACTGGCGGGAACATCCTGAGGGTCTCCATGAGGCACCTCTCCAGATATTTCATCTCGAGAGTATCCTGGAAGGTGGCGGGCCTATCAGAGTCTCCGAAAATGCCGTTCAGTTCTTCCACGACCTTATCCTGGATATCCTGGTGAACACCCATCATAGACAGGAAGAAACTACTGCCGGAGGCGGTGGTGTCATGGCCCTGGGAAAGTACAAATATTATTTAAAGATTTACTAAGAAAATGATTGTCGTATCTATTCCAGCAATTTTTACTTTCAGTGACGTTGTATAAGCGATATTTTTTTTTTTTAGTCACAATCAAGGCATCGTTTAAAGAATGCAAAAAATACCTCAAACATAATGGTGTCAACTTGTTCCTTGATTTCAGTGTCAGTGATGGCGACGCCGTTTTGGGAGCTCTCCAGCAGCAAGTCCAAGAAAGCCAACCTCTTCTTCTCTCCTACATCGTTATCATCTACGTCCAGATCGTCCTTGAGGCCGGCAGACTGTCCGTAGGAAAGTCCCTCCACCGGGACCTTGTCCTTGGTTTCGATGTTGCCTCTGATCTTGGCGACTTGAGCTTCGGCATCTTCAATCCTCTGGTTCTCGGCGATGATGGCGGCAGATGAAGGCTTCAGACCCTGAGAGAATTCTTCCTTCTTCCTCATGATGACCTATAGTATAAATTTAAATTTAAACACAAATACAACAACAAATTAATACGTGTATGAGCATAGTCTATTTTTTCCAGTGATATAATAATATTATACTTAGTAATTTTTTTTCAAATAAAAACTTGCTTCATTATTTTCAATTTACGAAAACTTCTGTCAATAAATTAGAATTTTAATATCATTCATAATCTTCAATTACACTAAAAGTTTCTTACTACAAAGATGATTTATCGTTATAGTATTAATTCTCTGAAACCCAAATAATTATTTTCACATTTTACTTCACTGCGCTGGTGCTCAAGTTTTATATTCCACAAATCGGGAAAATAAAAGAGCTCAGTACATTTTGGATCTTCGCCAATACTATTTCAAAGACATTCAATATAATTTTATTATAGAAAGGCTGTAGAAAAATCACTATTTCATCACTTACAATATTGACCCCGGCTTCGAATATGACACCGAGCGGAAAAGTGTTATTTTATCTCAAAGGTAAAATATAGAGTTTTGCAGTGTGAGGGTCGTATTATTATCATATAAAGACTTTTCAATCATCGTGCGAGGACAAAAATATTTCAAATACAGGATATTTTAGGGAAGTAGTAATATTAAAAAGAGTATTTCAGTATAAATCATTTTAAGCAAGATATCTCTTCAGGGACAGCGCACATACTTTAAAATGAAACAGACATCCGTTTCACCTGAATTAGTCAAGCGGAAAACAAAAATCTGATTTAGAAAAATAGCAAATAGTTTTAAAGAAAAGCTGTGTTTCAAACCAAAGACTGGATCTATAAATCACTTATTTCAGTAGTGTAATTTGTTGCATAAAATTTTGGTAAAAACCTTCAAAACTACAGTGAATAATACTGTTTAATTCACGTCATAAAAATTTCAAAGCCTTCTGTATCGTTGGCTGTAAGTTCACAGTTTGGCTCTCATAGAGAGCGGCGTTTAAAGGCTTGAAATTTAAGAATGTAATTGAGCAATATGATAGGCTTACCCTCTTGGTGAGTCCGTGGATGATGTCCAGCAGCTTGGTCTGGTTCTTGGCGTAGGAGGTGAAGTTGAAGAGGAAGTCCGGTCGCAGCCACACCTTGGTGTGCCTCAGATGGAGGATGTCACACATCTTCATCACAGCCATGGCGTACTCCAGTCCGCTCTTATTCTGGGTCTTCTTGCTGACTCCCATAGCAGTTTCTAAAAATAACAATGGATATCAACTGCTGATAAAAAATCTACGTACGATGTGATACGATAAATAATATTAAAGTTTTTGTGAAGTGTATTATATAAACTGTTTATAAAATGAATTAATGGGTGTTTTCTATTTTTCGGGATAGATAAATCATAGACTATTAATAATAAAATACTGAAGTATTAAATGTCCCAATAACTTCACTGGCAAGCACTCACTGTGTTATAACGCCTTAACATAAAGCCAGAACTACAGAAACGGCATGGTTAACCGGAATGGTTACTTTTACTGATCCACAATATAATTACATCATCGATGCGGGAAGAGATAATCTGTGGAGTCGCCCTAGCAGCGTTGCGCAACTTCAGTGCTCGGTGGACTTTTCATTCCACCCGCGTAGACATGGCCCAACTTAGAGAGAAGCCTTCCATATACAGATAATGTTATTCTAGACACCTGAGTGCATTGGTTTGATCGTGGATGAGAGTCTTTGTACTGGGGCTTGCGATTTGGATGTGTTTTGACTACCCAAGGAGCAGTTCATTAAATCATCGATATAAATATTTTTTTTTTTCAATTTTGACGTTTTCATTTACGAATTAAGCTTTGTAATGTGTGTACTATATTTTATAAAAATTTCATTCAATAACGATGAGTGCATTTTATTAATCAATATTTATTCCATGGAACAGGTTCTGATGGTTCAATTTCATGGCCAATTTGCGTAATGCCTCTTAACTGGTGCAAATGACGTAGCAGAGAAAGTGCATTTTCTACGAGTGCAATTTTCCTATGTGTATGGGTAGACTAGCAAGCTGACCAAATATGAATAGCAGATAATAAGGTTGCAGTTTGTTTCACAATTTTATTGAATATATTTTTATATTTAGTCAGAAATTTTCAATTAATTTTATGATAATGTTATACCACGCCTGTCAGGTAGGTTTGTTTTTCTTTTTTTGTTAGCTTAAAATGAACAGCTAAACCTATGTGATTGATTGGTGACATGATTTAATATATTTTAACGTTTCATGATATTTGTTTCTTTATTGTACGTATATTTTTAGAAAAACATTGTAAAAAATAAACCATGTATAATGAACGTGGTCTAGACACACATGTAGAAGACATTGTGTATTCAAGCAATCCTAAACTTAATTTAAATTAAATTTTATGAATCCCCATACAAGTAGCTTCATGTACTACGCCTTGAACATGAGCAAGATATGAACAAATCGCGAGAAAAATAAGTTTTCATGAAATGAAATATTATTTTACGAATAATTGACTCAAATTCGTTAAATTAATTATGCGAAGTCGACATACCTAATATTTTTTCTATTACTAGGTAAAAATCATATTCATCTATAATGAGGTGCCCAATGTTATTCAGCAATGGCGTTGAGTTATTTTATTTGTTATAATTTGTAATATGATTTAGTATATTAGAAAAAAATGTATTTCATTACCAAGCAGGATTTCCACAGTGCACTCGCTCATGTAGTCGTGACAATCGAAGGTCTTGGTTCCCTCTTGCTGCAGCTTTTGGATGAGGGCGAGGGAGTTGGCGTTAAAGAGGTCGATGAAACTCTTCAGGACGTTCAGGTGGAAAGTGGGGGCGATCAGCTTGCGGTGGGAACGCCACTTCTGGCCTGCAGGGGAAGCACAGAAATTAGAAATATTATATAGAAATTTATACGTCTTGATCAACGTGAATCTAATTAAGCGCATAATTTTAATACACCGTGAGTGCATCGTGTTATTTTATAAAAACTTTGTTGAACAAAAATTGAATTCAAAATATCTCTGCGTGCGAACGTCTTCGCGGGAGAATCGAGACACTTCAGGGTCTAAATAATCCGGGTGTGTCGAATTGAATCTAAATTGATCCGGGAGGAAGCCGTCGGTCATGGGGCTGCTGGATTGAGACTTGCCGGGGGAGTTTGTATTCAAAAGAGCAAAACGAGGAAAAACAAATTAGTTGTCGAAATACCGAGAAGTCCTTCCGAAAACAACGGAGGAGGCGAGCCGAGCGGCGCATACCAAGCGCGGCCCCCTGTTACAGCCAATTTACCGGCGCGAGGGACGCGCCCGGAGTCTGCGTCGCAGTGCTCCTCTGTCGAACTGGGCGACGCCAACATTGACAATATGAATACTACCATCAATGTATGGTATTCGTACACAATACGAATACAATCACCAATACTTCACCACCGCTGAGCAGTAGCTGCGTCGTTATGCTCTACTCTCAAACCGGGCGACGCAAACATTGACAATACGATATTACATATGCCATCATCAATACAACATATTCAGATACCTACTGCTGAGCAGTAGCTGCGTTGATATGCTGCCAAGCAACACGAACATTGACAATACGATTTACTTGTACTATCATCAATACTACATATTCACATACCTACTGCTGAGCAGTAGCTGCGTCGTTATGCTCTACTCTCAAACTGGGCGACGCAAACATTGACAATACGATATTACATATGCCATCATCAATACAACATATTCAGATACCTACTGCTGAGCAGTAGCTGCGTTGATATGCTGCCAAGCAACACGAACATTGACAATACGATTTACTTGTACTATCATCAATACTATATATTCACATACCTACTGCTGAGCAGTAGCTGCGCCGTTATGCTAACAAGCAACACGAACATTGACAATACGATATGACTTGTACTATCATTACTAATATGATTAGGCACATTAGTTCACACAGATTAAAGAAACTCTCAGAAAAATATCATCGTGATTTGTGTGGGATTTGAACCCACATCCCGAGGCTTACATGGCCGGTGTACTGACCTTATCATATTAGTAATAATATAATAAACCCGTAATGGGTAATAAATACGCACTTGATTGACGTTCAATCCAAAAAATAGACATACTTGTACTATCATCAATACTTTATATTCACACATCTACTGCTGAGCAGTAGCTGCGTCGTTATGCTACCAAGCAACACGAACATTGACAATACGATTTACTTGTACTATCATCAATACTATATATTCACACATCCACTGCTGAGCAGTAGCTGCGTCGTTATACTCTACTGTCGAATTGCGTGAACATTGATAGTATGATAGATTGTAAAAAAGAGATGCTTCGTAATGCTCTGTTGTTGAACCAAGCAACACGAACATTAACATTATGATAATATAAAGTCCACATAATATTGACTATTATTAATACTATATAGTCACACACCAGTTTCTGCGTCGTAATGATCTGTTATCGAACTGAGTGACACGAACATGACATTGTGTCACTATATAGACTACTCAATACTACAAGTCATACACTTTCTGCTAAACAGTAACTGCGTTGCAAGTGAAAATACAGCAAGCCGTTTGCTACGTTATTACTATATGACAAACCAAAACCCATGGTTTAGTTTGTAAATCTCTATATTTAAAATACAAATTGTAATAGCCGAATTACCAGCAGTTTACGAATATTACGAGGGCTCTTATTATCTGAAAAGCAAAAGTGCTCACAATTAATAATATCCGTAGTCTCCTTGTACATAAGTATTCATATCTAATACGCTTACCTTGTGTCTGAGCTTTGGGCTCTCAGTAAAGGCAAATAGAATGGATATCAAAAACTAATCTTACAATAAAAATTAATAATATGTATAGAAAATTCGAAGTATATAATAGATTACTTTGAAAATATATGCAGCATTAACAATAACAAAAAAATATTCTACGTAGTATTGGATAAAATATATTTTTCAATGACGATATACTGTGCAATCAACGCGTTAAACTATTTCCAAAGGTTTCACTTACTCTGAATATAATTATATTATAATTATCAATAATATTATAGTTTCAAGAGGGAAAAACTAGTAAATAAAATATAAAATGGCAGACATATAAATCAGATTTAAACGCCGAGTGTTTCTTCAAGGTTAATAGTATTAACTTTTAATGGTATAATCAACAACTTATATTGGCTTGGATACTGTAAAAAGGTCTGGCTGAGGTTATCCGCATCAAATAAGAACTTAATCCTTGAGCGCATTAAATGCACAATTATAGACAACCTGCATATTCTGCACTTGTTCGTCGCACGTTGCATCTAATATAGTTCAATGTCAATACTCAAGCCTCTGCTGGTAAACGGTTCATTTAGAACTTAACAAGAAAACTTATTTTAAGGGGGAAAAAAAGAGATCATTGATGAATGAAATAGCTGCCAGGGTTGTGTTCAAACGAAGGAAGAAGGACGAGGTAGTACCTATTCTTGAACTTACCGGAGCTGATGAGGAGACCATTTCCAAGCCACGGCTCAAAGAGCCTGTACTCTACGGACTTGTCGATGTACACCTGGCTGCTGAGGATGACCTCGATGTCATCAGGGTTGAAGAGGAACACCATCAACCTGGGGCCGACCCAGAGCTTCACCATGTTGTCAAACTCGAAACTTCTCTGGTATATTTTCTTGAAGATAGCTAGAAAAAATAAACAGTACTTGAAAATCACAACTGAATTTAAAACTTCCCAATGACCTTAGTATGGTGCATTTTCATTTGGCTGAATTAAAATGACTTCCGTTTCATTCTTATGCTATTATCTTATATCCAAATCGATTAATTTTCAATTAAAAGTTAAATAATACTTTTTATTTTAAAGAAAGCAGTTGCTTTATAATTGGTTTAGTTTGGCAGTCGATTTCGGCTGAGTTGATCTTCGAGTTTGCATAAGAAAATTTTGATATCCATGCTTGGTGATAAAATGTTAAACAATATTCTAAGCATTTATTTCGATAATAAAACCTATACATCAGCATTATTTTTAGCAACTTTCAATGACAATGTGTACTTGTATGACATGTTGAACTTTTCTGTTATTATTAAGATTTTACCATGTTATTATTGTGTATGTGAGAGATCATTTTTGAAGGGATTGAGCATTGCTTTAGGGCAGATCTATATTCAAATAGCTCGAATGACCCGCGCGCAATACAAAGACTCTTGTATGATTGAGAATGACGCTTCCGTAAGACTTCTAACACTAAAATTGTACAGATAAACATCTAATCCAGGAATACAGTTCAAGTTGTTGTAATTTAGAGACAATTGGAACTTCCTGCAATTTGGTTATTCAGAATGCTCAGAAATTTAACTCCAAACACCGACCTGATGGCGTGCCTCGCGAGTACTACGCCATTAATATCACTTCATTAATATTTCTACCTAAAAGAAGTACAGCCTGCACTTATTCACAACCTACTGCCTAATATTTAATCACACCGACGCAATTTCTATGTGATACCTGAAAAATCTATGGAACCAGTCGTTTCTTGGATCATAAGTTATCAAAATGAAAATAATGCTAACAGAAAAAATATAAGTATTATATTTTAATCCAACATCATTTGTATAAGCATCGAAAATAATTTAACACACGGGTACAAACACAACTTAAAAAATTCAAAGAATATACTAACTAAACCAAGATTTCATGTTGGTGTTAAAATTATTATTAGGTATTTGATTAACATATTAATATCTGTACAGCGTATAATAATAATTGTTGCTTGAAAAAATGTATATAATTATCACTGTAGTCGCGAATACAGCAAGAGCGCAAGACCTAAGTGTTGATGGGTTTTGCAGTCGTGAAAAGCTGTTTATCAGACAACTTTGCTGTAATTTTTTGTTGATTATGAAAATAGGCTTTACTTTCGCTTTTCTTTCTGTTGTATTTTCGAGGATCAGCTGGCGGTGGCTTGTGTTGCATGTGTAGCTTAGCACGATGAATAATGTATGCCCCACTCCATGACAGGATGTTTCTAAAAGTTGACTTCAACAAACGTGATCTCACCGACGTATACACATATAGAGGTGTTAGCAACTATTCTAGAAGTTTCAAATACAAGTGAGAATTTCAATAAACCATGCAATGGGGTTCAAATGTCTACTCTATTGCAAACTTCGTAATATCGTGGCTATCGAAAGTTCAATTTGTTTTAACAGAATCAAATTTTCTTAATATTTTACATGAACGCTATCATTATTATTAATACAAGTAAGCTTTATAAATAGCTTTAAAATTTTAAATGCTTACCAATCGATTGTATTTCACAAAAACATTTGATAAATACAAATCAAAGACTTATACTAATGCTTATTCGATGGTACGTGCCATGTGTACCAAGTACGATAATCCGATCTTGATTGTTTTAGACCTGGCCATCTAAACTCAACAAATCGAAGAAGCACCTGTCGATTGTATTACGATGATGTGAAGCTATCTGCAATTATCCGGCAGTCTCCAAGAGTTGTAAAATAGAATTGTTTTTTTTTTCAAGACAGAAGTTGAGTAACTTATCCAATCAGGTAAATCTTCACAAAAAACTTCCATGTGTTTATAGAAGATTACAGTGATAAAGTATGCAAAGAGCTTTCCTCATTCGCACGAAATTATCTCTGCAGATTGCTTTACTTTATATTTGAGAGTACGTCTTAGAATATTTTAAATACTTTTGAATTTAATTTTTATGTATTATCACGTATGTATTGTAGATTTTTTAATGGGTAAATATAAGTGCTGTGAATAAAATATTTGAAAATGAGTATTTTTGTACGTACAGTGAGTAGAGCCCGTGAACTCCAGGGCGTTGCCGATGATGGGGTAGCCAGTGGGGCCAGGAAGTTTCTCCGCCAGCTCCAGGAGGTGCTTCCTGCTGAGCTTCCAGTACGTGTACCAGAGAACCAGCGCCGGGACCAGCAGCATGTAGAACACGCTGGTGGCCGTGATGAGCCCCGGAGTGGGCATGACTTCTTCGGTGGCAACTTCCATGTTGATTTCTTTAAAGAATCTGGAAGAGAATCGGCGTTAATTTCTACTGCCATGTACTCTATGACCTAACACAGCAGCGGCGCTCAAGTGTCTGTTAAAGTGAAAAGTTTTGATTTTGATTATGCATGAATATATTATGAAATAACAGGTTACTAGGTATCTCATTCAGTACTAGACATCCGTATGACGCTATGTGCATGCAAGCCGCGTACAACATTTACATTTACCGACTGTATGTTCAATCTTCAAGTGGGCAGACTTATAAAAAATATATTGAATAAATGAAAATAAAGTTTAATGACAAATACTACAGTGAAACATATAAAATAGAAGATAAGTGGGGTTTGCATAAATATTCAAATATTTCATCAACTTTTTTAGGTTAGGTTTTAATATAAATAAAGAAGTGAACGCTTGTATCTATTTAAAAGCTCTTTAGAGATAAACAAGTCTTTATAGTCATGAAGTGCTATAATTAAAACTAGTTAGAATAACTTATATTTTGCTATTATATATCAACAGTTTATAAAAAACATAGCAACTTTAAATTGTTATTGATTTGATTCATCTTGGGTTCAAAACACAGTGCTAGAAGAAGCTTTGAACTTGAAGAGGAGTTTATATAAAGATGTCTCTTTTGAAATGATGCGTTAGAAAGCGCACTTGCGTAAAAGGAAACCGTAATTCAAGACAAAACTTCTCCCATACAAGATGATGTGTGAAGTTTTAACTATTTGTTAGTGTCATGTTGTCATAAATCATCTTTTATAATATGTGTAAACGTAATGATAACTTTGGAACGAAATAATATTGTTGCGTTTAAGTAATATATATTATTATTAAACTTGGAAAATATAATTAAAATTGAAGCATATAAACAAACAATGACATCGGCTGACAATTATGTGTGATTTAATCCATGATGTTAAATTTTAAACCATTACTGATATAATCAGATAAATGGCTTTAGTTGAAGATTGATAGCTTAAAAATAGCTGTGTTGGTGGAGAATTGTTTAAAACTGAAAAATCAGGTAATTATTATTGTATTCAATGTAGAAATGCCAAAACAATTTTTATTAATCCATAAAAATATATATCCACTTAATAAAAAGAATAGGGAAATCGATTTAATTATACTATGTTATTTTAACTTAATTGAAAGTAATTTTATTATTTTAGATAATCTTCGAGTAAGAAGAGAAGAAAATTATAAATGTTAACCTAAAAAAAAAATTTGTCGAATATAAAATGGTACACAGTGATAAGTATATTTAAATAAATGCTATAAAGAAACAAATATTGTAATATATACAAAAAGGTTATATTTTTCATGTATAAATTACAATATCAAAACAATGGCTATTCAATTTAAATGCGGCTCGCAATTAACGCAATTGGCCGCCAATGTGTATTTTAATTTGTATCGATAGGAAAATAATATAAATATTGATACTATTCTCATTTCTATGCGACATATTTATTGGCTTTTATGGAAAATTTGTGAATATAGATTTTTTTTAATTTTACTGACCCGCGACCCTTTTTATGTTGCAAAATGAAAAGTCATCGTTCTTGGAATATAAAATTATCAACTAGGTTACAGAGATCGTAGTTTCATTCCACTTCGATTACATTAATTATTTCCTATGTGAAAATCGTTTCCGTAATTTTCCACGTGAGTTGCTTATACGACTTACGTGATACATTATAATAATTTCTGTTTGGACTTTTACACGGACGTTTTATAATTATGTCTATTATAAAGTATACTAAGAAGTTATCAAAATACTTTTATCGACGTAATAATATATAATAGATCTATAAAATAATTTACGCAGTACTTTTTTTTTTAAAAATAATGTAGTTCTAAGTATCATGTGTATCATTACGCTCATTTCTCTACTGAAAAACTTTATTTTTACTTGTATTAATAACACCTTCCAAATCAATTTAACATATTTTGACTCCTGTTATCGTTACTATTAGTTTTTTGGGTGCTAAGCCGCATTTTTTGAGTTGTATTCTAAAATTTTAACTCAGGTACTGAGTTCAATTTCGTTTTTTAATAATAGCTCCAGTACCGGAGACAAAACGTGAAAATTCAAACCAACAGACTGGTCAAAATTGGAAAATAAACAATGGTCAAAATTGACTGTACACTGTGAATAAACAAACCGACAGCTAAATACGATTCAAAAATATATAAATCAAATTAATAATACCGTTAATAAACACAAATATCAAAAGTAAATATAAGTGTGATGTATGGGATGTTTGGTGTTTGCGTTTTGGCACGTAGACATTGTAGGGATCAAACGTTACAAAATGATTGCTTTGAAACGCAATGTATTTAATAAATTAGACAAGTATGTAAAACAATTTAAGTAGAATTCGTTATTGAAATGTATTTTTGATCGATTTGTATGAAAGAAATAGGTGAGCTCATTTCTTAGTAAGGTTTACTTCATTAGTCAGTTCTGAGTGAAAGTATAATATATATTTTTTAATCAGTTATACATTTTTAATAATTCTTAACGCAAAGCCAACTTACCCCGAACGAACACGTTTTCAGACTAAACTGTATCGGTAGTAATGGCTGTATATATAGCGAATTTGAAAAGTCCGAAGTTTTTTTTATATCAGAAGTCTATCGTCACAGGTAGCAATAAGCCCGGCACAATATTGTTGTGAGAACTCCATACTTTAATTGGATCCCAACAATCAGAATTATCCCAATGAGTCCCATTATCTATAATTATAAATTATGGTTATGCACTCTCTTTGCTGATTATAATAGATGTGGCTTTAAATTGGCATCCAGTCGCCGGCAGCGACTCGCGGCCCTGAAATATTTAGCTTTCAAATATATGATTGATGTATTTTGAAAATTTAAAAAATACTATAGATCAGTCATATCGCCTTATTGTGCAACCCTTTCCAAAAAAAACAAGTAATTTTCAAAAAACTATTTACACGTATACATTTTTTTATAAGCACTATATATATATTATATGCATTTACAATCAAAGAATGCAAATATAAATTTGAAAATGCGAAAATGTTAAAAAAATAAATAAATATATATGTAAATACATATATATTTATATATATTCTTTTTTTTTATATTTTCGCTATTAAAAACGAATTAATCTATATTTGCATTCTTTGATTATGCATATAAACACGTCAACATGGCTCAAAAAAAAAAGTTAATACTTCACAAAGACGTATGTTGTAAATTTACATTAAAATTGGTAAAACCAAAAGTTTATTTATATTTAAGATGCACAACTGCAGTGAATCAAATGAAATATCAGAAACTATATTTAAAAAAAAAAATTATCGTTATATCAACGGAAAAAGTTGAACTAGGCAGCACAAACATTGTAAGTATTTATTTCTAATTTAAAACAATTTTAAAAAATGATTTAATCATTAGCTTGATATTTTTTCGTAAAATTTATAATTGCAAGTTCACTGCTGCTTGCTAGGGTTGAACCGGATGTTGAATATTTATTATGAATTAATAACATGAATATAGATTAATATGTCTATGTTGATAGGTGCACAAGTCATTCGATACAAAAAGATGTCTATTGTTTACTTTGAACTTTATATGATATAGGGTCATGACGTTACGAATATTTTAATTTCGCTATTGTTTTTTTATTTGCATATTTCATTATGCGGACTTTTGATCCGCAAACATTGCTATCGATTTAATAATCACTCATATACGCAACTCTTTAAGCACTTTTGTTTATTCAATATATTAAAATATTTAATCAATTTCATAAAATACACGTCGGTACAGAAGAACCTTGGAATTAACTATGAAAAATTTCGAGGCAAACACAGCCGTCAACAGGAAAAATAATTATATTTAGTTTTTTCAATTTACATTCACCCTAAGTCGTACTAGCTATTTCTAGTTAATATGCATAATAAAACATAGCGGTGAATTTATTAATAAGTTTTTTATCGCTTTTACAAATAAAAGCTTTTTTAAGGTTTTAAATTCTCTATAACATATTCAAGTAAAATAAAACGATTTTACTCGGATTATATTTTTTGGGTGTATAAAAGATATCAAAAAAATGTGTGTATTAACAGATTTCTACAAAATTCAAAGAGAGAAATTGTCACGTTCATGCACACGAAGCTATAACTAATTTTTTCACAAAAGATGCTAAATTTCAGCTACTGTCAACAAAATATTCAATTTTTTGCATTAAAAAAAAGCATCTTTGAAAATTTCAATATTGGTTTTTCAAATAAAAAAGTCTGCAAAATTTAATAGAATTCATTTTACTAAAAAATATTTAGCTTTAGGTTAAAATATGATATTTTGGTATATGATCAGTAAATATAACTGAAATTTTAAAAACAACTAATTAACTTTTCCTTTAATATTTACAATAGTATTCTTTGCGCAAAAGCTTTGTTTTTCTTTGCTTAATACAGAATATAACTTGTTTCTGTGTAAACGTTATTACATCATGATAATATAAGTAAGAGTAAATCAAGTCTCTTTGGAAACAAATACGGTGCAGACGTGCATATTACACAGTAATAGAAAAATAAAAACGTCGTGTTTTAAGAGGTTAAGTAGGCTATTTTTGTTAGTTAACATGGGAATAGAGCTGAAATTGTGGGTAGGAGTATTGTGGAAGACCAGCTCGTCGCAATGGTGGACAAATTAAGCCATCCGGTAATAGTGTAGAGGGTCTAAAGACCCAAAGGTCGGTATAGCTAGGCTAGGTTGATAAAACTAATTCGGTGAAAGCATGAGTCCGAATGCACAAAAGAGCTGAGAATAATGAAATGAATGGCAATTAGGAGGCACTTCGTTCAGGTGTGAAAGGAATGAGAATAAAGATAATATGGCAATTAGTAATACTATTGAATTTATATTTTTTTAGTTAGGTTAAATAATTTTTAAGTTCATATTTTTAACACCCATCGTAATTTTCATTTCAAATTAATAATAACTAGAATACATAAAGCATAATTTAAAGTTACTGTACTTCACAAAAACGACTTTTTTTCAATTAACATGCACAAATAAATCTTTTTGTAAAATTTTTGATATTTTTTTAACTAAGCAATGATTGTTCTAATTAAATAAAATCTGTAAGTTATCCATGGCTCATTGAAAAAGCAAAAAAATATTGATCCAAATATTCGAAACCCCAATCTGAAAATCCACAAACCGCACGAATTCACTCTTAAAAAACACTTTTGAAAAAACACTCGAAAAGCACAACAAATTCACGTTTTTTTTTTTAATTCTTAATTTCTGATTGATTGGATGTTAGTCGATTATTATTATGATTGGTTGGTTTGATTGAAGGTTCCTTTACCTAAACTAGTCGAGGTGAGCTGCTAATGAGATTTCCACTGAGCAGCGCTGACTGACGACTGTCTCACGACCAGGTAGCTTAAATACTCTGCGCTATGACGGCCCAGCCCGGCTGGCTGCCCCACCAATTGGTCCGATGCATGGTAATTAGTCGCCGGTGCAAATGTTACCCGCCACTCCTGGCCCCAATGGAAATGGGGCTCTGGCAGCAGTATTTCCTTATTTTTAGGTACAATTTTCATATAGTTAATATAAAAACATTCAACAATCTATGAATATAGAGTAATACTATATACTCGTGGTCATAAGTTACTACTGTATTATAAATGTTACACACCACTCCTGGCCCCAATGGAAATGGGGCTCTGGCAGCAGTATTTCCTTATTTTTAGGTACAATTTTCATATAGTTAATATAAAAACTTTCAACAATCTATGAGTATAGAGTAATACTATATACTCGTGGTCATAAGTTACTACTGTATTATAAATGTTACCCGCCACTCCTGGCCCCAATGGAAATGGGGCTCTGGCAGCAGTATTTCCTTGTTTTTAGGCACAATTTTCATATAGATAATATGAAAACATTCAACAATCTATAAATATAGCGTAATACTATATACTCGTGGTCATAAGTTACTACTGTTTTATAAATTCCACCCGGCACTTCTGGCCTCAATTTTTTTTTTGTGGTACAATTTTCAATTAATTAAATATTAAGATAAAAACATTGAAAAATCCATAAATAATACAATAATCTTGTAGTCGACAGTTGCCAGTGCAAATGTTTCACGCCACTCCTGGCCCCAATGGAAATGGGGCTCTGGCAGCAATATTTCCTTATTTTTAGGTACAATTTTCATATAGTTAATATGAAAACACTCAACAATCTATAAATATGGCGTAATATTATATACTCGTGGTTATAAGTTACTACTGTATTATAAATGCTACCCTCCACTCCTGGCACCAAAAAAATGTATGTCTGAGGGCAGTATTTTTTTGTTTTGTGGTACAATTTTCATTTAATCAAAGATTAAGATGAAAACATATATTAATCCATAAATAATGTAATAAAATTGCGATCATCAGTTGCCATTGGAAATGTTACCCGCCACTCTTGGCCTCAGTGGAAATGGGACTATGTCGGCAGTTTTTAGGTATAACTTTTATTTTGTTTACGATTTAGATAAAAACATCCATTGATCGATAAATATAGCTTAGTAAAATATACTTGTGGTCATCAGTTGCGAGTGCAGTTTCTTTTAGGTACAACTTTTGTGTATATAAATTTAAATTTAGATAAAAACATTAACCCGTCTATAAAAAGCTTCATAATATAAACTTACAGTTATTAGGTTTTACATTTTTCATTTACCTATCATTATTATCAAATACGCATTAAATTAACACTTTTCAGATATATGCCCTTTTTGTGTATTCAATATGTTTATAATAAATAAATTTACACAAGTAAAGTCATCGCCGTGTTTTTTTCTCAATTGAGGTATTAAAAAAAATAAGAAGTTTGACTGCATGTAACTATTAAGATTTTTGCATAGTTACAGTTTCCCAGTGCAAATATTACCCGTTACTTATGGCTCGTATGAAAATAAGACTTTGACGATAGTATTTTTTTCTTCTCAGATATAATTTTCATTAAGAAATGAAAAGTTAATTTATGTAAGAGAATTCATAGAAATTTAAATAACATTTATTAATCTTTTAGCCATATCTATATCTGATTTGATGCATAATAACTATTTGGCCAGTGCAAACGTTATCCGCAACTCATGGTCTGTATGAAGACAGAATCTCCTAGTTTTTAGACACAATTTCCATTTAACTAAATTAAAAAATGATATATCGATAAATACATTTTATTAAATTTATATTATTACTTAAGGCAAAAGTAATTTAAAGTTTAGTGTTAAGCCCAATTCAAATATTACCCGTCCCTCCTTTTCATATACATTTTACGTCAATGTTTCTTCGTTTAAATACGTTTTTAAAGTTTGATAAATAAACGTAAAGATGAAAAAATTAAGATATTCAACAGCTGATTGCTCTATTGTAATAAAATAAATAGGTTGCAGATTCACAATTTCATAATGAGGCCATCGATAGTGATATGTTCAGCATGGAATACAAAAATTTTGCATATATTACTTTGTAAGTGTTATTTATGTTCAAAACGCGTGTTCAAAGTTTGAGATATTTAAATAATAACTGTTTCATTTAAAATCAAACCTACTCCTTTAAGTAATTTTAATTGGTGCGCAACTTTTTTTTCTATTCCATTGGATATAGATAAATGATAAACAGTTCGTTTTAAAAATAATTTAAATTTATATGATATAATAGTTACCAAACAATGTGTCCCAACACTTTTGCTGGTATGAAAGAAAGTATTTGAAAACACAGTTAACTGCTTTTATGATTGCTTATTATATTTCATAAAGTTTTATATACCTAAGCATTAAGAATAAAATATTTGTTAAATATAACAAATATGTGTATAAACATTATCTAGCAAATTGACATATATGTTTAATGGTTCAAATGTTTCTCTTTTTTATGTTTTTGTTTTAAAGAGTAAATTAGTTTCAAATTATTAATTAAAAATAAGAATTTTTATTCATAACTCTTTAAGTGGCTTGAGGTGAAGTCAAACTTTACACAAGTTGACTTTATGTTACAGTTCATCTGTATTATAGAATAATACTTGTTGTACAGCATAAACATTCTTCGAATACGACAAATTATATAGCAAACGCAATCCATATTCTTTGCTGGTATTTAACACATAGCATACTATTTCCGTTGATATCTCAGATTACTCTGAGAATCTAAAGACTGTGCGTCTGAATTTGTATGTTCAAACAACATAAAACCTAATGCAGTCGAGTTGTCTCGTTCCAGCTAAAAAGAAATTTTAGGAAAACGTTTAATTTTCTCAACTGGTTCATTTGAATAATATCATAAACCTGTTACTTGCAAGTACGTCTCCATCATTATTAGTTTGTTGCCTGTACTGGACAAGCCGATACTGTCGGTCATGTGCAGCGTAACTTGGGACATGGAAGTAAGCAGTATAATTATTTTCAAAATATAAATACGTACTCAATCATTATTTAAACATTTTTACTGGATACATGCTTCTACCTTGAGTATATCTTACTGGAATTAATAAAAATATACGCATGTATATATTGTGTATTTATATGTTTATATATTCAATTTTGTAATACTTTCTTACAAATAAATCAACAGACTAGCTGTTCAGATGTTGAACCGATTTTCGACCTTTCAAGCCAACGCATTTTCTCATAAGAAATTTTTATGGTTGCAAAGAAATTGGTTGTGGATGCATTGTTCGTTTAAGAATTTTCAGCACTTATATCAACTAACTGAAAGCTCTGTATCTTTTTTATAAATATACATCGAGACCATCCAAGGATGAAATAGGCTGTTTGTCTGGAGGTACTCACACTAAGATAAATGCTAAAATTATGTAAATATTATCATATTTATGTATGCTCTGTTTCTTTTATTTTTGTACCGTTAGCCAAATTCTCAAAATCTTTATTATATGATTATTGATATCTTTCTGATTTAAAAAATATCGGAATCGGATACAGGAATTTATAAACTCTTATGAAAATAAAACACGTTCAATTTAAATTATACAATAAATTTGTAAAACCATACTTTGTATTTTTGGATTGAATAATAATTAAAATTAAAATATTGAATACTTGTATGATAAACGAACCGTCAGATAAAACTGTGAATATTTTTGTCTTGCCATTGCTTTAACAAATTAAATTATATAAATGAGATACGAAACCAAAACAGCAGTATTTTAAAAATTCAATATTACAAATACAAACCAGCATAAATTCAATGCAAGTTAATTTAAAAAAGTCTGCTTTTTACTAAAAAAATTTAAAATGATTTTACCGGAATAAAACAATTTTGGTACAAATCTGTCTGGGTTTTAAAATATTTCAAAATACCAATTTTGGTGCATGCTAAAAAAAATTTGTTTCAATTGTGCGTCATAACTAGGAGTTGCGTCATTCACATTGCAAATTTTTAAAAAATTTGTTGATGTTTACCGAATAACTTTGTAATTTCGTCTTCAAGAGCTTAATTTCATTGTATGCATGTTATTTCAGGGTCCAGCTTAATTTTATCAAAACCAACTAAATGAATTTAAGAATATTTTCGGAAGCATGCAGAATTCTTCTGTGTCGTTTTGCGGGATCTGATTTTAGCAGCGGTGATTACGGTTTTCTATGAATATTCAACAAAATTGTGGGAAATTTTTAATATTGTTTAATTTATATTAGGGAGTATTGTAATGATTACGAGTGTATAACTCTTTTTTGGATTGAACGTCAATCAACTGCGTGTTTATTACCTATTACGGGTTTATTATATTATTACTAATATGATAAGCACATTAGTTCACACGTATTAAAGTAATTCTCAGAAAAATATCATAGTGATTTGTGTGGGATTTGAACCCACATCCCCAGGCTTACAAGACCTGTGTACTGACCATTGTACTAACGAACCACATCCATTAATCGATAATTATTAACAATCATACTCTACATATGAACCAATGTGCCCAGGCCAACCAATATTTCCACACAAATCACGATGATATTTTTCTGAGAATTTCTTTAATCATCTTCTATTTATGAAGTAATAATATAATAAACCCGTAATAAGTAATAAATACGCATCTAATTGACGTTCAATATAAAAAATAGATATACGTAAAGAAATTCTCAGAAAAATATCATCGTGATTTGTGTGGGATTTGAACCCACATTCCCAGGGTAACAAGCCCGGTGTACTGACCATTGTACTAACGAACCACTTCCATTAATCGAGAATTATTAACAATCATACTCTACATATGAACCAATGTGCCTAGGATATACCTGATCAACTAGGATACATCATCATCACGCACGTGCTCAATTCTCCTAGTCTACAGTAATAAATTATGTATATTCGTGTTGGTGGATATCTTAATTATTTTGAAAAAATAATTAGATGAGTGGCCGAGTGCGGCACTGGCGAGCCAGAGGAAGCCGGCTCCGCGCTAGATTTATGATATCCGAATGCTGAGTTGACTCACACAAGCCCGGCCCGACCGCCGTAATGATATTGTCTAGTTCACTCGTCACGCCAACGAACTGCGCACCATCTGCACCGGGCCCACGCCCCCCCCTCCGCCCCCTTCTGCCCCCCTCTGCCCCCCTCTGCCTCCCTCTGCCCCCCCCCCCCTGGGGCCCCCCGCCGCCCCCCACCACCCTCCTCTCCCGGGGACGAGCACGGCCTCCTGGACGTCCACCAGCAGAAGAACCTCAATCTTTTACTGCTGTATATCTTAAATCAACCCTGTGCGTGATGACGATGTCTTCCAGCCGATAATTTGTAACCGTTCCAAAACTAATAAATACTAGACGATATTAAAAATCACCCATGATTTTATTGTATATTTGTAACAATACATCAATAAGTACTTTGCAATATTTTACCATCATAGTTGAATTGTTTTAAGCATGTTTATCTCTCTTTTTAGTACTGCCTGGCCAGTGACCCTATTTCAGATTGGTACAACTGCACTCGCCGGCACTGGCATTCATTATCTTTCATTCACAAACACGTGTACGCCCTGGACCCGCGCGGGTCTAATATCACAGAACCGAGATGCACGAACGCTACACTAAGGGCGAGATATCATTCTCGACCAATTTCAACTCACTGCTGGATAAAAGCATTTTGCATTTCAACACGGCTGAATGGCGTGTAAGTCTTCGCAAGATTTTCATCCTCTTGTTAGTCGATCTTTTAACATCTCGACCGCCTCTATCATGCTTTCTTTTTAATCTCATAAAGCTATCAGTTATCAATCTTGTCATGGCAAGTGCTAGAAATTTTATTTATTAACTAATTATATATTTATTCATAAATAATATCTAAGAAATTCAATATTTTTGATAGAGAGTACTTGGTGGAATTCCATTTTAATATTTTTGAAATGAACATGTGGAAAATCACTCAAGTATTTTACTCAAAAATATTAAATAATATCTAGGTTTTAATCATGACATAAATTTATGAAAAGATTTATTTTATCATAGAAATAAATTTTATTTTCTGACGCCCACTTTTTTAAAATGTTTTTTAAAGGTTAAAGGTTTCGCCAACCTTTGAAAGTTTGGCGAAGCCGGTCACAAATAAAAACGAACATGTGGAAAATCACTCAAGTATTTTACTCAAAAATATTTAATAATATCTAGGTTTTAATCATGACATAAATTTATGAAAAGATTTATTTTATCATAGAAATAAATTTTATTTTCAACTTGTGTGAAGTATTTTTTGTACGTTTTTAATGTATTTATAATTCAGGAGTGATATATATATTTTTTGAAATATTCACAGTGAGAAATCTATTTGCATAGCAGCGACTTTAAAGTATTTTTCCACGGCATAAATAATAATTGGAATTTTCCTCCAGCACTTTATGGTTCTAAAGTTCCAGCTCTTAATTATAGTAAAGATTATTCAACAACACTTGGCGTCGCGGCGGAGCAAAATTCCGCAAAAGCACTAAAACTATTCATAATACTCCCGGGTTTGTTTGAGATAATTGGCTTTCTGCGACAGGCCGCAAGCAATGTTGTCTCGGTGGATGTATTTGCACAGCATCACGTATTGCTAGAAGTGATTAAATGACAGGTGCATTACTAGCAACTAGATCTTTGTGAAGTACCTGTTATACACTTAACTGCTATTTTGTAATCTTCGACATCTATGACGACTTAGATCAGCAATAGCAGAAAATTAATATTTGTTTGCGGTCTCTGTGTGATTGGTATTTATTTAAATTATATTTTTAATTTATTATGTCGTATCTATTTCGATAATTTTTCTTTAGTACTTCCGCTATACAATACAATGTGACACCAAAAAATAATAATCAAAATTTGTTTGAAAAAGGGTGATATCACTTAACCGGCTTCTTTGTTTTTATCGTTTTCCAGAAAAACCAATTTGAAAATGTAGTTTTTATGTAAGCTTCAATAACAAGATACACTCAACTTAACTCAACTCAACGGTAAACTGTATCAGTATCTAGCTTGCCATTTATATTGTACACAGAAAGTACACAAAGTTTCTACATTTTTATACAATTGTCAACTGCAAACTAATTCGTTTATAAAACGAGCAAAATTTTTCATATGATTCAAAGCTGTGATTGTATGGTCATAAGATCGTAGATCCTGGAAAAGATAATAAACATTATTACTATGAACAAAACTTGTCAGATAGACACGAAACATATATATATAATAAATAAAAAGTGGGGACGTCACTTAGTGTTTTTTTAATAAAAATATAAGAAACATTACAGTTTTGATTTTGCCAATTTTTGTATAAAACTGGATGGAAACAGTCACTAAATTTATGTATGTGGGTGTTGTCATCTGAATAATTGCACTATTGACTATCGAAAATGATTAATAAACACACAATTTGAAGCAAAGGTCAGCCGCTCATATCCCTTCAGACAGTATTCATTAATATTTGTACCTCAAAGTCCCTGTTAGTAAATAATGCAAAATGATTTCGCCAACGTCAACTGCAAGACTAAAATGTATTGCTTGTATTACTGTACTTAAAAAAAAAATTACCGATTATTAATACTAAATATTTTTAATAAATATATAATTCAATTGGTAAAGGACACTGAGTCACAATAACCGTAGATGTGGGGTCAAAAATTACCAATTAAACCGCGTTTAAATTGTTTACACTTGTGCTTCAGGTATAATTTTTTTCAAAAATACCTGTTAGAAAACAAAACAAGATTTAAATAATTAAATAGTGTAATAAAACACCAACATATAATAAAATTAAGTCTTTTATTGAACAGACAGAGACTAAAATTACACCTATGTTACATTTTTATTAAAATTATTATCTTACATATATTTTTAAAATATCTGATTTTACAGCATTTGTTATATAAAATATTCTCTTTTGCAATGAGAGATGGTCTTGTTATGTTTGTTCCGTTGAGTATTTTTTTAAACAGATTATTGATATCTATAAATATTCTTATATTTAACTCCATCGCCCAGTTCTTCAGTTGTAGCACCCTCGAAGCTAAGGGAGGTCCAGGATTTTTTTCCCTTAATGCGGCATGAGCACTCGCGATGCTCTATTGGGAGACAGCACTTTACCTCTGAAACAAAATAACTATATATAAGAAATCATGATCGGTGAATCATATATGAAATTGTACAAAACTATATTAAGTTTGAACAAGCAGAAATAAGTAAAAGAATCAATAATAAAAAAAGGAAATTAAATTTATAAAAAAAATGCTTATATCTCAGATGAATTATAAGAATTATAGTAAAATTTATTATTATAAAACGTAAACGTTCTTATTGCAATGCAGATTATGACGATGCCTCTGAAGATCGAAAGAGCTCTAACTTTGTGATAAATTCAACAAAATTTAGCTAAACTATTTTATATTTATTATATCTGAAAAAAAATAACCATTGCTTTGACTATATTTAAAAAAATATTTTAAAAATAACCATTTTTAACACATAACATATATTTTATTTCATTTTTTTACAAATATAATTTATAAGCAGAAATAATTAAATAAACTTTTTTAAAGTGCTATTTACAATTACAAATAATTTCATAATTAACTTTAATGTTAAAAATACAATTAACTATTAAAAGTTGGATGTTTTTAAAATGATAATAGTGTTTTACGCTAAAATTATACATTTTTTAAATGTTAATGAGAGGTTTTAAAAAAATAAAAAAAAACTAATTAGTCATTTGCTCATATATTCTTGTCTTTTTCATTTTCTCTGGAGTGAAATTTTTATTAGTTCTTCCAGTTGAACAACGTTTCTATTTTATAATTATATTGTTCGTTTAAACAAATATTAAAAAATATTTTGTAATTTTTTAAAAATAAGAAGAGATGTGTTTAACATTTTTAAACTATATTTTCGTCAGTTAATTAAAAGTCGTACTTAAATTTACATTGTTCTTGGATTTTATGCCGAGTTTTAATTTTAATCTTCTATGATTCAAACAACGCAGCATAACTCAGAAAACACAATTTGGTTTGATGGAATACTTATTTACTAGAATAGATAATTTAAGTTAAAAATATAAATATTATTTATTCAAAATTTACCTCCGGGAATTTTCATATGTTTGCAACATTTCTGAGGAGAGATTCCTACTCTACAGGACGGACTCACACAGCAGCGAGCTGAGATCATAGAGGTTTTAATTCTCAAGTTCTTCTAAAACATAAATCAGAATACGACAATTAACTAACGCTTTTAATAAAAATCTATTTTAATTTCATTTGTATTCATACTGTTTATTACTATGACATATTGGTTAAATTTTCCCATATTTTTGTTTGTGAGTACTTTCTCCTCTTCTTTTTTAGACCAAAAAAAACAAAAGGGCTTGTCTGAAGAATCCCTTGAATGATAAAAATACTCATAAACAAATATCTTCCTACTTTTGTGGACAATTGGCAATTTATATACGTTGATTATTTAAAGCATTGGGTGGAAAAAAATTAAATTAGCGTATACTAGGACCAAGAAAGTGAGAGTGTTTTTTTTTTTCTTAGTTATACTAAGAAGCCAATTTATTTTATTTGAATTTCCAATTTATTTTCAGGGATTAGTAGCTGTAACTAATCTTCCACCTAAAACCCAGTTTTATACCGTTTTTGAATGTGAGACTAATCGAGGAAGTTTGCTCTTTGTACCATATTCGAAGACGTGGATTACGATCTAAGTTAGCAAGGATTATCCAGTGAAAAGACAATAGTAAACTTTCACTAAGCCATATCACCTTATTACTAATAGAAGAAAGTTATATTAATTTTTGATGATCACTTTGATCTTAAAATTAAAAAGTTAACTTAAATTAATAAATATACACTGTGTTTTATAAATTGGACAGTATGGTAATCTGTAGATTATGCAGATATAATACAGATCAGAAAGAAGGTAATTCATAGCAATTTTTTACAATAAAAGTAAATCACTCATTGTTTATTCTTGAATCACAGTAGTTTACATAAAATACTGTGGTAATGAAAAAAAAAACATTACGTAAAATAAAGTTTTTATAAATACGGCTAAAAACAAAATAAAAAAAATACCGCTGAAATGTGAAAAAACTCTTTACTCTATTATAAATAACAGTTTGTTTACATAAAAAATATTTAAGATTTAATGTATTTGCAAGTAATAATCATATTTTTACATAAATTGACTTTTTTCTCGTACGATTATATTTTAACTCACAAAGTTAATTTTTTTAACAGCAATAATTTTGTAATATCGTGAAAATATCAAACTCGGCTATTTTCGAATAGCCTGTGAAAATACGCGTTTTTAGATTGAGTTTTTTTACGTTCGTTTTATATAAATCTCGTTCAATAAATATAAAGGAGAGGCCAACTATCGTATTCGCTCATTCAATCAAAATCTACAGCCACACACGAGCCCTTCGGGGGTCATCTTCCGTGTCCGCATTTCGTTAGTGCTTAGGGGATTTTTTCAGAGATTCTACAAAATAAAAAATATATATCCACATTGTCTGCATTCTTAATTTTTTAGAAATAATTTAGTTCTTAAACATTTATGTAATCTAACCTTACCTCAAGGGTGATTTTTATGAAATCAATTGAAAAATATATTGATATGGTAAACGCAAAGTCCATCTATTCCATTCCAGAGAAAACTACTGTACCCATAAACAAAAATGAAAACGAAAATTATCCAAAAATGAAAAAAATCTTAATTATAATAACCTCATAAAAAAGGCGTCAGAGACAAATACAAACGTGTTAATCATTGCATGACTTTTGATAGCATTTGATAAAGAGCACTTCACCGAAATACAACTAATTCATTCAATCACTTCAAAGTATAATTTACGGGAAAATATTGGCAAAAAAAATTTAGTTTTAGAAGAGGTGGAAAGATTTCAGACGTTTTATTACCTAAAATATTTTACCGCATAAAGCACGATAAAACAATGTTATTATAACTAACATACTTCTTCAAAACGTCCTTCATATTGAAAGTAAAAAACGATTTGACTATTTTTTTACGGTCTTTGTTTAAAAACGACCGTTTTTGTAAATACCTTCTATTTACTAGAAAGCTTTGATTGGAGATATTTTATTCACTCATTTAAAAGAGTTGTCATTAAATACGGCCTTATCTCTTAAACTATTCTTTTACATTAGATAATGTCCTGTAACATTCCTCGTAATTAATTAAGGCTTAAAGGGACCCTTAATTCGGGCGATAAACTAAAGTAACTTGAGTCAAGCCGCTCCCTTACGATTTATCTTCCGCAGAAGGCAGAGAAAGATTGCGTTTGAAAATATGCAAAGGCTCTGCCAAAAGCTTTTAAAGCCTCTGATGAAATTTTCCTTAACGCCTACAGACTTCAGTGAAATATGGTTTGATGTTTTCTGTTTTTTTTTTATAGTATATATATGGATATATGAATTCAAAATACAAATTGATACCTAAAGATAAAATTAATATTCTGATTATATATTTAATGTTTTTGATTGTTTTTCTTTTGTAAACAAAATACAAGATTTTTTTAAAAGCTGTAATTTAAAAATGACTTGTTTTTAGGCAATCTATAAAAGCCTAGCTGTGACTTTCAAGATATAAGGCCGGGGATTTAACCAAAGAACTACCAGTAAAAAGTTAACAATGCTAACCACTGCGCTATTTTTTGTGTATACATTTATAGTATACAGATTTTACTTAGATTAAAAGTTTTCTTTGTAATATTACTTAATACTATTATTATTCTCATTGTATACATTAAGTATGTTTATTGGACAAAAGACTGCGTGCGTGTATGCTAAATATGCTGAAAATAAATAAAATATTAATGTACTCTACAGGGTGGTTACTGTTGTGCGACATTTCACTATTTATGTTATTGACGTGTTCCTAGAGACCTGCTTCATAGAAAAGAGATTTTAAATATTAAAGTCATTCTGCCAACACCATCCTAGGCTAGTGGATTTAAACTCTTGTACACTACTTTAATGGATTATTTTTTATTTCAATTTAATATTTTCAACATTTTTTTCTATTGATTTAATGAAAATAAATAAAACTGCTTTAAATTTTGATATCCGAAAATGTAAATATTTTTTATTTTTATTTGTAGAAATTATATCAAGACTACTGTTTTTAAGGTTAATTAATACCTATTGAGTTTGAAGCATCGCCATTAATAATAAATATATAAGATTATGTGTCAATTGTATTTTATTACTTAGCATGCTAATAAAACCAAAAAATATTTTATGCTGGCAATTATGAATGGATTAATGTTAATATAAAAATATAACTCAAACTACCAAGAACCATAAAAATTATACTTTTAGTTAATAATGCAGTTATATTTATTTATTTACGATTTGAGAGTACATATTGTTTGATTATAAATAAAATAATAATTTGAATAAAACAAGCCAAACTCTCTAAGTGATAATACTTGTAAAAATTTTATTTTTAATTTCATTTACTATTCTCACCATGAAAATATCCGACAACCTTATACAAGACAAACCACATAAAAAAAAATATCTATAACTAGCAAGACATAATACTTCTCAATTATTTTTTCTTGTTGAGAGACAAGGCATTTGATTCGAGAAGATCCATTATTATAATGATAAAAGTACCTTTGTTGAGTTTATTAAAATTATTTGCATTACTATTTTCGACCCAATACACTGACTGGGTCATCATCAGATGCATAACTAAACTGAAAGAGAAATTATATACTAAAATTTCAAAATAACAAAAATCGTGTATTAAAAACTTGTCATAAGAATTTAATTGTACTCTAAATATTAATTGTATTTTAAATATGTATAACGATGATTGCATTCAGTCTTTGACTTATTGTTAATTTTATGGTCCACCCTTATTATATTTGGATGTTTTGATCTGCAAGGGTTTTGGAAATGAATAGTGTTGAAACCACTGAAGGTACAGTCTCTAGACACTCCAGCTTTAATGCTGCATCTATAAAATATTATTTTCCTTCTGAAATATTTCGTTTGCTTGCACTGCATATTCCAGCAAGTGCAGCCGTGGACTTGAAAAGAGCCACCATTTCAGTTTGGTTAAATATTAAAATCTCTGAAAAATACGTGAAGCTTTTAAATTTCATGATTATATTTAAAGTGTTTATTTGGCCGTATATGTGTAAGAATTAATCTTAATTATCTTACAGGAGTCATTCATTTGAAAAAAACCACCAGAATTAAATTACACACTGAGTGTATATTATTCCTAGATCTGCTGATGCAATGATTTAAAAAAAAAACTAAACATATTGACATACAAAATTGTTAGGGCTATATAAAGAGGAAGAAGAGTCATTAAGCAAAATCTGATAAATATTAAGACATGTGTACCTTCCTATACGGCATCTTGATGAAAGGGAATATTGTTTCTATGAAGTTGAGCCAAGTACACGCGAGGGAGTCCAGTATATTTAACCCCAGTGGCCAGATAATTTTGATATAAAGACTCCAGGTCGCCAGCCACAGTTCCACCATGGAGTCTAGGATGGGCAGCAGACCCTGAAAAAAAAATTAAAAATTATGAAATAAAAATGTTATTTATTATAAATTGTACAAATTAAAAAATAGTGGGGTAATAACATAGATCATTTATTATGTGTGCTTCTTAGTAATGGCTACTTGGTGTTTTTGTGCTCCGACGTTTTGGTCCTGATGCTGGGACTATTATAAGGGATGTTTGTGAAGAAACTACAAAACCATCGAATAAGGACAGCTACTAAAACCCCAAATATATATGTTGCTGTATTATTTAATTGTTTTTATTGGTACAATATTTATGGATCAAACAAAGAATGCAATATTTAATAAATTAATATTTAAGTTCTAATGCAAAATATATTACATTAATAATTAATAACTATTTTTAAATGGAATAAAATATGTGAAAAAATTACTTGTAAATAATGTAATCTTAATTAAAATAAAGCAATTTATAAAAACAGTACAACCAATTTTGCTTTGTCAAAAAGTCATATTGAAAAATTCAGTAGAATTTTTTTCATATTCTTGAGTAGTAAACAGCTCAAGAATATAATATGTAGTTTTCGTATTTTTGCGTATTTTACTAAAAGTGTTTTTGAAACTTTTTTGCAAAAAAAGGGACAAACAATATTGCTTACAAATAAAAAGTCAACAGAACAATATTTATATTACTTTCGCATAAAACGGACTCGGTTTATTGATTTAATGCAATTTATTTCAAAAGGCTAAAGGGCAGACATAAATACTCGCGAACAATCAATAAAAATAGAATAATAATTTTTTTCTTGATGATAAAAAAACATTTCCACTGAAAAACAACAGTAAAGTTTTATTATAAAAGTAGAAAAATACATTTCACGGTCCTATTGATTATTAAAAAAATATTTAGAAAATTTTATGTATTTATTGCTTACGCATATCACTTAAATTAAAAATTATGTACGTATAATGGTAAATTTTCATTGTTTATTTACATAAATAAGAAATAATGTAATTTTTTTATTTATTAAGATATATGCTGTGATGATTTTGATTACAGAAAAATCATACACTTTTCTATCCTATAAAAAATTATCTATTTTCTATAAAAAAAAAAGTTAGTACACTAAAAAAATGGTTCAATTATTCAATTTGTCGCGTATTTCTTCGTTCTAACAATATATTATTAAATAATTAGTAAATATATAACTTATAACGTATCAGCAAACGTGGTTTTTTTTTTCAATACCCATAACTACTAAATTACAAAGTAAGATTTCGTTATGAGCGCTTTCACGTTTTGAGAGAATCAAAAAGCTCTAGATAAAAAAGCTTAAATTCATATGAATTTTTGGGATCTCTTAACCTTTGGCTTACCAGATTTATTTCTCAGATTTCTAAATAATTTATAAATTATTATGTCAATTTTTTATCAAAATAAGTGATGTTTTGAAATGAAAAAAAAATCATTGAATTGAAATGATATCTTAAACAAATCAATTTATTTCTTCATCATTCATAACAAAGCTATCCTCTTACAACTTTTTGTATTAAAATTTACATAAATCTCTCTTCAAAGCATTGCGACAAAGGCTGATTAAAAAATATCCAGGAAAATATGAGGCAAACAATCTAATTTACTTTTTACTTCGTGTTTACAATATCGTTTTCATATTTATATTCATAAAAGCAATTTATTATGGAACAATGTATAAAAATGATTCCTTTTGAAGATAATGCGTATTTTTTACGCTATTTATCCACATGGCTGAGCACACTGTACATACAATATACATTCAACAACATCACACTATTTTTTTAAATGAAACTATATTAATCATAATTTTTGACACGCGTCACGTTTGCGAATTAATGGAAAATTTAATACACAAAACAACAATAGCTATTTTATGATTATTAAAAAAAAAACAACATAGAAAATCTTTGCATACTTTTATATAAAAAGCTTTAGTGTTTATCCAAATTTTAAAATTTCAAGTGTCGTATTTCATGTTTCATGCAATAATAATTTTATTTAAATTTCTCTATAGGCTATCTGCCAACAATATAATTAAATATATATATTTTTTCCTTCCAATATAAAACAGCGGTGTAAAGGGCATGGGGACCCACTATACTATTTTCTCTATAGAAAACCATGAACACTGGCTCAGCATGTGTATGTGTTAAATGAAATGGTCGCCAACATCCTCTGAGGAAAGGCACTTGAAAAAGAAGAAGAATCTTTTAATTTGCCTAACACTAGTTAATTCAAAAAGATTAATTTGTTATCCGATTACAGAATTTACGAGCATACCAAAAGTAGCTGAAGTTTCAGGAAGCGCGTGATTTGCTTACTGTATAATGTTAAACTGCAATTAGGTTTGTTGTCCTGATTGTGGATCGTAGAAAACGGGAAACGACCGCCATTTTTCTCTGCGTTTTTCGAGTGTGATTCGTACAACTGATAAATGTCCTTGGCCAAAATAAATGTTAATTCCGAATCACGTTCAAAATTGATATATAAAGTTTTTCTTATTAAATAATAATAAATATTAAGATAAAAACTCACAGATTACAATATATTTAATAATTTATATTTAATAAAACTTCTTAAAAATGACACTTTGGAACTACATAAAGTTTTACTTATAATATTATACTTAAATTTTTTTTACTGTTTGAAATTTGAAAGGTAGTTTCCCAGAAGACTCACTAGTTAGAAAGCGTTTGGCAAGCATTTTTGTTCAAATCCATCAAATTCGCGGTCTAAAGGGTTGTATGTAAATTTTAACCCTCACCATAATTCACGATACCCAAACCAAAAAGCATCATGATGTAACTTCAAAGTATTACTAAATCAAGCCTATCGATCACTTATGCTCTCAATAACAATGAAGCAATTTCTAAATAGAATACTGTTTTTGTATGATAAAACCATTTACGTTAGGCCCGAGTCCAAACCAAATAGCCTCGGTATAAATCCATCACAGAGACAAGTCAAAAGAATAAATCTCAGATGGTTATTCGGAAACCTCTGAAATGTTGGAAAGATACATCGGATTTGCTTTTTGTTTTATATTCTACCCTTTCAGTGTTATAAAAACAACTACAATCAAAATATAAAGAAAATAAAATTGACGACATATTTCATTCTAATTTATTTACGAATATTTCAAGATATTATTAAAAGATGAAAATTGTACACATTTTTTATTTGTATAAAAATTCCAAATATATGTAGAATTGCACGTCTAATATTTCTTTAAGGCTACACAAAAACAATGAATTAGTATTTTTTTAAATATTATTTTGGGAGAATTGTATTATTGTAAGTTTTAAAATTACAATTGAAACAAATAAAATGTATATATTATACTAAGAATTGTTTTTTAAATACTAATTCACAATAAAAAATTGGGAATTTAAATTTAAAACTGTGTGACTCCTAAACGAATAATAAATACTTAAAAATGATAAAAACTGCATCAACAAAAGATGTTTTTATTTATTTGTATGTACTCTAGATACTTAGTATAAGAATTAAATGAAAAAAAAATATGCTAGAGGCATAAATATAACTTTAATTTTTTTAAGTATCTGCCATTTAACACTTGTCACGAGAAATTATTGGTATTTAGAGAAAAAAGATATCAATGTAACGTAAATTCATATTTGACATTCAATATTCTTACTATGATAAGTAAAAGCAATCTTCAACACCCTATATGTTACATTATTATATAAAAAATACGACATGTTCTTACATTTTCTCGAGGCGAAAATAAGAAATAATGAGATCAAAACCTTTACTTATCAAATTAATAAAGTAACCTAGAAGGGTAGTATATTTCTTTTAACAACCCTGATATTCCAGAGTCTTTTACTGGGAGCCTGCGTTAGGGGGTACTTTTCAGATATTCCAGTAAGTCGATACAAACGCCAAACATGGGCTTATCAGACCACACCAGCAAGTGTCCACCATAGATAGAGCCTGTGGCCGCATAAACTAACCACCTTATGACCACCCTGTCATTTGCAAGCTCACCAAGGTCGTACATTGTTAAAAACCTCTCATGAGAATATTTTGGTTTATAAGTTGTATGGTTCAGTGTGAGTAATTGGTGTTATTATATATATAATACTTCAAAGGAAATATAATAACCCCCCTATATAAACTTTTTTTTTCCAATTATGTATATTTATTTAAACACAAATTATTGCCATCCGATGGATGATTAATTTCAAAATTTTGAATGTTTATATATTAAAACAGTAAAACATTAATCTATTTGGAAATATATACTAAAAATATTGAAAATAGCTTTTCTCTTAGCATTGTAAAGTTTTACAAATATTATTATATTAATTAAAATTTAAACTTAATTTGGGCAATTTACTAAAAATTTCACCTTCTTACTTATTAATATGTTCATAAACAGGGCTATCAAATTTTCGATATGCTATATACTTATCTTTTATTTTTTTTTTAATAAATACTTGGTGAATTATGAAGCTGGTTTTCCTTCTTCCTTACATAATAGAAATATTATTTATACACAATTACTTTTAAACTTTCGAATCTATTGGTTACTAAGAAAACACAGATTATTATTTGATTAGTTGATTGGTGATATGCTTCAAGTTCAAATACGTGTTTATATATCTAGTAAAATGACAAGACGGTGAAACTTAACAAAACCAAGTAGATATATGGTATGTGGGGCCTTTGTGGCGTTTCCGTATACCATTTGGTCGTAAATTTGTCCCTTGGGTCATCTAGTGCCGTAGAAAAGCTTCTGGCTTTCCACCTGTTGTCTCCAATATCGCTCGAGGATCAGATAACAGTGGGGAAGCACACACAGGGTAGAATATTTGATTCTGAACATCCAGGTAGAACGGTATTCTTTTTGTCCCATACTCGATGTATCAACCAAAATTGTCACGTTCATATGCGACACAAAAAGGTCGAGTGTGCCTTTTTATTTAAATAAAATTGGTATCACAAATCGAATTAACGAGGACAAAAATGAAATTTAGATCCAAGATAAAATATTTACATTTATTTTTTTCAAAAGGAAAATAGTATGAATCCCTTATATTTTTATTTTTTAATGTCACAGTCAATTTGATAAAAAAATAAATTTTGAATACTTGGGAGTTCTCGTTGTAAATGCCATGAAGCAAAACGAGTACACTAAGCAAAAATAGCAGAAAGATTTTTCAGGAGATAAATGCTTATAAGGTAATTTTCAATTATATATTTTGTACTTTTAGGATTTTAAATTTATTCAGCATTTCATAGAAAATGGTTAGATTTTGCCTTCGTCTTGCTAAATATCCGTAACAATGATTCAACGTGTACGAATATTTAAATAACTTTAAAAATCTTCAGCCATGAATTTAGATTTGAATTTAATTATTGTATAGAATATTAAATAAGTGTTACCTTCATGAATATTAACCCTGTAACAAATAACCTGAAAAATATGAAAACTGTTGTTTATTTCGTACGCAATAAATGTAAATTTATAATGATTTGAATAATTAATATTTTCTAATTTATCGTACTGGATTAGTCGTTATCAGCCAAAAACCATGGATAAATAAACACTTAAAAAAAAATATATATATGACCTCCACAAGACATAAATTCTTATAAAATTTCTGAAGATTCTAATCTTTATGAAAATTTGTTTTAAATAATAAAATATTTTATGTGAAAGAAAAAAAGGTAATCTCTCTTATTAGAAAAAATGCTTTTAATAAGTGAAAAGGCAAAACAAGGTAACTTTAAGTTCACTACGATTTTTTAAATGTTTTCATAAATTATCAAAAATCTAAGTATTATAATAAAAAATTCAAAGGAATGCGAAATTTATGAGAATTAAAATTATAATTTTTATTTCCAAATAAATTTTTATAAATGTAATTTATATTATAATAAAAATATTATTTGTTATTCATAATCACTATTTATTAAAAATTACCTAATTTTTTTATGAAAAGTACATTAACGTAATGGATATAATAAAATACTTTTATGACTGCAATAAATAAATAGCTTCAATAATTTCTCTGTTGAAAAAAGAAACAAGGAAGGGCTAATGTATCAGGCTGTAATATATTTGTCAGTGACGTAGAAGTTTAGTTAAATCCAAATAAAAATTGCAACTGGTATATTTTCATTACTAAGAAAACATAACATTATATCAGATAATTTTATATGTTCTTATAAAGCCACATAATCCTGAAGAATACCTTACATCCGACAACCACAGTCTCATTAATTTCTTATCATAAGGTATCATATAATTATTATTATTATATTTTCGTGGGTATTGCTAAAATTAAATGTTATTCTAAAATGTCTAAAAAGTACCCAAACTTTTATGTGGCTTAACACGTAAGAAATTGACTAAACAACCCCAAAAACTACGAACATTTTTATTTGGGATTGTTTTATATTGTATATGAAAGAATTACTTTTGATAGAAATAATATACGTATTGAATGACTTTGAAAATACTGAATTTACATGTGAAATGATATATTTATAAAACAATATCTTGAAATAGCAGGTTTCATTCACAGATGTGACGTACGCTTGTCTTTTCTTCAGTGTTCCTGTCTGGAATTTTCAAGTAAGACATCTTTACCACTTATAATATTCTTACACGTTTTCATTTGCAAAACTGGAGTTTGGTTAGTATTCTGAATACCATATTGTGAAAATTTAAATAAAACCAGGGACATTACGCTTAAAAAAAATAATTGTCATGAATTAGCTAAGAAATTGTAAATATTTTGAGAGTTATGCGCACGAAGCTTTGTTGAGTTAATTGTGTAGTCATTTTATTTTCAGTAATTTATTCAAAAAGAAAAATATTATTCATTATAAAATACATTTTTACTAATAACCCATTTGTTTATTTTCTTTAAAAATTGTATTATTATAATATCATAGTACCATTAAAAATGAAATCGTGTACTTTTACGAAGCATTGTAAATTTAACGAAGTAATTTTAAAATTATACGAAGAAAAGAAATATCGCAATTTCCAAGAAGTTTATTTTTAGATAAATTATTCAGTTGACATTGATTTAATTTTTAATTTGCATGATAATATAATACGAATACCAGATGTATGTAGATGTACAGTAAAATTATTAATTTTTGATATTTTTAACTAAATAGGAATAATCTTTTTAATAAATTAACACTTTTTAACAAAGCAGGATCAATGTGTTAGCAAGAAGTCGATTCATATATTAAACGACCTAAAAAAACTCAATCAATGTTAACCTTAAATCAACAGATTATGATTTATTATAATACTAAAGCTGTAAATCGAAAAATATAGAACCATATGAGCACATAGTAAACATCACCACTCAAATCGTGAATAAACGATAAAAAAATACAATTTTTACCGAAGGTGATATTCTTATAAAAATTGTATTTATACTTTACGAAAAACACTGATATGTTTAATAACACTGCTTTTGGTATGTTTAAGTTATATTAAATAAATCTGAATACTTGCACTAGACATATCACGTGCGCCACTGAAACATATAATGCATTTTACCATAACATGTTTCAAAGAGATTGGTTTCATTTCAATATAAAATACCAAATTTGGAGCATATCCAAAAAACTACCTTATTATAAAAGGTGTTATATTTTGTAAGCACTTCCTTTTCTTTTGGCAACATGAAAATAGATCGTCATATTACTCACAGGTAACTAGGGTTTATGTATACAATTTTAGTAATAGTACTTTATGATTTGATTCAGAGAAGTGATCAATGAAAGAGCAAATAAACGCCCTTTGATTTTAACTCAACCTTTTGGGCTTCTTAAATCTGTCATAAGCAACGTTAATCACGTCATTTCAATCATTTAAATTTGTTTTCATTTTTAAGCCTTATTACGCTGAAATTTTTTCAGCAACGCTTTTGATGTAAAAAATACCCTTATAATTAAGTTTGCAAGATTTTTTTCCGTTTTCTCGTCTTCTTTTTATCACTAGAAATGCTCAATTTTATATTTAATATATTTTTTCAAACTATACAGCAGATCAACCTTGATTTTTTTAACTATACAATTTTGCAATTTAAATACGTATCATACAATGTAAAAACAATGAAATTTTACCATAATAATGAAAAAACAACTATTAATTGATTAAATAAATTATCAATAGAAATAAAAGCAGCATTAGTAATCATTTTGTATATATTTCGTTTCTATATTGTAACTAGAGCAGCTCGCGGATAAATATATAAATAAAATTACTAGGTCGCTCGACTAGAATTTTTATAGCTTCTGACCCTACTTCTAAATAAATATTTTTTTTACAAACAATGAAGGCTAAATAACGATATAAATAAAAACATAAGCTCCATTAAAATGATCAATGGGAAAAATAAACGATTTTGCTAAAATAATTTCTAGGTCATAAATAAATATTCGATTATCGACTTATGATATTTTTTGCGATGTCGTAAATTATCATTTATTTGTAATATATAAAATGAGTTAAACTTTATGGCGGTTAAGGTTAGGCAGTAACGGCTATTTATTTCAGTCATTGCGTAGATTATTGAAATATACACCCGAATAAATTTATTAAATATACTTTTATAAATGCCTACAAGAACTGACACTGAACCGGGGAATTTGATGAAAAATCAAAGGTCTGAGCCAACAAGCGAACAAGATAACGTCTGTAATACCTTCATGGCGTACACTTTAAGTCATTCGTAAAATATACCACAGCATTTGATTAATGACATCTGAATGTTAAATGTAATAGCTTAATGAGACACGAAATTGTAGATTGTCTGCGGACGAAGCGGAAGCCACACATCCTGCAATTTATAGTGAATAGCGAAAAGATGATTACCAAAACGTTCATCAATAGGTCTGGATTGAAAAATTAAAAAAAATATTTTATTAATCACAGCAATAAATATCATCAAAATACTTGTAATAAATAAAATGACACATGACTAGAAAATAAAGAAAGGCACTTAACTTCTCGAGTGCCTTATCATGTTTTTTTGTATTTACACATCAATCCAATTAACAATGTAACATCAAATTGACAGATTCCCGGCTCAGCGTTCAATACAACCTTTCTATAGCACCTTAACCTGCGTGTACAATACAATTCGATTTAAAATTATCATACAATATACTAATCATAAAAGGTTTTAAATGAAAGTTTGACTGAGAGATTAAATCCAACCTTAACTAATTGAAAAAGCTACTTAAATATATTGTATACTTCTAATTCACGAGGGCATCATTTAACTATAAAAAACTTAAATTAGAATTAAGATTCACTGGTTTAAAAATGAGTTAAAATAATTTCTGTTTATTTGATTTTTTTTATTTTATTACTTACACTTATTTTCTAATTAATTGTGTTGATCTCTTCAATCGTGGTAATTGCATAAATTCTTGTTAAAATATCTCAAGAGGAGTATGTTGCGGTAACGTTAGTGAGACGTTACACTTTACGTGTGCTCTAAATTATATACGCCTACCTGTAGTATGCAACCAAATATATATAGCTACTGATATTATAACACGTGTTTAATGTTACATGTTTCTTGTATGAGGAACAACAGTGCTTGAAAAATATCAAATTGAAATATGTTACCGAATGTTTTATCTATAAACAAGATACTCAAGCCAACCCTGGAGAGTCTTATTCATAAAATAAAAAAATGCGGGTGACATTTCTAAAATTATAATATAGATTATAATTTAAATTGTTTGAGTTTTGGAGAAGCGATAAATGGATAACCACGGAAACGCTCTTGATCAATTTGTACTTCAAAAATTAATTTAAGTGAATAGTTGATTATCCTGGCTCGAAGAAGTTCAAAGAAGAAAATACAATCTCCAATCACAAAAGAAATAATATTTCTGATCAAACAAGTTCTTGAAATAAAAAAATACCAATCAGTAACTTAAATATTTGAAAGCACTTAACCTTTTTGTTCGCTTAATCAGTTTATTTTCCGTGAATTGAATGAATGTCAAATTTATTATCTGAAAAGATCGTTACATCAGTTTTGACAATATCAACAAAAGCTGTGACAGCTTTTTGTTCGTGTAAATTTAGTTCAGCTTTTAAAATTTAAATTTCAAATTAATTTATATATATATAAATGATTTGAGAATTCTGATGTATATTATTTAACTCATAAAGCATAATTCTTTTTTATGCATAAACTATAAGAATATTTTATCAGGTCACCAGCTTAGAAAATATAATTATTATTTTCACCGTAAAAAAATTATACGGCGATCGTATATTTATATTAATATTATAATAAAGATTATATAAAAAATAACAAACGCGATAAAAAGTATAATGATTATATCATAGCGTGATTTAGTCCTCGACAGAAATTGCTCGCCCCCCAAAAGAATTCTCTCGTAACACAGAAATTGACTTAATAAAGTTTTATTAGACGATTCAAGGGATGAAATGCCACAGGCGGCCACCCTGCCACGCCATTAGGGGAGGAAAACTAACAAGCAGGTGGAAAACAAGAATAGAAATAATAAGACGGACCTCTACAGGTGCTGACTAGACATATTACGGAGCTTGTATTCATTATTTTTAATAAAAAAAACACACAACGCTTTTTTTAAGTATTTTTTTATAGTATGTGATTTTCCCCACACTTATTCTTTATTAATATATTATCACGCCAATATTCTTCTCTCAAAGACTACATACGTTAATCTGTGTCTATTTAATACTCTATTCACTATTCATAATTAGCTAATAAATTTCATTATCAGATAAGTTTGAAATATTCGGGATATATTCTTTTCATATAAATTAGTGAAATTTTGAGTATCATGTTTTATATTGTAAATAGCATTAAGTTATTATCTATTGTTATTGTCCATGACTAAGCTCAAAATATTATTTATCTGTTCTTTTGTACTTTTAGAAAAATGTCAGTAGCGCGGGTAGATATCTAAATTTAAAGTAATGGTTCTCGCTATATGTCAGATTCGACAGTAAAACTCTACGTCTGAAATAATGATCCTGCCCTTAATGTCAGATTAAATATGAATTTTCTATTTTTATATGAATTTATAGCTATGATATCTCATTTTATATTCCTAATTCAGGATAAAGGAAACATACAGATTCGACTGTAACGTCTCCTTCCAAACCAAATACCAAAATTCCACTTCTCAAAAAATAACGGTCGGTAATGTCAGATTATAAATTTAAAATGGTATTTCCTTTCCATTGAACATATAACAAACTAGGCTACAGTATATTTAACATTTAGAGGCAGGTTTATACTCTTTCTTATAATGGAAAACGCTTTTTATTTGTACTTTGTTGTATTTCAGACCTTTAATGTCAAATGCCGACGTAAATAATTTAAGGTGTTTTTTTTTCAGCACTTACATGTCAAAATGTTTGCTTGCTTTATTTAACACTTTAATTTCAAATTTATAATAAATTTCTCTGTTTCTGTTTGTAAAGAGAATAATCTTAAAAATATATAAGTAATACAATTAAGTACAGTATAACGGATTTGATTGTGTTTTTTATTATACAAAAAATACATTCTCATAACGCGCCAGGTGTTTATTTGGAATCTGTGATTTTCTGTTTTATTGAAAATTTGCAGCAGCAGGGACTCTTTATTTGACCTTTCACGTGCAGAAAAACCATTCTTAACCTGAACGTGAGTGAAAATAAAACGGATTTCAACGAATATCTTAGAAGCATCAGGGTCATTGCCTTGGATACTATTTTAAGTTGAACATTGCTGCGATGTAATAACAAAACATTTAAAATGTTTTTGACTTTAACCATAGCAAACCACTGTATTATTATTATGTTTTTGCCAAGTATGCTATACTTTAATAAAAACACCAGTACAATTAAAAGTAGAGTAGACATGCACACGTGCTTCATATGAAGGTTAACATTCCAATTCTACTTGCAACCGGGTGCTTAACCATCGCCCCAGTATTTATGCGAAATAAATATCCTCTCCGATACCCTACTGAATTAATTGGTCCCCGGATTTCGAAGAAACCAAGCTGTCGGTATGTGCAAAGCCCCCCATTATCTTGAATTCTGCTGTCGCCAGACGTTTCAAGATCACGGCAGACAGATCACAACGAGTGACAAGATACTTGTGATTCCAGCCTGCTATGAGATCAACGAAAAGAGCTAGATCAAAATACCAACTACGAATCAAATCAAAGTAGTATTAAATAAATATATTCTGAATATTCTCAAAGTGATCAGAACACAAAAAATAAAGTACACACAACAGTAACTCATACTAACCTCGTTTAAAAATTCAACCCACAATAAAATCTTGGGTTCAAAGCCATGTGAAAAAAATAAAATATAAATAAGCAAATTACCTTTCCATGATTTAAAATAAACTTTCAGATACTAATTTTCTATAAATATCTTGCCAAATACTGAAAACTTGCCGTTTCTAAACAAGCCACATTTTTTTCAAATAGCTTTAAACTAGGTTCTTACCTGCTTAAACTTGAAAATATTTTGTATGGTTTTGGAATTTTTTCCCATGCTTCGATATTTGAAATAGCGTATAAAAGCGATGCGCTTGTGGATTGTAAGCAGAAACTGACAGTTTGAAGATATTACCGGGTGGAAATTCTCTCCACACGAGTAACGATAACTACTCGAACCTAGATCCAAACACATATTAAATCATGAGCAACGGGCGTTCGTACTTGCAAGGTAATAAACCATCAAAATTTGGGTCAAAACACCAGAATATGAATTTAATTACCAGGTGCGTGCCTGTAAGGGGTAAAAAGCAATAATAACCGAAGAACCAGCGCACATGATAATTTATAAATGATTTTTTTGTAATTCATTTGAAAGCTCTGAAATATATAATTGTATTAAAATTTCTCCCGTAGCGTATAATTTTGTACAACCAATAATTATGCAAGTCGTAAAAGTATAGTTTTTACAAATTAATTTAATTAAATTTTATAGCATAGTTATATATGTTTTAATCAAATTCGTATTCTATACACTGTAAAAGTACTACATATATCTTAAACGAGTAATTAAAACATATAAATATCACTTTTGAGCAAACCATAACTAAACTGCTAAAAAAATATAAATACACTTTGGCTACATTTAAAACGATAAAAAACTATTTTATTACATATTTAAAAAAATCACCAAGCCTCTCATTATCCAGATTTTTCCAATTGCTAAATGCGTTTATTTAGCTATAAAATATACAATATAGTTAATACTTAAAATTGAGATCGTTTTGAAAATAAATAACGTCATTGTTCACAAAATCGTACAAATTTGAAAGCACAAAAGCAGTAAGCCACATTTGTGCTGTAACACACCTTTTTCGAGGAAAAATCGCAATCTATATCTAATTGGAGTAACTAAAACAGAAACGTTAGATTATATTGCGGCAATCCAGTTTCAGTTTAAATGGCAGCGCAATTGCTGCACACTGGTAACACTATTCAGACTTATCTTCTTCAATTTTCCTTGTAACCTGTCAAGGTGGAATACGCATAATTAGATAATGGAGAAATTATATACCTTTAAACAAATTTATAAAGAACAAACTACGCCATCGGCCCTAAATAACATGGAAATATAAATTACCTGTACTACCATATTCTTTTATCAATTGGTAAGAGCTTCATTTGGTATAAAGATAAGAATTTGAATTGAATAAAGTTACATATAAATTAGTTTCACAAAAACAATTTGTTAGTAAATGAACAGCTGTGTTGTCTAGGGATTAGTTTGCTTGATTACTAATCATGAAATGTGATCTGGAGTAGTGTTTTATAACTGCTCATTTTTCTGTTATTCATTTCTACATAGTGAGCAAATTACAATGACCGTATAAAACTGAAATCGTGCAATTTAAAATTGTGCTTCTTCTTCTACCTGGTTTCAAACTCAAGTAAATTTAAATTGAATATGTTTAATAAAATTTACATCTTTGGGAAATTAATAACAGCAAAAAAAAAGAAATTTCAGTTACTCTCGCCTCCCCAATATTTTGTTGATTCATGAAATTTGATAAATGGCTTTTATATTATTTAATTATACCAAATATGCATATTCAACAGGTAAAACTGTAATAAAATTATACTTTGAACAAAGATTTAGGAAGTTTTGCATCAAAACTAAATTAAATGTAATGAACGGGGAAAAAATACTTAAAATGACATATTACGTTAAAAAATACATTTTAAGCCAAAAGCATATATTTAATTTTTTTGATTTGTATAAAATCTATAATATTGTTTTGTCAATGTAAATCTTCTGAAATAGTATAAATATTTCTTCCCTTGCCTCGGTCAGACAATAATCTAAAATTATGAAAAATGTCCGCGTAAAAGCGCTTTTATTACTTCTGTTCACACTAACACCTGCGGTAAAGCAATAATAAATCGGCAAGTACAAAGTCGCAAGTAAGTTTTACACTAAAACTTTTAAATTTCCCCACAATTGATAACACTGTTTACCTTCCTAGAAAACAGGGTCTCCCCGCTACAGAAAACTAGTTCTTCGAACTAATAAACCGCTTATACTTGAGCAGTTTCTCTTAAAATTATATGTAATTTTACAGTGTGATATTTTTTGAATTCTAGAAATAAAAATATATTTTACGAAAGACAAGTGGACTAATTGGGTAATTTTGTTTAAATTATCTACAGTAAGGTGATATTTTTAAACATATGACCAATTTAACACATACTTATTTATTAAATAAATCTGCCATTACTAAATCGCAATTTAATTTAATAAGCCTCTTAAAACTTTGGCGTTTCAATGTGCTAAAAAAGACAAATAAGCAAACGATATTAAAGAAATAAAAAAAAAACTTAAAAATTAAATTAAATAAATCTAAAATATTGATTTTAGGGTGTTTTTTACTTGATAAAAACAGGTAAAAGACCACATGAAAAAGAAACAAATAAAATGGAATCATTTTAATTTGTGAATTTTTACATTATTTTTAAAAGAAATCAATAAATATACAACAGTGTTCAGGTTTAAATGATAAAAATATCCCTGTTGTAGTATTTCCCAGTTTTCAGAAGGCAAAATACTTTCAGCGGCGGTAAATTAGGTAGAAGTTACTCGATGGGCCAATAAAAGAAAGCTCATGGTAATTATGGTTCATCTCAAAAAGAATCTAATCGCGATCAAGACTGCGAGAAGACAAATAGCAAAATTAGTATAAATTATATTCTTAAAAGCTCTGAGAAAGAATTTATAGACGCCGGAAAACCTATGCATCACTATGTAGCTAATGAGTTATTGAGTGATACATAAACAATACAAGTTAACTAAATTTGTTACTTGAGTAAATTAAATTGTTGAGTTGAGACTTAAGTAAATAATTTTTGTTTTTAAAAATAATTTTACAAAATTGCTTTTATTAAAAGTTTTTATCTTCTGTCATACTCGCCATGTATATTATTCGTGACAAAAAAACAATACACGATAATCTAGAACGACTTTATTTATCCGTGCGAAAATTTACTGTCACTAGATCAAAGGTCATACTGAAAGCCTTGTTTCATCCCTGGCCAGCTGCACCCTCCTGGGAGATGTAGTGCTCTCACAATTTCCCTAATTCAAGTCACTTGACACGTGAGTAATGTGTTGACCGAGCGTGCTTGCCACACCGGTAAGTAAACTTGCAAACCGGTCCCAAGTGCCACATTTACAATGAGCAGAACTATCCACAATTTGAACAGTTGCGTGTCTTATGAAAATTCTTGGACTAAAGCATCCTTGATTGTGAGCCGCAAGGTTTGAAAACAGCTTCATGTCTGCCACAGTCAATGAACGCGAGTTTAATTCACAGAAATTGCAACATTCATAAAGACATTTATTTTGACTCTTGTTAGGGGTTTGGTATGTTCTTGAAATTGATAACGAATGATATTCGCCCCACGCGTGAAAAAATCAATGATGTGTGTGAGAGAGAGAGAGCAAATAAAAAAATTGTGCCACTGTTGAAAAAAGTTGTGGCTAAATAAATTATTAAGGTGTCAAACATACAAGATGCAAGTTTTCCCAATTTCCAAAGTGCAGCAATTTAATTAATTTGTGGATCTTAGTTAGAATGATATATAACGTAAATTACTTACTACGTTTGTGATTTTCAATGTAAGTCACAATAATGATGTACTTGTAAATATTTAGATAAAAATGCAATACTACAACGCCAAAATTACAAAATTTTGAAAGTTATTTATTTTAATACAATGCAAGGTTATTCGGTCATACCAATTCAATGTTTCAATAAAAGTATAAAAATCTCACATGTACGAAAAACTGAAAGTATCAATACACATTAAACTTTGGTCGTGACGCGCGTCTCTCGACAATTTCAATAAAACCAATGATATTATCGAACTTTAATGAATGCATGTGACTCGTCGAAACGGAGTCGCGTCACTTGCCAACCAGGAAACATTGGTGCTTGCACAATGCTTGCTGATTATAATGGCATTATGCACGGCGCGGGGCACAGGCCACTCGCCGGCGCCTTCGCCTTCGCCTTCGCCTATTGCCACACGAGGTGCACTTTATCATCACTTCGAGTGAATCCACGACACAATGTGTCCCTTTCAAGGTCAAAACTCGAAAAACATTAAGTAACCTCCTAGCCATTTAGCTGTTAGGGCGCTTTCTAGCTCAATCGGTTAAAGACAGTTGAGTTGCATATTTCGTAAAAAAACCATCGCCCGCTACTTGAAACAATCTCCGCTTATCTTGTATTCAATAATTTTATTGATTTAATAAAATTTTAAATATATACTATACATTGAGAGAAAACTCTTATACCAAAATTACCAAAAACTTTTCGAATTCGAGGCAATAAAAATATCAGTTATTTGATATAGGAAAAATTCTACTAAAATACTACTGAATTCAACAAAAATTTGTATAATTGTTTATTTTTCTTAAAATCTATCGTTATTAAATTGAAGAGCAATTTTTATAATTTACAAACATGTATTAAATTAAACTTCGTTTTTACAATTGTGAACCCCTATTTATAAAAGTGTTCCTTTACATTATTTTTATATTTAATATGTATCATGAATCAACAAGTTAAATAAAATAAATATTTACTTTTTAATTATTTACAATATTTTGGACTTAGAATTGTGTATACATTTTAATTGTAGCATAGACTTGATATTGTTTCTGAAATAATCATCATGATTTTATGCAAATGCTTCAGGTCGAGGTCTCCTTAAACGTAACAATATTTTCCTGTTGCTGTATTCGTTAAATTAAATACTTGATCGGAACATCAACTATTTCTTCAATGACTTATTAATATAGGTCAGATCTATGATTATTGTAGGTCACCTTCATCATCATTACTTATTCTTGCTGGATGTTTTTAATGTATATTAAGTAATCTAAGTATTTAGTACGCATATATTTATTATTGGCTTTGAATGTGAACTTGGAGGAAAAAAGAAAGCTTGAAGTTTAATTTAAAATTTCACTTGTTTGTAAAAAAAATCTAATTTTCTAGAATATTCAACAATATATTGTAGCGTGATAGTTTTTGTCACCATCCGACAAAATGGTGTATACAGTCATCTAAGTAGAGTGCACACAACTCATTTTTCAAAAATGTAATCAAGAAAAAAGCGCTTCACGCAAATCGTGTAACATTTTTGACAATCAATTAACTATTGCTTTCTTAACAACCCTTTCATATACTGAGCATGAATCATCTAGTGCTTTTAGTATTATTATAATCCATGCTTTAATGACTTCTTTATCGAGTCTCCATAAAAGGGCGGAATTTTCAGCGGGCTCGTATTATTTATGTCTTTCATAACAATATTTCACCGACACTGTATTATTTTAGATTAATAGGCTCGGACGCAACTACATAATGAATAAATCCAATCGTGCAGTCTTGCGTGTGGAGGTTCGATATGAATTTACGGAAGTAAAACGTACATATTACGAACCATTTACGAAGTAAAACGGAAATGAACATAATCGCGAAGAAGATAATACTAAAATAGGCTATAAGTAGCCATCAAGTCCTCCAGTTAGAGCTCATCTAGACCTTATGGCCGGTAGTGATCTTTATATAGCCCGTGCTATCTTTTCATAGGCTTAAATATATTACAAACATTACTCAACGATTAACACAAAAACATATGCAAAAGGGTAATTTGAATAATTCGTTAGGTTTAGTTATCTGTTGTAGGTCAATCGAGTGCTGATATTAAACTGACTAAAGTTTATAATTACTTTACGATTAGTACTTAAGTATATTTAAACTACAAGATTAAAATAAATAAAGATTATATTAATCAACATACTTTATAAAAACATGTATGGTATTAAATATGAAAAAATCACAAAAAAAATGTTAACCTACATGAGACAAGATATTTCAAAGATTTATTTAGCTTCTTATTGCATGTAACCTTTTAAAAATTTGCCTTACTGTGAATTATGATTTCAGACTCTTCAATGATAAAATGAACAATCACAAGCAGTTTTTTTGGCATTTATTATAACTCAAAAATAATTAATTTTATGAGTAAAAGCGATAGCAACCCAATCTGTTTTTTTTGTTAATTTGTTTTATCTATAGTATATTTAAAAATATTTTTAAGGCAGGTAATCAAAACTTTTATAAATACTGCAGCTATTCTACAGAACCTAAATGCAAAAACACGCAATGCCTAATATGCTAATTGGAAGTTATTTCCATTTTATCGTGTTTATGTTACCGTATTCACAAAGTCTTGACTTTCTTGACTGTAATTTCTGTCGTTACAAAATTACAGGGTGTAATTAAAATTTAAAGCCAGCAATAAATTATGGACAGAACTTTTATTGTATAATTTATTTTTTTGTCATTTTCCCATTGAGGCCTATAAAAATAAAAAAAACCCGACGGCTAAAAATTTCAATACTGTAAATTCTTGTATATGCAGTATTTTTTTCTGAAAGCTTCGCAAATTTTTTTTTATTCTAGCTCATCAACTGCATGCCATTATTAAAAATATATTTAATACTTTTTTGGTATTAATCAGAGTGGTATTGGAGCAGAATGGTATAAAAGCTTCCGCTGTCGCGTTGCAGCACCTCCATTCTGACAGCTTCTAAAGCTCAAAGCTTACAGAAAACAAAATATGCTTTAGTCTACTTTTCATTCACTGTATGCCATTGATAAGAAATTATTTACTACTTTTTCATATTATTGGAGCAGAGTGGTATCTACGCGTAACAATTTCTCCATTCTGACAGCTCCAAAAGTTCACAGCCTATCTGACACGCTACAGTTTCAGTTCGGCTACATTTTGTGGGCATGCTTCCGGTTTTGCAATTATACACACTCGAATGTGTTTCGCGTGCTGCGACTGTTATTATTTCAGTTTTAATTATTTATCCTACAGACTAATTAAACAGTTATTAAGTAGATATCGTTGTTATTAACTAGAAAACTTTGTAATTAACACTGTAAAAATCTACCCGAGAAATTGGATTAGAAACACGAATGTTTCGGGAGATTTCAAAACTTTAACTCAAAAGTCATCGTAGCATTAAAAAAACAATTTCTAGATTTTTTAAGACTAGAATGGTTTTTAAGACCCTTATGAAAAATATTACACTCCACGGTACTTAAATGATTCTAAATACTTTTTCATTTAATCACATTCAATACTTGCACGCCTAAGTGTGATTATTTTTTTTTTTTGTAATTCTTTTTATATGTCACTCTGATTTTTATAAATAAGGTGTAAATGCAACAAAACGTTCTTGGTTTATTGGAACACTCAGCTCACAGTATAAACTCTTATTCCAGCTGGTGTTACTGAACTCGCGTTTATTTGGGCTGGTTAAAAATAATTTATATTGATATTGCGTGTGTCTCTTTAAATTATTTCTGAAACACGTGGCTTTTTCACAGCAGGCAGATCCGAATATTCAATTCACAGCTTGAATATATTTAGCTGTACATTTAGATAGTAGTAAAGTTAAGAAAGTAGACCCACAAATGTAACTTTATTCACTTTACGTACGACGCTTCGATTAATTAAATGTAGACCCACTGAAACCAACGTTTCGGTCAAATAAAGTTAAATAACACTTATCACATGTAAAAGTATTCTTAACAAATCATTTGGAGTTGGTGATAGATCAATCAAAGAAAAGTGATTCTTATATTGTGTCAAGTATTTGCATGAAGTTATTAACAAAATCCCCATTTTTAGTGCTCGAATAAATTGAATAGTTTAGTTTTACGGTAATCGACATTAGATTTGATGATCTATTTTAGTGATAGCCTACATTTTGAAACACAAAAAAAAGAAAAACAATTTAAGGTTGAAGATCTTTTAAAACCCAAAGATAACATTAAAATATTATTGAAGCTGTTAGTTAAGTTTAAATACTTGCGTTATGTATTATATATTATAGTACCAAGAGAGAGGATGAACTAAATATTGCTTGTACGCATAAATCTAAAATAGCCTATGAAATAATATATTCTAAATATTATCTTGAAATTGTACATTGCGAATTAGGATTATAATACTTTTATGTATAATATATTTACAGAATATTATTTTTTTAGTATATCTCAAAAGTATGTGTGTGTTTTTTTGAAGTACCTACATCAATACAAATACCAGGCGTCATAACAAACACAGCCTACTGGCATACTATTTCTCTAACTAACTCTATTTCTGTTTTGAATTTAAACATGTACATGTATATTAGCGTCCTGATTTCAGGTTGTTTCCAAAGGCCGAATCCCAAACAATAGCATTCAGCCCGCAGTAGTTTAAGGTGCTCCCAAAACAATACGCGGGCGAGTATGTACAGAGGGTGGGTCGTGTGAGACGAATGACTCACGCATTCATATAATACTTATATTTATAATAAATATTTACTGATGTTCTCAATAATGATTTATTGACGCGAGTAGTTTTATCAAAATGTTAGGTTGGCATCTTCAAGCAAGCATATTCTTGAAGATGCCCTAGCACGCTGGCAATAAATATAAAGTGGGAACGCCATGAAATATTTCTTGTTGAGGGACAAGGCATTTGATTGGTGAAGATCCATTATTGTAATGATAAAAAGTAACTTTGTATTTTTGTCTTCACTTTGAGTTTATTAGAATTATTTGAATAACTAGTTTCGAACCGGGTCATCATCAGATGCATGACTAAAAAATAAAAATATTACTGTGCAATTATATACGGAAGTGCTTTCTATACTTATTTTTATTGTACATAATCATGATAAACTACCCTTTTTTTGATACGTTTTGAGTTTAATAATGTTCATTGGGCTGCAACGTTGATTTCAAGGTTTATGTGTATTTACAGAAGGATTTTTTTTACATACAAAATTTATGTATTAGATGCATTGTTTGACCTCTTAAAGCCAGTTATTATTTATACCATAATAAAAATATGATATAAAAATAATCAATATTTTTGAAACATAGTACTAAAATAAAATACTTCAGTGATTTTTCCACGTGTTCATTTTTACTGGTGACCGGTTTCGAAAAACTTTCACGTTGGTATTTAGACTGAGTATTTTATTTAAAATATAATATAATGGAACTTTTATCCTATCCTCTCTGTGGGAGCACGCTACAGGCGCTGGGCAGGGCGGCTCTCACGCGACGCGCTGTTTTGGCAATGTCACTCCTGCCTTCACGTGAAAACACAATCCATCGCCTGTCACTTGGGGCGGCGGGGGTCTTCGCGTTCGCATGGCCGGCCGCGCGCCCTCGAGGCGAGCCAACCTCCCCTGACGCATATCCGCACCCCCTCCCTACAGGAAGCACTAGTCGAGACAGCACTACCTCAAACTAAACCATATAACGCCATTGTGCTGTATATAAGCCTTGTTGTCTAAGGCTTATCACAGTTACTCACAAGCATGGTTTCCAAACTAGAAATGCAGAGGGTGAGGTTTTTTTTTTTTTAAGAATTACAACCACTTTCAAACCATCTATGATGCTAGTTTTATTAGTTTTCCTATCCGCAATATTAATAGACAAATGAATAGATATTCTTTTAAATATAATTAACTCTTTCCACTCCGTTAATACCTTTTGTAACTCCGTTGGCGACTATAGGTCGCCATAGTGCACCTTTTATTGTTTACCCTATAAGAAGTCTAGGTGCGTATTAGAGCAGGTATAAACCCTTTTTGTCATTTATCATTTTTCATTCGGACGTATTCAAATTGTTAAATTAAATAAAAACAAACAAAAAGAAGTCTGGAGTTCAAAGAGTTAAGAGCCAAAGCTATAAAATTCATATAAAAACTCAGTAGATAATATTTTTTATAGTAAAAATATATATTGTTTCCGTGGTAAAAATATGTCTTACGCCAAAACTATGTTTTATTAATAAAACCTAGAAAATATATAAGTTGTTTTAGAGAAAAATATTTCATTATATTTTAAACGCCAAGTTGTATTGGTTAGTCTGTAGGAATCTATTAAGCTCTTAATGGAAGCGAGGGAAGTCCTTCACGAAAGCCCTTTTTTGAGCGACCAGAGAATTGATTAATATTTATTAAGGTATTAATTAGAGGAAATATTTTTAAATTCCCGAAAAGTTGCGCGTACTTCAATTACGAATTAATTAATTTTAATATTTATGTTCTACATTTAATTAAATTTTTCTTTTAGGAGAGTCACGTTGACCACCTGAAGGTCTATCAATGGACGGACCAGTCGATTCAGTAATACCCCTGAAATATCGTTTGTCGTCTAAAAAATAAATATTTAGGATAAAGTGAAAAATACTAAGGTATATAGACATTTGAGGAAGTTCTATCACATAGGGTGAACAAAAAAAAAACCTCATAGTACTTCTTGCTTAAAAAAGTGGTTGTAAAAGATTTAAGTTATTTCTGAGCACAAACGAATTCAACTTTTGGCACTTAATTTTTGTATATCATTCAGAGTTGTTTACTAAAGTTTATTTAGGTTAAGTACGGCTTAATAAAGTCATAACCTTGTCACGGTTATGACTTTATTCATTTTATGATTCTTCAGCCCTATGTGTTAATACATAAAATAAACGGTGACCTATGACGTCATAAAACTATACTTTATACACACCTAATTTAAGGTATAACCTTAGTATTCACATTTGATATTTCTCTCTTTACAATTCAAAATATCATAATTTTTTTGTAGTTTTATACAAAGCCACAACATGTCTTGAGTTACGTTTCTTATTTCTGAGAGAATTGTTATTCCACAAAGAATCGTGATACCAAAGTTTTTGCGATTTACTTATTCAAAAGTGATGCGTACTCTGTAATTATGTGTGTTATTGAAATAAAAATAAACTGTGCACAACTACATTACTTCTTCCGTTTTAAGTTCCAACATCGCCTCATAGTTCGGAGGTTAGCTCACATTTTAATTCCATTAAACTAAAAACACTTCGACAAAAAAAACTCTTTTTGTAACAGGTTAACTGTGATATTCCTCCTTGGATGCATCAAAATTAAAGTAGCCACAAACGCCGTAGTTTTTTTATGTGATTTTACAGAGTAGAACAGTTATAGAGTCTCGAGTACCAAAACATTATAAAGGAATGTCCCTTGCTCTCAAATAAAGATTAAAGAAATTCATACGTATTTATATTTATCTATAAGTATAATCTTTACGTGATGATTTTTTATTATGCAAAAATACAAATATGATGAAATAGTATCGAAATATTTATTTTTCAGGAAACTATACAGTACAAAGGACAAGTGATAAATAGTCTGCGGAAATGAGAACAATGGATGACGTCCGCGCGACGTACATACAAGTCTGCACTCATGACCGCACGTATGTCAGTCCACAGTACTTTTAAATTACCTTGCTGAAAACCCCTGAAAATGTACGTTACTTGTTACCGTTTTTAAAAATTAAATTTGAAACTTGTGACTTAAGGTGTTTCAATTCTCAAACTACCAAAAAAGTGCGAATATTATGAGTAAAATATGTTATTTTGAGATTTTTGTGTAAAGCGATTGCAATTGATTATTCTTTGTCTCAACGAGATCATTTTTTAAAAAATATTTTTGAGTAAAATACATGAGTGATTTTCCACGTGTTCGTTTTTATTTGTGACCGGTTTCGCCTTTCACAAATAAAAACGAACATGTGGAAATCACTCAAGTATTTTACTCAAAAATATTAAAATGGTACTCTCTGTCAAAAATATTGAAGTTTTTTTTTTACTTTAAATAAAACTAGCATCAATTGAAGTTAAGTTTAAAAAATATACAAATAAATATTTTTTTTATAATTTTAAAGTTTAAATTATTGTTTCACAGTAAGCATTACTCGTTTATCTTGCTTTGCGTTTCCTTTTTGTGGATCTTAAGAGATAAAGAACCAATAAGGAGATCTTAGAATAAATTGATTTTAAGTATGAAGCGTTTTTAAGATTACATTGACCTAAAAAAATCTTCTGCTACGTTTAGATTATTTTTCAAATGACTTTCTTGAAATGAAAAAAGAGCTTATTCGAGATTCATGAAGCTAGACAAAAGAAATAACGACTGAAATGCCCCAATTATTGGAGAATACATTAATCTCATAAATTGGCAATAGGGAAAACATCATGAAAAATCCTTATTTTTGTGATTATAAATAGAAAGTGGAATTTGATGATAAAGCTATCAATATATATCACGATGATAAATTACTTTCGAGTCTACGAAATAAACTCGATAAATACAAAGAAAATAATAACAAATTATATAATCCTTGTAAAAAACTACGTGGTAATATAAAAATGAAAGTTTTTTTTAATCAATTTTGATGGTGATATAATCCTTGTAAAAAAACTTCGTGGTAATATAAAAATGAAAGTTTTTTTTAAATTCAATTTTGACGGTGAAACTATTGAAACTATTTATATATTTATAAATATATTGTTAATATCAATATACAACATATTGTTAGATTTATTGTTAAAACCATCAGCTTGAAACAAGATTGCAGGTCCAATTTATTTTACATTTTATTGATTACCCTATTGAATAATAAATGTACTGATTTCCACAACAATAACATCAACAATATTCAGGGGTTTATAAAATATCTTACATTATTATGTAGAGCCAAGCAAATAAATGATGCCGTAAACAAGATCTTATTTTCCAACATATGTTTATAATTATACACTAGTACATTATTAATATTACCCCTACCATAAGAGTTAAATTGACAACTTGTTTCTTATCCAAAAGGGTTTCATATTCTTGCAAACTATTCGATGAAACATTTTTTGATTAACCCGGTATCAATGCATATAAAAAAACGATATATTATACTTGGTTTACATTAGACATTTCATTGATGCTTATGAGCATGCCAAAAAGTTTTCCATTAAGGCTTACATGCCAGATTTTAATATTACAATAAAATATATACACAATATGATTGTATATGTGTTGTTTTTAAAAACAATAAATGTGACATTATTAAATAGTTGTTTGCCTAGACCCTCTTAAGCTAATGACTCAGCATAAAGTGATAATAGTTTTAATTCAAGTATTAATAGTAAATTTTATAGCTATTTAAAGTGCTGTATTAAAAAAGATATAACAAGCCAATTTAAAAAGTAGTATTATTTATAAAGTAATATTGCATAAAATCATACAAATACTGAATTTCTCGTAGGGTTTAAAATATCGTATGCACATTGACAGCAAAATATGCGTAGATTCATGATTTATTACAGGGAAAAAATCGTTGGAATATCGCTTACAATTTGTTCAGAGAGAATACAGAAATCCTATCCGTGTCATTATAACTTTTTCACCATTTTGCCGCCGCCATATCTGCCGGGGATATATTTCAGAATAAACTGTCCCATGTCGTTCTGTCCCGATCAGCTGTTTTATTCGAGCGTATTGATTTCCCTGGATAGAAACAATATTGAATTGCATCGTAAAGTTGGAGCCCTTGTTATTTATATTTAGGGGATGTTTTTACTACGCTCAAATAAATGTAAAAGGATAAAAAACGATACCACGCAAAGCGTATGAAACAACAGTTGTTTTTGTGAAGTTTTTTTTTTTATGGATCTATTGACTTGTAGTGACATCTGTGAGTGTGCTCAGTAATTTATTGCGCATGAAATCAAAATCACTGGTCGCTGTTAGCAAAGCAAATATATTCGGTATAACTTGTATAACTTTTTGTTACAATGACTCTAAAGGTGTATCTATAATTAAAATAACAAAGGACACGTATAATTTTTTACTGACAATTTGTATGTTATAGTAACATATACTATAACTATTTGAACGCGTATAAGTAACGTGATGTCATTGTGCAATAGCAAATCTTTATAAAATCATTTTGAATATTTAAAACGATAAGATTTAATACATGAGTATAAATACTAAACAACACAAAGCATTATACTGCTAAATTGGTCCTCATAGAGTTCATTGGAAGCCTATAGAGTGCATTTCAAGTGAGTAGATATTAGTTTGTATACTGTGTTTTTTTATGTTTTACTAAAAAATATATCTACCAGCTTTTATACTCTTATATTAAAATATATTTTTATATCAATAAATGATTCTAGAATATTGATATGAATTAATAACTTCATAGTTCGTATAATCAAAAAAACCCGAGGCATGCGTCAGAGAATACTAAACCTTAGCCCCGGATTCAACTTTACTAAATGTGTTTTGGCTTTAGGACTTTAGGTTGTCACTTAAGTTTTCTTCTTTCAGAAATCCTTTGTACGTGGTTTTTGCGTGAAAGGACTTGGCGGTTGTTTATATTGAAGGCCTAAGTGTTTTTGTATAGAATTTAGGCACGTACTGCCCCACACAGTGCACACTGCCTCACGTGACAATTACCCGGGCACGTGCCAGCTTTTGGGCTTTTAAATTTTAATCTTTCAAACACACGAATCTCTCCGTGCATTTTATTATCAATATATTTAAATAATATACTTCAATGTATATATTTCAATATAAAAATAAAACTAATATGTTCTACCATTCCTTTTTATTACAAAACTAATTGATGATATTTGAACCCTCGTCGCCTGTCTGTTACAGCTTGAGACCAAAAATGTAAACCTATTTAAAAAAAACCTATTTAGGTGATGTATAATCATTAAGTACAGTTTTTTCGTGTTACAGTTTAAATAATTCACAAAGCAATTTAAGTTTAGAGCGATGAAAACGTTAAATTTCATGCCTGCCTATCAATTATTTTAAAAGTTAATTTTACTTCAAAAGTCACTATCCGAAAATTCGTGGAACAAGGTTAATTTAAATTAAGGCAATTATATCGTTAAGGTTCTTGCTCGCTCTGAACTACCTCGAAAAACCACTTTATAACCCCCTTTCTATTCCCAGCGTTTTCAGGCTTTGAAGCGATTTTCAGTCATTCATCAATGAAACTTCTTACCTTTATATAAAAAAACAATATTAAAATTGATTACAATACAGTGTTATTGCTTTTAGCTTGTCACAGCAGCGTCACAAATAGTTATTATTGCAACGAAGTATTAAGTAATATAATCCTAAACACCTCCAAATATCACTGTACATTGTCACCTTATTTATTCTTTTGCGTTTATGGAAAAAAACTGGTAAGTCATTATAACCAGCAAGTATGAAAAACTTCTCTAAGTGAAGATATGATAATATTGAAAAGAAAAATTATCATAATTGTTTGAGACCTCAATGTACTTTCGTGTAAATAATTTATAAAAAAATTTGATGGCTGAAAATTAATATACACTTACCACAATTCGAAAGTAGATATTCTTGAATATAAATAGAAAGCACTGCACCATAGGATAATCGGCCACCCTCTCGAAGAACGTTGGTCTACTTGGTGCTCGGGGATGGTGGACGGGGGCAGAGGTTCCGGCGCGGGGCTGGTTCTCATGATGCTCCTGCTTCTTTGCGGCGTCACTGCACTTGAACTCCGCGATCCTGGAGCAGGAAGGCTTCTCCATGCACTTCGAGTGATCGATGTGAACTATTTGGTCGGACATTTTCAATTCTGAAACCATACACATATGTCTTTAAATACACATCTTTAAAAAAATCTATACAGTTTATACTTGTATTTTCATGATAATTTTTATTTGTTATTGATACGCAGGCAACTTTGCAAAAACATGCAAATAATCAATGAGTGACATTCAGCATCTTATTATTTTTCACTTTTTTAAATAATATATTCAATTGCAGTATTATTCAATTATTTGACTGTTTATAATTTTACAAAATAAAAATACTACTCAAAATTCGAACATTATCATTTTGATAATTATGCGAAAACAGTAAAAGTATACTTTCAAAAGGTTTTTATGATTGCACAGTTACTTAATAGATGAGCAATAAACTTTAGAGTTATAAAATAATAAAAATGATAGCCACAATAATACTAATTAGAGATACGAGTCCTTTTTTACGGTTTAAAACAGATATACGATATCTAAAAAATGGCTTTATGAAATAATTCAAAGTTTTAAAAATACATCGTCGATCAATACTTCATTAGAATCCCTTACATCGATATATATAAAAAAATATTTCTAAGAAATAGATATCAAGCACAGATACATTTAGAACAAAAAATCTGTAACCGCACCACTCCATTAAAGCAGAAGGCCGCAATAAAACAGACAAGCAATCACTTTGGGCTATATCCATCTTGATACGCTTCTAATAATTTTAATCATACTATCCTCTTACTTCCGTGCTTACTCGTGCTGGATTATATTTCAAAGCGTTTTATCTTCATCTTAGTTTGGAGACAGTCTATGATTTTCTGAGAATTTAAAAAACTGAAAAATTTACTGCTACCCCCAGATCAAACGGAAACACGAGGCAGTATTCTGTTTCCAATGTTTCAACTATGTTAGCTTAAACAAATCGCCCAACTTTTCTTTCAATTTAACTTATGCCTACTTTAAACGATGCATTGCTCTAATTGGGCTATTGGGCAGCAGCAATACGCAAAAAAAATTATTCATATAATCACGTGTCAACGCGGACTACATTTCAAGCTACCAATATATATCTCTTACCAACGGAGTGCAACAAAAAATATGAATTAAAGTGGGTAATCTTAGTTTATCTCTTGTAAGAACAGAATCACAAGTATGCGTGTATTTGATATCTTTACCTTCAAAAATACAAGTAGTATTCATGCGTGCTCAACAAAATAATGATATACATCACTCACCTTCGTGTAAGTGTCCTGATATGGCCTGAAGAATTCCTTGATACATACAACTGGATATTACCGTCGCTCAAAGCATCAGGAGATTTCACGGGACGATGCAGCGAAGGCACTAGCGGAGAACTCTTGAAAGAACTGCGATTTTCAGATGATGACGCTTTTTTGTGACTGAAACACAACTCTAAACCTTTACAATGCTGCAGCTGACATCGCTGATGCCACGAGACGGTGTCAGTGCAACAATACTGTCTACTACTTTGTTCAAATTCAATCTCTCTAGTTCGATGTCGCCATAATAAAAAAATATGCTAATTTATTCCTAAACATAATATTTTAATTGTTTTTTTTTATAATTTATACATAGACGCAATATTTATTAATAATATATCTGCGTCAAACGTCGAACAACAAATATTATCAGTAAATTATTTTAAGCATTAGAAACATTGAAATAACATTTTGTCTACAGTAGTAAGTAAAAAAAAATGTTGTATGAATGTAGATTCAAATATTTTTTTATCGTTTTATCATCGAATTAACAATTTGGTTTTTAGGAGCAGTCTTTTTTCAAATAAATAAACTAACGTTGTTTTTTTTTTTTTTTTAAATAAAGCCATGTTTTTTTAAATGAAATATGATAAAAACTAATTCATAAATAGTGATGTATTGTTATTTTAAGAACGTAGATGTAATTTAATTGTTGCCTTTTTGTTATTAAATCAGCCATGAGTAATGATTTAAAAAAAGGATTCAAATATTATTTGAGAGTGATACTTGAGTTTTAACTGTTTTTTTCAGTCTGACTTAGATAACACGCGGCTCTTGATTCATCAGTCACGAATCCTTTGACATATTTAAATTCATGTTGATTGTTTAGATCATAGGTTCTCAACGGGGGCGGTACCGCCCCCCTGTGGGCGCTGGAGCTTTCCAAGGGGGCGGTGGCGAGTCCAAGAGAAAATGGGGGGCGTTCTGAGGTTTACGGGGGGCGAATAGATCGTATTATTATGGCCTAAATTTCAACTGTTAAAATCTCAACCTAGTTTTATAATTAACAGTATAGGGATCTAGAATGTTTTTCAATCATATTTATTAGCTTTAATTAAAGCCTGCACAGATATCGCTTTAGATGCCGCAAATAAACAAGTACAGTGTGTCCAAAAAGAGTATCGGGTATTTGTTAGTTCAGCAAAACAAAAACTACTAGTAATCAAGTATTTATTTTATTGTTGATTATAAGTATACAAAATGGAAAACTATTTCAAAATAATGATGTTATCCAAACGGTGACCGTTACTCTGCTGATACTCTTCTAATCTGGAACGAAAATTGTTGATAACACGCTAACAGGGTGTCCAAAAAGTGCATCGGGTATTTGTTTTTGCGTTGAAGTTGATTCGAAGTGGCTGAGGGGCGCGGAGAGAGCGTCGCGGAGTCCAACATTTTGTGGAGTTTTAGTTGCTGTGGAGCAGTACCCGGGGACGCATAGCGCTTTTTGCGTACGAGCGAATTATCGTAACGGTGATTAAATAGTGACTGCTCAACGTTTGTATCGTGCGGAGTATCGCAATGCACCAAGTGACGATAGCATTAGAAAATGGATCCGGATGTTCGAAAATACAGGTGCGATGGTAAAAATTAAAACCTCTGGTCGCCCTCATCAGTCCGCGACCAGGACTTTATCCATCCGAAAGCGAAGCCAAGCGTCGAACATTAAAAAATCGTCTTTGCATTCGATTTTAAAGAAAGATTTGCATTTAAAAGCGTATAAAATTCAATTGGTGCAAGAATTGAAGGATACGGACTACGCAAATCACTTGAATTTTGCGAACAAACTGCTGCGGCAATTCAACAACTTGCAATCTTCGTTCCAGATTAGAAGAGTGCCAGCAGCGTTTAGGGCTGTCGAAAACAAATCAAACAGTTGGTAAGCAAAGACGTGATTTACGCAATCAAGCACGTTTCGACAAAAAAAAAAAATTTAGTAATCAAAAAAAAAATAGTAATTAAAAAAAAGTATATTTAATAATTAAACAGTAAGCGAAAATAATTACATCGTTATAGTTTTCCAAAAAATAATTCTTTCCAGAAAATCATATAAAAGCTAGTTGAAATAGCATCTTATGGTGGCCTTTGATGGGTCAATTTTCATGTTTTTTGATAATTTTTTGCGAAAAATCTACTGTATCAATAGAAAATTTTTTAATGCTTAAAGTTAAATACGTTCTTTTTTCTAAAGACAAGACTGTTTATCTCTTGTAAATTGACACTTAATATGATAAATATGTGTTTTCCCGATTAAAGTTTAGGAATTTGGAGATTATTAAAAAGTTTGTTAAATTAATTGTTTTAATTTTTAAACTAATCTCTTTACCATAGGTTTATTTGTAATCTTTTATTTCCAATTTAATAAAGGACACCTAAATGCTTAGTGTTCTAAATCCATCGGTCATAATAATCTCCAAATTGCTAAACATCAATTGGGAAAACACATATTTATCATATAAAAAAATAACAATTAAATTAATTAAATGACACGATTTCGCCAGGTAATGGACTGCCCTCTGGTTTGCCAACCAGACACCAGAGACAGTCCAATCGTGTCATTTAATTAATTTAATTGTCACTTTATTTTGCTATATCGAAAGTGGATTTTTTAACAGAGTATTAAAAAAATATAAATTATATTTATCTATTTTTTATTATTTAATTAACGTCCATTTTAAGGGTAAAATAAAATCGTGAAGATGTTGAAAAATTGGATAAAATGACGACTTTTCAAAACCAAAGTTTGTTAAAGATTTTTTTTTTTTTAAATAATATGGCGCACGTGGTTTATATTTGATCTTTTAATTTAAATTAAAAAAAAAAACTTTTAAATGTTTAGGACTCTTGTAAAATGGGCCAGATGAATCTCCAAATTCCTACACTTCAATCGGAATTTTTTTTTTTGTATCACATTAATAGTAAATTTATAAGAAATAAAAATATTTTTTATTAGGAAGAAGGAATGTATCAAACTTTTGCATTTAAATTTTTTCGATTAGTGCTTTGGATTTTTCGCAAAACGGACAAGAAAATGATCAAAAAAACTCGATTATGTGGACTAGGCAAATTGATGTTGTGTTTGCGTATCATCTTCATCCAACAACGCTTACAGATTGGCGTCCTCAGAAATAGATATAATTTAACAAATTGTATGCAGGCGTGGAATTGTGCGTGGGGGGGGCGTTTTTCGTGACATTTCGCGCGAACATATTTATATGCGACCCGCGCTCTAGTACTAGTCGACCAAAGACTACTTAACATGCGACCCGCAAACAATGTGTTAATAAATAATATACAGAAATAAAATTGGTATAATTATAACTATTATGTCAAAGGGGGCGTTTTGAACTTTTTTTCTTGTCAAGTGGTCAATAAAAGGTTGAGAACCTCTGATATAGACCGTTTTTCCTGGTGGTTGGTGATTTGTACGGCCTTTTGAAAGGACTTTTAAACCTACGACCTTATTTGAGATATCTGGTATTTGATAGACATCAATCAACAGTCTATATAAATATATATATATATATATATATATATATATATATATATATATATATATATATATATATATATATATATATATATCTTATATATATATATATATATAGTCATTACTTCGTAGTAATATACTCAGATTTATCTTAGAACTTTATTTGATAGGAGGAGAAATATACTTCTAACTTTTTTTATCTAATTTTTTATCTAACTTTTAATTTAATTAATTTAATTGTCACTTTATTTTGCTATATCGAAAGTTGATTTTTTTTTACAGAGTATTAAAAAAACTATAAATTATATTTATCTATTTTTTATTATTTAATTAACGTCCATTTTAGGGTAAAATAAAATCTTGAAGATGTTGAAAAATTGGATAAAATGACGACTTTTCAAAACCAAAGTTTGCTTAAGTTTTTTTTTTTCAATTTTTTAAATAATAAGGCGCACATGGTTTATATTTAATCTTGTAATTTCAATTGAAAAAAAAACTTTTAAATGTTTAGGACTCTTGTAAAATGGACCAGATGAATCTCCAAATTCCTACACTTCAATCGGAAAAACACATATTTATCATATTAATAGTAAATTTATAAGAAATAAAAATATATTTTATTCGGAAGAAGGAATGTATCAAACTTTTTGCGTTTAAATTTTTTCGATTGGTGCAGTGGATTTTTTGGAGTGGAGATTTGGAGTGGACTAGAAAATGATCAAAAAAACTCGATTATGTGGACTAAAAGAAACTGATGCACAGCGAACGCTGCGTTTGTCTTCGATGAGAGTGCGTGCATCGATAACGAGACAAAAAGAACAATTGCGGATTAATGAATGTGACCTATCGATTCTGCAATGCTTTACATTTTCAAGCAGAAAAACCATCAGATGGAAAGTTCAACGATTGCTGTCACAAAGGTAAAGTGAAACAACAACTTCAAAAGAAAAATAAGATCATACAATAACAGTATATATTTTGCATCAATGGGAGCTAAATTAGCAGGTCCAGTGGTAGGATCGGGCCATTCTGCTTCAAAGTTCAAGGCCAAATATATCACAGAACTTCGCACCTTCATCCAACTGATGGCACAAAATGAAAGCAAATATGTATCTTATTGTCAGCCAAACATATGTTTAAACACTATTGCATCGTTCATCGAATACGTCATACTGTGACGGGCAACATTTCTAGTAATATTATAAATATCAATAATCTCGTGCCTGAAAAATATTTATTATACACATACATCAATAATTAAACTCTATTTGTATGTGAGTCTGAGGAGAAACGTGAGGATCAGATGTTTTTATACGACTTGAATAATGTCAGCCTTAAATCTAAATTAAAGATTATATCTGTGAAAGAGTAATATTTAAAAAAAATCGTATACTCGGAGTATTGTTTCAATGCGAACTGTCTTATAAATAAAAAACCTTCCGACACAAATCATGGCTGTCATTATATTCCTGTGATGTTTTAATGAATATTTTTTGCATGAAAAAACCTGGTTTGCTTGCTGAGTCGTTTTCGGTGGTTGTTTATTTCAATCGTCCCTAAAGAATTAGAAGATTTTCACATCTTTCAACATAGGTTCGAAGTGTGTTAATAGCTACTTTAACTTTTCAGATCTGTGGTGAAAAAGGGACGAAATGAGTCAAAAAAAATTATATGTTCCTTGTGGCGAAAGTCTTTACAGTGTTACAATGCAGTGTACCTCAAGGGTGACCATTTGTTCCACTACGAGTGCATCAGCAACCGGCAGAAACGCTCAAAACAATGGCCCACCTGCCGCAGCTAATCCTAAATTCAATTATAATAATACTTATCACTAGTTGTTTTCTTTAAAATTTTACAATTTGTTTTAAATCTCTCGGTATCATGTGCAAAAGTATTTTTTAATGACATTTATGTGACCATAATATAATTATTAAATCTAGCTATTTAGATATGTTGGTTCTCTTTTTTCTTTTCTTATAAGCACTTGAAAATTACAGAATTACAGCCGTACCCCTGAATTTCAGCATTACTCAAAATTAATATCACGATTGCTATGTTCGGGATATTTATCGGGATCGCGTGCATTATTTACAACGCCATACTAGAGCATATTCCAATAGAATAGCCCCGAATATCTAAGTACATGGGTACGGTTTGTAGTAAAAAAAAGGTAAAGAGAATAGTACGGTTTTACAAAACATGAACATAACAAAACGGCATTCATCATTTAACAACTATCTCTATTATAACCTACAAAACGAACTGTCAGATTCTGTAAATTTATCCACAATATTGTTCCATAAATGAATATTGCAAGCCATGGTTGTAAAGCTGCTTTTACACGAGCAACTAAAATCTCCAAAAAAATAAATTATATAAAAATTTATCAAAATACATACATATTATAATAAAACTAGTACTTGTTTAATTTATTACCACAATTTTATTTTGATTGCAATAAATAATAGACCTCTGAAGCTATTTTTTACATTGGGAATACTTTGGTCCGCTTGCCGCCGACCGGTACGTGATAACCGTCAATTGTTCGTTAATTTTGAAGTGTAAATTAACGCGACCTGGAGAAGCACTTCAGCGTTATGGAGATCATGAAAAACTCCAGAAGAAGCGTAATTTTGAGGACGCTTTTTTTTACAATGGTGACAAATTCTACTCCGGTGTTATCCCGGTGCCGTCATCCCAAAGATCGCATCGTCGGCCTGAAGCTAGGAGACTTCGTGTTGGCATCATAAGTGAACGAGCCGCTCTTCACGGAAGACACGGGGGTTCCTCCACTGACGCTCTCTGCTCTTAAACTGAATAGTTCACGTGGTTGGACAATGTATGAAGTTATTCGATGAAACTCCATAAAGACTGATTGCAAAAGCTACACTAACTTAAAAAATAACTTCAGGGGACTTCAGGATTAGCTGGTCACATGAGGCTAAGTAACCGCGCATTGTGTGCGTTTTAATTTTATATAAAATATACGTAGCCCTTTAAAATCCATTTCCAAATCCATCAATTGCCATTTCATAGGTGAAACTCACAAATGAAGCATAATTATTTTCATTGAACCTGGAGAATTTATAACTTGAAAATAATACTCCACATGGATTTGAACCCGGGACCGCCTGTGTCAATGGTGGTCAGTAAGACTTCTGACGCTAATGTCTTTTGTGTTTCAACAATAAATACAACAGAAGGTCAAACCGGCAAAGAGAAATGAGTAATCGGTATATATGCCGAAATTGCTTCACCGAGCAAGGAGTCCCGACGGAAAAAACAAAAATAACAAATGGATAAATATTAAAAATTATTATAATACATGAATATGTTTTAAAAAAATCAGATGAATTTGTAACTTTTTGTACATATATCTCATTTATTAATAAATATAAAATATCTACATTAAATAAAAGAATTAATTTAAACCTAGAAATTTAAATACTTACTAGGTAATAGGTCTTTCATGCATATTTGAATTGTAAGAATATAACAAATGAATGTTGATTTTCAGTTCAGTAAGCAGTTCGGCGCCTGCCAGCGCGGCCGCTAGACGTTTTTATCATCCGTTTCGACTTCAAGTTAATATACATCGCGGTCAGAATCAAATATTTAATATCTAAGCTCATATATTGCATGTGTAAGCTTTTTTAATCGATTGATATTTATATTTCCAGTTTGCAAACATCGGGTGCCAGTCCTCGCAGTCCATCTTACATGTTGTGTCGGATCGGGACGCGCCCTTCAAAGGCGCCGCGCAACCCAGGGAGCCGCCGATTGCGCCTCTGCTGGCCGCGCAGGCAGCCCTTCAAAGGCGCCGCGGAACCCTGGGAGCCGCCGATTGCGCCTCTGCTGGCCGCGCAGGCAGCCCGCGACGTCCTGCCGCCTATTGGACTGGCGGATCGGGACGCGCCCTTCAAAGGCGCCGCGCAACCCTGGGAGCTGCCGATTGCGCCTCTGCTGGCCGCGCAGGCAGCCCTTCAAAGGCGCCGCGGAACCCTGGGAGCCGCCGATTGCGCCTCTGCTGGCCGCGCAGGCAGCCCGCGACGTCCTGCCGCCTATTGGACTGGCGGATCGGGACGCGCCCTTCAAAGGCGCCGCGCAACCCAGGGAGCCGCCGATTGCGCCTCTGCTGGCCGCGCAGGCAGCCCTTCAAAGGCGCCGCGGAACCCTGGGAGCCGCCGATTGCGCCTCTGCTGGCCGCGCAGGCAGCCCGCGACGTCCTGCCGCCTATTGGACTGGCGGATCGGGACGCGCCCTTCAAAGGCGCCGCGCAACCCAGGGAGCCGCCGATTGCGCCTCTGCTGGCCGCGCAGGCAGCCCTTCAAAGGCGCCGCGCAACCCTGGGAGCCGCCGATTGCGCCTCTGCTGGCCGCGCAGGCAGCCCGCGACGTCCTGCCGCCTATTGGACTGGCGGATCGGGACGCGCCCTTCAAAGGCGCCGCGCAACCCAGGGAGCCGCCGATTGCGCCTCTGCTGGCCGCGCAGGCAGCCCTTCAAAGGCGCCGCGGAACCCTGGGAGCCGCCGATTGCGCCTCTGCTGGCCGCGCAGGCAGCCCGCGACGTCCTGCCGCCTATTGGACTGGCGGATCGGGACGCGCCCTTCAAAGGCGCCGCGCAACCCTGGGAGCTGCCGATTGCGCCTCTGCTGGCCGCGCAGGCAGCCCTTCAAAGGCGCCGCGGAACCCTGGGAGCCGCCGATTGCGCCTCTGCTGGCCGCGCAGGCAGCCCGCGACGTCCTGCCGCCTATTGGACTGGCGGATCGGGACGCGCCCTTCAAAGGCGCCGCGCAACCCAGGGAGCTGCCGATTGCGCCTCTGCTGGCCGCGCAGGCAGCCCTTCAAAGGCGCCGCGCAACCCTGGGAGCCGCCGATTGCGCCTCTGCTGGCCGCGCAGGCAGCCCGCGACGTCCTGCCGCCTATTGGACTGGCGGATCGGGACGCGCCCTTCAAAGGCGCCGCGCAACCCAGGGAGCCGCCGATTGCGCCTCTGCTGGCCGCGCAGGCAGCCCTTCAAAGGCGCCGCGGAACCCTGGGAGCCGCCGATTGCGCCTCTGCTGGCCGCGCAGGCAGCCCGCGACGTCCTGCCGCCTATTGGACTGGCGGATCGGGACGCGCCCTTCAAAGGCGCCGCGCAACCCTGGGAGCTGCCGATTGCGCCTCTGCTGGCCGCGCAGGCAGCCCTTCAAAGGCGCCGCGGAACCCTGGGAGCCGCCGATTGCGCCTCTGCTGGCCGCGCAGGCAGCCCGCGACGTCCTGCCGCCTATTGGACTGGCGGATCGGGACGCGCCCTTCAAAGGCGCCGCGCAACCCAGGGAGCCGCCGATTGCGCCTCTGCTGGCCGCGCAGGCAGCCCTTCAAAGGCGCCGCGGAACCCTGGGAGCCGCCGATTGCGCCTCTGCTGGCCGCGCAGGCAGCCCGCGACGTCCTGCCGCCTATTGGACTGGCGGATCGGGACGCGCCCTTCAAAGGCGCCGCGCAACCCTGGGAGCTGCCGATTGCGCCTCTGCTGGCCGCGCAGGCAGCCCTTCAAAGGCGCCGCGGAACCCTGGGAGCCGCCGATTGCGCCTCTGCTGGCCGCGCAGGCAGCCCGCGACGTCCTGCCGCCTATTGGACTGGCGGATCGGGACGCGCCCTTCAAAGGCGCCGCGCAACCCAGGGAGCCGCCGATTGCGCCTCTGCTGGCCGCGCAGGCAGCCCTTCAAAGGCGCCGCGGAACCCTGGGAGCCGCCGATTGCGCCTCTGCTGGCCGCGCAGGCAGCCCGCGACGTCCTGCCGCCTATTGGACTGGCGGATCGGGACGCGCCCTTCAAAGGCGCCGCGCAACCCTGGGAGCTGCCGATTGCGCCTCTGCTGGCCGCGCAGGCAGCCCTTCAAAGGCGCCGCGCAACCCAGGGAGCTGCCGATTGCGCCTCTGCTGGCCGCGCAGGCAGCCCTTCAAAGGCGCCGCGCAACCCAGGGAGCTGCCGATTGCGCCTCTGCTGGCCGCGCAGGCAGCCCGCGACGTCCCGCCGCCTATTGGACTGGCGGATCGGGACGCGCCCTTCAAAGGCGCCGCGCAACCCTGGGAGCTGCCGATTGCGCCTCTGCTGGCCGCGCAGGCAGCCCTTCAAAGGCGCCGCGCAACCCAGGGAGCTGCCGATTGCGCCTCTGCTGGCCGCGCAGGCAGCCCGCGACGTCCTGCCGCCTATTGGACTGGCGGATCGGGACGCGCCCTTCAAAGGCGCCGCGCAACCCTGGGAGCTGCCGATTGCGCCTCTGCTGGCCGCGCAGGCAGCCCTTCAAAGGCGCCGCGCAACCCTGGGAGCTGCCGATTGCGCCTCTGCTGGCCGCGCAGGCAGCCCTTCAAAGGCGCCGCGCAACCCAGGGAGCCGCCGATTGCGCCTCTGCTGGCCGCGCAGGCAGCCCGCGACGTCCCGCCGCCTATTGGACTGGCGGATCGGGACGCGCCCTTCAAAGGCGCCGCGCAACCCAGGGAGCTGCCGATTGCGCCTCTGCTGGCCGCGCAGGCAGCCCTTCAAAGGCGCCGCGGAACCCTGGGAGCCGCCGATTGCGCCTCTGCTGGCCGCGCAGGCAGCCCGCGACGTCCCGCCGCCTATTGGACTGGCGGATCGGGACGCGCCCTTCAAAGGCGCCGCGCAACCCAGGGAGCTGCCGATTGCGCCTCTGCTGGCCGCGCAGGCAGCCCTTCAAAGGCGCCGCGGAACCCTGGGAGCCGCCGATTGCGCCTCTGCTGGCCGCGCAGGCAGCCCGCGACGTCCTGCCGCCTATTGGACTGGCGGATCGGGACGCGCCCTTCAAAGGCGCCGCGCAACCCTGGGAGCTGCCGATTGCGCCTCTGCTGGCCGCGCAGGCAGCCCTTCAAAGGCGCCGCGCAACCCAGGGAGCTGCCGATTGCGCCTCTGCTGGCCGCGCAGGCAGCCCTTCAAAGGCGCCGCGCAACCCAGGGAGCTGCCGATTGCGCCTCTGCTGGCCGCGCAGGCAGCCCGCGACGTCCCGCCGCCTATTGGACTGGCGGATCGGGACGCGCCCTTCAAAGGCGCCGCGCAACCCAGGGAGCTGCCGATTGCGCCTCTGCTGGCCGCGCAGGCAGCCCTTCAAAGGCGCCGCGCAACCCTGGGAGCCGCCGATTGCCAATTTGCGATTGCGATGGCAATTGCCGCATCCAGACTGCCTACTCCAGGACGCCTGCCCTTGCCGCCACCTGACGTCTCAACTTCAGGCTGCCTGTCCATGCCGCCATCCCACTTCGCATCTTTACGGTTGCCTGCCCTTGCTGTTTATAAAACCTTTTATTTCAGGATGTCTGACGTCTCTACTTCAGGTATTTTTAATTAAATATTTTTTTTATAAATTTTTTTTATTTCGTTTCATTCGTTTTTATTTTGTTTCGATGCTTTCCGTTTCGTTCCGTTCCGTTATAGTTGCGTCGCATTTTCACTGCCATATCTTTTTCCAGCCTATCCTACTCCAGGACGCCTGCCCTTGCTGCCTCCTCACGACTCAACTTCAGGATTCCTGACCATGGCGCCATCCCACATCGCATCTTTACGGTTGTCTGCTCTTGCTGCCCATATTTCCAATAAAATGTGATAGTTGTAATTGTTAAAAATTTTCATTTTACGTGTTATAGTAAATAGTGTATTTTTTAATTCTTCAACCTACTATTTATTAATAAATTGTTCTATCATGCTAATTTCGTGTTTTTTATTTATTAATTTTAGTTATAAACTATTATTCTTTCTTTTTATTTTAATCTTAAATATAATTATAATTCTAGTTTTATTCCTAAAGGTTTTAAAGTCAATCAGATAATAAATAAATATTTCGAAATTAACACCGCGCGGGCATGACTCGCAAACTTTCAAAGAACTCATTGGAGTAAATCAATTAAAATGCATTTTATATTACCTTTAAAGTAACTATTAAAATGATCAGTGTTTTTGGACGGGAGATATATAATTGTAATTTCAAAAAACAATTTCTTTTCATCATTGCCAATACTTTAGAATCCTGGTGGTATTATTTCTTGAATAATGATATTTTATTAAATAAAGCATAATACTTGTTCAGGACAAGACGTGTTTGCATTGATTTTTATTTAAAATGGTGTCATAGTCATTCATTATTTTTTAATAATAGCACATCAGACATTTTAAAGATAATTCAATAAGTAATTATAGTTCTCGAAACCATTTGGGCTAATCATGTCACGTTATGGGAATACAAAACGCAGAATTACTATTTTGAAGAGTGTGATTAATTATTGTTACTTTTATTATGAAAAATATCATTAAATATAATTTTAATTTTTATAATAAATAAATATTTGCGCTCCGTTTGTTTGAAAGCGAAATAAACACCTAAGAATAAAAATAATTTAAAAAATCCCACACATCCACACCCCAAAAATAATTTAAAAAAAACAACACATTACATACTTTTCAGTATTAAGAAAGGATTCTATTCGGAGAGATTTCCCTTTCGATAGCAGTTTTCAAGACACCGATGACCTCTTCTTACGTAATTGTATCCTCTGCTCCGAGTGCTTCTCCTCAGAGGAAGTTGGTGACCATTTCAATGAACATATGTATTTTCTTACTCATTTGGCTGTAACCTCGATTACCAGCCACTGCCATAAAATACGTACCCACTTAAGTGTTCTCCTTTTATTTTCTTTTGATTCTACCAAGGGAAATTAGCTGCAATAGGCTACAATTATTATTTTTAAATATAGCCATATCACCTTACGATTTTTTACCATCGTCAGGGGTTCACTTTCTTTACACATTCTGTGCATGACTCTCTCGTTTGTATGGCAGGCATCCTGTTGTATTTTAAGGGTTCTCCTATAAAGCCACATTTCAAATGCCTCAATTTTTCGCAACGGTCTCAATTCCCTAAAGAAGAACCGAGACAACACATCATTTGGTGGATCGCGAACGTGATTATATATAATTTCAAAATCAATTTTTGTACGATTCAATTGTGCGTTTTATGTATTGAGGCAAGAAATGTTCTCACACTGCTTTGTTTTTCTAGAAAATTTTATATTATAATTGCCAAAACAAGCGATTTAACGGAAGTTAGTAATCTTATGTGCATGAGGTAATTGTCAGTTATAGATTCTATGTTACTTCAAATCAACAAAAGACACAACACTTTACTTCATTCTGCGAAAGAACGAGAGAACACTAACAAGTCTCCGGAAGATCGATCGGTCGTAAAGACTGACGTCTCAACCACACTCAATTCAATCTCAAAAATTAATGAAACCCCAAGCTTCTCAAACTTTAGCACGCTGAGTCAAGTAATATTATCCACTGCTCTAATATATGTGCGTGGTGAAGATAATGAATATTGCAAGGCTAGGGCACTACTAGACAGTGGCAGTCAACACTGCCTTATATCGGCATTCTTATGCAAGAAATTAAAAGTAAAATCAATACAGTCCACAATATTATCGATTACAGGAGTAGGTCATTCAACCCAAACGGCTACTCAAATTTGTGAAAGCTCTAAATGGGAACTTTTCTCAACAAATTATGTGCATAGTTTTACCAAAGCTAACATCAACAATACCTCCGGTTGGTATCAACAAAAATAGTTTGAACATACCGCAACAGATCAAACTCGCAGATCCTACTTTCCATTCGCCATCGCAGGCGGACATAATAATAGGAGCAGATTACTTCTGGGATTTGTTGCTAACCAGAAGTATTCGCTTAACAAACGGTCCTTATTTACAGGAAACCAAGCTGGGCTGGATCATATCTGGACCCATTCACAATCACTTCAGTAAAAATACAACTGAAACGCAATGCAATCTTATTCAATCCATTACAATAGATGAACAATTAAAAAAATTTTGGGAGATAGAAGAATTACACCCTTTTAACTCAACACTCACATGCGAAGATCGTGCATGTGAACACATTTTCGTATCCACACATCAGAGATCAACAAACGGTCATTTTACGGTTCAAATTCCGTTTAAAGAATCCACATCGGACTTAGGAGAAAGCTATAACATAGCACGAAGTCGTTTTTTGTCATGAGAGAAAACTAGATAAGTCACCGGTATACAAACAACTATATTGCAATTTTATGCAGGAGTATCTGGCACTAGGCCACATGACTAAAGTAAAGGAGTACAATTCACCTCATTATTCTCTACCTCACCATGGAGTATTACGAGAAAACAGTCTTACCACCAAATTACGCGTAGTTTTCGATGCGAGCCAAGTAACTACGTCAGGGAAGTCATTAAATGACATTCAGATGGCAGGTCCGCCATTACAAAATGACTCGTTCGCAATACTGTTAAGATTCCGTCAATATAAATTCGTGGCCTGCGCAGATATAGAGAAGTTCTTCAGACAGTCTCTAATACAAACCGACCAACGAAACTTACAACCGATTCTATGGCGAGAAACTTCTTCGGCACCAATGAGAACTTATCAACTTAATACGGTGACGTACGGAACCGCGTCAGCACCTTATCTCAGCATGCGTTGCCTACGCGAACTAGGTCTCAAATGCCAAAATGAAATGGCAGCTAGAACAATACTACATGATTTCTATGTCGACGACCTAACTACCGGCGATGATTGCAAAGATAATTTAACAAAAACGTGAAGAAGTCTCTGACACATGTATGTCGGGATGTTTTCCATTAAGAAAATGGATTTTCAATTCACCAGATATTGCTCCAACCGTACTAAGCACTACAGAGACAACCAAGCATCTCTCGCTAGATGAACAGTACTCTAGCAAGACTCTCGGGTTAGGATGGAGGAATAAGGAGGACAAACTACATTTCACATCAGAATTGAAAAATATTTGTACAACGAGTGCTACGAAGCGCGAAATCTTATCAATCACTTCTTAAATTTATGATCCTTTAGGACTGCTAAGTCCAGCCGTTATTTCAGCCAAAATACTGTTACAAACACTTTGGCTCTGAAAATTGGATTGGGACGATCCATTGCCTCAAGACCTTGTCTGAAGTTGGGAAAAATTTGTGAATTCTCTTACTGTTTTATCAAATATCTTCATTCCCAGACACGTGATCGGCCAAGATCCAAAGCAAATAGAATTGCATATTTTCACCGACGACAGTGAAAAGGCGTACGGATCATGTGCGTATGTACGCACAGTAAACACAACCATAACCACAAGTAATAACGATAAACCTATTATGCTCAAAAACTCGCGTGGCACCAATCAAACCACTTACCATTCCGCGATTAGAGCTCTGCGGAGTGCTTGTGGGCGCTCGGTTATTAAATAAAATTAAAAAGTCCTTGCGTACTTCTTTCACTAGAACAATGATCTGGACGGATTCCACCATTGTGTTAGGGTGGTTGAACGTTTTTAACTACGACAACGGAGGCTCTGAAAATTCCGCTAGAGTTACCCGAGATCAAATCCACTTCAATTACAAGCAATGTTTTGTTCACGTCCCTCTTCTCTAATATCACAAATGAATCGACGGTCGACTTTGCCAAATTTTCTTCGTTCAAGAAACTTCAATGCGTATACAGTTATGTATTGCGGTTCATACACAATTCGTGACAAAGAGGGGTGCAAGCTGACAGACGTACAAAGCTAGATAGACTCCCGGTCTATCTTTAAATGAGCTTAACAATTGTTTAAAAGTATTAGTTAAAATAGTACAAAAACAATCTTTTCCCGAGGAATATAACGCCTGTATCAACAAATCGTCTATAAGACCAGCTCGTAACTTGTCAATGCTAAGTTTATTCATGGATAATGATCAAATTATCAGAGTTGGCGGCAGACTTTTTATTATGTAGCAAGCATCACTTTACCCACCTTTTGTTTCGACAGGAGCACCTCAAGCTTTTACATGCGGGGTCCCAATTGTTGTTGGCTAATACACGTGAAAATTGGTGGACTCTTGATGGCAGAAACTTAGCTAGAAAAACTGTCCATCAATGTGTAACCTGTAGTCGTATGTCAGGTAGAACATTACAGCCCATTATGGGAAATTTACCAAGGGAAAGGTTGGAACCTGGTTTCCCTTTTCTGTATTGTGGGGTAGATTACGCCGGACCTCTGTTTATGTTAAACAAAAAAGGCAGAAGAGCCCAGTTAGAGAAATGCTATCTTTGCTTATTTATTTGTTTTTCCACGCGAGCTGTACATTTAGAGCTTGTCACAAGTCTCACATCCGAAGGCTACATTTTAGCCTTAAAAAGATTTATTGCTCGCAGGGGAAAACCCATTCAAATAATTTCTGACCATGGCAAAAACTTTGTAGGAGCAGCCAGAGAATTCCATTGAATTTAAATTTATACCACCATACGCTCCTCATTTTGGCGGTTTACAAGAGGCTGGGGTCAAGTCCTGCAAGAACCATCTCACTCGAGTACTAGGCAAATCAAATTTAACGTACCAGGAATTCAGTACGGTTTTGGCTCAAATAGAAGCTGTCCTGAATTCCCGTCCCATGCATCCATTATCAACAGACCCAAATGATCTACAACCTCTCACCCCGGCGCATTTTATACTGGGACGACCACTCACAGCACCTGCAGAGCCTTACATTCTGGATCCTAAGCGGCCGGCCTTATCTAGCTATGGCCTTATCAGCGATTCGAACAGATAAGGTCTCACTTCTGGAAGAGGTGGTCAAAGGAATACGTCGCGGAATTGCAGCAAAGAACAAAATGGAAGGTTTCAAGCAAGGATTTGCAGCCTAATTAAATGGTGGTGATCAAGGAGGAGAACTTGCCGCCCCTCAAATGGCGGTTAGGCAGAATAAAATCAGTTTTCCCAGGATCGGACGGTGTGTCCAGAGTAGCTGACATCCGAACAGCTAATGGTACAATCAGGAGGGCATTCTCCAAGATCTGCCCTTTACCTTGTGCACCTGAAGACATCTGTGGACCTTGATCAATAGAGCAATCAACGTTCTGTTGAAGGTTCCAGATACCTTCAACGGGGGGGGAGTATATTTACGCATGTGAACGCCACCTCTGGTAATCAATACCATTAATATGTACAATCATTAGTTTTAAGAAACTGTAAAATGTGACTTTCTCGCTAGAGGGCGAGCGGGCGATTTATACCTAAATCCCTGCTTAATCCTTACTCGTTTTTCGACTTTTGATACACCAACACGTTTATAAGATAATTCTAAACATCCACAATACAATATTGATCAAACATTCTCTACGGCGAGACGAGTCACATTCAAGCAAACAAAGTGTGAAAGTACCAAATAATACCCGCACAAATCACGATGATATTTTTCTAAGAGTTTCTTTAATCAATTTTCAATATTTGAAAAAATGTTATTAATCATTATCTAGCTATTAAGCTATGCTGGTTCTCTTTTTTTCTTTTCTATAGTATTAAGCACTTGAAAATTACAGTCTTACTTATTCGGCCGTACCCCTGAATTTCAGCATTACTCAAAATTAATATTTCGGGATATTTATTGGGATCGCGTTCATTACTGGAGCATATTCTAATAGAATCACAACGCCGAAGTTCTTTTCTTCCTACAAACAATGGGTATAAAAGGTGAAGAGAATTCGAGGAGCATTCATCATTTAACAACTATCTCTAATACACCTATATAATCTAAAAAACGAACTGACAGATTCTGTTAATTAATTCACAATATTGTTCCATGGATGAATATTGCAAGCATTTTTAAAAAGCTGCACTTACACGACCAACTAAAATGCCAAAAAACAATAATCAATATTAAAATGTATGAAAGCATATTATAATAAAACTAGTATTTGTTTAATTTATGAGCACAATTTTATTTTGATTTTGATATTTTTATTTTTTAAAATCGCTTCACCATCCGAGAAAAAACAATGAACGAGCAAGGAGTCCCGACAGAAAAAACTAAAATAACAAATGGATAAATATTAAAAAGTATTATAATATATAAATATGTTTTAAAAAAATCAGATGAATTTGTAACTTTTTGTACATATATCTCATTTATTAATAAATATAAAATATCTACATTAAAATTTTAATAAAATAATTAATTTAAATAATAACTAGGTTATAGTTCTTTCTTGCATATTTGAATTGTATGGAATGAATGTTGATTTTATTATCAGTTCGGCGCTTGGCCTCGCTGTTCTTTAATCTTCGTCCATTTTCATTCATATTTATCTTCACCGTTTTATTTCTATTCTAATTATTTTATTTTAGCTTCTGCTCCAGGACTCCAGGTTGCCTGCCCTTGCTGTTTATAAAACCTTCCACTGCAGGATGTCTGACGTCTCCACTTCAGGTATTTTATAGGAATTTTATAATTGGACTCAGGTACTTGAACAAATTTTGTTAAGCACATGGAATAAGGGAAGATTATAAGTGTTACAAACTACGCACTCCTTATCACCGGTGTAAATTAACGAATACCTCCAAATTTAACAAAGAAAATTACAAAATCTGAATGCAACAAAAATAAACCGGTTAGATTCATTAAAACATTGTATAGATCAGGATGATTTAAAATTTTGTTTGATTCGTATTTGGTTGCTTTGTGTTTTATTCCAAAAACGTTTATGTATATATATATATATACATTCAACTTTGTGCTATTTTTTACGCTTAATTGAGAATAACGAGAAAAAGGTAAACATATATTGTGTACTTTTTTTGAGTTTTATTATTTAATTTGATCAACGAAATTAATTAATAAATATAATTATTATTATTATTACCCGAGCCATACGCAAAGCCTGGTAATTAGCTATGCAGCATATTTTTTTTAAATTCCCTGTTTTTGAGTTTTCTGACAGCACTGAAACATATTTAATTATTTTTAAATTATAGAAATAAAATTTTGTAGGTATTTCATTATAAATGGATATTGAATTGATCCACATTTTATACACTTGCATTGCATAGTTTCATGAATTAAGATGTGGATTAGATTTTACGTTTATAAAATGAAGGTTTTCCAATAAATTGATTTAACCATCATTAGCTATTTGGTTTTGCATAAATTTTTAGTTAATATATAAATAACTAAGCATTTTGTTTGATGTATTTCTGAAGTTAATTTGCCTAGTCTGATTGATTAAAATTCCACGCATCTCACGATGAAAAAAATATCTAAAATTTTAATATGAAAAACCTGGTTTCAGATCTTCTCACATATTACAAGCATATTTTTGGTGCGTAAACCGAAAAGAAAAGGTGCGTAAGTAGTTCCCTTGTACTGTTCTGTATTCTGAATTAAAAAGCGTAGTAAATATTTGCGGCGAATTCTTTTAATTGTAATCAATTAATACCATAATTTATATATTTAGTTTTTTAATATTTCATTCTGAATTTGATGGTATATAATAAAACCCTTCAAAAATAAAATTGGACATAACTGCTATGATATTATTTGATCATTTTTATCAATTAAATTTATAATAAATGTGAAAGTGTAGAGCTCTTTAAATTGAAAAGCAATGGAAGTGTTTACTTTAATATATTATTACATAAATTTTAGGTACTAAATACACTTAGATAATCCGTTCAAAGGTGCATTCGTAATTTTGAAGACGCTTTCCAGTGCATTTGAGTTTCAAAAGATATTTTTTTTTTAGAAAAATAATATTTGTTTAAAATTACTTCATGCATTTAATCAACGGGCATGGATCAAAAAACACACCCCTCCACAAGTAAACTCTCACCCTCAACCGCATTCATACATACTTAATTTATTTCTTAGGTCACCTCTTAAGAAAGTTAAAAAAGACCCTAATGAAAAATGTGGTTATACTAAATACACGTAGATAATCCGTTTTAAGGTGCATTCGTAATTTTGAAGACGTTTTCCAGTGCATTTGAGTTTCAAAATATATTTTTCAGGACATAAAATTCAAAAGACATTTTTCAGTGTATTAGTGATTTAGACAACATTTTACAGTCTAGTACTGAGCGTAATAATGGAAACACCCCCAAAAGAGCACTTTTGTAATTTTTTAAAATAATTTACATAAATGATTAGTATATTATTGATTTTTGTGAAGACCGTCTCACAGGAAGTACGATTTTGCATATACAGGTTTGATTGATTGATAATAATTAAGTACTATTTTTCATGTGCTATAATTATATTATATTATATTTGACTACACCACATACTTTAAAAAATCTTTTTGTATAATTTATAGCATGTTTTGTAGACATTCCTAAGAAAAGTTCTTTGTGTGGCCGTTTATCATTATTATTTGTCAGTGGCTGTCTCGAATTTCTTTAATGTGATACACAAAAGCAAACGATTAATTTTAATGTTTAGTATTAAAAAGATTTTTTTATTCTGTTTGTGCATCACCGATAACTGTTTATAATACATCCAATAACATATTTTATTATTTCTCGCTTGAACTTATTCATAAATTATCAATTTAATATTAAAACTTCAATTATTTAATTGACCATGTGATTACGATTTTTTTTAATAATGAATGTTTTTTCTTTAGAAGGAATTGAATATATTTATATTCTACTTTCAACAAGGATTATTTTTTGAGTCAAATAAAACCTCGTTATTTTGTACCTGTGTGGTTTTTCATTTATGTACTTTAATCATAAAGTTTTACAATTAAATTAGACTGCCACGAATGTTACAGTGAAGCCTTTCATCAACTCCAGGATCATTCCTGGACTCGAAAACAAAGTGGCTGTTTATATTATTGGACATTTGCAATTTCGAGAGGTGCCTCTTGGCTCGAGCCGGCACTGGCCTGCAGAGGAGCGCAGTTCGGTGCTTCTCCTGCCATTTCAGTATTCTTATTCTCTTTGTCAGCAGCTGGGTTGTAGACAAATTGCCATTTTCAAAATCTAACAACGCAGATATTCCCCTTCCGGTTAACCACCTTGTGGTCCAGTGGTAAACATACCGACTAAAAGTTTTCGGGATTTTCACAGTGATATAAATGTTTCACTCAAAATTTTGAATTGAGAGACGCTTTGATTGTTTCTTTGAAAATGATTAAAGTTAATAATGCAGATATGTCTCTACTACTCGACCGTGTGGTAGCCTAGAAGTAAACATTCCAACTTAAGCTTCCCAGGTTCTGAAAATAAGACTGAGTAATTGAAAATATCTAGATGCAAAACTTTGTTATCAGCTGATACATTGAGAGTCACGTTGATGATAAGAATAAACTCATCATAATACAATAAATTGGTAAGAAATCACATGAGTGTTATTAAACTGTTTACATTTGTAAACTGATTTTATATATACTGAGCAAACATGAGTGAAAAATACGGATTTATTGTGTATTAACAAACAATCATAAAAACACTTTTTACATATGTAGAATTTAGGAGAAAATTACAACTTCGTAAAGTTTATGAACTGTGATGGTATTGTAAAGAATCAAAGTGCTTTCCTTTGAGTGGAAGTCATAAAGTTTGCACATAAAGCTCATGACCGTTTTAAAAGTTCTCTCTGCATGTCCGATGCTTGCTCGTTTGATAACCCTGATAGCCAGACCAATATGCAGGGGCGGAATGTGACTAATACACCAGTAACCCTGATAGCCCAGCTTTATGTACGGTTATCCTATTGTGTCTCAGTGTATTCAGGAGAATGTGTATGAAATATTTACGGAAACAGATAATTATATTTTTATAAAATTCATTCGAATTCGAAAAGGATATTAATTTATATAATTGAAGAAAAATTTCATGTACCTAGGACTTAAGATACTGTATCGATTTCATTACATAAATAGTTATACAACCACGCAGAAATATAACAGTCTCCAACGGCTCCCGGGGCACCCTATAATACAAGAAGAAACGCCAAGTAGTCAAAAAACATACCCGGGGGTGATCATTGCACCCTCCTGTCCTTCTTAGATATTTATTACACATAAAAACATGCGAATAAAGGGTTTTTCCCACACATTTTCTCTGCCTAACACAATATCACAACCATAGTAAATCATGTAACCTAAGTCACACATTGAAAGCCCCAAAACCTGGGGATAGCCAAACACTAAACCAAAACATTAGTTATAAAATCTATTGTAATACACCTAATGAAAAATAAAAGAAATTTGAAATTTAATAATTTTTTTTTTTTACGCAGAATCGTACAATGTCTTGAAACTTGTACGTGAAAATTAGATATGAAGCATAAGTACTTTCATTGAACCTGGAAAGTTTATAACATGAGCATAATTCTTCACATGGATTTGAACCCGGGACCGCCAGTGTCAATGGTGGTCAGTAAGACCTTCTCTGATGCTAATGTCTTTTGTGTTTCAACAATAAATACAACTGAAGATCAAACCGGCAAAGAGAAATGAGAAATCGGTATATATGCCGAAATTGCTTCACCGAGCAAGGAGTCCCGACGGAAAAAACAAAAATAACAAATGGATAAATATTAAAAATTATTATAATACATGAATATGTTTTAAAAAAATCAGATGAATTTGTAACTTTTTGTACATATATCTCATTTATTAATAAATATAAAATATCTACATTAAATAAAAGAATTAATTTAAACCTAGAAATTTAAATACTTACTAGGTAATAGGTCTTTCATGCATATTTGAATTGTAAGAATATAACAAATGAATGTTGATTTTCAGTTCAGTAAGCAGTTCGGCGCCTGCCAGCGCGGCCGCTAGACGTTTTTATCATCCGTTTCGACTTCAAGTTAATATACATCGCGGTCAGAATCAAATATTTAATATCTAAGCTCATATATTGCATGTGTAAGCTTTTTTAATCGATTGATATTTATATTTCCAGTTTGCAAACATCGGGTGCCAGTCCTCGCAGTCCATCTTACATGTTGTGTCGGATCGGGACGCGCCCTTCAAAGGCGCCGCGCAACCCAGGGAGCCGCCGATTGCGCCTCTGCTGGCCGCGCAGGCAGCCCTTCAAAGGCGCCGCGGAACCCTGGGAGCCGCCGATTGCGCCTCTGCTGGCCGCGCAGGCAGCCCGCGACGTCCTGCCGCCTATTGGACTGGCGGATCGGGACGCGCCCTTCAAAGGCGCCGCGCAACCCAGGGAGCCGCCGATTGCGCCTCTGCTGGCCGCGCAGGCAGCCCTTCAAAGGCGCCGCGGAACCCTGGGAGCCGCCGATTGCGCCTCTGCTGGCCGCGCAGGCAGCCCGCGACGTCCTGCCGCCTATTGGACTGGCGGATCGGGACGCGCCCTTCAAAGGCGCCGCGCAACCCTGGGAGCTGCCGATTGCGCCTCTGCTGGCCGCGCAGGCAGCCCTTCAAAGGCGCCGCGGAACCCTGGGAGCCGCCGATTGCGCCTCTGCTGGCCGCGCAGGCAGCCCGCGACGTCCTGCCGCCTATTGGACTGGCGGATCGGGACGCGCCCTTCAAAGGCGCCGCGCAACCCAGGGAGCCGCCGATTGCGCCTCTGCTGGCCGCGCAGGCAGCCCTTCAAAGGCGCCGCGGAACCCTGGGAGCCGCCGATTGCGCCTTTGCTGGCCGCGCAGGCAGCCCGCGACGTCCCGCCGCCTATTGGACTGGCGGATCGGGACGCGCCCTTCAAAGGCGCCGCGCAACCCTGGGAGCTGCCGATTGCGCCTCTGCTGGCCGCGCAGGCAGCCCTTCAAAGGCGCCGCGGAACCCTGGGAGCCGCCGATTGCGCCTCTGCTGGCCGCGCAGGCAGCCCGCGACGTCCTGCCGCCTATTGGACTGGCGGATCGGGACGCGCCCTTCAAAGGCGCCGCGCAACCCAGGGAGCCGCCGATTGCGCCTCTGCTGGCCGCGCAGGCAGCCCTTCAAAGGCGCCGCGCAACCCTGGGAGCCGCCGATTGCGCCTCTGCTGGCCGCGCAGGCAGCCCGCGACGTCCCGCCGCCTATTGGACTGGCGGATCGGGACGCGCCCTTCAAAGGCGCCGCGCAACCCAGGGAGCCGCCGATTGCGCCTCTGCTGGCCGCGCAGGCAGCCCTTCAAAGGCGCCGCGGAACCCTGGGAGCCGCCGATTGCGCCTCTGCTGGCCGCGCAGGCAGCCCGCGACGTCCTGCCGCCTATTGGACTGGCGGATCGGGACGCGCCCTTCAAAGGCGCCGCGCAACCCAGGGAGCCGCCGATTGCGCCTCTGCTGGCCGCGCAGGCAGCCCTTCAAAGGCGCCGCGGAACCCTGGGAGCCGCCGATTGCGCCTCTGCTGGCCGCGCAGGCAGCCCGCGACGTCCCGCCGCCTATTGGACTGGCGGATCGGGACGCGCCCTTCAAAGGCGCCGCGCAACCCAGGGAGCTGCCGATTGCGCCTCTGCTGGCCGCGCAGGCAGCCCTTCAAAGGCGCCGCGCAACCCTGGGAGCCGCCGATTGCCAATTTGCGATTGCGATGGCAATTGCCGCATCCAGACTGCCTACTCCAGGACGCCTGCCCTTGCCGCCACCTGACGTCTCAACTTCAGGCTGCCTGTCCATGCCGCCATCCCACTTCGCATCTTTACGGTTGCCTGCCCTTGCTGTTTATAAAACCTTTTATTTCAGGATGTCTGACGTCTCTACTTCAGGTATTTTTAATTAAATATTTTTTTTATAAATTTTTTTTATTTCGTTTCATTCGTTTTTATTTTGTTTCGATGCTTTCCGTTTCGTTCCGTTCCGTTATAGTTGCGTCGCATTTTCACTGCCATATCTTTTTCCAGCCTATCCTACTCCAGGACGCCTGCCCTTGCTGCCTCCTCACGACTCAACTTCAGGATTCCTGACCATGGCGCCATCCCACATCGCATCTTTACGGTTGTCTGCTCTTGCTGCCCATATTTCCAATAAAATGTGATAGTTGTAATTGTTAAAAATTTTCATTTTACGTGTTATAGTAAATAGTGTATTTTTTAATTCTTCAACCTACTATTTATTAATAAATTGTTCTATCATGCTAATTTCGTGTTTTTTATTTATTAATTTTAGTTATAAACTATTATTCTTTCTTTTTATTTTAATCTTAAATATAATTATAATTCTAGTTTTATTCCTAAAGGTTTTAAAGTCAATCAGATAATAAATAAATATTTCGAAATTAACACCGCGCGGGCATGACTCGCAAACTTTCAAAGAACTCATTGGAGTAAATCAATTAAAATGCATTTTATATTACCTTTAAAGTAACTATTAAAATGATCAGTGTTTTTGGACGGGAGATATATAATTGTAATTTCAAAAAACAATTTCTTTTCATCATTGCCAATACTTTAGAATCCTGGTGGTATTATTTCTTGAATAATGATATTTTATTAAATAAAGCATAATACTTGTTCAGGACAAGACGTGTTTGCATTGATTTTTATTTAAAATGGTGTCATAGTCATTCATTATTTTTTAATAATAGCACATCAGACATTTTAAAGATAATTCAATAAGTAATTATAGTTCTCGAAACCATTTGGGCTAATCATGTCACGTTATGGGAATACAAAACGCAGAATTACTATTTTGAAGAGTGTGATTAATTATTGTTACTTTTATTATGAAAAATATCATTAAATATAATTTTAATTTTTATAATAAATAAATATTTGCGCTCCGTTTGTTTGAAAGCGAAATAAACACCTAAGAATAAAAATAATTTAAAAAATCCCACACATCCACACCCCAAAAATAATTTAAAAAAAACAACACATTACATACTTTTCAGTATTAAGAAAGGATTCTATTCGGAGAGATTTCCCTTTCGATAGCAGTTTTCAAGACACCGATGACCTCTTCTTACGTAATTGTATCCTCTGCTCCGAGTGCTTCTCCTCAGAGGAAGTTGGTGACCATTTCAATGAACATATGTATTTTCTTACTCATTTGGCTGTAACCTCGATTACCAGCCACTGCCATAAAATACGTACCCACTTAAGTGTTCTCCTTTTATTTTCTTTTGATTCTACCAAGGGAAATTAGCTGCAATAGGCTACAATTATTATTTTTAAATATAGCCATATCACCTTACGATTTTTTACCATCGTCAGGGGTTCACTTTCTTTACACATTCTGTGCATGACTCTCTCGTTTGTATGGCAGGCATCCTGTTGTATTTTAAGGGTTCTCCTATAAAGCCACATTTCAAATGCCTCAATTTTTCGCAACGGTCTCAATTCCCTAAAGAAGAACCGAGACAACACATCATTTGGTGGATCGCGAACGTGATTATATATAATTTCAAAATCAATTTTTGTACGATTCAATTGTGCGTTTTATGTATTGAGGCAAGAAATGTTCTCACACTGCTTTGTTTTTCTAGAAAATTTTATATTATAATTGCCAAAACAAGCGATTTAACGGAAGTTAGTAATCTTATGTGCATGAGGTAATTGTCAGTTATAGATTCTATGTTACTTCAAATCAACAAAAGACACAACACTTTACTTCATTCTGCGAAAGAACGAGAGAACACTAACAAGTCTCCGGAAGATCGATCGGTCGTAAAGACTGACGTCTCAACCACACTCAATTCAATCTCAAAAATTAATGAAACCCCAAGCTTCTCAAACTTTAGCACGCTGAGTCAAGTAATATTATCCACTGCTCTAATATATGTGCGTGGTGAAGATAATGAATATTGCAAGGCTAGGGCACTACTAGACAGTGGCAGTCAACACTGCCTTATATCGGCATTCTTATGCAAGAAATTAAAAGTAAAATCAATACAGTCCACAATATTATCGATTACAGGAGTAGGTCATTCAACCCAAACGGCTACTCAAATTTGTGAAAGCTCTAAATGGGAACTTTTCTCAACAAATTATGTGCATAGTTTTACCAAAGCTAACATCAACAATACCTCCGGTTGGTATCAACAAAAATAGTTTGAACATACCGCAACAGATCAAACTCGCAGATCCTACTTTCCATTCGCCATCGCAGGCGGACATAATAATAGGAGCAGATTACTTCTGGGATTTGTTGCTAACCAGAAGTATTCGCTTAACAAACGGTCCTTATTTACAGGAAACCAAGTTGGGCTGGATCATATCTGGACCCATTCACAATCACTTCAGTAAAAATACAACTGAAACGCAATGCAATCTTATTCAATCCATTACAATAGATGAACAATTAAAAAAATTTTGGGAGATAGAAGAATTACACCCTTTTAACTCAACACTCACATGCGAAGATCGTGCATGTGAACACATTTTCGTATCCACACATCAGAGATCAACAAACGGTCATTTTACGGTTCAAATTCCGTTTAAAGAATCCACATCGGACTTAGGAGAAAGCTATAACATAGCACGAAGTCGTTTTTTGTCATGAGAGAAAACTAGATAAGTCACCGGTATACAAACAACTATATTGCAATTTTATGCAGGAGTATCTGGCACTAGGCCACATGACTAAAGTAAAGGAGTACAATTCACCTCATTATTCTCTACCTCACCATGGAGTATTACGAGAAAACAGTCTTACCACCAAATTACGCGTAGTTTTCGATGCGAGCCAAGTAACTACGTCAGGGAAGTCATTAAATGACATTCAGATGGCAGGTCCGCCATTACAAAATGACTCGTTCGCAATACTGTTAAGATTCCGTCAATATAAATTCGTGGCCTGCGCAGATATAGAGAAGTTCTTCAGACAGTCTCTAATACAAACCGACCAACGAAACTTACAACCGATTCTATGGCGAGAAACTTCTTCGGCACCAATGAGAACTTATCAACTTAATACGGTGACGTACGGAACCGCGTCAGCACCTTATCTCAGCATGCGTTGCCTACGCGAACTAGGTCTCAAATGCCAAAATGAAATGGCAGCTAGAACAATACTACATGATTTCTATGTCGACGACCTAACTACCGGCGATGATTGCAAAGATAATTTAACAAAAACGTGAAGAAGTCTCTGACACATGTATGTCGGGATGTTTTCCATTAAGAAAATGGATTTTCAATTCACCAGATATTGCTCCAACCGTACTAAGCACTACAGAGACAACCAAGCATCTCTCGCTAGATGAACAGTACTCTAGCAAGACTCTCGGGTTAGGATGGAGGAATAAGGAGGACAAACTACATTTCACATCAGAATTGAAAAATATTTGTACAACGAGTGCTACGAAGCGCGAAATCTTATCAATCACTTCTTAAATTTATGATCCTTTAGGACTGCTAAGTCCAGCCGTTATTTCAGCCAAAATACTGTTACAAACACTTTGGCTCTGAAAATTGGATTGGGACGATCCATTGCCTCAAGACCTTGTCTGAAGTTGGGAAAAATTTGTGAATTCTCTTACTGTTTTATCAAATATCTTCATTCCCAGACACGTGATCGGCCAAGATCCAAAGCAAATAGAATTGCATATTTTCACCGACGACAGTGAAAAGGCGTACGGATCATGTGCGTATGTACGCACAGTAAACACAACCATAACCACAAGTAATAACGATAAACCTATTATGCTCAAAAACTCGCGTGGCACCAATCAAACCACTTACCATTCCGCGATTAGAGCTCTGCGGAGTGCTTGTGGGCGCTCGGTTATTAAATAAAATTAAAAAGTCCTTGCGTACTTCTTTCACTAGAACAATGATCTGGACGGATTCCACCATTGTGTTAGGGTGGTTGAACGTTTTTAACTACGACAACGGAGGCTCTGAAAATTCCGCTAGAGTTACCCGAGATCAAATCCACTTCAATTACAAGCAATGTTTTGTTCACGTCCCTCTTCTCTAATATCACAAATGAATCGACGGTCGACTTTGCCAAATTTTCTTCGTTCAAGAAACTTCAATGCGTATACAGTTATGTATTGCGGTTCATACACAATTCGTGACAAAGAGGGGTGCAAGCTGACAGACGTACAAAGCTAGATAGACTCCCGGTCTATCTTTAAATGAGCTTAACAATTGTTTAAAAGTATTAGTTAAAATAGTACAAAAACAATCTTTTCCCGAGGAATATAACGCCTGTATCAACAAATCGTCTATAAGACCAGCTCGTAACTTGTCAATGCTAAGTTTATTCATGGATAATGATCAAATTATCAGAGTTGGCGGCAGACTTTTTATTATGTAGCAAGCATCACTTTACCCACCTTTTGTTTCGACAGGAGCACCTCAAGCTTTTACATGCGGGGTCCCAATTGTTGTTGGCTAATACACGTGAAAATTGGTGGACTCTTGATGGCAGAAACTTAGCTAGAAAAACTGTCCATCAATGTGTAACCTGTAGTCGTATGTCAGGTAGAACATTACAGCCCATTATGGGAAATTTACCAAGGGAAAGGTTGGAACCTGGTTTCCCTTTTCTGTATTGTGGGGTAGATTACGCCGGACCTCTGTTTATGTTAAACAAAAAAGGCAGAAGAGCCCAGTTAGAGAAATGCTATCTTTGCTTATTTATTTGTTTTTCCACGCGAGCTGTACATTTAGAGCTTGTCACAAGTCTCACATCCGAAGGCTACATTTTAGCCTTAAAAAGATTTATTGCTCGCAGGGGAAAACCCATTCAAATAATTTCTGACCATGGCAAAAACTTTGTAGGAGCAGCCAGAGAATTCCATTGAATTTAAATTTATACCACCATACGCTCCTCATTTTGGCGGTTTACAAGAGGCTGGGGTCAAGTCCTGCAAGAACCATCTCACTCGAGTACTAGGCAAATCAAATTTAACGTACCAGGAATTCAGTACGGTTTTGGCTCAAATAGAAGCTGTCCTGAATTCCCGTCCCATGCATCCATTATCAACAGACCCAAATGATCTACAACCTCTCACCCCGGCGCATTTTATACTGGGACGACCACTCACAGCACCTGCAGAGCCTTACATTCTGGATCCTAAGCGGCCGGCCTTATCTAGCTATGGCCTTATCAGCGATTCGAACAGATAAGGTCTCACTTCTGGAAGAGGTGGTCAAAGGAATACGTCGCGGAATTGCAGCAAAGAACAAAATGGAAGGTTTCAAGCAAGGATTTGCAGCCTAATTCAATGGTGGTGATCAAGGAGGAGAACTTGCCGCCCCTCAAATGGCGGTTAGGTAAATAAAAATATATTTTATTAGGAAGAAGGAATGTATCAAACTTTTGCATTTAAATTTTTTCGATTAGTGCTTTGGATTTTTCGCAAAACGGACTAGAAAATGATCAAAAAAACTCGATTATGTGGACTAGGCCCTTCCGCAAATTGATGTTGTGTTTGCGTATCATCTTCATCCAACAACGCTTACGGATTGGCGTCCTCAGAAATAGATATAATATAACAAATTATATGCAGGCGCGGAATTGTGCGTGGGGGGGGGGGGGGGGGGGCTTTTTTCGTGACATTTCGCGCGAACATATTTATATGCGACCCGCGCTCTAGTACTAGTCGACCAAAGACGACTTAACATGCGACCCGCAAACAATGTGTTAATAAATAATTTACAGAAATAAAATTGGTGTAATTATAACTATTATGTCAAAGGGGGCGTTTTGAATTTTTTTTCTTGTCAAGGGGGCGGTGGTCAATAAAAGGTTGAGAACCTCTGGTCTAGATTAAACATAACTTTGTTACCACAACATTATGGCTGATTTATAACAAAAAATAGTCGAGTTACTTGCATGTCTCCATACACCTCCCGCGCCCAACTATTATGTGGTTACGAATCTAACTTGCTCGTTGTGCTAATTTTTACACCGATAAATAATCTGAACATAATTTTATTTAATTTCAGGTATAAATCAAGGTTTCCTCCGTAAGTAAGCAATTCGCATGCGACAATACAGAACCCAGCACGACAGGCCATTAGGCCAATCCTACATTAGTATTTTTATTGCACAATCTAAAAGAAATAAGTCACGGTGGCGACTTTTAATCCTGTGCAATATATACACGTCAGGATTAAACTCGGTCCTGAAATGTTTAAATGTTGATTATATTACAATCATAAATATGCTTTTTTTTAAACTTAAAAATCCACTTTTTTTAAGTTTCAAGACTTTGTTATAATAAAACGTCTTTAATATATTTACAATAAGATTTAATTTGTAATTAGCGATGATGGGATCATATTAAAATGGATTAACTTTATTTCTGTATGTTTTCTAAATATAATTGAATGAAATAATTAAATAAAACATTAGATAGCCAAGTGGTGGAGATCGACCACGTGTTATTCAATGAAAATACCACTTGCATATAACTTCAGTAATTATATATTTTTCGGATTCATTCAACCTGACTAGCTAGAAATATGTGTTAACAATATATTGTAATTATTTTTGCCGCATCTACGTGGGCAGTGCTATAATCTAAAGCAGAGGTTCCCAAACTTTTTGTCCCGTCGACCCCTTGTCGAGTTTTCCTGTTTTTCGTGCAAATATAGTAACATTCACTAAAAAAATCAATACTTTTAATGGGAGGGATGGGTCTGATGCTTTGATAGCAAATTTTCAATATTTGGCTTCAAATAATTCAGATTTAACTATAAATCTCTTCGCCCAGTGATTTCCAATCTATTTCTTGTTTTGTAAGAAGATTGTCAACCGCACTGAAACCTCTTTCCACGAGGAATGAAGATGGTAAAGCTATCAAAAACCTTATTGAGATGCAGAGAATGCAGGATAAATAGCAGGTATAACTCTCTGAAGCCAAAACTGCATCTTCAGTTCTTCATTAGTGCTCATTTCGATTAGTTATTCTTGTAGTATAACTTCCGATTCTTCAATGTCACCGTGTGGATTGATAATCCACTGTGGTATTTGGTGATGACCTGCTTAAATGGGATCCACTTTAGTAGACCCCCATTTACAGTTCATGCACCGCCAATTTATTTTTTCGCTGTCATCGACCCCTTGCAGGGCGGAATCTTGACCACTTTGGGGACCTATGATCTAATGTTTAAAACACTTTAAAAATCCGTGTGCGTGGATTTAAAAAGCAAAAAATACAGAAAACTGTGTCCTCACGTGACTGAAGGCACACACGGCCGAGCGTGCAGGCTGTCCGGGCATATTTCATGCGAATATTACTGACCATTACGATTAGGGGTCTCGGGACATACGACCCCTAGTAACGCGAGGGGCGCGGACCCACTGTGCGCCTGGGGTACATGCTAAGTGTATATAAACCGCCGCTTCAGTACCAGAACCTATGTTTATTTTCAGATGCTATCTTTGATGCTGTTATTTAATACGGCGTTGATTGAATAAATAATACTTATTTTGATAAATGTATAATTTTTAATGTACTTCTAAAACCTGAAACCTGAATGACCTGAATCCTTAACTTACAAATTTGAATAAATTTGAATTAATCAGTTAAGATATTTTTATGAGTATTTAAACTATAAGTATGATTAGGCACTTTTTTTTAAACGCTCAGAAAAATATAACCGTGACTTGTGTGAGATTCGAACTCACAACCCGAAGCTTGCATGGCCGGTGCATTTATCCGATCTATTTATTTTTTTCTGAGCGTCTCTTTTATCATTTTCAATGTGTGCCTAATCATATTAATATAAATAAACCTGTATAGGTAAATAAATACGCACTTGATTGACGTTCAATCCACAAAATAGACATATATAAACTATAAGTGTAAGTTTAGGATGTTGGTTATATAACTGAAATAAAGCGTCAGAAAACTTTAATGCCATAAAAGTATTCATTTATAATAAACACCACTTGTGGTTCCTTGGTACTCAAAATCAAGTACTTAATAAATGTACTGATACTGCTGAAAAAAAACTACATCAGTTAAATTATTTGATATATTAAATCTTTAGCAATACAATAATTCCTGAAATATTCTGAGAGTTTGCATTTGGCTTGCAGAAAAGTAAAATAATTGTTTGTTTTTTGTATAAAACATTTTTAGATTTTTATTAAATTTCACACTCAGCAGATGCATTTCCCATAAATTCATCAAGTGTCAAAAATATTTTGACATCCGATCTCAACACTTGCACATTATGTATCGCCCACTCTGAAAAAGTAACTCGACCCGATGAATGAATTCAATTTATTGATGTTTTAAAACCACACAAATGAAAAATAAAAAAAACATAACATTCATCATATAATACGATAAAATAATTATTTTTTACAATTAGTAATTTCGTGTATAGGTATTAGATTTATTTAATTTACAATAAATGAAACAATTCAGTCAGATTTCTTACTCTCCGCACTCTTTTGAATTCTAATCTTCTTTTTCAGCAAATAAGCTCTACACATTGTAGTAATGTATAAAATAAGAAAAATTGTGTATACTTGTTATTTTATTAGCTGCTAGCATCTTGGCATTGCCTCTTATTGGTGTTTCTCTCTTCTTTTTTACTGTATCCGAGTTTAAACTCGCAGGGTCTAATATCTCGGAGCAAGTGTTCCAAACCAAAATCTCCCGTACCGAAAAAGGATTTTCTCTGCCAACTTCAGTAATAATGTCAAGCATTTTCTTCATTTCTCATATTTCGGGTAAATTTACAACAACGTGAACAAAATAGTACAGGAAATGAAAGGACTTCTACATAATAGACTGCTTATTGCGTGTTTGCATTATGTTCCATGAAATATGAGATGTTTTCAGAGCATATTGGATTTAAAACTGAAATATGTAATATAACAGATATAAGAAATGTATGCAATAGTCAATGTAAATAATATTTTATCAAATCAGAAGTAACATAATTAGTGATCGTTTCTTAATGAATTAAATCGATTGATTACAATTGAAATAAACGGTGACTTGCTCTACTTTAGTAATTGTTTTAAATTAATATAATGTAGACATTGTAAAAAAAAAATTAATCCTCGTGTACGGTTTGTATCCTGAAACTTTCATGGAATCTAAGTACTTATCGTGAATAGTTTTGCATAGTCTAAGCACTGTGCCAAAAGGAACAAAAAACATTTAAGAAAAGTAATTTGTTGCTAATATTAAATAAAGATCTCTATAAATTTATACTAACGTTGTTGGCGTTTGATAAAAAGCTCGCGTGGAAATAATAGCTCAGACAAAATAGCTATAATGTAAATTCAAAATTTCAGCGATGTATTTGGATGTGAGTTTTGTATCTTCAAAAGGCACTATCAGTGTAGCCTATTTGTTCAAACACCAGTCACGAAAACAAAGACTCAGGGGTTCGTGTTCCAGTATTTGATTAATTATTTTTTTTGTTGTGTAATTCGTTTTTTTCCGGATAGTTAAGATAATAGTTCACTTTGTAAATTTTCCCAATTATTTATAATTTTTTTTTGCTATTAACTGTAGAATATTAAGGATAATTTTACGTAACGGTGTATTTTTACACGTAATGATATTTTGATAGCTCATTAGGAACAATCTACACACCAAGATCTCGTTATACATTTTTACATAAAAATATTACAATAATTGTTTTATAAAATATATAATTATACTTTTAATATGTTTTTTTTCTTGTCGCAAGCATTTTTATACAGAAATTAAATATGCTGTTATGACTTGAGGTCAATAAGTAAGCAAACCTCTTAAAAGACGACCACTCTGGCGTACTTACAGAAACCTCTTGGTGTTACTTCATAATACTACCTCACCGAAACACAAAAAAATCGTGAAGGTCTTGTAAATAATTTCTTTATTCGCGAGTGGGAGACATCCAAGCTTCGTTTTTCTACTATAAAAACTCGGAGTATATGATCAAATTTGGTGTAGGAAGCCAAAATATAAAAGGTAGATGAGTGTCTTGTTGTGAATATGTAGATAAAAAATCTGCATTAAAAAATTTTTTTTCGGAGATTTTCTTGGTCTTCAAGAAATTCCTAACGAAATCAAAAAAACTTTTGAGTTTTCTCTCTAACAATTAGTGATTTACTCGTTTATGAAATATTTACTAAGTTGGCAATACCGGTCACAGAAAATCACTCTATCTAATTCACTCATCACTCTATTGAATTCTTCTTTTTGATACTAAAAAAGTAAAGATTTAAAGTCAACAAAAAAATCTAAATTTATTCCAAAATAAAATAATTAGATATTCACTTTCTTTTGTTGATTTATGGAAATTGAGGTTTTATCCACACAATTTATTTATAACTAAACTGAACCGCTATTATACATACAGGAGAGGGGGTTTCATAAAACTCCCCGCCTCCGAAACATAAACAATTCTTTATGCTGGAGAAAAGTTTGCTTTATTGAGCTTGTAAATCAACACGTAGAATGCAACTTGTAAATTATGAAAACTAACAGCAGCATAAAGCACGTGTAAGTGCCGCGTTTATTGCCCGCACCCCGCTTTAATAACTCTACTTTGTCGTGTAAAACTGCAACCAACTATTAATTTATATCATTATCATTCGTAGTTTTAAAAAATTAAGTAAACTCTTATCTGGGTATCATACAAAAGAAAATTTTCTTTCATTCCAAATATAATTGAGTCAAAATTACCATGAACATTCAGACCAAGTTTCTCTGTCAAATATATGTATTAACTATATACATTCCAAGACTATTCCTCAGTATTTTTTTTTATCAACATGAATATATTGCTAATTATTTTAAATTGACGTCATCTCTTTTGTGACGTTTATTTGTAGAAAACAAATTTTAGCATTCGAGAGATGCGATAACTATTGAAATACGTATGTATACAAGCACGTCATTCAATGAAAACTGTCATGCACCTGTATTTTCAATGGATTGGTTTATTATTAAACCATTGCAAATACTCTATCTAAAAAATAAATTCGGTTAGATGGGATTGTAAGTGGGTCATAAAAAATATCGATGTATATTTTTATAACGATGCTTGCTTAAAAATAGATTCTACTTCTGCATAGACAACAATGTGTTTCTGTCGGACTCTCGAAATGCTTCTGGGTGAAAAGACCTTTTAAAATAAGATGCTGTGGTATTTCTAGAGCGAAAAAATCATGCACAATCTAGACATTGACCAATAGATGAGTGCAACTACTTAGTAGTTTCTGACAAAAGAGAAATGCACACAAATTTTTTCAGTTGTCAGACCGTCCTCTGGTGAATGGCAAACTTTACTTTTGAGTGCATTTTTCATGTTTTATTTTAGTTACTTGTTTTGTCTTTCTATATTTCAACAAGTGCTATTAAAATAATATGTTTTATAAAATTATTGCAAGATATTACTATATAATTAAGAAGAAGTGATGAAAAGATATGGAAGCCAGAAAATGAATCAATTAAAACATATTTAGGTCTTTTCTTAGATATTTTTTTTAATAAGTTGTGGACCATATTAGTTACTCTGTTACCTTAATATTTTGATCCAGCTGAATACCAGAAATTAAAGGCTATAAAATAAAATAAAATGATCAATCAAATCTAAATATAATGAACACCGACAGAAAGCCATCAGATTCCTGAAACAGAAAACAATATAACTTTTTCAAGGTTAAAAAATCACAGGTAGAAGGGCACACAAGGACATTTACGCACTCGTTATAGCGTAAAAAATACGAAAAACCATAACACAAACTACTCATTATTTAAGTTCCAAAGTTTTTTCTTGTTATAAAAAAAACACGTAAAAATGCAAAGATTCTCAACTGACCCATCATTATATTTGCATTAATGTTGATGGATTTTTCAAGCCCTTAATTTTAAAACCACAAATTAAACTTTCGTTATACTTATTTTGATTGGCTATTTATTTTAAAGACTTTTAAAAAACATCGTAAAGAAAACAAGGTTTTTAAATGTAAGAATATACAAAAGAGTCTTTAATATTCCAAAAACACAATGCGGAATATTTGTATTCGATAGTGTTCGTTTTTCTTCTTTTAAGGCACAGTTCATGGGTTTTGGCAGCCGTTGCTTTGAGTTTATTCAACTTTTTGGGTGTTGCACTGCTAAAGGTATATATTCTTTCTGCGTTTCGGTTCCCGTGCTGGGACTATATTCAAGACTAATTTAAATCCCTGAAGATGGTCCCAGCACAGAGAATATTTGCCTAGGGCAGCGCAATACCCATGAAACCTAATCAACTCAGTTTGTAGGGTCATCAGCATTCGTGCTTTTAAAGCTTATTTTATTCAGAAATTTATAACAACAGAAATATGTCGCAGTCTTCATGATGCCTCACGTCTTGTTTGAAGTAAATCAAGAGCTGCAGATAATAATGTCAGTATAGGAACGTTGGCAGGCGTAGTTGGCAATGTTTTACGATGGGGAACGTATTCCCTTGGCCTCCGTGCAGCGGGACGCTTTCCGTCTTATTAAAGCCTTCTGTGAGCCGAGCGGGGCGTAAAATGTTTATACACTTTTTATATACTTGAAAGCGTGAGGATGATCGTAACCTCTTTATGGAATTGATCTCGTATATGGATGCATGCATATTTACGACCTTTGATGTGAGATTCAATAAATATTTTTTTTACATAAATTAACCTTGCAAATAATCATCACACTTAATTTGATAAAATAAGAATTCCAAGATGTTTAACTTAATTAATCCTTGAAACTTTTTTTTCTCTGTAGATAACTGATTTTTTATGATTCTCTGAAATGATAGAGATGGACTTTGGATGTGCTATTTACTAGTAAAATTACTGTATGTAAGGGTGGTTCTCATCACACGAAATAAATTCAAACCATTCCTGCAAGTGTTATATTATATATCATTATATGATAAATAATATATTTTTCAACTAACTTGCAAATATTTTAGGAATTCCCCAATCACGTACATAGAAAACATAAACAATCATATTTAATTCAAATAGAGATGGAAGCGAAAATTAACCACAAATCTTCCACTACAGCAACATTAGTCTATCTCGTTTTATTATACTGGCTGTGGAGAGTCGTAGACTAAGAAAGACGCTGGATCTGATCGAGAGGCTTCTATAAATTAACAGTCAGAGCTGGTAAAGATATAAGCTGCGGCTTCAGAAACTCGAAGCTCTATCTTGATCAATCACAGTACCATTATTTTAGGGGAAGACTAAATACAATTGTATTTCTCTAGAAACATCTCGTTTGTTTTATGTTAGTAACGTAAAGAGTGCAAATATATTAAAAGCTATTGACTTAACTTATCTCTTATGCTATCTTAAAATTTATATCAGATAAATTGAATTTATTTAATAAAAATATATTATGTTTCCAATAATCTATATTTGTAATTTCATTAACTTTAATAACATTGTTAAATCCGTTAATTTGATTATTATAATTATAATTTAAAGCTTGCTATGTCTCGTTGCATATAAATTAGTGGTCGGTTTTGTAAACAGTCTTTTTAGTTTTTCAATTTAAAATAGATAATGCAAAGAAGGCCAAACACCTTTGGAGGTCAAATTTAAAATTTTTGTGGTTACATATGGAAGAGAACAGGGTAAACAGTCATATTCCAATAAAGTTATAGCCTTGTATTTCTGCGCCTCATCCATTACCGTATCTGGAAAGTTTATATAGCTATCATTATTTTACTGGCTACTTTTACAAGGAGACTCTTTTGAAATTTAGTATCCCTTTAACAATATCCCTTTAACAATATCCCTTATATTTTTCAAGTACAGTATGCTATAAAAATAATAATTTTACTGCGCTATCAACATACTTAACGTAAAATTTCATCGCAATAATCATTTATTGAATGTAAATAATGGTTGTATAGCTATCAAATACGTAACAAAATATCATGAGCTCTGTATAATAACTGTGGTTATTAGAATACTTCTTGCTTATTACATCACACTTTATATAATTGAAAACATAATCACTCTCACAATGTTTATAATAAAACCTGTAGTTAAAAAAAAAAAAATATGCACTTTATCCTTAGTAATTGCGAATATATCTTCACCCTTCACATTGTATGTATATATAAATAATAATCTTAAATTGTATTTTTTGCTTACTAAGAGTAATTAAAAGTTTATGAAAGAGTACATAATTTTAATTGAACATAAAAAAAATCACTTCACAAACTTTTATTTTTTACTTTTTTTGTTTCAGAAAAAATTACAAACTTTTACTACCAAAGAAAAGATCAATGACGACCCTTGCATTGGAAAACTAAATTTTTAACATTATTTATGTACGCGGGTCGAGACAACTCCGCTAGGGGAAGATAATTCACTTTTTATGTACCTTATTCAATTTTCATATTATTTCTAAAAATAAGAATGCTGAGGTCAACGAGTCTTGTGTTTTGTAACTTTTGTAGAGAATACCAATAGATTTATATATGTTTTGTTTTATTCATATTTACTACTTAGGTTACATCAAAATGCTTTTACTAGTAAAAATGAGCGAATCTCTAAAATGGTTAAAACTACTAAGGCGGTGGTGCCCAAAAAAATAAAATATTCAGTAATAAAAATAAAAAAAAATTAGTCATTAAAAAAAAGTATATTTAGTAATTAAACAGTAAGCGCAAATAAATATATCGTTATAATTTTCCAGAAAATCATATAAAAGCTAGTTGAAATAGCATCTTATGGTGGCTGATCCCTTTGATGGGTCAATTTTCAAGTTTTTTGATAACTTTTTGCGAAAAATCTACTGCATCAATAGAAGAAATGCAAATGTTTAAAGTTAGATACGTTCTTATTTATAAAGACAAGATTTTTTTATCTCTTGTAAATTTACATTTAATATGATAAATATGTGTTTTCCCGATTAAAGTTTAGGAATTCGGAGATTATTAAAAAGTTTAAACAGTGTTAAAAAAATTGTTTTGATTTCCAAACTAATCTCTTTACCATAGGTTTATTTGTAATCTTTTATTTCAAATTTAATAAAGGACACCTAAATGCTTAGTGTTCTAGATCCATCGGTCATAATAATCTCCAAATTGCTAAACATCAATTGGGAAAACACATATTTATCATATAAAAAAATAAATTTATAAGAAAAAAAAAATATTTTGGGAAAAAGGAATGCATCTTACTTTTGGAATTTATTTTTTTTCTATTGGTGCAGTATATTTTTCGTATTCTACCTTGTTGTTTACAATTTTTAGCTATAAATGAACATTTTAAAGATGCTATTAAAAATAATTATTCGTTGCATATTTGCCACAATTATCTCTTTTATAGCCCACTAGTAATGCGTTCACGATATTGTTCAGATACTTGATGGAAAAGTTGCTGAATAAATATAGCAGTGTCTTAGAGGTGGCTATGTAATGTTTACGTCGGCGTGAGTGATGGGATAGCTAGGTCGGTTTGTGCTGTTGTGGCGTATTGAATTCATCTCACAATAAAAATGATTAAAATAATGGAATTAAATAAATAAATACGATGTAAAAATTGGTACGCCAATGGAGTTTGTGGGTTTTGAAAATATGTTCGGCTTAGGACAGGTACCGACGGGCAATAAAATTATTTTTGCCGAGTGCCGATGGGACAATAATCTTAATTGGGTTTTCAAGTCAGCGTCTGGTTTAGGGTGGCTAGTTACCTGAGTGGGTCTGATGTTTATGAAATAAACAAAATCACACCGACGTACCTTTTGGAGCTTAAGAAATAAGAACGTCTACCGTTACGGTCGCGTCGCCTTTTATTTAAAATCATTTGAAACCTCTGTAATGGCCAAAAATTCCCGGGAGACGAGGGGAGCAATAAAACTGATTGTATTTGGCAAATATTCTGGAAACGGAAAAACGTACACCGGTCGGGGTAGGAATCGTGGGTTTTTCGGAGACCTGATACACAGACCCTTCGTGGATCGTCGTGTCAGAGCGGCTAATCATTCAGCTCAGACGCCAGAGCAGTAAGGACATTCAATCCATTCAGTTCTTCAGTGTTTGATTTTTAATTGAATTCAGTGACAAGACCGCGAAACTGAGGGAGGGAAACCTGTCACCAGAGGAATAAGTCCCATTTAATTTGTTCTCGTCGTCAATTTTCATCAGTGTCGTGAATCAATATCATCGTATTCTTGAACCCCAAAATGAGCGGATCAAATAAAAGACGACGAACCTACAGTTTTAATTCTGACTGGGAGGGATCATATTGTTTCGTCTATTTAAAAAATAATTGTTTGTGTTTGTTGTGCGGCAGTAGTGTTGCAGTGCCGATAAAACATAATGCTGAACGCCACTTCCAAACAGTCCATGCCACTTTTAATACGAGCTATCCACTTAAATCCGAATCAAGAAAAATGAAAATAAATCAACTAAAATCAAACCTGAATGCCCAACAGTCGGTTTTCACTAGGCCTGTAGTAAATTCTATAAAAGCCACGATTGCTTCTTTCAAAATTTCTCACCTGCTTGCAAAGAAAAAAAAGCCTTTCCATGATGGTGAGTTGATAAAAGAAGCATTTCTGGCAGGAGCTGATTGCTTATTTGAGGAATTTCCTAACAAACGTGAGATTATGTCAGCAATACAAAACTTACAGTTGTCAGATAACACCGTGACAAGAAGAATACATGCCATTTCAGAGGACATAAAAACTCAATTAAAGAGTGACTTGGAAATATGTGACTGGTTTTCACTACAATTTGACGAGTCTACAGATATATCAGACACAGCACATTTAGCAGTTATGGTGAGAATGGTATTTAGTAACTTTACTGTAAAAGAAGATTTACTAACAATATTGCCCATGAAAGGTCGAACAACAGGTGAGGATATCTATAACACATTTATAACATATGCGAAGTCAATAGATATGCCTTTACACAAGTTGTCTGCGATAACCACTGATGGAGCACCAGCAATGGTCAGTAATATCAATGGATTTGTAGCCCTCTGCAAGAAAGATAAGTCATTTCCAACTTTTATGTCGTATCACTGTATTATCCACCAGGAAGTTTTGTGTGGTAGAATACTACCCTTCGGACACGTAATAAAAATAGTCACAAAAATTGTCAACTCTATTCGAGCAGCGCCTTTGCAACACCGTCTTTTCAAGGCCTTATTAGAAAATTCTGATACTGATCTTATTCTACACAATGAAGTACGTTGGCTCAGTAAAGGCAAAGTTCTTACAAGATTTATAAATTTAATTGAAGAAATAAAAAATTATCTCAGTTCTAAAAATCAAAATTTTATTGAACTGACTGACCGTTGCTGGCTGGTGGACTTGGGCTTCATCACAGACATAATGGAAAAATTGAATTATTTAAACTTAGAGTTGCAGGGAAAAGGCAAACATATCGCTGATATGATAGGATCTGTAAGTTCGTTTAAAGCTAAACTGGTTTTGTGGATATCACATCTAGAGAGAAAATCACTTGGGCATTTTCCAAATATGAAAACAATGATAGGCGACGGTGACATTGACTTGTCATCATTTGTTATCAACCTTCAATTACTTCAAGACCAGTTTGAAACGCGATTTCAACAGTTTTATATAATCAAGCCAATTGTCTCTTTTTTTATCAATCCATTTATTTACCAAGTAAACGTGACCGAAATAGCACGATATATTGCAGAGCTCATTCAAGAAAGGACGGAAGAATTAAAGCTAGAAATTTTAGACCTTCGAAATGACATTGTTCTAAAATCCAATGTATCAGATGAAGACTTCTGGAATATAGTTGACATAAAGAAATTTCCATTCTTGAAAAGAGCAGCATATAAAATTAAATCGTTTTTCGGTTCTACATACTTGTGTGAATCATTGTTTTCAACAATGAATATCATAAAATCAAAGTACAGATCCAGACTTACGGATGAACACCTTGATGATTGCTTACGAGCAGGAATATCATCATACTCTCCTAATTATGAAACAATATTCGATGAAATGCAGTGCCAACAATCACATTGACATTGATATTTCTTTTTTTTAATAAATAATTTTTGTAGTAGGTTGATAGATTGGTTTTTTAAAAATCAGCCAATAAAAACATTAAATTACAGCCAATATAAACATTAAAATTAAATATTGTTGGTGCATTAAACTCTTAATAAACTTAGTTGGGACCCCAACTGATATTTTTCGTATTCTAACCTGTTGTTTGAAATTTTTATCAATAAATGTATATTTTAAATCTATATATTTTATTCGTTGCATATTTACCCCAATTTGACAAAATTACCAAAGCTTTATACTATTATTTACTACTACTAATTATTTATTTAATATAAAAATATAAACGTAAGTATTTTTTGTGCATTATGTATTATTGACTATGTCCAACTAGGTGTGCCACAAGTTTCTGGTTTTTTTTTTATCAATGAAAAGTGGATAATTTCAAAAGAAATACAAACAAATGGTTTATTCAAAGTATCGCCCCTCGCTAGCTACACATTTTTGCCATGTCTCTGTCAGTACACGAATACCGTGACAATAAAACGACGCGTCGGACCGAAACCATTCATCCAACCAATTTTACACTTTTTCGAAATTGCTATGTGAAAGCCAAAAACTTAGTAGCGCTTCTAGAAACATACAATTTTTTTTTTTTTTGCCGGGCTTTGGAACTTCGTTCGGGAGTAGAAAAATACCTTGAAAAAAAAATGGCACCCGCCGCCCTGAAATGACCTCTTGACCTGAAATGTGCTCTTGGGTCCAAAAAGGTTGGGGACCCCTGTACTAAGGTATATATAAATATTTGAAAAACCAATTGTAATACTAATAGAGAGTTGTTCTTTACTATAATCAATTTCTTAAAGAGAAAGCTCGCGTGCTGTCTGTCTGTTCATGGATCTGTTTATAAAAATAATTATTTTAGGAATGCTTTATAAACACAGTGGTAATAAAGTTGTATTCATTTCGGTAGCATTCATGTTTCATTAAGACTTTAAAATACAGTTTCTAGGACATAATAAACATTAACAACATCCATAAACGCCATTCTGTTTATTTCTCGGTAGATTTAAAGCACCTAAAGTCGATTCATACAAATTGGAAAATATGCCGCGTCCTACACGTGCTTTGGGTTGTTTTCTGTTTATACTGTTGGCACTCCGGATTCAATCTAAAAGCTACGAGAGGAGCTTTTAACTTTTGATCGTAAAGATTTATATTGGTGTAACTTTGGAATAGTTCGGATTCCCATTATGATTAGATCAGAAGATCAATCAAAATTTAAAAAAATCTTTTAAACTTACGTAAAATTTGAGACATATTTTTAAAAAACTTAACTTAATATTTATTCATATTGACACTCCATAAATCTTATCAAAATAATTTTTAAATCAAAATACTCAGTTGACATATTTATTTACTTATTTTCTTCGTGTATAACAATTACAATTCAGTAAATAATTAACTTTTTGTGTTTAACAATCCAGCTTGTAAATATCTCGAAGGCCTTTTTCACTTTAGTGTTTAAAATAAATATGCATGTTATTATCGATTATATATATCTTATAAAATTTAATATTAAAGTAGTGAGTGTGTAAATAAATAAACGGTGTATTTTCGTTTTTATTTATTTTGGAAGTCATTTGGTTCAAATATACAAAAATAACATAAGTTTCTAAATAAATTTCCTAATTCTAGAACGCTTACAATTATTATCTATTTAAAATAATATATATTAAAATTAATTTACACGTGCGTTTTAAAGCAGCAGTCCAAAAGGTATCAAACTGAAATGCAAAAACAAATCATACTTCCCTCTAGGCACTTATTTGATATTATCTTCGTTCTCCGAGCTTTGCAAAAAGAGCTTAAGTTTACCTGTATGTGTTATTTTAAAAGTCCAAAGTAAACAGGAAGTAAAAACAAATCGTTTCAAGTTTTGTTCCCAGTTCAGTCGTTACCTTTTAAACCTTCATTGGGCACTGAAGAGTATTTGAACTTATTTTATACAGCACTACGTAAGATATTTGTAAATTTTAATTTACTACTGAAACTGTTTGAAATAAGCAAAAACATAAATGTATAACTTCAGAGCAATAAATAATATTCTAAATAGACAATATATTCATAATTTTAAGTGTAAATGGAGACATTTTTATATTTACTATTATATGAATTCGTGGAATTGAAGTAAATTTTAACTAATGATTTTTTTTAAAAACATATCTGACAAAAAAACAAAAAAAAACTGATATGTACATTATATTTTATAATACAAGTATTAATGCAAGTTTTCATGTTACATTCTTGGGTATATGATGTTTTCTATAATTTTTATTATTAATATGAGATGAAAAAAACCAAAATTCATATTTTTAAAACGTCTGATATTAAGCATAGCAAATGAAACCGTTTATTCAATACATTAATAAGTTTATTAATACAAGCATTCGAGTATATAATACGATTGTTGCCCTCAAAGCAGAATATAAACCCCTTAATGCGATCTCAATTTGTTTTTTCGTTAATTTTACCTCAATTTTAACTAACCGATATATATTTTGTGCTTTTAATTGTATTTAAGAAGCAAATTTTAAAAAAATGTATAGGTTTGTATTTTTAGTTCAGACAATTCTGCTCAGAGTATATAAACTGCTTTTGGACTAAATGTGTAAACCTGTGGCGTCAAAAACCTTTTCTGACATGTGTAAATCTTAAGGTTGAGGCTTGGATTTTTCATAAAATTTCAGGCTGGCGCCACCCTTAACAATATAAATGGAGATTTTACACATTTTCGTTTCACTAATATGTCCTTCAAAATCCAAGATGATGTGCAATATAGGAATATTCATATTTATTACTTTTAGGAACAATTTATTTATGTTGGTTTAAATGGCAAAAATATTTACAAAATATACTTTAAAAAGGTGATGGAAGCATATTTGCTTAAGGATAATAAATACATTTTAATTGACTTCAAATGATGCAGTTATATAATAATAGGGAATTAATTATAAATAATTCATAATAATACCTAAAAGTTGTGCTTTATAATTAAAAATAATTGAGTAATAACTGTGGAAGATTTATATGTATTTTATTTTTAATTGTTAACATTTCCAAGGTTGTAATTTAATTACAAATTTAAAAATATTACCCAAAAAAATAATATTGTAAATAAATACATTTGCATTGAAATACATTAAATATTTGCATGTGTTTCTAATTTATTAAATATAATCGAATTCAAATATTAAATATATTTTAAAAAAAAAGTAAAAATCGTTTATTGATCTTACAAGTCTATATTAATTATATCAGCATTTAAAACTGTTATAATTATGATAAATTATATATGCGTTTGGTATTTCAATTATTATTTAAGTATTCTACGGGAAAAAAAAACATAACATAATGAGAAGTCTTATTATATTCATTCAGATGCTGTAAGTATTTTGGTAATTTAATTTATTTCAAATAAAAAAACAACCGTTGTCGGCATGATTTTCCATTGAAAACAATAAAAAAGCATGTTAAAAAAACAGCATCAAAGAAACCTGCTATCTCAGACCTATCCTGTTTTATTTCTCTAAACTCTCCGAATTTCCCTTACAGAAGTATTTTCACTGATTTTATTCAAACAATAGATCAACTCCCACTTGTAGCAAGCACACACGCCCTATAAGAAAGGTTGCTATAAACTTATAAGAAAAAAAAGTTTTTTATTGACACCTGTTTAAATCACCGCACGGCACCAATTCCTTTCTGGTATCACGCCGCTTTGTTTTGTTTTTTTTATTAACGGTCACATAATTCTCCACACAGAATACTTGGAGTTTTCCATTTCACCACAGTTTTATGAACTTTGCACATAGTTTAAAACTCCTTAATTAAAAGTTTCTACGTAAATTCACTGATGTATTCTATTTTAATTTATATTCGGAGTAAAATGAAGTAGTTTCATTTGTCATGTCCTTTTTTTGTTCTTTATATACAGTCTTTAAGGCAGCATAATCTGGTCAAGATCCTTAGAAACTTTATCCTTTACAAATGATCCAGTCACATTCTTTACGATAGACTTAAACCTTATAAATATCACTGTCGGGCTTATTATACATCTTTACAAGTACTCAATGACGTCATGTTGTCTTTTTAATATTTTAACGTACGTTTATGCTTATTTTTTAATAAGCCAATAATCGTTTTAATATAAACCCAAAAATACATGTTAGCATCTTTATTTTAAACCAATAACACGCTTACGCAAAACTTTATACACACATACCTTGGACGATTTGATTTCGGTAAATTCCTTCAAACTATTTTGGATTGTAGCCAAAAACAGTAGTACTCCATAATAATAATTGCTTTACCGGTTAGCAATCTTCAATAAGAGAAGGCATTAGATAAAGAAAATAATCTGATAATACCAATGTGATAGGTTCTACTCAATACCCAGTGATAAAGAGAATCACTTTTATCAATTCGACTTCATTCGGCCCGAAGGGTTGAATCTTCAATTTTTTTCACAATAATTTTTTTTACGCTTCTACAAACAATACCTAACTTAATTTCAGAATATAAAAAATCAAGTTTTCCGTTTTTCAACACGAAATGACACCAAGCACCCTTAAACATATGTAAAATAACGATTAACTCTACATGTGTATCATAACACGTACAATCCATTCTTGTACTTAATTTATTCCCCTTTTTTCGCTTTAGCATCCAGCATGTACAAGAATAGAATTTCACTGTGTTAACTCATTAGCTAAATAGGTTAAGCTAAATTCAGTTTAAATGGCGTCAATTACAAAATGCAAAACTAAAAAAATAATTAAAGTACATACTGTAGAGTCAGATGCAGAATATGGTAAATGCGCACACTTTACTTATTGCATTGCAACCTGCACCGAGTTTTAACGTGATTTCATCAAGATTAGTACATTCGCCATAACTTTTAAGGTTTTGTTTGCAGTATTTAATTTGTTATCTAATGCCATTGCTTAAATGTACGTTACTGTATGATTTCATGTATGACTTATGTTAGCACCACGTTTACATTTTATGATTTCTAAATGTCTCCAGATTAGCCGCTTCTTGTGGTAAATTCCATTGGATCTTTGGTATTCTTTACAGCTCTTTGTTCTTCACAGAGAGGTTTCGTAGATGACGATCTGCACTAGGGGTGGGGAGGTCTGGTCGGGGGAAGGGGTGGCCAAGTCTCTCAGAACTGCTTCCATGGCGGCTTCCCATTCCAACCGCTTCTGAGCGGCTATCTCCGTGGGCCTTCCAGGTGTCAAACGCGGCATGCTCACCTATGAAAGAAGATAGATCAGTTGTTACTCGATAGCAAATAAACAACTAATTCACAAAATTAAAGGCTTCTAGTAAGACATGTCTAGTATTGATTCTTGATTGAGAAGTTTCCGGTTTGAACTCCATCTCGATAAGTGAATTCCAAACTGAAGTAATGATCTCACGTCCGTTTCAGTCTGGCCGAAAACATTCTTTATCTGTATATACTAACTCTTTTTCATTATACATTAGATATAAGTTAAACAAAATAAAATATGTAGTGTTTTTATATCTAAATAATTATGATCCATTAAAACGCGTACTAAATAAAAAAAGCTTAACTTTCAAGGGTTACAATAAAACTCAAAGCAATTCAATTTAAAAACGCGTAAAAACTTCATCAAAGCAACCTATAAACCCCAAAAGCTGACTGTTAAATTATCTGAAAACATTATGGCGATTCACCCCTGCCGCAATAAAGCGCCGCGGCTCTGGACTTCATGACAATATTGAAACCGGGTCAGTGGAAACATTCAGACAGCCGTAATATTAAAAATCCCGAATTTTGATAATCACCGGATGATCTCACGTGCCGCTGAGCTGGCGTGTCGCCGCCTCTCACAACAAAAAGGGCGGCACGAACACCCCGCCCCATAAAGTGCGGCCGTCCTTCAAAGGCTTTGGCGCTGCCACAGTGAAAAATCGCGTCCACCCTGACGCCGCTATGGACATTCACAATAAAGATGCGTTGGATTAAAGAAGACATCTTTTTTTTTTCTTGTTGATTATATTTATTTGTAAGAATATTTTTTACAGTGAATTTATATAACTCAGTTTGATAATGCCAACTTCAAAGGTTGGCGAAACCGGTTACCAATAAAAATTAACAAGTGGAAAAATCACAAAATATTAAATTCACTAAGTACTCTTTGTCAAAAATATTGATTACGTGAATTTATATGTTTATTTTTATGTTTTACATACTAATCTGGAGAACACTATCATTATCAATGCAAAACTTTTTTATTTAAAAATAAATAATTATAAGGAATGAGAGTTTATCATTTATTACTAATATGATTAGGCACATTAGTTCACACATAGAAGATGATTAAAGAAATTCTCAGAAAAATATCATCGTGATTTGTATGGGATTTGAACACAATTTCTTTAATCATCTTCTATGTGTGAACTAATGTGCCTAATCATATTAGTAATAAATGATAAACCTGTAATAGGTAATAAATACACACTTGATTGACGTTCAATCCAAAAAATTGACATACAGTTTATCATTTATTAATAAATAGATTTAGTTGTGCTCATTTATGCAGTAAATAAATATAGGAAGCTAAATATGAACTGTAAATTTTCATGTTATGTATGGCGACAATAAATTTGGATAAGTTTGAAAGGATAAAATAATAAACAAATAATCCAAACAGTTCAAACGCCAGTACCAAACCAGTATAGTGGATAAAAATATGTATGCACAAGCGTCACATCAGTGTGACGTAACATTTTTTCGATATCTAACCAATTTGATATACATATATGTTGATCAGAATGAATCACAGTAAATTTACTAGCTACAAATACTTGGTTTCCAATATTTTGGCACAGAGTAAATGTTTTTTTTTTTATTGTGATAAAAAGTCACGAAGTATAGTTACATGATAATATTATATTATTTGTATGAAATTGCGAATTTTCTAGTTCAATGTTGCCAATGTAACGATAATTCTCTTTCCGCGCCCAAGGCAGACACTGCCACAGAAAACAAATTAAAAATCACGCCCGAGCACTAAAAAAGAAAGTTCCTGACTTTTACGCGTACAGTTTTTAGCGTCGCATGTGGACACAAAATGGACGACCCTTGTTTTACTGAGCTTTCAAAATTATTTTATTATTATTTTCAATTTTACGTGCTTAATTATATAATTTGTGGTGCGCATCCCTTATTTTATGACAACAGTTTTTATGCGTAGTAAAATTTTTATGTGCATTTAAAATTAGTTAATTAATTTAGTAATATAAGTTTTCGTTCTTTGTTTCATTCATTTTTATCTCTAGTTATGATAAATATAGCTTAACAATGTTTATTACTAGATAAATGTAGGCAGTGGTGTGCTATAAATTTAACGGCAAAGCAAGCCTATTGGCACCACCACAATTTAGATAAAAACCGATTTCTGCAATTGAAATAAATAGCTACAGAGTATGAAATAAATAAAAGAATATACGTATTATATACTTTTTTAACTTTTCCTACTAAATGCTTAATTAAGTTAATCTTATTTTCGTAATCATTGAAGGATATTTGGTAAATCATATTTTATTATTTATTTTCAGTGAATTAAAAGTAACAGATACTTGAAAATGGTGATTAAAATGATGACTTAAACATTTTGAAGTAAAATTTTTTTTTTATACAAATCTGAAACTGATCGATCAATTTTTATATTTAAACGTATAATCAGCTGTTTATTGAGTTTCAAAACAAACTTTATCTATGAAAATTTGAACTATTTAATTTTTATTTAAATTATCGTTAACTTTGAGAATCATTTCCAACATTCAAAAATCAAAGTAACATGAGTTGAAAAAAAAAGTTTTATTACAAATGACGTTTTCCCCTGATAATATTCCGCATATAACTTACCCACAATCACAAACCAGAAATGTCAAAAATATTATTCACTGGGCAATATAAAAAGTAGTTGATGACTGCCACATCAAAATAAATAATTTACAGCCATCTCGTAAAATCTTTTCAATTTTATTTTTTTATTTAAATCACAAAAAAGGCACGCCACAGTTTTAAAAACAGGGATGTTTACCTCAAAAGCACGCGTACTTTTTAGACGATAGTATGATAACAATAAAAAAATCTTCCAGTTCAGCAAGCACAAAATTACAGACGCAGTCGGAATAAAGAAAAGATAAACGAGGCGTCAACTCCGGACAAATGTATTGACACGTGTAATATTTTATACAGCTTTGACAAACGTAATTTTTTTTATAAATACATGAGCTACTATAACGTAATTATTGATATTATTAATAAATTTATAACACAAATTATGTAATAATTTAACTCAATACATTTCATCACACATATTTACTAAGACCATAATTTTATCGTCAGCACAAAGTTTAAAAATTTAATTTCTGGTGTATTTTTATTCTTATTCGGTTACTATGACTTAAAAGATGGACATGGGACATGTAAACACAATTTACTGCTACATATTTTTCTAGGTTTTATCAAAAATATTATAGTGCAAGCACTAATATATGAAACTAGGTCTATAACAAAACTTCTAATTCGAGTGTTCAACAAAACAAATAAATAAAAATCAAAACGGTTATACACTATACATAAGCTTTCAATGTAAAGCTTCTCTAGGTGAGATCTTCATGCGGTAGTATGAAGATCGAGCTTAAATTTTAACATAATAGTGTTTTATGAGCTAAAGTTATGATTCTGGTCCTTAGCTTATTTAAATCATAATCCGCAATTATTTGTAGAAACGTTCAGCAGATTCAAAATAAATTATTTTGTAGTATTGCATTTAAATATGAGTAATACTATTTAATGGTCTTTGGTATTATTTACTGAAAACTCAATCAGAGTTTAATTTAAACACTTGCTTGAAAAAATTGTAATAAATTTGTAAAAGTTGAATTGAACACATATTAAAAATATATAGAAAATAATATAGGCAATACATATGAATAATAGAATATATTTATGCGAATATTTTAATCTCCTAGCCATTGGGAATTTTTAATTTGTTGTTTAAATACAAACAATATTAACTTTTTCCTAATATTTCTCAATGACTGACCTTATTTATTCGTTGCATTTCTTACGCGTTATAATTTCTCAACCGAAATAAAAGCAAGTGCCAAGAGAGAACCGATCCAATCGAGATTGTTGAAGCTCGGATTCTAGGCTAATGCAAATTCATCACTTCAGTTTTGGGTCTAATGTCGTAAAACCTTAAAATAGAAATCCCAGCCATCTTTATGATCCATTCGATATCTCACATTTTACGCTGAAGATTTGCATACGCATTTGTTAGACACAACGCTTGTTTTGTATTTTCTACGCGTTTTTTTTCTATTTTGGTCGTGAATTTTAGAATAAACATGGAAAAGTAGGTCACAAGAACAATGGGTCTTCTTACAAAGAATGAAAAGAGAAGCTGACTAGAAATATAAAGCTGAGATATACGCTTCTATAGGTATAGTCCGTCTCGTGTATATCAAAAGTGTTAATTAAACCTTCAGAAAATAAGAAGACGAAAGACATGGATGTAACTAATCAAGGAACTAGGCTGCGAAAGTCAAAAGGTGAGAATTCAAATCCCATTTATTAAAAGAAAAAATATAAATATATATAATAGTTTTTTCAAAGGAGTAGAAAGTATAGAAAATCTTTTAATATTATGAGCATACAAAAATGTGTATCTGTGCTAAATAACAGATTAAAATGCATAGCATAGAAAATAAACCGGAGAAGCCTGAATTTTCTATTCAGTTTTTAACAAAGAAAATTCAGTAACAAAATATTCTACGGAGCTTTTAAGCTTTTAATGACGATAAAAATAACTAGCATTATATAAAAATAACTAGTACATTTAAAGAAGAAAAAAATTAATAGCATACCGCATTGATATATTTTTAGTTACTCGGGTAGTATATTTATTGTTACTTCTAGCTTATGAAGCTTTAATTCTTTTTGTCACCGCTAACATTGATCGTGTACTTGAAGAAATTTTAAATATAACAAACATACGATAATGTTGAGTTTTTTTTTTCGTGTGTCTAAATTTTATCATCACAAAAATCATCAATGGTGCTTAATACAAAAATATTTAATATTCAATAATATCTATTCAACATGATGGCTAGTACATCTATTAAGTCATCTCGTTAATTGAGGTGATAAAGAAGACTTCTGTATTTAATGTAGCAGTATGTATACAGTCAATCATTAATACAAGAAATAATATCCGCATGCAACCTGTCATGCTGCATTTCACCTGAACTATCTAAATTTGTGTTTCCTACCAGAAACTGCGCAAGGCAGACGTATTTTATTACCTGCATAACCATCAAGCCGTCGGAGTAATAATAATGCCTCAGGTAATATACTGCAGCTATGTCGAGCACTGCGACGAACTTGCTTATTTGTTTTAATAATAGATCAGTAGTGAGTCATTAGCATAATTGTCTAACATCATCTAAAAATTTATTAATTCATATATGCGAATTGAGTTATATTAAAAAATATAAAATTATTTCAATAAGTTTATTTTCATACTACTGATTATGTAGAACCAGGTGTATTTTAAATATATGAAAATCACAACGTTTAAATAATACACTCGTCCTGGGACCAAATCTCTGAAAACAGTCCCAAATCGTTGCAGGACTGAAAACTTCAAGCAGTTAAACTTCTAAAAAACCAAATCATCTAAAACACGTGTTTGTAATTAAAATTGATAATACTTTACCACAACCCAACTGAAGAATAATGGATTATTATATTAACATATCATTATTATTTAATACTTAAATCTGACATAAGATTTGCATGAGTAAAATCGTGTAGGTGTGCTTGTTTTCGATATATTTGATACTGAATGTCGTGGTTGTTTCTTATTACGCTTGGAACACAAATAAAGCAATTTCCCCACCTTTACCTGTCGCAACCAGCACTGGAGTGGGTGGAGTGTAATGACCTACTGTACTCGTGCAAGCTGTACTCTCAGGGCTCACCTGCGGGGGACATATTCTCTCCACATATTCCTCCTCCATTTAACATCCTCAAATTGCTTTATACTATTAAATAATCATTCGTATACCTTATTCACAAATAATAATTTTCTGTGAAAAAAAATTGATTAAGATAGTTGTAGAATGTGACATTAAAAAAACTATATTATACTTTTTGAATAAAAAAAAATAGTTTTAATGTGGTTTTAATTAAAAATAATAATAATAAATATATGTACGCCTAAAATATATGACAAAAATTACTTTATTATTTTTAAAAATTCCAGTGTTTGCAAATCACTAAATATTGGTTGGCCTGGGCACATTGGTTCATATGTAGAGTATGATTGTTAAAAATTATCGATTAATAGATGTGATTCGTTAGTACAAGGGTCAGTACACCGGCCATGTAAGCTTGGGGGTGAGGGTTCAAATCCCACACAAATCGCGATGATATTTTTCTGAGAATCATCTTCTATGTATGATCGAATGTGCCTACATACATTTTCAAATTTCAATTAAAAAATTAGATGAGATGTAGTACTTAAAAACGACATTAACGTATTTTTTTTAAATTTCAAAGTGTCCTCGTTTCAAAGTCTCGCTTGTCCTCCGTTTTCAGGTGTCTGGCAACCCTGCGACCAGCGGAGGCTCGTCACGGAGTCCCATAAAGCTCGCGGCCGCTAACACCCGCATCGCATGCGAGGCATAACGTGTCCCGCTGCCTACGGACACATCCTAGATATACTGCGCAAAGCCTGTGTCGAAAAATGTACCCTTAATTCAGCTTTTATGTATAAAAGTGTACCGTATGAAAATATTGATAATATTGAAAGAAAAAAAAACCACTGAATAAATCAAGGGTGGACAAAGTATTGATCACTGCTGGCGGTCTATGAACATCGTATGTGTTAAGTGATGATAAGAAAAATAGTAGTTCAAAGCCAAAAATAAGTTAGAAAATACTAAAACATAATTATTTTTTCTCTATGGGCAGCAAATATGTGTATATATCAGACAGGTGGGCGACTAGGAATAGTTACGCGATCGACTAGTTAACATTTAGCGACCCCTGGTATATAGAGAGTCTTTACTTTGAAGTAGTATAAGATCGGTGACAAGGATATTTTCGAAAAATTTGTATAGTAAAAGCTTCAATTTTACTGAAGCTTACAATCAGTAAAATTGAAGCTTTTACTATACAAATTTTTCGACAATTTTACAACAAGCGTTTGTATTTTTTGCAAGTATCATGTATATGGTATATAATTTATTTCTATTGAAGTTTTTAGTATCCAAATTTTTCGACGATTTTACAACAAGCGTTTGTATTTTTTGCAAGTATCATGTATATATAATTTATTTCTAGCGCCTATCGTATACAGCTTTAGTATATTGACAATCAGAAAATAATTAAGAATATTCAAAATAACCATTTTGGTGATTTAAATAATTATCTAAATGTGTTCGTAGGTTTTGGCAGCCATTGTTATTCGAGTTGCTTTGTTCTTGAATACTATGCTACGTTTACCAGCATTGAGATTAAAACACCGACACAGCTGTTTGATAAGTGCCATTGGCTCAAATTGTATTTATTTAGATGATACATTATTTATAAATATAAATACACAAATAACTTCTATATTACCATTATATAAGTAATGGAGATCGTTAATATACTTGTAGTATACATCTATACAACACTTTGCTAGGCCTATGATAGTGACAGTGGTCAATGATGCTTTTTCAAGTAATGTTGGGTTGGGTCGATTGCCTATTCACTGTCAACTACCTGCAGCATGTCCTAAAGACGTGTAGCCGTAACTTGGACATAGTGACAAAAAGATATCATCCGAATCATATACACGTAGAGCCTTAATTCGAAATACAACGTCAATCAAAACCATCTTGAAACCGTGGGTAAACATTTTAAAGAAATTTAAATTATAAAAAAAATATTTTGTAGCAACAAAGAGTAAATCAATTTTTACTTTATCTTTACTTAAAAAACATTATTTTAAGCTGTGATGTAAGTGAAAATTGAAATGTCCGTCGAAAGACTTTCCTTTTAACAATCACAACATTCTGAATCATCCTCAGATTTTTTTTTATTCTTAACAGCTTACTTAATATGGCTATTTTTCAAAGTAGCGATATTTATCGATGAACAGCCACCTTCAACGGCGCGCCTCGTTGAAAGCGGATTGAAAACATAGGCCTTTCAAAGATAAGGGTGTATTAGACCAAATCTTGACCTCGTATCTTTCATGAATATATAAATAATAATTGGGAACACTAAGGCATGTGCATGAGTATTCATTTTGAGCGGTCAATCTTAGAAGGTCGAGATAAATCGATAATATATATTAAACGTGAACATTACATAGTAAGAAAATACGAGCATTGAAAAGACCATTAGATTATGCTGTAAAGGTACATGCTAAACAGCTTATATTAAATCAAAGAAATTACTAATATTTTTTGTTATACTATCAACTGCTATAGTATGTGAAAAATAGATCATATAATTTAATTTTATAGTATTGGTAGAGCAATTATTTTTTTAGTAATAGTTATAAAAACATATTTATTTTATTACGACTATGAGAACCACAAAAGGAATTTAAATTAATTATAAGATAAATAACACTCCGATGTCGGTATCTCGAGGATTTTGGCGCTCTCCTCTCTGTTTTATTCGTCTCCGGGGGTTTACATAGAATTTGCTACCGAACTTGGGATATTCATTGGAAAAAGCACAACGTCTTGGCTGAATGCGAAATTTATTCCGACATCCTATAATACGGTATATTTTCTAGATTCCTATCGCCTATTTTCAAAAGGCTTTTATACAAAAATGGAGATCGATGTTGATGTAGGTCAGAGAGAGGAGAAATCATTTCAACTCGCAAAATTATCGCAGTTTTAAAAATTTTATGTCAATTCAAATGTATATCAAGCTTGAACGGTATTTTAAATTTATATAGAATTATATGTATGTTGGATGTAGATTTGAACTAATCGTTTAGCAGTTAATATTTTGGGGAAAAATTATGAGTAAAATCATGGTAGGTATGTTTAAATAAGTAATTTTGTTAAATAATATCCATAGTTTTACTTTATTATATTATCTTATTATTTAAAAAAATACTTTCAATTAATAATGAATAAAGTAAACAAAACTCATAAGACTTAGTGTACATAAATTTAAATCAATTATAACTGAGCAATAAATTGTTTACACAATATACCTGTAAAATCGTAAAAAATGAGAATTGATTATATTTATTCAATTCTTAATATAGGTGAGCTTTTAATTATCTTAAATAATTAATAGAAAAATCTAAGAAACATATATATTCTTAATTAATGAAAATCATGTTAGAGAGTTCGATGCCAAAATAAAGTTAAGGAAATAACAAAGTTCGTTCCAAAAGAAAGAAAGATGGGTAAGTCACGTTTCTAGTTACATCTATGAATACCGGCTTGTAATAAAGCTGACCCACACATAGACCGCTTCAGGATAGGATGAATCGATAAAATCAAAGGCTCAACGATCCTGAAGGGTTGGGCTGGCTAACAAAGGTTCTACTATTTAACGCGACAAAAGAACAGAGGAATATTTATTTTTTGTTATCAAATTTAGAGCCATTATCAAGCCACACGCTATATTTAGTCGCTTTTCAATGAGCACAATGTACGTTTAAAAATAATTAAAATTTAAGGAACTTAGTTTTGTCTTCTTGTGGTAATCATTCTCATCTTTGTCTTTATGTTTTAATTATGCAAATAAAATAAATAGTGCTAAGCACTTGAAGTTTTTTATTACAAAGACTTACTGAAACATTAACAATTCGTACGACAGTAAATTCACATAAAAAATTATCTTTTTTTTTTTCAAAATGAATACCATAATATTTACCATACCATTCCATTAATACCATACCATTAATACCATAAAATGAATAATATAATATTTTAATGTTGGGATTTTTAATTTGTATCTTCTCAATAAAGGTACACATATGAAGCAATAAATAAAGTGTTGAAATATTATACTAATGTAAGTATAAAATATGAATAAATTGCATATTCAATGATCTTCTTAAATTATAAAAAATATATTTGATGTACTATGAATCATTAACGATTTTCTTGTCAATAACATCTTATCTTAGTTCAAAGTCAAAGTTTACTTATTTCGACTAGTACGTGACTAAAAAGATGCTGTCCAAGCAGTGCAAACTATATGCATTAGAAAGTAAGGGGTGAAAAACCCAGATTAGGTGGTGAGATCGATTGATTAGATTCGTAGGGTTGTAAGACTGTAAACCTTCGGAGCTTGGCAACGATATCTGACTTATTCTTAAAAACACACCATGAATTTAAAAAAAAACATAGTGTGAATACTTTTTTATAATTTAATTCGGCTAGGATGATAACACATAATAAATTGAAGAAAAACTTAATGTTAAAAGTTTCCAAGGATTAAAAAGTTGAGTGAAAATTGAAACTCTAATCTACACCTCTCAGCTGTGAGACAAATCATAAAACATTCGTCTAACGAGTCTCTTCATTTTGAAAAAAATAATATTCATCCTTCACAAATGGGCGTGCCTACGCAATTTTAAAATACTGTAAAAATAATTATTATTTACCACTTAAATTTTTTTTTTCTGTATACTAATTTTCCAATCGTCTAAATCTTCAGCTTTATCGAAAGTTATTCAAAATTCTCTTTTTTCAGTGGTAGGTTTATATTATTTAAAATAACCTCAAATCCAAATTTTATAGTTATTTGATAAATTTTATATTACAAATGTGCTTAATTATCAAATCCTTTTTTTTTTAATTGCTAATTCACCAAAATCTAAACAAATTAGTCCGCAATATCATGTAATCGGAGGAATGTGGTTTATGGTTTCCAATTAGAATATTATATTCTAAAGACTATTTAGTTAGAACATAATATATAAATCACTATAATTAGGACTTAGTACAATTAATTCGATAGAAAATGTCTCCTTAGATACTTCTCTGGTTTCCAATATCATCAGGATTTATATTCATAGTATATATTTTAGTGCTTGTTCAAAAGTTATCTTATATTATCCATGTACGTGTCCTAGGTCATTTTATAAGTATATACTGGATATATTAATAAATTTCAGACATTTATTTAAAATCAATTTGTTTCAAAGTATATGTTTTTTTTTAATTTGAATTGATGTGCGTAATTTTAATACCTTTTTTTATGAAACATAGAAAATTCTAGAAAGTTCTAGAACATAATTTGTTTCTATCAGATGATGTGAATCTTTGATTAGTTTAAAATTTGTTTATCTGAGTTCATTTTTCGTTCAAACAGATTTTATTTGAAAAACAAATATTTTCTTAGTAATTAATAACAAAAATTTGTGACAAAAACAAAATCATTTGTGTATTCACTTGAAAAGATACATATCAAAAGCATGAGTTAAACTGCTTGTTCTGTCTTTGATATCGTTTTTAGACTTACAACTCGGAGTAAAATAATCGCTTCTCAAGAATAAAAACATCTCTCGGATATAATATCATCTCGTAATCTAGACAACGATTTATGAACATAGCATCTGCTCTACTTCTTAAATAATGAGTTAATATCAAAACCGTATTTACAAGATTTATAACGGAACCAAAAACTTACGAGATCCTTCATGTACTTGTCGATTTTTTTCTTCCGTATCTTAAGTAAATACGTAGAAATATAAGGTCAAAGAATAAAAACTGAGTCATTTATCTGCTTATTTTCATGCTTAGCATTTAAGATAAAATTATTTATCCAAATATTTTATTGCAACATAAATTACATTACATCGTTATGTAAGCTATGGAGCTTTCAAAGCAATACCTCGTTAGGTATTGCTTTGAAAAATGGCGAAAAAAAAAATTTATAGTACAATTCCGAGGTAAGTCTTTACACATAAAACATACACAATGCAATACAATAATTTAAACATTTCATTTAAGCTGGAATTTAATCCACACATAGAAGTTTTGGCAAATATTTACCACCAACATGATCGAAAAAAATATTCATGTTATTTAATTTGAAAATCTAAGATGTTATTTGTCAATGAACGAAAATTTGTCTTATGTTGCTTTTAACACTTCTCGAAAAATCGTAAAAGTATTAAATAAATCAAATTCTGATTACTCTTTATTAAATTTGAATTATCTTTAATATGCACATGCAAGGCTTCATCATATTTTATGATCATAATAGATGACATATGTATATATATTTTATTAAAACGTATACACATGTCATAAACTACACGAACAAATAATTTATGAATATATATTTTTACTTTCAAAACTTCAGAATCAGGAATTTTTTAAAATAAATTTACAAACCACGAAAACTTTTTGTTTTACATGATTCTTTAGATGTTTTCTCAAAAAATTAATATATTAATCTAAAATTTCTCGGCGTCTTTTCCTTAATTTTGAAACACTATCCGCTAGCTTATCGCAGAATTAATTCACCGCTAGTACCTTTTCCGAGAGACTCTCATTAGCATTTACAAACAGGCGTTTATGAGCTTACCTGGTAATTGTGCGCGATTTACTGTAACGCGATTACAGGTAACCGAACCCATCCTGAGTTTTAAAGGTGCACAATCATTTGAAACACGCAAGTGATGTTGAATTTTCTGTTTAAATAATCCCGAAATACTCCATTTGTTTATAAACAGATACGAAGCATTTTAACGAGTTTTAAATAAACGCCACGTTTTAATTTAAGAAAAGCACTGAAAAATTACAAGTCTACAGTCAATATATTCAGCTATAAAATTTGTAAATTATTTTTCTGTTAGCAAAAATAGAATTTGATATCACCAATACTGTATTGTTTATTATTTCAGTAATATTCTGATAAAAAATATTACGCAAAAAGTAGTTTCAGGTCATGCAATATTTTAATGCTTGATTAGACTGCACACCATCGAAATTTAGTGACATTGATATTAAATAATAAAATTATAATTATATATAATTTTAACACTTTTATTTGTTTCTACTACTTATTAGAAAGTATTGAATTCTATATATTCCTGACAATACCGTATATACTTAACCCAATCGATTTCTTCATTCTTTCTTTTTGTAAAAGAATAACAAAAAATAGATTGAAATTTTTTCATATATTTTAATCTTTACGTAATTTGACGCTATCTCAAACTATTTCAGCAATATCGAAACGTTAGCGTACCATTCTGCACGAGAGGCTTCAGGGCTGATTGAACGTTTTCAGTGAGGTAAAGGTGCGCTCATTCAGGTCAGGAATATCACATTCTTCACGTGCAACAGGTTGTCAGTTAAATCCAATTTTGCTTTAAAGTTATCCACTTGGAAATGATATTCTTAGACATAAAAGTATGAAAATAGGGTTTTATGCAACCGCCTCAAGATTTATGTCGCTTGAATTTTGATTTTTCTTGGAAATCTGTCAGTTTTGATAATTATTCAGACATGTTCCGTTCTGAACGAAACTTTGAATGAATTCCTAAAATTTTATTCACATGGAATATTTAAATTTGTAAGTACATCTCGAAGGAAACGCGCCGTGTATTGTTATTACCACTACAGTCATTTTTATTTTATTTTATCTTAAATATTTATTTATACCAAAAATTTGGTAACTATATTTAATAACTTTTTCAATTAAAATTTATTTACTAACACATGATTTTTTTTACAATAGTGTAAACAATATAAGGGTGAAATCCTTTTTTTTTTACAGCCACAAACCTAAACGCCATTATAGGTTAAACGATTATATTCCCTGCAAATATACTCGTATATAATTCATTCCACAAATGGTACATTTCCAAGATTATATAATATAAGTGAGAATTTTTTAACCGCACAAGAGTTGATGTTTTTAACCAAAAACATACCAGCGAACGATTTAAAGCAAACAGATTTAATGTTTCTGTTTGTTACATTTATGGAATAAGCAGAAAACGAGAAACATGCGAAGGATATTTTTTTTAGGAATTGAGAATTCCTTTTTTATATTAAGTATTTTAACATATAACGACAATTCATTATTTTATCGTTTTCATGTAAGCTATATTTTAGCAAGTTAGAATATAAACAAAAGATTTAAAAAATAATTCGGTGTTAAAGAAAAAAAGACACCATAAACATGATAAAAGTGAAACACAAGTTTAGCAATCAAGAAAATCAATCGCACAAAGTTTTAAACTATAATTTACAAGAAAAGTTTTTTAAAAAATACAGCAATGTGTTCAATAGTTAAGCCAACAAACCAAAGTTCAATCCGAGCAGCATCGGAAAATAAGAAAAACTGCAGCCGCGATTGTAAAAGGACTGCTTTTAACTAGACTAAACAAACTTTCATTGGCAGAATGATAAAGCGATTCAATTCAAGTATAATATTTATTTACTTAAATTCAAAGTAAATCCAGCTTCTAAGAAAAGTACCAATTTTCAAATGCACCAAGAATCATTCAACCGTGTGAACTTTCAGAATACTAAGTAAATAGCTCTTTAAAAGTACCGGATTGCAATCGGAACTTAGCAGAAAAAATGTGATAGACAATATCAAGAAGATATTTAATTTAAATCAATCATTGTTCAAAGTATTTAATTTCTGTGCTTTGTAAGCTGATTCAATTTTATTAATATTTCAGTATATGATAAACAGACACGCGTCTATTGTGTTGATGTATGATATCTGATCTATTGAATAACCGGTATTCTAGCATTGTTTCAATAGTTCAATGTATATATATACAGTAATACCCCGCTTTACGCGACCCCGTTATGCGCGGTTTCACTGTAACGCGAATTTCAAATTTCGCGTTAAAATGCCACGGATTACGCGAATTTATTATTTTAAGAATGTGTATGAACATAATGCAGTCATTGATTTGTCTTAACAATTAAAAACAGCGTTGGGTGTTATGAACGTATTTTACAAGAACGTAAAAGAAACGCTTCCAAAAGACAATACATGTAATTTTCAGTAAAAATAACATGTAATACTGCATAAAGTGTTGCAAAACAAATGATTCGTATTTTTTTATATTAAGTTTTGACTATGTATGTAAGTTCAATCGTAATCCCCGATATACGCGAATTTCACTTAACGCGATTTTTTCCCGAACGTATCCCTCGCGTAAAGCGGGGCATTACTGTAATGTGAAACATTAACTAGAGCAAGCAAACTTCGTTTATTTCTCCAGAAGTGTGCCAGTGGTAAATGTATAAGTGCATCGAATTGTTAAATCTATAAGGGTAGTGAATTAATTCAATTTCCCTTAGCCAGTATGTTTGGAAGGGGTGGTCAGGTGCTGGCAACGGTAACCCAGTTCGATGTTTATCTGGGGGTGCGAGAGAGCAAGAGGCCTTCCGCTGGGTGTGTACCTTCTAGAACGCCATTTGGGCGGCCATATTGGATTACCCGAGCGGCCATGTTTGCTAAAAGTCTCTCGCGGGAAATGTCAGGCGGTGCGTCAGGTTTTTATTCAAATTCTTCCACAAAACTTTCATCTGTCGGAACAATGCACGGTACATGTACTCGTACCATTATTGTATTTCTGTATGTATAACTGTATTTATAATGTATAAACCACTTTATATGTTAAAATTCGATACATATTTCCTTTTATCTCGTAACTTTTTTAAATACTACATATATTAAATTATAAATTTTAGGCAAAGTTTTTTTGCGATATAAAAGTACGTTTTTATTTCATCAAGGAATTTAAAAGCTTTCATCTGATAATTATGCTCATAGAACTAATAATTTACACAAAGTCAGATAATAATAATAATTTTAGTTGTATGTTTATAAATCTTCGAAAATATTATAAAATTAATGAATCTCTAAAAATATTAGGATTTTTTTATAGTAAATTTGGTTACTTATAAAGCGTTATTTTATATTTAGATTATGACATTATTTCAATTTGCAGACAAGACGATTTATCTAATACAAATATTAAATCACTTATTACTAACAATTTACAAAATACAAGCACAAAAAAATACCCAAAAGTATTATTCAAATGTATCACTTTTAAAACCTTATGTTAACAAATTAGATATTACTTTTAATCTTTGAGCTTGACAAAATATTATTATATTTTATGTAAATAGATACGATTAAGAAAAAGTTTATTACAGTTTGTAAATCACGCTTTTAGTATTATTAGTAATAAAATTGAATTTAAAAGCTTTGTTATGCTATTGACATCAAATTCAATGGGCCATTTCCATCTCCATTTAAATGTATTATTAGGTGCTTAAATCAAATTATCCAACTTAAGCAATAAAGATAAATCATAAAATCGGATATTATACTAAAATATCTCATGATCAAAAGAGAAATCATTGAAATAATAATAGTGGTAGTATTTTAATCATCAAAATAGTAACAGATTTTTTTAAAGCTTTGTTTATAATATTTAAACATAGATTAAAAAAATATGTAGAAATAAATACACGTTCCTCATATCACTCAAATAAACAACATTTTACTTATTCAAACCAACTTATTAAGGAAAAAAAAAGCATTTTTTCGTTTCGTTAACTTAAATTTTAGATTTGATAATATTGGTCCGTATCAAAACCTTCATATTTTTATTTCATAAGTACACTCGGAAAACAATATGACTTTATAAAGTTATATATCTTTACGATCTAAATCCCTTTTTTATTACATCAAAAATATTTTCTGCTTTTCAGGGCAGATTGTAAGAAACCATCGATCAAATCGGATGGCATTACTAACGCTTTAGTTAATTTGAAATTCTGTATAATTTATTTTATAAAAAATATCCAATAGCCCATTCATAAACACTTTAAATAAATACTATTTTATTTGACCATTTATTTCTGAAAAACTTTGAATTACAATAGTTTTAATTTAAACAGCACCTTTTGTTTTGTAGATAACATAAGATTATTCCAATTTTCCGTGTTAGGAAAATCATTGATCTTATTCATTTTAGTTCTTGATAAAAAAAAAACTCAATTGAAAATCATAACTAAATTTTGCATTTATTAATAAGTACATATTTATTTGCACTTTTCTCTACTGGCCAGAAACAAGTTGTAGTTAATTAATTCTGCAAGCCACTAGAAATTTATTCTAAATATTTCCTTTTCTTATCTTTACGATAATTAGTTCTAATGAAGATCGTTTGTTAGATAATAACGTTTTTCTACAAAATACGCGGGCAAAATTCTTGAAAGCCTTAACAGCCAATTTAAGGTATTTTATCACCATTTTTGTCTTTTTAAATTTCTATACTATATAATTGCATCACGCTGTACAACTGAGCTGTTATTTTTTTTTTGTTATAGCAACATGATCAACCGGAGGGACTTGGAAAGAACATTTTATGCTGTAAATAATAATTCAAGTTTTTAAACTGTGACGGTTATATATTACACCCTTGAAAATATGGGATTTTTCATTATGCATGACTCAACCCTTGTCACTGAAACGTCACTAATTCATATATAGACTTTTAACTGCCCCAAAATCCATTAAAAATATTTTTTTGATATATTTTTTTATTTTAAAAATACTGTAAGCCCGATAGCATATGTCATTATTGATGGGAACATCATTACAGTATAAACAAATAAAATAAAATAGGATTTTATAAATAAAGTTTTCGCTTGCATTCTGGCTTGCATGCAGATCGAGATTGCAATTTAACGGCTTCATTAATAACCCCAGCTGTTTTTCACAGGTGCTAAATCACCTTCGGGGCCAATCATTACCCCGTAGACCCCATAAAGTCAGAGATCCTCCGACGGCGCCTGGTTGGCGCCAGGTTGTGAAAATACTCAGAAAATTGCCGGTCTATGACTGGGCTCTGGGTCACCTGGTGATATATGACCTCTGGCGTGTAGCACTCTAAAGAGAGAAACGTTTGGCTCTATAAAAAGAAGTAGGAAATGGCTATTACTGTTATGTTTATGTACCAAAATACGTCTGCGCCACATAACAATGTAATTCATAGGATTAAATAAAAGTATCTGTCTTTTGGACTGAGAAAACTGGACGCGTTTTTATTTTGCCAATTTAGCGTAAATGTGGAAATTTTATAGTAGCACGTGGCATTTTTGCTAAAGTGCTTTATTTACTCAAAAATGTGTTTTTTGTTTGTCCAATAACTTTGAGCTACCATTTATAATTGAATCAATAAGTATTTTAACATAAATTTGGCAAAACTAACAGGCTCGAGTCAAATTAAAAGTTTCGATTGCGAACTGCTTTTTTTTTGACAAAAGTTTATTTATATCGTAAAGTTATATTTATAAGTTGCATCTTTAGTACAAAAAAAATTTTTTTTTGGCAGAATGTTTAATATTAATCATGTGTTATTAGTTTTTGTTACTGTTGAAAGTATATCCACACTCAGTCTTTCATTGAATGTAATGTAAAAATACGTATTTAATCGAGTCAGTATTTCAGTGGGTAAATAGTGTGCTACAAAAATAGACATTATCGATCTATTTTCGTTGAGGAATGTGAACAGTGCCCGTGGGAGCAACCCCCGGAAGTTGGAATGCCTAACGTCCCGGGACATCTGAATGACTCATCGCTTCCGTTGTTACTTACAGCGACTGTATTACTTCGGGTTTTTATTCGATCTCAGTCTATACTGCACGTATAACGTAAGACTATTTATCGATGTGAAAATTTACGAAAAACATTATATAGTATTAAAATAATAATTCATTCTCCATGTCCCAACATAACACTCAAACGAAAAATTATATAGTTTGTAGTGATGATGGAAGATTTTCAACTATTTCTTCGGCAAAAACTTAAAAAGGTAAGGCGATAACGCTACACGCTATGCATTTTGTCTATCGGTTATGTTAAGTCATATGTAAGAACCCTAAAAGTGATATGTGATTAATTACTAACGAATCATAATAAGAGTCGTGTTTCAAATACCATTATAACGTATTTACATTATAAAAAGAAATATAAGCATGTTATTCTTTCGCGGTAATTTACTCTGTAAACCACTTCCAACTAAATAGGCAAAATAATCGATTTTATTAAATAAATACATAAGTCCATGAACTACATAGTAATTGTTCTAAATATATATATATGTATAAGTGATCCCAGAGTTTTGAAATATAAATAATACGTAACTATTTTCGTGCTTTTAAAATCATTGCAATTTCACTGAAAAAAGCCATACAAGAAAACAAAGCGGCTTAAACATGAGACGCTTTTGATTCATTTCAAATTCCACATTTACATGTGCATACTTTTAATAGCGTCCATCTTGTAGCACGTGGCGAAGAAACAAATGAAGCGAGAAAACAATTGCAGTGCCTTTCATAATGGTATTTTTAACTGAGCAGTGTGGAATGAATTCCTATTTCCAGCGGGGGATCGGTATGATGATCACACGAAAGAATATCCACGAGACCCGAATACGCAAGTATTTTTTGTCAATAGGAAAAAAAAGGATATTAATGACACCGGACAACATCGCAAAACCACTATTCATGGCTCATTAAACCCGCCTTTTAAAAAATACTTTATTATCATACCGACTATGCTCAATAATAACCGTGGATAAATAAGTGAAAAGTAATAAAAATAAAATAAAAAATATGAATATTATTTATTAAAAAAAACCCTAATCGTGAAATCATACTCCCAAGAGCACAATACATTTTTTTGTTTTCAAATTCGATTATAGTTGTGTAACTTTTCCAGATAAATAAAATTATAATATTATATTTCTTGGATGAACTCGAAAGATTTACGTAAAAAAAATTTGCTTTAGCAAGTATCTGGAGAATTCTTTTAGAATTCATAAAATGATTGACATCGTGAATCTCATAAGAGAAGCCTCACTCGATAGCTTATATCAGAGTTGTTGATAAATATTATTTGAAAGTGACCCTTGGAAGACGTCAAGTGTATATATATGTATATATATATTATTTGTGTTGGGATTATAAAGTATTTTTTAAAATAAATATTTTAAAAATTTATATTATATTCTATGAACAGAACTGCTGTTTCAGGTTTTTAAGTCACAACGATATGCTGACTATATTTTTTTCGTTACAGGTACTTACTGTAGGGGTAGTTTAGGTTAAAATCTCGAGTCTCGGCCATATTTTTGCAGCCCCGTGTTGGCCGAGCGATAAATCAACAAATGGTCCGGCCATAACGTTAAGTATTTATTATCGCGCATCTCATGTGATAAAGGTTAAGCTATTCTAAATGCGAAATGTAGAAACAACTTAAAGCCTTTATGGACAACGTCGTGTCTGAGTTTCCAAGGGCATAAAAATAATCTCTTCCACGAAATAGCCACCCGAGAAAAAAATTGATAGTTATTTTCCTTTTTTGTATGCTCGGAAGCATCGTTTTTATTTTATTCAGACGTTAATTTAATAAATAGGTTTAAAATATAAATTTATTATCCAGTTTTTAAAATTTGAATAAAAAAAATTGATATTTTTATAGAATTATTTACATACATGTATTTATATACTATAAGTTTACTGTTATGGATAATTAATAAAAAAATATAGGTTTGAATGCGAGTGAATTTTTCCTAATTAGGACGCAAATCTCGATTTTTAATTATTATACAAATACGTTATTTGTTATACGTTATTCGCTTAACTTAGTCTGGTGATTAGTTATAAACAAATATTTAAAAGTTTGAAATTAATCACCAGTGAAGTTTAACTATGTTTGCAATGTGTTTTAAAGTAAAAGAGGAACTCGAAAAATAAATTTTTCTAGAATAGGTCAGTGTGCGTTTTGAGGAAGATAAAATTACTATTTAAACAAACATGACTTTACAATTACACCTATAGAAAATCATCACGTTTCTTTTATATAAAATATTTTTTGTCAACTCCACAAACGAAAGATATCCAAGCCCAGGTAATCTGAGCTTAAGTAAAAGTCTATAAACCACAATAATGCGTATAATGAGAAGGCCGGAGGCGAAAAAGGCAGGTAAGCTATTACAACCTTTTTTGGCTTGTTGAGTTTATAACATTTACAGAGAACTTACAAAATACCCTTTGAAATTGAAAACAATTTAACATTTTCAGGCCATTAAAAAAACTTCAGATTCAGAAACAGATTCAAAACTGAAATACCATATAAGTAACATACATTGATCGATTAATCACACCATTGGTGTAGTTGCTTTATATCTAGTTTATATTTTTTTAAAGTGCTGAAAACCTTCAAATTATCAGCTAACTGTAGGTTATATCGCAGTTGCTATCACGATTTTTTTTTTAAGCTTTGAATGATCAGCACGTATTATAATGAATGTGTAGATTTAGTGAATCTGTTTTGCGCACTTGCGGCTATTCGCTGACTTATCGCCATCTCAGATTGTACACACATTGCGTGCGAGTTATACGGGTGATTGAAAAAACTTCTGTTTTATAACAAGATTTTTTTAACTGCTATACAATTTAATGGTGATTTTAACCCTGCGTTTGTATTTAAAACTAGGATTATTTTTTTAGTAAATTCGCCTGAAATTCACGCGTTGCAGATGTTTGGTTTGTTTCATGTACATAGATGATTGAAATGTCGTGAACATTTCAGTGCTACTGTAATTTACAGTTCATGAATATATTCAAACTTAAAAAATCATTATCACATACGGACCCAATTCGCAAGATTTCATTTCTAAAAAAGCGTAATTTTTCAAGCTCAAGCAATATTATACTCTAAAAAGACGGTTTATTGTATTTTTTGTGACTTTTTGTTTCACGGTTGTTTTCCAGGGTGGATGGTGTAATTCCCCGGAAAATAAACCCCATTATTTCGACAATAGAAAGATCTAATGTTACTGTAGCGGTTCAGTTTTTTTCTAATGTGTTTTCCGAAGCCTTGAGCCAGTCGTGGTGTGGGAACTCTGAAAGTTCTGTGGCCAAATACCGAGAGGGAAGAGATATAAAATCTATCGAGTTTACAGTTATACGATGATTGAAATAAGAAAAACATAACAATAAATATAAATTTCTAAATTAAGCTTTTTAAAAAAGAAATATTAATAATTCTCAATAAAAGATATGTGTGTGGTTTTTTCTACATTTTACTTTCAATTTATCTAGTTATATCAACCTATATTTATTGCAAAACTGGTCATATTAAAGAAAAATAACAAAAATATATTTAATTTATTAAATAAAATATATTTTAAAATATCAAAATTGAATTTCACCAATTAAGTACTTTCTGTCAAAAATATTTTACATATTAAAAATTATACACATTAAATGTTTTTATTGGCAGTAGAATAAGTTGACCTCTTGTCTAAAAATATTTTAGTCAGCTTTTAATACGAAGTCAACTAATATTTTAATGATGATTATAGGTAAGTCTATTTTTTGGATTTAACGTCAATCAGATGCGTATTTATTACCCATTACGGGTTTATTATATTAATACCAATATGATTAGGCACATTAGTTCACACATGCCATAGAAGATGATTAGAGAATTTCTCAGAAAAATATCATCGTGATTTGTGTGGGATTTGAATCCACATCCCCAGGTTTACATGGCTGGTTTACTGACCCTTGTACTAACGAATCACATCCATTAATCGATAATTTTTAACAATCATACTCTACATATGAACCAATGTGCCCAGGCCAACCAATATTGGATAATACCATATAGGCCAACCAATAGCACTGGACTTTTTAAACAAAGTAACAAGTGAAGCGATTTTAATCCCATCTGGATATTATTTTCAAAATCTATTAATTTACCCAAGCGAAATATTGGTTGGCCTGGGCACATTGGTTCATATGTAGAGTATGATTGTTAAAAATTCTCGATTAATGGATGTAACAGTAAACATAATTTAAACGTAGACAATAAGCCAAGTCTCCTTCATGTTTCTAATATTTTGGAGCAACTAGAAATAATTAAGCACCAAAATTTAGAATTCCCTGTGATCAACGAACAACTAAATAACCATAATTCTCCCCTTCTTAATATTTTTAAAAATACACTGTGATTCTGCACTCAAACTAATTGCTTTCAGGTGGCGGCCAGGACAGCCAGGAATCATCACAAACTAGTATTAAAATTATTGCTGTTAATATAATTTTAATGGGGTTTCACAGCACTCAATTTTTCCACATCAATTTGTAATTTAGTATAATCTATGATTCATATATTTCTGTTGAATTTTTTATGTATAAGATCGCTTTTTTCTGTATAGACTCAGTTTTGAAGATGCCGTGTTCGGCGAAAGAGCTCTCGCTACAAGTGAATTAACGTAGTCTCCAAAACCACTTGGTTTTATTTTATTATAATAAAATGGAGTATTACAAAATAAATACCATTTCCATTAATTGTATAAAATATTTATACTTTCTAAATCGATATCATCGTTAAAGTGAAGCACGGACGATGTCTTGCCATGCGGCGTTAGTTCGCACGGGTATTTTTCCCTGCAGCGCTGTAATAAATTCCCTATTACTCGCTAAGTGACAGATCCTCTAGAATCATTTACAGCCGGAAACACGTATTCAAACACGAGCACTTACATCCGGAAATGTCGCATCAAAGACCGCACCTTGCAGAGCATCGACCCACATCCGCGTGTGAGCGGACATCGAGTATATGTCCGGGCCTTATTTTCGTTATGTGATATCTTCGCGGAAGTGTTGTAGTTGCCAAAACACGCCCTTGCCCTCTTCTGAGAGTCGACATAAAACGGAATTGCTTAGAAAAATATTTGTGGATTTATTATTTATTTGCCAAAAAGTAACCTTATATTTGCAATATTCTATTCACAATACCCAATCATATATAAAAGAAAGTTTTTTTTATAGGTCTACCATACGTTTGCCTTATTTCATTTCAATAAGTATCTTCAAAAATATTACTATATTTTTGTTGAGGGACAAGGCATTCGATTGGTGAAGATACATTATTATAATGATGAAAGTACCTTTGTATTTTGTCTTCACTTTGAGTTTATTAAATTATTTGCACTACTAGTTTCGACCAAATAGACTAGGTCATCATCAGATGCATAACTAAACTTCAGTTTAGTTAATTAACTCAAAGTGAAGACAAAATACAAAGGTACTTTTATCATTATATATATTACTATATCGTTGATTTTTGCTTTTTATTTGGCACAGTTTTGACTGAAGCATCGATTTTTAATTTAATTAAAATTGAAGTCGGCGTCCCCTTTTAAGCAATTCATGCATTAGTAAGATGAACTTTACTTTTACTGTTTATACTATTCTCACAGCTATATGCAAAGACAAACATATCCGCATTGCTAGGTCTATTCATTGTGTCACTAATCTTACACACCTCACCGAATAAGCTGTCTGTTACACACATTTTGCTTTCATCGCATTCGAATTGTCTCTCAGTTATCAATCTAAAACCACAGTGATTATATAATAATTAATAGGAATTAACTAACTACCAAAAATATTTAAGTACAGTATAAAATATATGTTTTAATATAATCAATTTTCATGTTAAAAAAGTAACCAAGCATTATATAAATGTATAATTTTTGTAATAATAAACATTTTAAAAGGAAATTCTTTGTTAGAGCTTTTATTGGATAATAATTTATTATGTGAGATTCTACAGAAATCCTAGAATAAACATCATTCAATCCAATTTATACGAGTGCAATGAGTAATCTGTAATTGTAACAAGAGCTAGTGTTTATTTTAATATTCCGAGTAGATGTATTTTTTCCTAAGCGTATTACATGCTCTTATATTGATTAAATTGGATATCTTTAAGAAAAAGGCTTCATAAATATGTCACATATGAGATACGGTCAGCTGCATGGAATACTAAATAACTTTTATTGAACGAAAATGCTTTTTGATATTCTGCATATTGATAGCATGCGACTCGTTGCGCAAATATGCATACGTGGTTTACTTTATTACTAACGGAAAGATAAATTTACTTAAAAAATATAATATTTATATGCTTCGATTGAAGCCAAAATACCGTCAATGCTTGAACAATAAATGGTATATTTATATTTCATACTGCTGATGTTAAATAATACTACGTTTAGGTAGTTTCCATAAAGCGCATTTATAGTGATATTATAATTTAAAAAATCATTAATAACCTCAGAGAGTGTCAATTTAAACGCGAAGAATTAATAGATGAATATTTAAAAAAATGTTGAAATGGTTTTTATATAAAAAAAGTTATAATGAATAAGTGTCTTTTTAGGATCAATGTATGTATGCTCAAAATTAAAAATCCAATTATTTTTCTTGAATTTAATTTATGTGAAACTAGAAATTATTTTAAAATTACTTTTTAGTCAACTCCGGAAATTACGCGTATTAAAATACGCAGAGTGGTGCGGCTTAGTGGCGCTGATTCACCGCAGAACCACTCCTGCCCTAGGCCAGACTGTTTCAGCACAGCACCGTTTCAGCACCAAGCTTTTCAGCACTAAAAAAATGGGGACTATTCACTTCCATATATTTAATGTGCCACATGTTCATCTCAAGACTTTTAGAATCACGATTTCAGTACGTTACCTTTTTAGCACATTATCTTATCAGAATTGTTATAACAATTAAGTAATTGAATATATCATTTGTATTATGTGGATATAAAAATAGATCACATGTTTTATTAAAGTTTTCTGAAAACACTACTTTGCAAATTTTTCAGTACTGCACCGTTTAGAACAGAGCTGTTTTAGTGCCACTCAGTGCTAATACAATTCAGTGCAATTTTATAGCCATCTTTTACACTAAACTTTAATGGAATTACAGAAACATACCTTTTTAGAACAAATATATCAACTTTAAATCTTCAGTCAAAATATAATTTTCAGGTTAAATTTATTTTAAAAGATACAACTTTCACCTCAAATGTCTTTCTGTCGGGGTGTAACTACTAAAAGTTATAATTCTTTGGGTTTTGGCATTACTTTAAATAAAAACGGTTTTAGTTCACATCATAGCATAGTTAATCTATGCTATCAACGCTTTACTAGAGATATTGGTATAAGAAAACACGTTATGTTCACCAACTATTCCTGATTATCCAACTTTCCTCCTGTGCAGCATATCTGCAAAATTCCACTATCCATTTCAAGCACACTGAAGACATTCTAGATTCAACCTTAAGTTTCTCGATTATATTAAAACTTTCTTGCTTTGAGCTGTACTGGAAAAACCTTAGAGGGAACCTTCTCCTGTGATATGAATACACATAGTATTGAAACTATTCGGTGCTGAAACTATCGATACTAAAACTATTCGGTTCTGAAACTGACCGGGGCTGAAACTAACCAATGTAATATTATCCATTTTGAGACACATTAAATATGGTGTTGAAAGGTTCTGCGCCCTCAACCACATTTTTTAAACGTAGTAAATAAATGTAAATACATTCGTAAAAAAAGTTACTGAACGTGCTGAAGGCAATATAATGTAATGGTTCGCAATGATAATGCTTTTATAGTGTATTTAATGTCCATGGAAATTCTTCACATGTCCATAATAAGATAGTCACGCAAAATAAATACTTGGTCACATTCTCAGTGATAGGACAGTTAAATGCGGTTTATTGTTCCCGATAAAGCTAATTAAGTATGTGCCTAACGGAGTATTTTCCTATAAAATTTATTATTTTCCAGCCATTTAGCACTTGATAGGGTTGTCAAATTCATTGTTACTTGATGTATCGTATCGATGTGCTCACCAACCTTGATTAAGTGAACACGCGACATATACTATAAAGCCAATCAGTCAAAAAAAATCAAAGAAAATCCTGATAAAACCTCGTTTCTATTAGACTCCATATAATTATAAACTGCTTTGTTATTTAGTTGCTACAAATTGTAGTCTCATATTCAGGTGCGACAAGAGAAATTATAATTTTGATTAAGGTTTGATAAAGGTACTGCTATATATGTATAACATTTCAATCAGCAGTTAAAAAAAAAATTCTGTGTGTACTTTAAGCATACTACCAGACCAATCCTTCAAATGGACTTGGAAGAATAAAGTACTTTCTCACCATTTTTGAACGAATTTTTTTTTGTTATATTGGTCTTCAAGTTTGTCAGAGAAATCCATGTAAGAAGATAAAGCATTTCTTCTTATAATATAAAGTTCGCTCCCGTCCCCTGGGCACGCAGTGCATACATCACGCACCACGGTGGATGGCACGTCATTCGTCACCGCGTGCCATCTTCAAATAGAATCTTTGTTGCTGTCGATATGCGGAGATGGAATTGATCGGAGTCGTTGGCACATTTATAGCCCGGCGCTCTGGCAGATCGATGTGTGACCCAACGCCTATCTGAGCATACTTTGGTATATCTTAATGTACTCGTGAGATTCAAAATAATATACAAGGAAAACACACATGCAACATCAAATCTTAGTATCTATAATTTTGATAATGATTAAGTACATTTTTTCAAATATTGAAAATTGATTAAAGAAACTCTTAGAAAAATATCATCGTGATTTGTGTTTGGGGATGTGGGTTCAAATCCCACACAAATCACGGTGATATTTTTCTTAGAGTTTCTTTAATCAATTTTCAATATTTTAAAAAATGAACTTAATCATTATCAATTAATCAAACTTGTATAGGCAAAATCGTACTTCCTGTGAGACGGTCTTCACAAAAAATCAATAATATATTTATATATTTTTTTTAATAAAGTGGTATAACTTTTATCCGAACTTACTACTCGTGATGGTATATTTAAATGTACTCGCAATATCCCATGTCATTTACTAAATACATACACATAACATATAACACTAAAATTTGATATGCCTATTCTAATAAAGTGATGTAACGTCTCTCAAAACTCACTACTAGGAAATGAAGTTTATGTATTCTAACTATCAAAAGCATATTATTTAATCATTTCCATATAATATCATGACATATAAATGTTTTATCAACACTTTCACATATCTGGGTTATTTTATTTATTATTAGAACCGTTTTAAATCAAATAATCTAAAATTAATTAAATTACATTATTTCTTCGATTAATTATCATAACATGAAAAGACACTACAGCAGTAATTTAAAATAATAATCAAATAGTTATTTACGAATTGCTTTCAATGTAGGTGAATTTATTTACTTTTGAAAGAGCTATTGGTATCTTTTGTTATACGGTTGAGTACAATAAAAAAAACAATTTAATAAAGATATCTTAAGACTTCTATAAAGTCTAGTAATTTACGTTCATCGATGAAATTTTAAAAGAAATTCTAATGAATAATTCTCAAAGCGTAGAACGCAATTCCTAAATTAACTTTAGTCTGCGGACTGAGCTAAAAGAATAAAAAAGCTTATTGTCTTACGACCAAGCTTAATTTTAACCTCTGAACGACTCTCTCGGTCAGTGTGGTTATTTTCTGGTTTTAACGGTTGAAAGCATACAACACATCATGCGGTTATATTTACATTAAAAATATGTTGTTTTAAAGAAAGAAAAACTCTGAAATACTCAAGAGTCTCATCAATTCAAAAAATAATTTGTATACTTAAAAAACACATTCTTTAGAATAATATCAATGAGTTTATTTTTTAAAGCAAAAATTTAACAGCTGTGTTTTTATATCTCTGTAAGTTTTTTAAAATAATATATTCTTACATCTCACTACTATAATAAATAATTTGAAACGAGGAAAAAATATCAAATTAACGAAGACTTAAATAGCTACAAAGCACTTAGTAAAAAAAACAGACGGAAAATATATATTTGAAATCTATTTTCATTCTTGTTAACGAAAAAAACTACTGTAGACAAATTTCTGAGAAAAATATAATTAAAGAAAGCAAATGAAAGATGAGGAAATTCGCAGATTATGTGTTTACGACAGTGTTTTTGTTGCTTTCTTCTTTGGCGTTCGCGTTCCTCTGCAAAGGAATATTTACAAAACCGAGCGAACAAGACTCCCTGAATAGACCCTCAACAATGCAAATGACCCACTGGGGTAAAATTAAATTTTAAAGTGACTCAAACGACCTCCTCAAAAAGCGAGATTCCGTACAGCATGACGTTCTGCGACACGGGGCTGCAAACCTTTTCATCCCATCTTTTTTTTCTGAATACTCAATATATTAAATCAAAACGTCAAAAAATAATAAAACTACTGACATGGCCATAAGCCTTGTAAATATATTATATTACCATTTGAATTTTTATTTATTAAATTCCTTATAAATCATAGGCTTCAATGTTGAGTGTTGCAAATTGAACCAGCCTATCGTGGATGATCTCATTGAGGTTCTGGCTTCTCTGAGCCCCAATAGTCAATACAAAAATATATTGCGACCATAAACAACCGGAATTGGACTTATGTCAAAGTTAACGAGTTATTACGCCGAACCAAAAATAGGACACTCGAAGAATGGCAAAGTTTCCCTCAGAAAACTGACAGATGGTTTGGCCAAATATAGCTGCAGTATAAACACTATAGCGAACTATTTTAATGAATGGTATAATAAAACTTGAACTCTTTTGATTTATGTCAAAGTTAATTATACTGAACGGACCTGTCTCAGTGAAACGATAGCTTGAAGTAAAATAAATATATGTCTTTAATCAAAATATTTTTTTCCCTAAAATATTATTCAATTAACAATTTTGTATGAGTACAACACAAAAACTTTAATAAAATTATTAAATTGTTGTGCTCCCAGTGGCAGTCTGCACATCTCCGGTGTAAAAGATGGCGACGATATTTCAGTCCTGGTGGCGTTTATTTGGTTGAGGCAGAGGGAAGAGATCTCACGCGGATCCAACGAATTCCAAAAGGCAATGCTCAAGCACACTACACACGCACCAACGCAACTGACAACTGACCGATAAATTGCCAGCGACGCTTTTATTCTTCGATAAAATACTCATGAGGATCCATTTATGAAATATTTTTTTTTTGAAGTCGGCAAACCGTTAAAAAAGTAGCCGATATCGCTGTACACGATGAATCTGTTTGTCGGTTGTCAGTTGTGTTGCCACGTGTATAGTGCGCTTTGGTGCACGCTTCTGCCATTTCTAACGTTGTTTGAAAACCGCCGCCATTTCATGGTGCTCGTGTTGTGAACTCCGCGCTGAAGATAAACAGAAGATCCAGACGACGGATATTTGAAAGTCTTGCAGCTCATGATGCCAAGCGGTGATCGTTGCTTTGTGCAGTTTACAAGAACATCTAAATAATCGCCTGCCATGCTGGGGAATGACGTGGGTGGAGTCATGCAGTTACTCAGAGAAACAAAAAAAAAATAACTGCAAAAAACTTACAGAAAAGCCTGGTAAGTAACGTGATGCAATCTTAAAATTATGAGCTTGAAAAAAACAGGTCAGATAGCCGGCTAGCACTTAAATTAAAAGAAAATACCGTAAAACCACCACGCAACTGGCTATTCTTATTTCTTAACGGTTTGATAAAGTTTTATTAAATCTACGAACTCAGAATCTAACAAGATGATACAATCGCAGTAATTTTTCAAATACGATTATAGAAAGTTTTCAGATAGCTGGAAAATATTCAAATATTATTTAGTAAACTTAAAACCTCATAAAAAGAAGAAAATTGACATTAAAATTTTAAAAATAATTATTGATGATATAAACATAAATATGAAAATCTTGTATTAAATAAAATTAAACCTTTTACAAGTACATACTCAACTTGTCCCCAGAAGCTTATGTGTTGAGAAGGTGAGTGAGTACTTAAGAATTTTGTATGAAAATAACAAGTATATTTTTATCCCTGCAATTTTATGAAAAGACACAAATGATGCTCGCATTGAGAATCCAAATGTTTTGAATTGGTCTGACTTGAGTGTGGAGAGAAATGTAAAAATATATGACTGCGCTCGTGATGTGAAGAGTATTTCCATTTTTTTTCAATTGAGGATCAGCCGACGTGGAGAGTAACGGCTTCAATGACGTAGTCACTTGTATACGTCATGCGGTATAAGCGTCATCGATGAATGTGTGCTTAACACTGAATGACAGGTCGCAGAGTCATCAATGGTTTTTAGATTTAGCGCCAGCTTTGTCCCGAAAAAATTAAAACTTTATATTTAATAAATCTATGATAAAAATAATGCGTGTTATGAAAAGAAACCCATAGTCATTCAGGTTATTAATCGCTGTTTGTGCCACTTAACTTCCAAATAACTATAAACTATAAAACATGGGTACACAGATGTCGGGTTAATATTTGAACTAACTAATAGGTTAGGAGGATAAAATAGGTTTATCAAAAAGGTATCAACATAATTACACATCTCGTGAATCTTTCTCCATAAATATATCAGTCTGTTAATCTACAGTAGATTAATATATTTCAATTAACTATATCACATAATCATGATAGCAATGAAATATTTTTTCAATCCCACCTGAGCTATCTTGAATGAATTGAATGTTCCAGAGCATTGAATGTAGTATCTAAAAATATTTACTGAAAACTTGCAAAATATTTTGTTTATAAGAATGTACTTCGTTTATTTAATGGTATATGTAATAAATTAGCCTCAGCGTACACCCAGTCAAAACACGGACCCGGCGATCCGAGTGTTAATGCCCGCCATAAATCCGAGAAGCTTCTTACGTCTAAAAGCTTGTTTGCATTACCGGAGCTTTAGTTAAATAAAAGCTCGAGCTGATTGACGCGGCGAAGTCTCCGGTTAAATTTAACAATGATATCAAAACTTGCACTGCAGTCGTAATTCTGCTCTCGCAGAACGTCTGGTTTATTTATATGAGAGCACGAGTGTTTGTGCGTTGCCCGTCGTCATTTCTTGTCGATTCGACTGATAGTCTCTATTTTTTTTTTTTCGTTTGTTTATAATTATGATCAAAATGAGATGTCCGCTTAACATCATATCTAGTATAATTAAAAAACCTGCCAGCAAAATATACAAAACTACTGGCGCATTACTTGACTTGTTATGTTTTATGCATTTGATTAGGCACATTAGTTCATACATAGAAGATGATTTAAAGAAACTCTCAGAAAAATATCATCGTGATTTGTGTGGGATTTGAACCCACATCCCTTGGCTTACATGGCCGGTGTACTAACCCTTGTACTAACGAATCACTTCCGTTAATCGAGAATTTTTAACAATCATACTCTACATATGAACGTCATATTAGTAATAATATAATAAACCCGTAATGGGTAATATATACGCATCTGATTGACGTCCAATCCAAAAAATAAGACATTAAGCATTTGTCTTAATATTTAAACAAAAACACCATAATTTTTTTTTTCCTAAAAACAAAAAAAAAATAAAAATTATTATTTATTCTCCACAGCAATTTTTTTTTGTAGAATTAATAATCCACGTACGTTACATCTGATTTTTAAACAAGGCAAAACTGTTGTAAAAAAAATTCGTTACAATTTGCTTTTCTTTGTTTTACTGTTTAGTTTGGCCGTAACGTTTTTGATTTTATCTGACTGTAAAATAAATGGGCAAGGTTATATTTAATAATACAGTAAACTTAAAAATTGTGTTAGCTTCAACGTTACTTCTTTAAAAATATATATAATCAAATACAGCTCTAGGCTATAGCAAATGTCACACCCGTTTAATCATAAGACAGCCGGGATTCTATTGTAGAGAGCAATTCCTACGACGAGATAAATTGCTTGGAAAGTTAAACTTTGTAGTCATGTTAATGGTCCATTTACCACAGCATACATCACACTTATCAATGCATCACTTTCCTACGCACTGCTGAAATAGTTCATTAGCGTAGCACATTAATTACAGCCAAAGAATCATAAGGTGTTTCTTTTCATCTAAAGCGATTAGTTATAGGAATATTAATCATTTGGCCAACCTAAATAAAAAATACAATGAAATAATGTGATTGTTTTTTCACAAGCTACTGCTTCAATAATCTAGGGATGTATTAAATCCTATTTCATCTAATATTCAAATATAAATAACTCCTTTATAAAAAACTTCTAATTTTCATAATAGCGACAAAAAATACGTAGTTAATATACAAAATATAAATTAAACACATGTTAAATTTTCACAGATTATTTTCAGAGGGTTTTCAAAAATATTCATGAATTTAAAAACATGAGACATATTTTTTAAATTATGAGCTTTATTAAAACATAAATAGATCAAATTATTTGTATTGTATTTGGTATAGTTTATAAATTTAAACAGTATTATTTTTATTGTAAATATAATACAGTGCTTTATCACTTATTGATTTTTATAATTTATACTTGTGTTTTGAGTCTTAGTCTTTAATTGTTACCCTATTTTTGTGAATAATATGAAAATCTTAAGATGGAAAAATCATGTTATCGATTTGTATTACAGAAACAAACTTGAAAATAAAAAATGCAGTATTGGATAAGATATGACAGATTGGATGTTACTGTGACTTATTACGTGTCGGAGGAAAACGATAAAAAATGTGTAAAAGTTGGAGAACAACACCCATAAATCAAATTGCTCTATGTCAGGGGCGTAAATTTGTATTGCTTTTTTATTTATTTTTCGTATTGGTGATTGTAGCCGTACTTTGACAACGTCACGACAAATAACTTGATCTGGATTTAAGATTTTAACCGCGAATAGGACAGGTGATGCAAATCCAAGTAAAATATCAAGAAACGGTCAGTAAATGTAGCCGCCAAGGCCAAGCCTATTCGCTTTTCATTTATTTGATAGCCAATGAACATGAATTCAATAACGTCATATAAAACAACAAAAAAATACTGTTAATTTCCTGTGAAAATATTTCAACAATGCATATTTTTTTGTTTTCAACACACGAGTATCATAATGTAAATACATTAACACGTCCACTGTATGTGGTACGCGTTGTTCAAAATAGACCCCATGTCTCATAATATACGCAACTTTTCCATGTTTTTTTTCCTGAAAGAGGGGAGATGGATGACTCACCACGGTGAGCACCTTTCTGAGGTCATGCTGCAGGGCTGAGATGTCCAGAGATCCGCCTGCGTTCTCTCCCAGCCGGCGGAGGGTCTCGGCGAGGGGTCCTCGGAGTGCCTGAAGCCTCTGCCAGGACTGGGCGTACTGCCTCCGCACCAGCTCGATGATGGTGCTCGTGAGCGCCAGCCCCACCAGAATGTACATCGTGCACAACAGCATGTAGTTTGGCCTCTCTGCAAGTAATAAAATGGGCATTGTTACCTACATAAGGAAAATATTTCTTCTCACTAATCAATAACGTACACTTCAATTATTTGCTAGATTATAATACGTAATCTAAAATCAAAACTTATTAAAAAATTAAGGCAAAATATCATCATCATTTTAACACACTAAAGGCAGGGCGGGTACTAGTACCCGTTTAGCGGACTGCTGTCTAAAAGCGGGGCGCGTATTAATGCCTTTTTTTATGTGTTTACTCTAAAAGCGGCAGAATGTCATTTTACTCTTTAGGTTTACAGCTCGTAATGTTTGTTTAGACTCGTCAACGTTACTTCTACCAATACTGTCCAGTGAATCTGAACAAGGTGACAATGAAGAAGTGGAGTGGTCAGAAAATGATAATCCTCCAATTATTGAACAATTTTTAAGACAAAGTGGTGTTGTGATGCCAAGTAATCCGCAAAGTGTGTATGAAGTGGTTCAACTTTTTATAGGAAACGATTCATTTGACTACTTGCAAAACAAAGAGTGTATAGACTAGATTTCACACGTGAAATTTTAAGCGAATTTTGTCCGCTTCGCGCATCAGTTTAGTCGATTTGGTTACCCGCTTAAAGTGTGTTTTAATATAATATACTTAATCCCAATCATCAAAAATAAATATAATATCCAAATCCGCAAATAAATTTTACTTTTTATTAAAGTATATTAATAATAAAGGTTCTTCACAAAAATCAGTTTTGATATGATCAATTCTACTAAAATAATTATTCACCAGCTAAAAACGTATGATGGTTGTAAATTATATTTAAGATCTTGTTCTACTCGTTGGTTCAAATTAACTTTGTGAATAAAGAGACTACTGAATTTATTTTTGTGACTGGAAAAGCTCTTTCGGCATTAAAGGCACCATCAATTTTTTTTACGAAAGCTTAAAATTACAAAAATGCCTCACTGTTACATTGAGGTTTTTAATTTGTTTTTTTTTAACTCTTTTATTTAGATTTACTCAACTCTTTATTTTATTTAATAGTAAATTATCTTTAATGAATTCAAAATGAGCCAAACATCTCATTTTCAATATTCATGATGTTTTGCAGAACTAGTACAGGGAGAAAAATAAAAATGCAAATAATTATCTCATTAATCATTGCTTTCATATACTTGCAACATACGAACTTTAAATTCTACACAATCTTTATACTATCCATATTCTTTTGTATATAGATGAAATGCATTATGCGTCCATGTACAGGATAGACTTCAATAATTTTTCACAAAACTGTCATCAATCACCCACTCTCTTCACTAGCATATTTCACCCCCTGTATCCATAAAAACTAAAAAAACTGCATATAGCTACCAAAAAAATTTACTGAAGCAATCACTACTAAGATTTATCGAAGCCTTCCTTGAATCGAATTTATAGTTACTTTAATGTATTTATCAAGATCGCTCCACAATTTTGTGAAACTATGAAAAACTTACAGAATTTCACGCTGAAGTAGAAAAGCAATCAACTTGAAATTTTAAAACTACAAAATTTCCGCTGAAATCTGTAATCTCTGATTGTGAGTAATGGGGAAACATTAATTATGTTTATTTTCAGTTTTTAACTTGTCGACAGATATTTAAATTTCAATGATTGTAACATATGATATAAACATATTGAATTACATCAAAAATGTTTGCAATTCAAAATTTTATCAAAGTCTCATGCTACATCAGGTTAAAACTTACATAATTAATCTAATATAAGTTATTTATTTAATAAAAAAGCAGTAAATATAATAAATTAAAATCACCCAAAAAAATAACCTGAAACTACGTGATTTTCAACCATAACTGAACTTCATAAAGAGCTTAGTCCTTCTGCTTTTTATTTTGAGTTTACTCAACTGTGTACGTACTAAAAATTACTTTACAATATAAATCGTTTGTAATAATTTGATTTGATAATTCATATATATATTTATGAGGTGAGTTTTAGTATTGTGCTAAAAATCAATTATTAGTTATTTCACGAGCAATATAAATAAATCACTGTATTCTCATAAGGGTTATAAAATGCAAAACAACCAGGGAGCTGAAACACGGTGTTTTCAGCGCGACGGAAGGAAGTACGTCTAACCACGTCTCACCCTTACTTTCAAATTAATCTCAAAACATAATACGCGGTGAAGCCATGTGTACCTTATGATAAAATTACATTTTGTGGTAATTATACCATAAATCCCTATTATTTGACCATAAATTTGATGCCTAATATCGTGAACTTGATAGCATCCTTACCCTGTAACATGATGACCTGCTATTCTGGATGCTTTAATAATATACTTGAGTTATTAAACTTTGCAGTAAATGACAGCGTTTATTGGATCTCATTGCAATTATTATAATCTAAATATGCAAAGTATTTTTCGTAGTAAGTTTCTTTCACTATTATGCATAGTATTTTAAGGACGTCACATTATAAATAAGTTCACAAAAACGTATGTAATAAATATTATTTTATTTAACATACCAACGATGTGCGTAATCAGATACTAATTCATAGATCAAATAATTTTCAGATGTTTTTAGGACTACAATTAAAATTATTTGTGAAAAATGTCTTAAATTTATTAATGTTTTTTAAGCTTAGGAGCATTAGTTTTCATATTTCGATTTTTTCGTATGAGCACTTATGGTCTGAATAAAACCTTGAATTTTTTTGTCGTGTCGTTAGTATATTCTTAAAAATATATTATGTACATAATAGGCTTGTATAAGTATTAATGTGGGTATATATTATATTTAATTGCTATCGATAATCAAAAAGTAATATAATGAAAGTATTTTATGATGAAAAAGAATAAGTTCAGCTCCCACAAACTATTAGTAGTTTTATATATTTATTTCGTGATCTACTACAATTTGAATGCTTTCTAACATTTACGATTCCTGAAAGTCACGCCGGGTTATAAAACAAGTAAGCCTCGCCTGTAAAAAAGTTTAGCTTACATCTTTTTAGAGCTTTTTCATTGGCCGGGAGCTTTAGTGGTTTTTAGCGAGCTTTTATATGCAACTGTTTTATTGATTATCTAATGTTCAAACGAACAATAAAGTGTAATGCTTTTAATCACGTCAAATTAATCAACTTAATTTAGAGCTCAATTAAGGCAGAGTCAAATTGAATAAAAAAAGGCAAATTTAGTATGACAGTGAGAAACTGTATAAGCCTTTTATTAAATTATGCTACTTTCATATTCAAAACGCGTTGCTTTTAAAAGAATAAATTCCTTGCAGGTACTTTTTTCAAACTAAGCAGTATAACCTGTATTCATTGTTACAATTTACAGATTTTACTTCCAATTTTCCTATATTTTAAATTAACGTTGTACCTTGTTTGTTTTGATTCGTAAAAATGAGCTTTTATTTATCTATACCCTTTTATTAAATAAACATAAGTATATGTAATATAAGCAGAAAAAATAAATAATGTTTTTAATCGTGTGTTTATTTTTTATTGGTATGGTTGTACCCAAAAATATATTTTAAATAAATCACATAGAACCTCATAGAAGTGTAGTTCAATAACAATTCTATAGAATATAATATTTCTCAACTAAACTGAGACCTCATGGGTCAGCAAGCAAACGCTCTAACCACTGCTCAATAAGCTTACAATACTTGAGGCAAACGTAGTCCATCCACTTACTTTACTCCACAAATATCAAAATAATTCTAAAATCTAGTAGACTAATAACTTCAAAAATATATCTGGGAGAAGGAAGAGCTCATTATATTATAATTAAATTTATGAACTTGTATTATTTCAGCTCAAATTTATAGTGAAAGGTAATCAAGATTATGCTATAACCGCACAGAATACTAGTGCCAAAATACTAGTGCCAAGGTTAGTATTAACAGCTGCGAATCTCATAAAACAGCGGCGCTTAAAAGCTCTGCTCGAGACAGGCGCAGTGTTATACTAAGCTTTTGATAACTCGGTATATTAATAGTGGTTTTAAATCGCACCGCTAAACGCAGCTTAATGAAATCTGTAATGGGGCATTACGGTCTTTGCAGTTGTTGCATTCGGGGGCGATGCGCCCCGACCCAACCAGGCTCGGACTAGTAAATTAAAATATTTTTTTAGTATTTCACGTATATAAAAAACTTGCATACAAGATAAACTCTAATCAGAGATTAAAAATGCCTCGGATACACCAATTTTCAGAAATTTTCTCGTAAGTGGTTTCAGTACCGAAACACCAAAGAAACCTAAAAAAACCAACGAATATCAACAGCTTCCAAGATTTGGCATATTATTTTTTGGTCAATTTGGATGTTATATATATGTGTTATTGATATTTTAATTCGATGCATTAAACGTATATTGAGTTCCGCACTGGCGAGTGAAAAGGCAATCGTCTGGCAAATGGAATATCAAGCCCCGAGCGGCGGACACTTGCCTCTGCTATCGCCTCTGAATGATGATAATTGCTGTCGGTGATTACACCCGATGATAGTGAAACTGAAATAGTAAGGATGGCGCCACTCATGAAAAAAAAATGACTAAAATAAACAATGCTGCCAGTGGGCGAGGCCGATACTCGTTTGAATCGTAGTTTATTGTGTTAGACTTATTTATACATTCATTGTCTGCTTTTCATTTTACAAACAAATGTATTTAAAATACTGTAGCTTAAGAAAATCTATCTCAAGATCAGATCTTGTGAATTTGTAACAATTTTTTTTCAGGAATGTGCTACTCCTGAATAAAAAAGTCGTTTTACTGAAAGTGCTATTTAGTAGAACTGAAACTACAAAACCGTGGGAATACACTCGTATTAGATTTACACACCAGTGAAGTAAGTAAGTCCTTTTTTATTTATTTATTTTCAGTGTTTTAACTATGCAATAAAATTTGTTGCTGGTTTAAGTTATACAAACCATTAAGTAAGATCAACACTGTGCGCATTTTGTAACGACACTTAAAATTTAAATCTATCATATAAAGATAAAAGGGTCAAATATAAACAAACCAAATTAAGGTTGCTAGTCAACACTGAAAGAAGCTTTGGTCTAGCAGATATAATAACGTATTAAATTTAAGGTCAAAGCATCCCACGGATATACATTTTATTAATAGTTCCAAATAAATTTAACATTTATTATTATAATATCTCAAAACTACTGATTCCAATATTATCAATAAATACTTGATCGCATACCCTATAAAGAAAGTCAAATACTAAACCTGGTATGTTTAAAATGTAGTGATATCGTTTTTTTTATTTTTATATTACTACTATATTATGACATGAATTAATAATGATTTACGTAGACCTGGTTTAGCAAATGTTTATGTGCAGTCGCGTAAGTTTGGGTGAAATTTCATATAAATAACCACCATGCAATTCAAAATTATAATTAATATCAAAAATTCTCAATTGATTTGGAAATTAAGTGAACAATGCAATAATGCACAGTTGCAAATAATATTTTTTTCTGTTTACCCGAGATTGTAATAATACAAAGACCAAATACTATGTTAGTTTGTGAAAACACATCTCAAGGTTGAAGACTCGATAGAAACTTCAAAGTTTTTTTTTTAAATTCTTGAATAAAAATAAGAATACACTTCTTAACGTCGGGGCACTTTTTTATTTCTTTAGCAAAAATATAAAGTACGTTTATTAACCCTTTGCACTCGAGAGGTGCGGATTCCGCACCACACGTTGTAATGCCGCAACTCGAGAGGTGCGGATTCCGCACCAATTTGCTTGGTGCGGAAATTCGATGTGCGGTGATAACTATTTATGGTTTTTTATCTGGTGATTTCTTGTTTATGTTTATGTGATCTTGTTCTTTAAAGTTCGTTACTAAGCACTGCCCATATAATTTTACAAAGATCATGTTATCCCCCTTTCAAACTACGCTAGAATTTCTTATCCAAGATTAGTTCGGCACCATAAAGCGAACTGCATTTTTGGTCTCAGTTCGACCTTGACAGCCATGGCAAAATGACTAGATGTGTACCTAATCAACCCATATATTTTTTGCTTGTACTTCTTATCGTAATCATTCATTTGAGGGTCCTTATTTGCTTAAACTTATATTGCACTGAAGAATAGACTTTTTTCTCCCTCACAATATCAATAATCTTTCCATTCACTTATCGTACCATTATTTTGTTTGCTTTATAATATATAATAATATTATGATAATGTGTATCTCACTAAACAGCTGAGAGGAGAACAGCCGCTTAATCACTTGCGGTATATGAAAATCTTAGTTCGGCAATTGACTGGAGATTTTCGTCAGACACGTGCTAAAGCTTCACTTCAACCTGCGATTCCGAAAATCCGCCTAAGTGGAAGGCTGCATAACATTTTAACAGGAGTTAGGAAGGATTACAAAGTCTGTTCTCAAAAAGACATCAAACGACATACTTTTGTGATACTTGTCCCGAAAAGCCGGGCATGCATCTCGGCAATTGTTACATGAAATACCATACAAAGCAAAATTACAAAGACTTATGTTTACGAACCTATCTTCGTAAAGATGTAAATATACATTAAATATTAAAATTAAAAAAATTATGTGTCAATTTGTGTGTGTGAACATTTTAAGTTAGAGGTAAAAAAATCACCGAAAGTGATACGAAACGCTTCGAGTTGCTGATTAGTCCGCGCGGAAACGGTCTCGAGCGCAAAGGGTTAATAGAATAAAATACAAGATATCTCGAGTTTTAATACCCGTGTCATAATTAAGTCCCTGTAGTAGACACATTTGTCATTCCACTGTCTCGGCCTTGCGTCCTGTTTACAATACATTCTTATAATAAAAACCGAATAATGACATTATTACCCTAAGCTACAGGCTTTAAAAATGTCAACAAAGTGGTGAATTTATTTTAAAGACACAAATATTGTACGACAGAATGAATATAAAAAAAAAAAATTCTCGCCCTCTTTTGAAGCACTTTCTCAAACACGAGGCGAGGCATTCCCAAATGTCAGTAGTTCGCAAGCTGTGTTTCGCACCTCAACAACACAGTGATTATTTTGTGGTTTTAACAACTCTATTTTGATGACATGATTGAACATAGTTTAAAAATAACATTCATACAAATTTTTAATCACGGTAAAATGTTTGACTCTCAAGCCAAATGAAATTTGATAATATTGACTCTTAGCGTCTCGGGTATATATTTTGAAGTTTATTAAATTCTCTCGTTTTTGTTTACCTTAAATTTAAGCTTTAGATTTGTTATGTTATTGGTTGAATATTAAAAGTATTAAGTATCTCTGCAGTTCTGTGCGTTGCAATGGATCCGCCATAGCGCCACCCGCCGCGCATAATTTGTATATTTTCACGAACGTAACAAAAAGTGACAATTTGGCCCTCGTCCAGCATCCCAGACAGTTGTTATTACCATCGTGTAAAAACTTTGCAACTCGTCATTTTCCGAGTCCGAGCGTCTCTTCCGAATCGCCGCACTTTCGAGGTTGTGTACACAATCGCCGCTTCCTATACTGCTATAATATTCAAGCTCGATTCTGCTATCACTTGTCAAGCCATTGTCACATGTGACTCCATTCCAGACTATAATCAATGTTAATAAAAAAATCAGCCTCATTACGCTGAATATTGCCTTTATTTGTTAAAATTTGAAAACATCAGTAATTGTCTTCATGTGGCAACTGAATTGTTAGCTATCATAGTACTATCGAAATTATATAGTATTCTATAAAATTTAATATACAGTATCGTGGCGTAGAAATTGACTTATTGTTTTACAAGCTAATTTAACATAATGAAATATTATTTTTCTTTGTATTCTTTTCTCATGATAATAAATAATTTATATTTGATTCAACAGAAACCACGCTTTTTAAACTGAATTAAAAACGTTTGTTCTGAAATATGTTGGCAGACCTTGTCATAAAACTTTGATTATTCAAACATCGGAAATCTCAAATTTAAGTTCAGTTTGACACCCAAGAATAATACAAATTTATTATAAACGAGAATTGTATTTTTGCTAAGCGTTCGGTGTTTTTGTCGGATACGGTCGGTTTCGCATTCCTTGTAACCAAAGCCTTACTCGCTCGTATAGGCAACAGCCCGCGGCGGTCCTTGGTTTTGAACCTTAAAGCTCTGAGGTCATATTATCTTTTTCGCATTAGTTTTTATCGGTAGAAAAGTTATTCGCAACATCGTTCCAGAAGCCGTTTCGAGGCCTGTGATATATGACTTAATTTCTTATTAAAGCGGACTTTCATCTGATCTGGATGAAAACAAATGTACCACCGATTATCAAACTGCCATGGCTCTTTTATTTATTAAACTGAAAAGAAAACCGACTCGTGTATTCTAATTTAATGCTTGATTCGTGTTCTTTTTCCGAGACACAATTTGGGAGCATTAGAAATGAACCAACTCAAGAAACCATGCATAAAATATTCATAATAATAACCTTTATATTTTATTGAAAATTTACGTTTATTAATCTTATTAGCAATAACGGATTTCTGGGTTATAATATACTTTGACTGCAGGTATATTGTTTATTACTACACAGCATTATACACGGAAAAAACTCTAATCAATACACGTATTCTAATGATATACATTTTTTTTAAATTCAATTTCAGTGAATACATATTTTTAATTTTGAAAATGAAGAAATAGAAACATTTGCATTATTAAAAGTTGTAGGAATGTATATTCTACTAATGGACTACTGTATATTCTAACTTATACAATGTCAGTAATGCACAGTACCAATTTGGTTAAATCACATTTTTCGATAGTCGAAAATTTCGCATTGTTTACGAATCTGGCAAATATAACTGGTTATCAATTGCAGGAACTTGTTAAAAGTTAATGGTGAAAAGGATTCTGTACTTACTGGGCACAAGGTCTCCGAAGCCTATGGTGGTCATGGTGACGAAACAGAAATAAAAACCGTCTCCGAAGCTCCAGTCTTCCTCCCAGAGAACGAAGAAACCAGCTCCTGCAGCCAGGTACAGGAACAGGAAGCCCACAGCCGCCAGTGCAAAAAACCATCTCTTGCCGGCTTGATTCTGGTTGGAAGAAGCGCCACTACAGAGGACTGGATAGAAAAAAATAACCAGATTATACTAAGAGTAATATTTGTTTTATGTTAAGTTCAAAAAAATTATGATTAGAAATATTCGAACTACTTCCACAAGCAAACTTTACAAAAACAGTAATGAACCTTAAAATAGGTTTTAACTTTTTTTAAGCAAAAAGTTTTTTTTGTTGTATAAAAACGAAAAATGTAAAAGAATTCTAAGAAAATACAAAATACGCCACTCAGAAACTTAGATTTTGTTAGACCCTACCTGAGAGTTTTATCATTGAAAAAATTCTAAGCGCAATACCAGTAGAGTACATTTTTATCGAAAACATATTTGATTATTCATGAGTCTAACAATAGGACACACTGAAGAATTGTTTAGTAATTTTCGCATATAGAGCTTTCAAAATTTTTTATATACAAAACTTGTGTAGACAATTTTTTTTGTTTCGTGTTCTTATCGTTTCATAATGTATAAGATTTACTCAAAATCTACCTGTATATAACTACTGTACAATATTCAATTCGATCAATCTCTGATTCTGAAGATACGCTCTGTACACTAATTTGATTTCTATTAATCATAAAAACTAAGTATTGACATCAAAGAGTTTACTTCACCCTAATAATTGAGTCTACGCTTGCGTATGCAAATTTAACGGTAAGACATTTGGTAATGTCGGGGGAGCGTAATGGGCCTTGCTTGACCAAAGCAGTTTCAGATTGGATATTTAGCGCAAGTTTGCCACTTCTGGCTTTATGACCCGGGGGAGCTTTCGGGGCTAGACGCGGAGTGAACTTGTGCCAGAATCAATAAAACCTCGCTCGATGCACAAATTGAAACTGATACAACACGCCATAAACACTGTCTGGGGATTTAATTAAACTCGTGCTACAATCACGATCAGTGAGCAAAAATGATTTTTTTTTGTTTACGATGAAATCTAGAATTTAAGTGTTGAATATTTGTGGTACTCACAGGGTATTTTCGGCATGTGCTTGCCCATCAATGACACCCCCGTGGCGAAGATCCTCCCCCAGTCCGCGATGACGGTCAGCGTGAGGGGGATGCCGATCAGCGCGAACAGAATGCAGAACATGCGGCCCCAGAAGGTGATGGGCACGATATTTCCATAACCTGTAACAATAAATTCTAATGTTAAAAAATAAATGGTTCTAATAGCATAAAATCTCTCAACGAAAATTGGCCTTGATAATATTTTTTAGAATCAGGGGGCGGTGGCGGGTACAAGGGAAAATGAGGGGCGTTGTGAAATACCTAGCCTTAATAATAATAAAATTATCTAGCCGTCAAAAATGTGTTTATTTTACTATTATGGACTAAATTTCAACTGTTAAAATCTCAAGCTACTTTTATAATTAACAATATAGGAATCTAGAATGATTTTCGATCATATTTATTTGTTTTAATTAAAGCCTGCACAGATATCGCATTATATGCCGCAAATAAACAAGTATAAGCTAATTGATTCTGTTTAGGGCTGTCGGAAACAAATCTATGCAAGTCTATGCAAGTTGGTAAGCAAAAAGGTGATTACGCAATCAAGCATGTTTTGACAAAAATACGTTTTTTTATAAACAAATATGTTTATAAAAAAGAGAGAGAGAGAGAACTAATTTTTAATTTGTGATTGTTAATAAATAATATACAGTAATAAAATTGGTATAATTATAACTGTAATTTCAAAGGGGGCGTTGGAATTTTTTTTTCTTGTCATGGGGACGGTGGTTAATAAAAGGTTGGGAGCCTATGGTCTTCTTTATTATCCTCTTTTAATGAACGTTGAAAGAAGAATGATATTTATTTTAATTTACACGAAATCTCATTTTAAAGTACATTGAAAATAAACTGAAAACGCGTTTAACTATCAGGTGAAAGATCACGATCTTTCAAAACAACATAAATGATAAAAATAGATCAAACAGTCGCCTTTTGTCGCAGACAGGTTCTTGGCACTGCAGTCTGCAGAGTTCATAATCAAAGGAAATTATTTAACTTTTGATACGCCGAACCTAGCAAAAGCTTTTATTTGATAACATGTCAGTCTTCAAACACCGTAGGTTCAACATTCCGTTATATTGATTTGAATTTTATGCGACTGTTATAAATGTTAAACGAAACATTTGTGTGTTGCTTTTATAATGTGCTAATTGATATTTAGTAAGCTTATACGTTACTTAAGAAATCGATTCACCCACGATGAAATAAAGTTGTTTTTTTTTAATTCACCCTGGCTTGAGTCTTCATATACTAATATACTAACTAAGTGCACAGATTTTATAATAACATTTAATTTATTAAACACTCGTTTAGGTACATAGCTGTAAAAAAAAAAAAATTAGCGGAACTATCAGAATTCACCCCAACCTGTATCATAAAGTAATTTCGAAGATTTTTCAACATGTGTAAATCGGTTTCCTAAATATTATATACGTAGTTATATTGATTAAAGTAGATTGAGTTAAAAGGTGAAAATGAAAAATTTTATATTATTTTATAAATCAATTTTGAGATTTTTTATTTATTGCTTCAAAAACCACTTATGGCGTATATAACTATTTTTTATGTATGGTCTCCGATTCAAATGCTCTCGTTTTACATTATGTAAGATTTAATGTTCCTCGTTCCACGTAGTTTGTTATTTAGTAAAAAAAAATATACTTGGGGTAAATCCATTTACAAATTTCAACAAAAAATACCAAATAATGAGTTATTTTGCGTTTTAAAATACTGTGGGTGGTATTTTTTTACACAAATCACTTTTTACAGATAGATTGCAAAATGTTTGGAACTAACAATCTTCCGAGTGTGGCCCCTTTTTCCCTCGTCCCGTACTAAGCGATTTCAGGCAGACGGGAGCAAGTCAAATTACTTTTTTTCAGTTACCGGTCGGTTCCGGCATCTGTGCCAAAAGAATTTCAGGACTTCGAGAAGGCAAATATACTCACGCTCGCTTTATCAGAGAGAAATGAGAGAAGAATGGAACGAGCGCTGTTGCCTTGAGGAACGGGTCTCCTTTCAAGTCCATTGTTGGAGTGACCCTGATTAAATATAGACCCAATAATAAAATACTCTAAAAAATGTCTTATTTAGCTCCTTATAAAACAAATTTGCATTAATTTTAGAATTTAAGAAACCATATAAACGCTTTTCTAATTTAATATTAATTTTTCGGTGAACGGGAATTCGTATTTATTGTACAATCTACTAGAACCAATTTATAAAAAAATGTTTATAAGTAGTACTATTTTATTTATTATTCAAAACCTTGAACAAACGTAGATTACACAGTTAAATGTTTTTTTTTTTTATAAAAATTAAGTTTGTCCATATTTAATTGAAGCTCCAAGCAGAAGTTTCGAGCAGAACAAAACATGAATTGCTAAAAAATATATTATTTTATGCTGTTTTTTAATATATATAATACTTTAGCCATAAATAATAATACTGCTTATTTTTTTTCCCTAGATGATAATAATACACTTATTTTCTTATATTTTCCATGTTTTTCCGATAATAAAATAACACACAGCTGTGCCAATTGCACATCTGTGCTGATAATAATAATAAAACAACATCTCTTCCCTTTCAAATATCTTTTACCAAAATATCTTGCATCATTTCCCATGGTACAAAAATATCCAAAATTTTACTCATAAATGCTATATTATATTTTGACTGATATTTGTATTTTGCTCTGCTAATGCTAAGTGGACCGGAGAAATGTTAATTCTGCTCTTTCGCGAAACACTATCCAAACTGGATACTAATAGAATACGTTACGATAGCTTATACAAATATATTCGTGGGTTTAACGTCCACAGATGATTGCTTTCCACGTGGTTCTGTGTTTTTCTTTAATGTTTAAAATAAACTTTGGCTTTATGGCGATCGATTTAATGCATCTCCCAAACAACTTAAAAATTTAATCATCTGCATTTAAAAGAGTGGCTTTGTATCAAAAACGATCATCTTTTTTATTAGAACAAGAAAATAACATTTCTAGGAAACACGTTTATATTTGCACCATCTTAATAAGCTATTCTAATTTAGTTGTTGCTGAATCAATAAATTAGACACTATCGATCAATTTTTTTAAATTTTAATTGACGTGAATTAATGTATTTTTAAGAATAGAAGTGTAATTTAAATACATATTTTTGATGAATAAAATTATATTTACTTAAATTAAAAACTACATACATTCATAAAACGTAATTTTGTTAGTTTGTCAATAATTATTATTTTGTTTACAATATATTAAAAAATATATTTTGTCCAACATTTATATTTTTTGTAAATGCATGTAAAAATATTTTTTTTTAGCAACTATAGTCACTTAGCAGGTGTATTTTGCATTTAAATCCTCGGTGCATTTTATACAGAGTAGTTCACTTGCACATATCTAAATGCTGTATAGCAAAATTCCATGCAAGACTAACTATCAAACTTCTATAACAACTCCACGATAAACTATAAAGTAAATAATATAATTTAATTTAATTAAAAAAATACTAAGTAAACATCCCCACAAGCAGTTATGTACTCTTTTCTTTAAATGTTATAACTATGAAAAGTAATATCGTCTTTGCAATATCCCTACCGTCATTAGGTTGTGAGTCATTGATAAATGAAAACACATAAATTTACTTAAAAAATTAATTAAAAATTAATTAAAACTGAATGATAGATTTCCCTCATATTTAACGCGATTTCCGTGCAAACATACATGTACACATAAATCAAAGCTACATGACTTCTACATACGCAAAAAAAAACCCCTTAATATTTATTCAAAATAGAGTGCTACATGCGTGAAATAATCAAATAAATCAAATTTACACACAGCGAAAGCTATAAATCAGGATCAGAATAAATAAGCTATGTAAAATTAGCGAATGATAGAAAATATATGAATTTTAAGGCAAATTATAAATTGCAGAATTAAAATTATATTTGAAAAGTACATAAAGTAATTTTTTTCAGGAATATATAGATATAACCGATGATGATCATTAAATTTGCATTTATAACAGATTAAGATTGAATGTAGTTTTTATGCAACGAATTCACAAATATAAACTTTAACTAAATAATTCAACTATAAAATATCGAAAAAAATCACAAAAACTTTTTTTAAGATACAATTGGGATTTGAATTTAAACGTCTATCGCAATTTACGGCTTTAATGCTTTTGCCCACGGTGACTCAGTAGCTGTGCTATAATTTTATTTGTTTTATACAAATGCGTAACCCATTTAATCGATCTTATTTTAATATTTGATGATAAATATTATTTTATGATAAGTTGCACGGGTTACACACTAGCATATAGTGTTTAATTTTTTTATTTATAGTGACATACCCTCCGTGGTTTAACAACCAGGTGGTACTTATAATCAGAAAATATCTGAGGTGATTGTCATTGTTTCGTGCGAGAATCGATGACCAAAAAACTTATTTTTTTAAAATATATATATTACATTGGGTGTTTTTAAATACGCTTAAATAATAAATGACATGAATTTCAAGGCTTGTCAAAAATGCTAAGTATGTTTTTTTATTATTATTATAAGGAGTCGTAATTCGTATTTTTTCTCTAAAATAAACATGACAGAGTTTCGAGGAAATAAATAAAAAGAAATTAGCATTTGAACAAATAATGGCAGCGAAACATGGCATTCTTCACACAAAGAAATGTTTGAATAAAATATGGTTGTATTGTTTAGTCGAGAAACACTAAATATATTTATGTTGGAAGAATTTTCAAGGCCTTTAAAACATTTTGAAGTATTATAAAACAATTATACAAGATATGTTTGCGGGTTATATGCGTGTAGCAATTTTAGTGAAAACAAATCAAAGAATCAATCGTTATGAATGTCTTCATCAAAGCAGACATCTTCAAACTCTGATAATCAAAATAATAGATATATTAGTCGCCACATTAAAGACCACGCGTGGGTGATAGACGATAGTTATTATAGACGACTGCGGCTGTGTTTGTATTGTTTTCGACATTCGCCTCATTAGACTGGGATATAATAATCGACTGCGTCAAAAAGCAAACATCATTCCCGTTAGCGTGGAAGCAATTTCGTATTTACAAAAAAAATTATAGCATAGATTATATAAAAAAAATTAATTGAGTAAATTGAGTGGCTTGTTGGCTGTAAGCACTTTTGCAGTTGTAAGCATATACTATATAGCATAATGCTGCACTTTCTATAGTGTTTAAATACGTAATGCGATTCGTTGACTGCACGCTGATAGCTAATGCGAGACAAAGGCTACACAAACGTAAATAGGCGTGTTTTTTCAGTTCTAAAATCCGAATAACACGTAATAATCTACTCTCTCCAGTTGTATCACTAACCTATCGTTGTAAGGACAGTTGACGAGAAGAACACAGCCTGCGGGGTGCTCCACTTCTCTTCCGCCGCGGGAAATCCCTGCTCCGCGGATAGAACCAGCCCTCCCTGAGCTGCCTCCTGCATTATCTGTAATAAATCGAAGTAATTCAATCAAATTCAAGTATATTTATAATAATATACACTATTTAACATGAATAGAACCATTGCCTAAAACTATTTTTCTACCGTCACATGCAAAGTCGATACAAATCCTTTACAATTGCTCGTAAACTGAAATGTATAAAAAATGATTTGATGAGTCTTTCTCTGGTTACAATTGACTATTTATAAAGTTAATATTTCTTAATATACATAAGAGAAGACGTTAGCGTGTTTAAACAATACCGAACAAAGAAAACAAAGAACAAAGACCCGTGCAAATATCATGTTTCTATGTTTTGTCTCTCTCGGCTGAAATCATTACCAGAAACTAAAAAAAACAACAGTTCAATAAAATACTTCTGATGAAAATAACCACAGAAAAAGTCGCAACGCCGAAGTATACGAGAATAAAAACATTCACAATGTTAATTTCTTAAAGAATTGTAAATTTCTTGTTAATGCAGTTTATAAACTTTAAGGATATATCAAATCTGAATCGATTCACATTTCAATATAATCGATTAACCTTGATTAACATATTAGAAAATCACATAATTAGATTATATAATATTTGCTTGCATCACATTAGCCTGATTGACGTCGAATATGATTTAACGATTTTTTTCAACAGAATTAGATATTTGTTTACAAGTCCGACGTATCTCCAACACATAAACTACGATATTTATTCTGCAAAGCATACGCGCAGCTTCAAATAACACAAATATAATAAAACTGTCATTACAGTTTCAATATTTTGAAGAAACCAAAGCGTATCGAAACATTTTTTTTATTGTTAAATAATAGTTTAGTAATTTCTCTCAGCAGGTGGGCCGCTTTCTTTCAATTCGTGCAGCAAAGAATTTTAATATCGGTACAAATATTTACCGGCGAGAATCCAAGCGATAATCTCGCACACCAAACAGAAGTACTTGTTTAAAAACTAACAGTAGCACGTTATCAGCAAATATGCATAGCCAAATGGCTAAAAGATTACAATCATTTTTTTTTATATATGAGGGCTTCTTCAGACTGATAATTTTTTCAAATTTTTATTTAATTGATGCCATAATTTTTCACAGTTTAATAATCATGTATAATGGTTCTTCTAACCATGTGGCCCTCGAACTGGATTCCGAGTGGAAAATTAAAATTATATTAACTCAGTTCCATGGGTTTATGCTAAGTTCAAGGTTACATTTGTTTTTTATCAATTCAAAGCTCATCCATCACTGTGAAATATGTTTAATTTCAATTCTGCTTTTAAACATCGATTAAACTTTACTTATTGTTAAATTTACCACCTTCCTTAGCAAACACGTCATGTAGGTAACAACTTTTGTTGAATTTGATTTATCTTTATGTGTTTTTTTTTGTATTTATACTTTTGTAAATATAATTTCTTGGTAGCACAACGAAATCGACGCAAAACATGAAATATAACAATCACCTTGTCGTTGTTGTTTTTTTTACGCGTGAAATGAATAAATTCACTAATGTGTCTGCAAAAGTTAACCTCGTGAAAATTATCGCAGCAATAGTATGAAATCATTTTCGTCATTCGTGAAAATGCGTGCCCACATTTTGTCCAAACCAGTTATTTTATAAACTAAAGAGGTGTTTTGTAAGTACGAACACATTACTACTCACATTAAATATATAACAAGACGAAAATGTTATTTTTTAATGGAATTATAGCCTTTTAAAATAATTAGCTTATTGATGTTCTATGTAATAAATGTGAAAGGTTATAAAAAAAACTACTTTGTAATGTTGATGACCTCTGCTGCTATTATAATTATATAATTTTATTGAGTACAAAACCTCGTCGTGTGCCTAAATACAGGTTTAAATATTAAAATTTCCCCTTCGAAGAGGATGAGAGTTTTCTTCCTATGTATATAGAAAAGCTGTTTAGTAGAGTGCAGTAGAAAAATTCATATATTTAAATCAATTCAATCTGTTGAAGTCTATAATATTTTTTCGAATATAGCAGACTGCATGACTGTGGGGAAATTGCTTTGGAAAGATTTATACTTCAAACAATGAACTTGTTTAAAGTAAAACAATTATATTGTATGTGCTTTGATACCATTCTTCGTCGGGTGCTTCTCCCCAGAGGAGGTTTACGACCATCTCACTGAGCATATACTGATGCAGAGCCAGTGCTCATGGTTTTTTTGAGGGGAAAATAGTGTAATGGGTCCCCGGGTTCTTCTACATCGCAGTTTTATATTAGAAGGAAAGTATGCGAATTGCTGAATAAAATTAAAAAAATATTTATACGGTGTGTGCATTAATTTTTTCGTGAAATTGGAGCTTTATTATTTATTAGCCACTACTTTTTCTCATCTTTCTGGCAAATTATGGATTCCATCCCAAAAGAACTGTTCGTCTTTTGAAGCCAAGAAAGAATCAAGCCAATTTTTGATACCCTGTTAAGAAGTGAAGCGTATTCCAGAAAGGGCATTCTGCATCGATTGAAACAAGTGGTAGTCGGAAGGGGCAAGGTCTGGGCTATAAGGCGGGTGAGACAGAACTTCCCATCCACTGTTTTCCAAATAGGTTTTAACCGATTTAGCAACATGTGGCCGAGCATTGTTGTGATATAAAATTACAGACTCGTGCCTGGTCGCATATTCTGGCCGTTTTTCTGCCAATGCTCGCATCAAACGCATCAATTGTTGTCTGTAGAACTCGCCCGTGATAGTTTGGCCTGGTTTCAGCAGCTCATAGTGGATGACACCCTTCTGATCTCACCAACTACACAGCATTACCTTGGGTCCATGAATATTTGGCCTGGCCGTCGATGTTGATGCATGTCCAGGTTTACCCCATGATTTTTTACGCTTCAAGTTGTCGTAGCAAATACATTTTTCATCACCAGTGATGATACGATGCAAAAATGACTTCTTTTTGTGGCGTTCAAGCAGCATTTCCGAAATGCAAAATCGCACCCAATTTCCTTGCTTTTGAATCATTCCCAATGCTTTTAAGTGTCTTGAAATTGTTGTTCGATCAACTTCCAATGACTTTGCGAGTTCTGCTTGCATTTGACACGAGCCTTTATCGAGCAATGCCTCTAATGTTTCATCTCCAATATTTTTTGGTTGGCCTGGACGTTCTTTGTCATCCACATCGAAATCACCATTGTTAAAGCGTCGAAACCAGTTCTCACACGTTTTTTTGCGATGGAGCATGTTCACTATAAACTTCACACAGCAATCTGTTTTTTTCTTCCAATTGAAACAGAAAAGTAAAGCTTCCCGCAAATTGTGTTTTGTTGGTACAAAAGTTGACATACTGAGAGCACTTCAGCGATATAATATATAATGAAAACAAAAGCGCAACAATGACGCTTCACAATGAAATGTCAAAGTATAGCCTGATGCGATTTAATACTAGTAACGCCATCGCACACACCGTATATATAATCACAAAATGTTTTTCCATCATCCTTCGAGAAATATCATTAAAAAGTTTTTTTTTTTTCAGGGGGTGAGTTATTCATAATAGCTAGTAATTCCGGGGGTGCGCGGATAGGCGAGTAACCTCGCCGGTCTGCGACAAAAGCTAGCTCCAGCCGCTCCCTTATTTATGAATTAATGGCAACATTCCTCGCGATTAAAACAAGCTGTGGCAACGAGGTCGGCCCGATGCGCCCAGCCCGAGGCCCGCACAACACATTTACCCACCCTTGACCCTGACATGCTTCATTTTCTGGCGATTCGACGTAATTAGTGTCGGACGCTCTTCTCCGTTTGTTTTTCCAACCGCCCCGCACGGTGTGCTCTCGATAGCAGCGGCAGCGGACAAATTCAAATTAGAGATTTTCATTTTTTTTTTATTCGAGATTTTGCAATTTTTGAGTTCATCGATGCGTAACCTAACCTAACCTAACCCAAGCTTATTTAATCTTAATTGTTGTTTTTAATAAAAATATTTAAAAATCACTTGAATTATTTTGCACTAGTACAATTCGAGTATTTCAATGCAAGTCACAGCTGACAAATTTGTTTTCTTTTATAAATTACATAATATATATATGTACACTTTAAGTATGTTTTTATATCTATCGTTTTCAAAACTTCCATTTGATTTCATGAAAAGTTTTTCTAAAAAACTTAGGCCTTTACTAATGAAACCATTGATAATGTTATGATATTCACAGCAGTAATAATAAGAGGAACTAGATTAAAAAACTACAAATTTCTCTCGTCTCATCTGAAATGCAAACACAATGCTTATTGATTAAAGGCATTTTTGTCAATTTATTATACCGTTACAATTTTTTTTTCCACAAGTAATATAATTGTAAGAGCGGGTAATAAATATGGATTGTTTTTATTTATTTACAACAAAGTAAAAACTTAGTTGTTTATGTACAACTCATTTTAACAAAGTTATTTTATTTTTGATATTCACAAACATATTTAACTTCTAACCCATCTGGAACGCGGGTTCAAAAAAAATTTTAGCTATGTTTTATTTTACCCATGTCCACAGTACTCGCCGGGTTATATACACCACAATGATTGTTTGCGAATAAAATTAGCTTTGTATTTACAGTGTACATATGTAATCACGAGTGTACGTTTGGGAAATCTCTTACATTCTGTAGCAGATTAAAAATCGTTTGCGGATTTGCCTAAGTGACGTGGGTAAGTATTTGTTTCGACTTTGCGCTCGGAAGGTTACATAAACTCGGGTTTATCTCGGAGATTTATTTTGTTTATCATAATGCTTGATTACGAGTGCTGAAAATTTACTAAATAAACATTACAGTCTTTTGTAAACTTGCGCCTGCAATGTCATCTATTCAACGCCCACCCTGAAGCTCGCATTATATTGGACACTTATTTGACATTTCAAAACAGAACGGATAAGAACTGTTACAAAGCTAACTTGAGAATTAATCTGAAAACGGGAATCTGTGCAGTGTCATCAATTTAACTGAAAATATTAAACTTTTATTTTACCAAAAAAATTATATCTATTTTATAATTTTAACTAACAAATTGTAATGCATTAAAGTTAATAATGACGAAAAAAAATACTGTGTGATTTTTAGCACCGACCGTTATAAAACGCGTTTTTGTATTTATTGAATACATATATATGTGTATATAAATCCGACGTTTAAAAAATATATTACTCTTTTCCGCCGGATGCTTAATTCAACAATACAGTATTATAAAAACTATTCAATATTTTTCCGGTTATATTAAAAGAGTTGGCATCAGTTCCTAAATTATTTACCCTTTCAAACATCAATGTATTTTTATAAAATAGTAATTCTAGAAAAGACTAACTTTAAAATAATAACTCAAACAGTATGTGAGGAGAGAAAAGATATAACAAATAGAAAGGTTGATCTAGGCAGGAAAAAGTGATGTAAAATTTATCTTCAACTCAAATCTTGCTTTTAAATAGTTTTAAAAATATATACTTACTTCGTTTGTGTAAAAAGACATTAATGAATGCCAACGTGTTTTAAAAATAAATTTTCTTATACAATCATATTCACCTGGGCTAGTCAATTACAATACAGTTTTTTTTTTACAATTAACCTAGATAGTTTTAAAATAATATTAAATGTTGATGTTGTGGCGTGAACTAAACACACAGGTTGATTTATCGTAATGGCAGTCGCATCGCACATTAGAATGTTATTGTTGTAATCTCCAACCGGAACATGATGGCGACACACGCATCCTCACTAATATCCGGCATGCGAGGTAGAATCACATTAAAGTTTATTTAACTAGTACATAATATAACTAAAACTCTGTTACAAAAATACTAGCCTTCTTTACGATTTCTGCTATTTCGAAAAATCAACCTAACTTAAATTTTCAATTCAAACTGAAAGAAACACATGCTAGTGAGCAATAGTAAAAAAATATATTTTATCCGACTGTCCCAAGTTTATTTTACGTCCAAGGTATTTTCGTTGTTGTGTAGAGGAAAGTCATTTAAAATATGCAAACATCAAACTATATTTTTTTAAATAATTAATTGTTGAACTATACGTAAGTACGAATGCTGTTTTGGAATAAAAAGTAAAAAAAGGCATCAATGTAAGCGTTTATATAAAGTATGTCGTTAAAAAAAACCTAGAGTTATGTCATACTTATATCAAACTAATTACTTTGGACAAATGATAGTAATGGAATTAAAAACTGTTGTTTTATGATTCAATTTCAAACACTGCTGTTTATACAGTTGAAGCTATGATAGGATTAACTCTATTTAAAATAAATAATAATACGTTGATACCATAAACGCGTGTCAATTTACAAGCAGCACCTCTTTCATCGTAATATTTAATTTTATAATATTTTGTACCTGCGTAAATCAAGAGAATTTAGTAATAACTTTACAGATAGAGTTTTCACGTAAAACATCCGTTTTTAGAATATTTTTTCGAAGAACCCGTTAGTGTGACCATGTGGCAAGTACTACTCTAGGATAAAAATGCTTTCTACACACGCTGCAACACAACTGACAATCGAATGGTAAGTGCCCAATAGCTTCCTCTATTGCGTTACTTACTTAGACCAAACCATAAGTAGCACCCAAAATAAATGGGCGCTGTTTGCTAATTTGCAGAGTAATTGTAAGATTTAGTACATAATTACCACTTCGTACGTGGCCAGTTCCACGGAGAGCAGTGTCTCCAGGTTGATGGTGTCTGTGTTGTTGGTGATGGAGTAGATGAACTGCTGTCTGCTCTCCAGGACCTGTTCACGGTGCTCTGCGACTCTAGCCAGCTCTGCGGGATACTCCAGGGCGCGAAACACCTGCAAGGGGTATAAACAACGATTAAAGTTATTAGGAAACTACTAAAAGACAGAGAAAATTCAAATAAATATTTGTTATTATAATTTTGTATCCATATAAATTAACAATCGTTAAAAACATGCAAAATTCTACCATTTAATATATCTGAAAATAAAAGTTAACTACTATAATTTATTACGCAAAAAAACGGTATTTAAATGTAACTGAATTGTGAACTTCTAAGTTCAGCTGTATATATATAAAAATAATCAAAATATATATTCTTATTACATAAAAACAAGTACTGTAAATTAGAAACAAGCAAGATTAATTAATTATATTTTCAATCGAATAACAATAATCCAGGCACAGGTAGGTTGTGTCAGATGTTACTTTCGAAGTGTGATTAGATATTACGGTCATGGGGTAAAACTTGGTTTCCAGCCATCAATATGCACGTCAGGCGGGTTCTGGGTCCGCTCCGTGAGCCGAATGGGAATATTCTTTTCAATTTTTCCACCAGACATTATGTTTCGACTTTCACGAGTTCGCCGATAAAAAATGAATAAAGCACCTGTACTGATCGCTTTAAAATATCAACTAAATGTTTTACTTGCGCAGGTGAGCTTTTCAAACGTGAGATTTCGGAGCAAGGTGGATTGGGACTTTTAAGCTTTAATTGTTTGTGTACTGTTCATGTTTGTATTCAAGGTTGAATAATTTATATGCGGAGGCTATAAAGTAATTCATTATGTAGGTGTCGGAGGCCGCGAGTGGTACCTATAATAGCATAATCTATAATATTTCTAAAAACAACGTTAAACTAAACCCGTTCTCATAAAATGTAAAAATTAATAGCCTCTCTCAAGGCAAATTCCAAAATTTTTAAAAATATAAAAAAACCTTTTTTTTACTTATTGCCAACATTTCAACAAAAAACAAGAAAGAAATTTTAAAAATACCAAGAAACATTTTAGCTTCCAAGATTTATAAAACGGGATCCTTTCAGATTTATAAGTAGACCAAAAATTATTATTAAATTCGCATTATACACCAGTTGTGTATATAATATTTAGGGAATCGATTCACTCCACCTCTCCATGGCTATCGCAAACCAGCACTCGACAATTGAGCTACGATTAATTCATATGTGAATCGATTACCTAAATATTTTATGAACTTTTAAAATTTTGGCCACATAGCGATATGAAGTCAGATCACCTGGATGCGAATTATTTTAATCTAAAGAGCAGGAAGTTGATCAATATAACATAGCAGGTCAAGTAAAGTTCAAATATCACCCATAGTAAAAAATAAAACATGTGTACAGTTACAGCTTCATTATATACAAAAAAACTACATATTATTGTTTATATAACTAGCCTATTTATTAACTTCTTATAACATTAAGTGCAACGAAGGCTTCACGTTGTTTTTCTTATTTGTTTAATTTTTTATTAACCCTCCTAAAATATTTACCCCGTGTTACCCGACACTGTGACACAGCTGTGAGTAAAAGCAATTTTTTTGTAGAAGATACAATAAATAGTGTATTTTTTTATATTTATTAAAACGTATAAACACAAGACAGTGTATTTTTGCTTTACAGCTTTGTGGTTATAAATCTTAATTCTATTCCAATTGAGTAATGTTGGCATTTTTCTAATAAATTTACTTCTAAAAAAAATTTATTTTAATGAATTTTTTGGCATGAGAAATAAAATATTTTCCATCTTTGTTTTATCGAACATGGCATGTGGAATTAAAGTATGATAAAAAAACAAAAATTGTATTAAATAAGATCTGTATTTTATATATTCTTCTGATACATAAATAATTGAGCTGAAAAAAATAAGGCAAAAATAAAATACACTATAGCTTAACGTAGACTGAAAAATTTCCTTTTTTTTTCAAACCAGACATTTCTATCTCCAAATGTTTATGAAAAATCTGAAATATTAGTTTAACGGAAAATACTAAAAAAAACACAACAGGTGCCAAATGTCAATCATTAAAATTCTCGTCTAAATAACATAAAACAAACAATATTTCAACAATTTAAAACTGTATTCAACACGACGATGATGATCAATTTGATAAGGAAGTTATTGTAAACATGATATTTATTCGTTGAATTAAAAATATATCCATTTTTTGTAAGAAAGTGCTGTACCGCGTATTTTCAGAGATAAAATTTTATTTTTCTGATAAATGTCATCACGAAATTCAGCCGCTTAAACGTATTTCAGATCAAGAAAAACGTTTTAACGCTTTTATCGCTTGCGTAACGTATGTTCAGTTTTATCTTTGCTTTTCAAAAGCCAATTTTCTTCAAATTGAGGAAGAATCATGGCCCTGCTTAGCGTCGAAAAAATTCTATTGTTAATAAATTAGTGTAAAACAAACTTTTTTATTACACAAGTACTTTGGATTGACAATTGAAATTCAATATTAAATACCATCAGCTTAAGCATTCTTATGTTTTTCGGCGAATAAAAAAATCTTTGCTGGTAATATTTACATATACTATAAAAAAACACACCCTTCTGAAAATAAAGTAGTTATTTTTATTAATTAAGAATTTCATGGTTTTCAAAATGAAATTATAAGATTTTATTCCCGAAATCGTAAGAATTTTAATCGACCGAGGATCTAAACTCAGGACCCCATAGTCGGTAACCAAGTAAATTATCCCTTGCACCCCGGGGTGGTTTTCAAATAGTGTATCAATTTAAATATTTATTTTAATTTCAGTGTTTTGAAGATACACGATAAACGCTTAACGTTTATATTAAAAATGTAATAATAATAATGCAACATCTAAAATCTTAAAAACTTTTTTATGTCTCTTTGAACTCATTAAAACTTTAATAACTTCGCCTGGGGGAAATTAGCAAAAGTTTAGTTTGGTTAACATAATATTAAAGAAATTTCTGGCTTATTTAAAATTCTAATACGTTCATGGATTTTTTATACGAATATTAAATTTAATCTAGAACAAAAATCGCTTCCTGTTTTACAAGATCGTCTTTTATTTAAAGGAATAAAATTAAAACATTGCCAACAAAAAATTCTCTTGATTTACACTCCAAAAACTTTTCTTTTTCAAAACAAAACGATTGATCTTTTTTTAATTTACATTTTGCCAAAAAACGTATTCTACAGCGCGTGTACGAGGTCATAAGATTTTATAACAAAAGCTGTTAAAATAAACAATTCGTGTGATTTATAAACCGATGAATGAAATTTCAGTTTTCTTCGAGTTTGTTATAATTATAAATTTTTTTCATCTTCAGCAGTAAGGTAAACCTTAAAAAAGAACAGGGATGATGCAGGTTTTATGTGATTTTCCTGTTTATAACAAGAAATATGCTGGAATCGTACACAGCACAGGCTCTCTACACTCATGAAGTAGTTCGGTTACAGGCTCTAATTTCAGATTGACTATAAAATATATAGAAAAAAGAAAACTAAAAATTTGGCAAAAACTCAGTATAGACTTAAAAAGAGCTTAATTATTTACGCCAAAAAGTGATAAATAGTAAGATATATAGCACCAGCTCTGGTTTTTATTTGGAACTTTAAGTCTTGGTCTGAACATGGCACCGACAGTAAATGCAAATATATCACTGCACTATCGTTTTTAGTCCTTTTTTGAGATAGCTTATCACGCGGAAGAAAAACCCACCCCAAAAAGCGACCGCATGCTCCATGCCCGACTGAAACAAAATTTGCATAGTAAATGCTTACAGCAGATACGGTATTTTGTGTGTGGGCGTAAGTAAAGGCGTTAAACTCAAGTCTCGGGACATTTATTTATAAAACGCCACACTCACTATCCGCCACGCTGATAAAATATGGAAAAAGAAACGCAACGCGTCCCTGGCGGGCTTAAACTATTCATAAGAAGTGCTCTCTATGAAGAAGTTGGAAAACAGACCTGCTCGGTTCGGTTAATACAACTTGGTACAAAATGTGATCTAACCTGTGAGCCAACTATTGTAGCGGTCTCCAATTCACCAAAATAATAAAAATTACTAAATCAGGGGTCAGAAACCAATTGCATACTTATTTACTATTATCATACAAAACGTCACAATCGATTAATGTCACTTGTGACAGATTTCACTGTGTGAATTTATTTGTTTTATCGTACTTCGAATATTCAATCCGTGTTTTTTTTCAATGCAAACAACGCTGGGTTATGCTGATATAATTTTAATTCAATCAATTATATGAACAGCTCTCATCACTTAAAAGATATGATACATATAGAGTGGAATAAATTTATTAATGGAATATTACAGTAATTCCACGATTAATGTATCTAATCTAACCACAACCACTCCTTTGGCATGTAACGCAAGATATTTATTGTTTTGTCAATTTAACTGAATATTCACTTTATACATGAGGATATGTTATTTATCGGAAAATTATTCGGTCGCAGCTGTTCCCTGCGATAATTTGGCTGTTTGATATTCTACAATAACAATATTAGCAGTCTTAGAACGTATTTTCTTATTAGGTTGAAGTGCTTTTGAACCACCACAAGAAGTTCAAACATTATTTTTATGTAATATGGATAACCTCACTTAATTTAATATTATAAAACTATATCAGTTGCTTAATACAAAATTTTAACTTATTTGTCCGGCTTAAAATATAATTCATCTCCTATATCCTATTTTTTATTCCACTTGTCGTAATAAAAAAAACTCGTCGTTTCTTGTGTAAATAATTACTAAGGTATTTTTTTATAACAGTAATCTAATTTATATGATTTCTGGCTTAAATGTGAATCTATTAAATAATCTGAAAGTAGCCGACAGTAATTGCAATGTTTTGTATTTAGTATAAAAGAAGCGCCTTTGTTCTGTCAGACAAGAGACATGATAATTTCTTATAATCAAAATATGACATTTGTTTATATTAAGATTGTTTGCTCTCGTGATTCCGTGTGACGTCACCCTGTAGAGCAGAGCCAAAGCACATAAATCAGCTCCCTGTGTAATGTGTGCAAGCAACCCCTCTCCTCTAACCTAACCCAACCCCCGGGAGCAGGTCCACCGTCGGTTCTGATCCGCCCCTACGAGAGACCAAAAGTCAAAGACTGCAAGTGAAACAACTTTAATTAACAATGATCAATATATATTTTATATGCAATCGCAAAAATATAGAAGTACAACTTTAGTCCTTTATAAATAACCCGGCGCGTGCTACTACGCTAAATAAAGAAATAAAATACTTTTTTTATTTGTTCGAAAAATAAAAAGAAGGAAATTTTGTTTATTTATTAACTTTTTTATCTTAATGCTAGTAGATAAACAATATAGTGAGTTTTTTCGGTAGGTGTGTAAACATAAAGATTTTTCAGCGTTCTGACCCATCTGAAATTGAGTGATTTCATCGTTTCGATTTGAAAGCTCAGTATTCCACATTGATATATGATTGAAATGTTTTTGACAGTATTGGACTGTATGGAACAATCCATCTGTTATCAATGTCAATATCAACGTTTCTTAATTTAATGGTGGTAGTGAATCCTCCATCTTCTGGCTTTCGTCGTCTATATTTCGGATATCCATCCTCACCAGTTTCAGTTTCATTAATAAAATCGCGTGGATATCTTTTCGTGCATTTGCCATCTTTTATTCATTTTTATTTTATCCAAATTCATATGCAACGCTCCGCATGGGCCGTGAATCATGTTCTTACAAACAACGTCAAAAAGTATCGGATTTTCATGTTGATTCGGTAGTTCAGCAGATATAACACTATCGATTTGAGTTGGAAAACCCCGTGTTTGCCATTCAATCTAATACATCTAGCATTGCACTTCGCCGTAAATATGATTTTTTATCGTGAGATCTGAGTTTTTGTTTGAAAACTTTAGCTGTCAGATCATGTCTGTGATGCGATGTTTGACCAGGCAATAGCAAATCTTTGATTTCCGACCAAGCAGGATTGTACGTAAATGTGATGAAAAGATCTGACAGTTCTGAGTTGTTTTTTTTTTGTTGTTGTTGTAGCAGTCTGTATTATACAACGACAACGTCATACTAATCTTAACAAACGTCAAGATCAGTGTTTTTTTGTTGGCAGCCTGCATATACAGGAAAATGTTACTGTTCCTTTTTTGAAAAGTATTCGCTACCCCAAAATGTTGAAATTTTTGTATGGAAAATTTCGAAAATCTATTTAATTAATTAAACCGAATTTAATTATTAATTGTTTAATTTAAGTGGTCTAAAATGACCTCAGTATTATTTGCTTTCAAATGAAACCGGTTTGGGGCACATCGGTTGGATGGTTCTAAAGCTTATAGCGGCCAAATAACCGCCTTTTTTTGAGTTTGTGTTTTATATATATAGAAGATTCAGCGTAGTTCAAGATTCATGATTGTATAACGTTCTGACAAACTGTAACAATTGGTCAATAATAATAATAATAATAATGAATAATATATTATAAGGTTATCTGAAGAAAGTTTGGGCCTGGTATGTCCACCTTGTGCTGTATAGAAGCGCGAGCTAAGTAATTCGTTGTACAACTGTATACCTGGGCTTGTTGTGTGCTTTGAATATTGCAAATATTTGGCTTGAAAAGTTTACATTGGAAATCAAATAGAAAAGCCTGTAGCGTGACGCCTAATGAAAAATCTTTGAACTTCCAAGAAAGACTACTTCTACGGCAGCTACTATTATAAAACTTCAAGGTGTACTAATTTCGTCTTTCTTTTGAAAACCGCAAGGAGAGAAAAATTCTAATACTTGAAATTTAGTTATTGATATTATCTATACCACAAAACTGTACTGTGAACCATAAACAGTACAATATAAGTTTAATTTAATTATATCCGTAATTTTCTTGAGAGAGAGAGTTGGTAAATGCTTTTCATTTATTTTCAATAGTAATAATATTTAAAGATACCCATAGCGTGAGATGAAAATTAGTTCCACCAATTTTATTTAACGTGAAAAATTAATTCATCCAAGTATTTTTACGACTAAAGTCGCAAAACTGAAATATTTTTACGAACACAGCAAAAGTTATTTTCATCGCTAGGCCTGGGGATGCCTCTGCTGGGTAAAAGAGATCTCGCTGTAGTACGTTGTACAGTTGTTATACAGTAAAAAATTTAAATGCATCATTAAAACAGACAAATGTTAGTTTCATTTACAGATAAAACTTGATTTGTTTAAATTTCAAAAGTCATCTTAATTTTAAATTATGTTCATCGGATATTGCAAAAAAACATGTTTTATTTTTATACTTCCTTAAAAAAATTGAACTCTTATTTTCAAGTATAATATCACATTATACAAAACCTTTCTACGTCTTTAATTTAAATTCTTTTGTTAGTATAAAAAACCATATTTTCAATCATGTTTCTGCTAATTTTTAATTTTTATTCTTGATCCTCTACATTTTGTAATTATATTCTTCCGTAATTTACCTGTGAGTTACATCCGGGTTAGTTTCCGCGAGTCTAAGAACATTTTGCAAATCCTTCCGTAGATTACATAACACGCTAATCTTCTTATATTACGATGTTATTACAATCTAGGCGGTCCGTTCTATTTATATTGAAAACAAAGGACTAGGGGTTGTAGGTCATTGCTGTAACCAAACCGTAACCCGTATATTAATTTATATAATGAATATAAGGTTTCATTATCAAAATCATCATCTACGTACTGAACATTTATAGCTGAAGAATAATAAAACGTTAGCTTTATGAATAAACTATGACATATTTTATTTTTCAATTCAAAATGAAAAAAATCAATAATGCTTGTATTGATGTGATTGATCTCAGTTTTCTACACTCAACGTTGATATTGATTCGCTACATTCTCCTCGTTCTTATCTACATTGCCAAACAGCATGCCGGTTTGACGTGTGTCTGAGGCTGTAATATCTCCCCCTTCTTGAACGTTAGAAAACCCGTCGGTTTCCGCCCAAACACTTTTTACATTCGATCGCAGTTCGAGATGCTTCCCAGCGTTCGGGAGCCTTCAGCGCCGACTCGATTCGAATATGCCATGAAAACAATCTACTAAAAATCAATCAACCATTTTATTTTAGTTATAACCTTTCCCCGCTCTCCCCATTCTGTTGCTTGTGCATGGTTGCTAGGTAAGGATTGGTAACGGAGTAGTGGACTTGGAATGATTGTGGGGGGGCTCATGTTATTGTTTCTGTAGCTTGCTACAGAAGGAGTATCAGATCTAAACGCCAAAGCTTTATAAGGAAAGGATTATATAATAATGCTATTGGGCTTTTACGCAGCATAAACTTATGCTCAGTGAGATGGTCTCCAGCCCCTCTGAGTAGAGACATCCGATGAAGAAGATAACTATAACCATTCAAATTTTTTTTTTTTACAAAAATAACCCGATTAAGATTCGATTTATTATCTGATTATTTTAACATCCAAACATTTGATTCAAACGATCAGATTTCCGCAATTAAATTATTCAAAAATATATTATTTCTTATCCGATTACTGCAAACGATAAATTATTCGATTATGCCCATCACTATCGTGTTTCATGAATGGACAGGGCCTAATCGTTTGATAAAACGTAGGTGCGGCTGGCGTGGCTGGCGTGGCTTACGTGTCTCGCGTGTCACTCCGAACTGAATTTTTAAAAGGAAGGAAAGAAGCACGAGGAAATACACGGCGCCTTTACAACACTCCTGTGCCGAAGAACAACGACTTATTTCCATTCGCAACCTGCTAATTAAATGTTATGACTTAATAACCTCGTTGCTTATAAAGTTTGTAAAACTTAAATATACCTACGCTTTAAGCAAGTCTAATGCCAAAACTATGTATGGTATAAACTTTAGTACATATACTAGCGCCAAATAATCTGCCATAAAACAAAGGCAATTTTACTCACCCAAGGACGCTTGTGTTTGCTTTATAAATTTTATATTTCTTCAAAAATTTTCTTAACGAACACCAATAGTTTTTATAATAAAGGTAGGTTATAAAATAAATTGTGGTACAATTTGATTCAATGTTACATTTAATGTGCATTCCGGGTTTTAAAAATGACAAATAAACATTGAGATCTTAACATCATGCTTGATTAATCGTTTAATGGTCGATAACAATAGCAATTTAAAATAAAGCTAAGAAAATCACAAATCCTCTTAAATATACTATTCATTCTAGATTTACTTATATATTGATATAGTCTTTCGTACTAAAACTTGTCAAACTCCTTCTCATACAAGCATTTGGAAGATATTTTGAAAGGTTCCTCTTCATACTTATCAAAGTTGCTTGTATCGGCGGGACCCTTGCATGAAGGCATGTGCGTCGGAGTAATTTTACAATTGTAAACATCATCAAGATTGATCTTAGAAAACCACTTGTGGCTCTTGAAATCCATGACTCCATTCTTCATATTCCCGTACCTCCGAGTCACGTCTATCTGCAAAGTGTTCTTTATCAGGTCTCTCAAGTCAATATCGAACTTGGACGAATTCTTGTATTTTCCTGCAACGATTTTCTCGTAGATTTTCATGGGATCGTGCGAGTAAAACGGAGGATAACCGGCGTTCATTTCGAATATTAAAATCCCAAAAGACCACCAATCCGCCGATTTTCCGTACCCTTTTGATAGGATGATCTCAGGCGCCAGGTATTCCGGTGTGCCGCACAAAGTCCAGGTGCGATCTTTGAGGACCTTACTAAAACCGAAATCGGTTATCTTTATATAGCCTGTTGTCTCGATCAGGATATTTTCAGGTTTCAGGTCTCTGTAAATCAAGTCGCAAAAGTGTAAATATTCCAGGGCGAGCAGGACTTGGGCAGCGTAAAACCTTGCAAGGTTTGTGTCGAAATTCCCCACTTTTCTCAGATACGTAAACATCTCTCCGCCGGAGATAAACGGCATGACGAAATATATGTTCGAGTTGTCTTTTAAAGCGAATTCTAGAAACACAAGGAAGGGGAACTTTAGACTTCGGAGAATCTTCTTCTCGTTGAGGGTGTGCTCGATCTGCTTGGTTTTGACGAGCTTCGTTTTGTCCAGTATTTTGATCGCGTAGTAGTTGCCCGTACTCAAGTACTTCGAAAGAATAACTTTCCCGAAACCTCCGACGCCCAAGGTTTTCAATCTCTCGAAGTCTTCCATTTTCAGCGACGGGAATGTGTCTCCTTCTTCGTACTTTTTGTAGAATTCTTTTTTCATTTCTTCGAGCGATTGCAAGTGCTCCTTTTGCTGATCTTCAGTGAACTGAACCGTTTTGGACATTTTTTCGTGTGGTTTTAAATTAAATTCCTGGCAGTTTGCTCATAATCAATTCAACACAAACAGCGCATTGCAGTTTTTTTGTTAATTTTATTTTTAATAAATAAACGGTTCTGTTTTTGAAGAACTTTCTTTTTTAAATAAATACGAAGCTATCATGGCCGATATTGATTGAGCCTGCGTGGATTGTACCTAAGTCGATAAATTTTTATGGTTCATCTATAAATACGTATACCGCTATGGACTATTTTTTTCAGAAAGCCTAGCGTTGTTTAAAGTTAAACCAGGAAGAGAATACGATTTTATCTTTTCTCGGTTGTCTGCGAAATCGATTGTAAGGAATTAGGCGCGAGTCCCCGTATCTGAAAAGCTGAACTGAAGCACAATTGAAATCACATAACAATAGAAACGCAAGCTGTCACTTTTTAAAGGTTCATTGGGAGTACAATTTTCGTTTATTCAACGAAGTTCGTCAAAAATAATTTATATAACATAAGTTATTTTTTTATTTGATGACACCATTGTTTCATTAGTAAGTACAGTCCTTAAAACTTAAAACACTTGTTTTGATAAAATTAAACATTTTACAAAGCAGCATATTATACACCGAACTTAGTGTTACATTTAAAATGTACAATTTTCTGAACAATATATAAAGGGCACGGTGTATTTGGGTATTACAGGTAAAATACCACAAATCAGCTGCTACGCCATAACCTTTGGGAAACACAATTTCGTTGGCTAGGAATTCCAATGACATATACGTGCGGTTTTACACAGTTCGACAAAACTTTACCATCGCGGTCGTATTAGAGACTAACGGCGGCTTCTAGGTAAGTACGTTAACTATATCAAAAGCAGGTCATAAAGAGTAAAAAAAATAATAAAAATAAAAAAAATAAAGAGACGCCCCCGCAGTCTCGAGCAATACAACCGTGGGCCAAGCTGCGGGGGGAAAAAAAAAAAAAAAAAAAAAAAAAAAAAAAAAAAAAAAAAAAAAAAAAAAAAAAAAAAGGTCAACCACAGAAAAATATCACTATGTACTTGAAAATAATACATATCTTTAAATAATATCATAATTTTATCAACATTATGAATATTTGCGAACTCACACAAAAATATTATACTATATTAGAGATTATTATTACATAGAATTAAAATTTTGCAAAAAATCAATTTAAAGAAATTTATTTACTTGAATAGTAAAATATCTTAAATAAATAGTTATTGTAAAATATTAATATTATCTGATGAAAATTACGAGACATGTTAGTCACTGTAAATTTATAAATAAAGTCATTCAAAAAATATACGCTCTTGATAATTTTGACAGCTATTACCAATCTTCCAAGATATTACAGTCGTAAAGTAGTGGTATTCTTATCAAATATACTGTATTTCCTAGTTAGCTTAAAAGACTCGAAGCGTATATCTTTACAGCTTTCATAAAAAAAGGAAATAAATTACGGATATAAGTACTCACAAATCCACCCCCCGCCGTGTACAACATCAAAGCCAGCAATAGTCCAACGTGTCCCAGAGCAGCCCTTAACTGGACAGTCTTCCACCCTCGCTTCACTGTTCCCAGGAGGCTTTCATCCTCGAAGGTCACTTCCCTAATCTCCTTAATGCTCCCCATCCTCGTAAACACTTGCAAAAACTACTCTTGCAATCAAACCGAACCGCAGGGACAATCCTTTCACCGCACTTATAACAAACGAGTAATTAACGCCGATTTATCAGTCTTCTCGATATCAACACTGGATCTTCACATTCCGGAGAGTTGGAACAATTTCCATCTTGTTCTCTTCTCGTACCAGATTGTAGCCTTTTCGGCTCTAACCTCTCTACGCATCGTGCAATCACTGTTATAAAATCATGTTTTTTTCCGAAACTATAAACACTAATTGAAACTGATTTCACTTGTCTATAAACATATCATTTATATCGAATGAACATCAAAACTTTCAGTGTGCGTATTTGTGATATATTGTTATGTTTCTACATGATTAATTTTGTGTTGTATTTCCCGAGTTTGAATACGATTTCATAGTGGAAAATTGAAAAGACATCGACGTCCGCCTCACGCGAGTGCCGCAGCGTTACTGACTTTTCGCCAACCGAACTTTTCTTCGGGTCAGACTTTATGGCGAGGGATGTTTCACGTTCGTAAAAATACTCCCTCCGCTAGTCGAAAGTTTTCAGAGATCTTCAGGCGACCTTGGGGCTTGGCGTGATATAACGAACACGCCATGAACGCGTTAATTTCAGTTACACGCTTGATTTATTTGCTATAGATGGTTACAGTTCGAGAAATATATTTTACAACTAAAATGATACTAAAATTATATTTACAGAAGTTTTGATTTACTGTAATTTTTACTCAAAGTAAACCCAAATATCAATAAAACCGGACCTCCGAGTGATTCGGACAAAAGTCTTGGAGGATTATGGAAAACGTATTCCATAAATGTTTAGTACAAGTAAAAGGCGAGCTAACTCGATTGTCTTTATTTGTTGTGAAGGAAAAACTTTTAGCCCCCCCAAAGGTAGCTAGGACATGCCATAAACCTTGTCTTTTTTATGATAGCTATGAAGAAAAAAGGTTCATGAATTACTTGTAGGTACTCGTTTGACTAGAGTCTTAAAAACTACGCCTAAAAAATAGGTACTATTCCCCTCAAGGAAGTCTTTGAGATAATTTTTTTTATTAATTTTAATAAAATGTTAAAATAAAAATAAATTCTATCTTAAATAAAAAAATATGTGGCGGTAGTAAAAGAGTAACATAACATATCTTAAAGTATAATTTGATTTAACCCTACATTTTTATTAAACGAAAAAAAATATTCGCAAAAGTTGATGACTAAATAGCAAGATTATAAAACCACAATTTTGCTAATATTTCTAAAATTCATCTTGAAAATAATATCAAATAAAATTAAAATATTGTAATATAAAAAAAACAAACAAAACTACATTTTCCAAAGATGAAACTTATGAAATATTTTTAGATAATAGGTTATGAATACAATTTTTTTTAAATTAAATTTTTAATACTAGTTTATTTTCAGCATTTATTAATTGTATAATACAAGACATAAATTTATTTTACCAAGAAAAACTTAGTTCATTAACAGCTTCTCCTTCTGCTATACCAATACATTTTTAATGTTTGTAAAATTTATTATTATCGTTAATAATTTTGTTGAACAATAGCAATATAATTCGTTCAGTTGTTAAGAGCGTAATTGTTTAATTATCGCAGCTTATCAGCATAGGAGGAAGAAAACAAAATGATTTATGCTCTCAACTGGAAATTAATTCAATTGAAAAGACCTCGAGAAATAATTACACGTATCGTTTTATTAATTTAAAAGAGAGATCATAATATGTACTTTAATAAATTTAAAATACAATCAGAAGATAATCTCTACTTTTTAAAAATCTAATAGCAATTATATCGATAGATACGTTTCTGGTGAGATGAATAATTGTCCCCCTACTAAGCATTAAATACTCGAGACTTTCCAATTAAAAGCTGTAAAAATCAAAACAATGATTTGTCTATGAGAGTAGACTCAAAAGTTTAGTTTCTGTTTGGTTAGAAGTTTGTCAATTTGATTTTTAGAAACGGCTAACCATAAATAATAACCACACATAGAAATAATTTATATAACTTTATGTTTTAAACGCTAAAATTCAGCCTACGTTTTTTAATAATATTTATTTACTTTTTGATGACTGCATTATCAAAAAGTGATAAATTATGTATTTTCAACTAAAAAGATTAATTTATTTTATACAATGGCAGCACTACAGACAACTGTTGACAGTTGAAATTGCAACGTGCGGTGACGGCTGAAGCTGTGAGTCATGTTTTGACAAATAATAAAATGTCAAAATTCTTCCATAACAAAAGATTCCGATACATTGTGGTATTTAGTTTGAATTAAAAGTCATTCCTAATGCATTTATTTAATAAAAAACTTATATTCTTGTTACTATTCACAACGTTAGTGGCAAACTACGCCTGTTGCGCAAAAAATGTGGGCCTTGAAAACACGGTAACTCCAATCAAATCCATCGGCAATATTGACCCTGATGATGTCAACCCACGTGCTATCGTTGGAAATGACGATGATTATGCACGTTATACTACTGGAATTAGAAAAACACCCAACGCCCTGTCTAGAAACAAACGCAGTGAACTTCAGCCGGATATTCAAATACCAGAAACTAAAACAAATCCCCTAGAACCCAAATTTAATATTACCAGTATTGATCCTCCAATCGTCAATGATACTAGTAAACACCTAAAAAAATTTGACTCTGTCAAAAAAGACCTCCAAACTCAAAATATTGGTAAGAATAATACTAAGCTTCATTGCATGGTTGTTATTTATATAAATAAACTAGTTATTTATAATAACATCTTTACATATCAGTTCACAGTTCTGAAGCAAAACTAGTGAGAGCTCCGATAACAGTCAACGAAACAGTCGCAGAACATCTCAATAATATAACAATCAGTAACAAAGCTGCTCATCAAGCGGGAGCTAAAACGAGAGGGATTATTGTCTTTGGTTCATTGGCTCTATTTTCTTTCGTATATTTGTCATATAAGATCTACAAGTAAGTATTCTCAAATTATTTTTGACAAGCCTTTTATTTATTAAAATTCACTCAAAACAAATTGTATGAAGGACATGTACAAAATAATCTGTAGCTTGCTGTTTTGTTTTGATATAAATCAGTGCCTTTTATACATAAGTATGCATTTTATACAGCTTTTAATTTGTACTACTTGCTTACAATTTTAACGTTAAATAACCTAAAATTTTAGAAGGAGAAAACTGTCCCAAAACAATGACAGTCCTTTCTACCAGGGTGATCTTCAACAGTTCAAGTATGGAGTGCTAACATCTAATGACAACGACCACCTTGAAATGTCAAATTTACCGCTCACTGCAGAATCAGAAGACGAAGATGAAATGGAAATATTTGATCTCGAACGACGAAAATACTTAGATAGTAATGAAGTAAAGAATATCCAAGTGTCCAACCGACTGCTAGCTAAAGATGATGTAGAGATTCTGGATCTAGATTTACCTGGAAGTAGCAACAACGATGTAAGAGAACAGCTCGTGAGAGACGACGATCTGTTAGATCTTGTTGATAGAATGAACATACCTTCTGTTAGCGTAGTTCAGAATAAAAGCGATGATAATTCTGCAAAAAATAATACAAATGACTTCTTTGATGCATTGTAAGGTTATTGAGTATACCATTTGCTTTGTAATGCAGCATAATCGATATGTTAATTTTTTTTCACCGTTCTATTACATTTGTACATACACACAGCTTGAGTGGCTCATACGTTCGCAATTTAAGCTTAAGCTTGTGACGTGTAATAGATGTGTGTGTCTTTCTTAAAGTTTAAGCAACAGAGCCGAGCGTGCGTTGTCTCTTGACTTGCTATATTTATCCAATATGTATAGCTCTTGTACATAAGGCTCTACATTTTTTGTTTATCAAATTTAAACAAATCAATTTTTTTTAACTTTAATTAATTTTTTTTTTTTTTTTACAAGTACGTGTATTGACATAATTAAATAGACTAATATCCAGATTGGATTTAAAATGCTTCACTCAGTACTTTGTGTTAAAAGTCTAGTATTGCAAGTCACATAATATTTAATTAGGCATAATAAGAACATTGTTTCATTTATAGGATATGATTATTAAAAATTCTTGTCTAGTACTAGTGATTGGTTAGCATAGTTGGTAATGCACCTGCCATGTAAGCGAGGGGATGTGGGTTCGAATCCCGCACAAATCACGATGATATATTTTTCTAAGAGTTTCTTTAATCGAATTTCAATATTTGAAAAGATGTTCTTAATCATTATCAATTTAATTAATTTGTTTATTTTCAAATAATCTGAATATCGGCATACCAGATATATTTAAAGCATGTTTTAAGTTCAAACTTAAAGAAATTCCAAATATATTTTGGATTCATTTGATTATTTTCTCTAGCTTTTATTTAATTTCTGTATTACTTTTATATTTTTTTATTTAAAGTTTTCGTATTTTAAGGCCCTTACCAAGCATTTTTCTTTTCAAAAATTTTGAATAGTATTATTTTAGGCATTTTACTTATAACATTCTCATTTGAATTGATATTTTGATTTAAAAAAAATTTAATGCATAGCTGCTTTGAATTTTCAATTCAAATTTTTGTCATGCATTTACTTACCATTGAACTGAGAATACTTACAGACTGTACTTAGTGCGTGAATTTTGATACAATAACGCTTTAAATTTCCAATATTTTGATGTAACAATGAAAATTAGTACGTATTTCATTTAGATATTTTAAAATGTTTTTTAACTTTTTGCGGTACCGTCCAAAGATTAATAACTTGTTTATTTCAAGGTATTCTGTATTAAGTCTTACTCAATTTGCATGGTTTATTTTTCATACCTTTTTGTATATAACCAGTCAATAATATATTTAGCGGCTGTGGGACAGTTTTCCCGTTTGCTTGCTAATGATAATTCAATTTCACACAAGAGGATATCAATTTAACTAGTAGTATAAAAGAGTAAGAGTAAAAAATAATCCTGCAAAACAAACAAATGAATCGCTAGTGATTTTTGTTGAGATAGGTAAAAAAATGTTTGTTTAATTAAACCAACTATGAAGCAATGATAAATAATTAGGGGCCACAAAAGGTTCAGTATGTGATCGGTGAGCGGTTTATGGGAACTTAAACAATTAGTATAAAAAAAATTATAATATCACACTACCATATCAAAAAAATCTGATATGTAGAATACTTTTTCAACCTTAATTACACCGGGCACAGACCTTACTGTTCTGAAAAACTTAGCGTAAGCCCTCTCAAACGTGCAATATTAATCAGTTAATAATGAACACTAGATAGCATGTTTTGTTTATTTCATATATGCTTCACGAGTCAGTAACAGGCGAGCTCTTATTATTTAATAGCATGGCCTCAATCATCTCACATCCCCTCTCAATAGTTGGCTTCAATGTAAGCAACTTGTTAGGATATGTGTGTTGAAGACAACTTATGTTAATCTCCATAATTATGTTGCCACCGTGCTTTTTTTTTTTTTTACTTTTTGATAAGCAGGTTAGAAATGAAGCCTGCTACTATTATTAATCTTGAATTATTTGTTTAGAAGACGGGCATCATAAATAAGACTGCGTCAACATTTTCAATGAAAACTTTACCTTGCATGTTTCTGCTTAGAATCTCTTTTGGATTTTTTTAAGCTGTTTAGCAGGGTGGCGACAAATCACCTTAATATTTATTTTTTAATAATAAAAGGAAAACTACTTACTACTTAGCTAGAATATTATGCGTTGAATGCAATCATGATATGTTAAGTTAATGTTATTTATTATTGCCATTTCTGTAGTGTTAGACCAAAAGGTATTATATTTTTTTAGGAATTTTGTTTTCATTTTTTTTTTGTTAACCAAAACTATACTTTAGAAATGAAGCTTCTAATAAGCAATAATGACTTTTTATGACACATGAGTGAGAGTGCGGATAAAAGAAAGTGTTGATTTTAGTTCAATTCATTCGTCTGTTGTTGGACTGCATCACTTTATTTATAGATTTATTTTCACTATTTAAACATTACTTTACCTTACAATTGTCCTTAAACCTTTAAGCTGAGTATGTAATAATATATTGTATCAGACCTTGCACTCAACGATGATTGACTCGAAACTTGTAAAACTTGTTCATGCAACAACATTGTCTCTTATTTGTGGTCATTAATTCACAGCAAAAAGGTTGATATGGCAGTGTCCCTATTACGGGAAATGAGGAACTTTATTTAAGTAACTTGATTTACTGAAGCTTCATAATCTTTTACTATGAATATAACTTCATGACTTTTGTGGAAGTGATTTTTAGTTTTATAAGTAAATTTTTTTCAAGGATTAAGGTAGTGATTTTTACTAAATTATTTTTTTTGTTGGCTGTTAATTTTATCACATTCAAAACTAATTCCTTTCTGAACTGTTGTGATACGATTCCGATAATGTTATTTCTTCGATTAATGCAGTTCTATGCTATTAACAATAATATATTTTGTATTTCTTAAGTCAACACTAATGCCAGTAAATACTATTTTTAGAGTGATGTTATAATGAAAAGTTACTACCAAATGTTATATTTACATTCCTAATATAATAAATTCTCAAAAACACAAAAATTATCTTTTACTTTTACATTCATCCCTCGTGCTCAATATCTAGGACATAGGTTCTCAACGGGGGCGGTACCGCCCCCCTGTGGGCGCTGGAGCTTTCCAAGGGGGCGGTGGCGAGTCCAAGAGAAAATGGGGGGCGTTCTGAGGTTTACGGGGGGCGAATAGATCGTATTATTATGGCCTAAATTTCAACTGTTAAAATCTCAACCTAGTTTTATAATTAACAGTATAGGGATCTAGAATGTTTTTCAATCATATTTATTAGCTTTAATTAAAGCCTGCACAGATATCGCTTTAGATGCCGCAAATAAACAAGTACAGTGTGTCCAAAAAGAGTATCGGGTATTTGTTAGTTCAGCAAAACAAAAACTACTAGTAATCAAGTATTTATTTTATTGTTGATTATAAGTATACAAAATGGAAAACTATTTCAAAATAATGATGTTATCCAAACGGTGACCGTTACTCTGCTGATACTCTTCTAATCTGGAACGAAAATTGTTGATAACACGCTAACAGGGTGTCCAAAAAGTGCATCGGGTATTTGTTTTTGCGTTGAAGTTGATTCGAAGTGGCTGAGGGGCGCGGAGAGAGCGTCGCGGAGTCCAACATTTTGTGGAGCTTTAGTTGCTGTGGAGCAGTACCCGGGGACGCATAGCGCTTTTTGCGTACGAGCGAATTATCGTAACGGTGATTAAATAGTGACTGCTCAACGTTTGTATCGTGCGGAGTATCGCAATGCACCAAGTGACGATAGCATTAGAAAATGGATCCGGATGTTCGAAAATACAGGTGCGATGGTAAAAATTAAAACCTCTGGTCGCCCTCATCAGTCCGCGACCAGGACTTTATCCATCCGAAAGCGAAGCCAAGCGTCGAACATTAAAAAATCGTCTTTGCATTCGATTTTAAAGAAAGATTTGCATTTAAAAGCGTATAAAATTCAATTGGTGCAAGAATTGAAGGATACGGACTACGCAAATCACTTGAATTTTGCGAACAAACTGCTGCGGCAATTCAACAACTTGCAATCTTCGTTCCAGATTAGAAGAGTGCCAGCAGCGTTTAGGGCTGTCGAAAACAAATCAAACAGTTGGTAAGCAAAGACGTGATTTACGCAATCAAGCACGTTTCGACAAAAAAAAAAAATTTAGTAATCAAAAAAAAAATAGTAATTAAAAAAAAGTATATTTAATAATTAAACAGTAAGCGAAAATAATTACATCGTTATAGTTTTCCAAAAAATAATTCTTTCCAGAAAATCATATAAAAGCTAGTTGAAATAGCATCTTATGGTGGCCTTTGATGGGTCAATTTTCATGTTTTTTGATAATTTTTTGCGAAAAATCTACTGTATCAATAGAAAATTTTTTAATGCTTAAAGTTAAATACGTTCTTTTTTCTAAAGACAAGACTGTTTATCTCTTGTAAATTGACACTTAATATGATAAATATGTGTTTTCCCGATTAAAGTTTAGGAATTTGGAGATTATTAAAAAGTTTGTTAAATTAATTGTTTTAATTTTTAAACTAATCTCTTTACCATAGGTTTATTTGTAATCTTTTATTTCCAATTTAATAAAGGACACCTAAATGCTTAGTGTTCTAAATCCATCGGTCATAATAATCTCCAAATTGCTAAACATCAATTGGGAAAACACATATTTATCATATAAAAAAATAACAATTAAATTAATTAAATGACACGATTTCGCCAGGTAATGGACTGCCCTCTGGTTTGCCAACCAGACACCAGAGACAGTCCAATCGTGTCATTTAATTAATTTAATTGTCACTTTATTTTGCTATATCGAAAGTGGATTTTTTAACAGAGTATTAAAAAAATATAAATTATATTTATCTATTTTTTATTATTTAATTAACGTCCATTTTAAGGGTAAAATAAAATCGTGAAGATGTTGAAAAATTGGATAAAATGACGACTTTTCAAAACCAAAGTTTGTTAAAGATTTTTTTTTTTTTAAATAATATGGCGCACGTGGTTTATATTTGATCTTTTAATTTAAATTAAAAAAAAAAACTTTTAAATGTTTAGGACTCTTGTAAAATGGGCCAGATGAATCTCCAAATTCCTACACTTCAATCGGAATTTTTTTTTTTGTATCACATTAATAGTAAATTTATAAGAAATAAAAATATTTTTTATTAGGAAGAAGGAATGTATCAAACTTTTGCATTTAAATTTTTTCGATTAGTGCTTTGGATTTTTCGCAAAACGGACAAGAAAATGATCAAAAAAACTCGATTATGTGGACTAGGCAAATTGATGTTGTGTTTGCGTATCATCTTCATCCAACAACGCTTACAGATTGGCGTCCTCAGAAATAGATATAATTTAACAAATTGTATGCAGGCGTGGAATTGTGCGTGGGGGGGGCGTTTTTCGTGACATTTCGCGCGAACATATTTATATGCGACCCGCGCTCTAGTACTAGTCGACCAAAGACTACTTAACATGCGACCCGCAAACAATGTGTTAATAAATAATATACAGAAATAAAATTGGTATAATTATAACTATTATGTCAAAGGGGGCGTTTTGAACTTTTTTTCTTGTCAAGTGGTCAATAAAAGGTTGAGAACCTCTGATATAGACCGTTTTTCCTGGTGGTTGGTGATTTGTACGGCCTTTTGAAAGGACTTTTAAACCTACGACCTTATTTGAGATATCTGGTATTTGATAGACATCAATCAACAGTCTATATAAATATATATATATATATATATATATATATATATATATATATATATATATATATATATATATATATCTTATATATATATATATATATATATAGTCATTACTTCGTAGTAATATATTCAGATTTATCTTAGAACTTTATTTGATAGGAGGAGAAATATACTTCTAACTTTTTTTATCTAATTTTTTATCTAACTTTTAATTTAATTAATTTAATTGTCACTTTATTTTGCTATATCGAAAGTTGATTTTTTTTTACAGAGTATTAAAAAAACTATAAATTATATTTATCTATTTTTTATTATTTAATTAACGTCCATTTTAGGGTAAAATAAAATCTTGAAGATGTTGAAAAATTGGATAAAATGACGACTTTTCAAAACCAAAGTTTGCTTAAGTTTTTTTTTTTCAATTTTTTAAATAATAAGGCGCACATGGTTTATATTTAATCTTGTAATTTCAATTGAAAAAAAAACTTTTAAATGTTTAGGACTCTTGTAAAATGGACCAGATGAATCTCCAAATTCCTACACTTCAATCGGAAAAACACATATTTATCATATTAATAGTAAATTTATAAGAAATAAAAATATATTTTATTCGGAAGAAGGAATGTATCAAACTTTTTGCGTTTAAATTTTTTCGATTGGTGCAGTGGATTTTTTGGAGTGGAGATTTGGAGTGGACTAGAAAATGATCAAAAAAACTCGATTATGTGGACTAAAAGAAACTGATGCACAGCGAACGCTGCGTTTGTCTTCGATGAGAGTGCGTGCATCGATAACGAGACAAAAAGAACAATTGCGGATTAATGAATGTGACCTATCGATTCTGCAATGCTTTACATTTTCAAGCAGAAAAACCATCAGATGGAAAGTTCAACGATTGCTGTCACAAAGGTAAAGTGAAACAACAACTTCAAAAGAAAAATAAGATCATACAATAACAGTATATATTTTGCATCAATGGGAGCTAAATTAGCAGGTCCAGTGGTAGGATCGGGCCATTCTGCTTCAAAGTTCAAGGCCAAATATATCACAGAACTTCGCACCTTCATCCAACTGATGGCACAAAATGAAAGCAAATATGTATCTTATTGTCAGCCAAACATATGTTTAAACACTATTGCATCGTTCATCGAATACGTCATACTGTGACGGGCAACATTTCTAGTAATATTATAAATATCAATAATCTCGTGCCTGAAAAATATTTATTATACACATACATCAATAATTAAACTCTATTTGTATGTGAGTCTGAGGAGAAACGTGAGGATCAGATGTTTTTATACGACTTGAATAATGTCAGCCTTAAATCTAAATTAAAGATTATATCTGTGAAAGAGTAATATTTAAAAAAAATCGTATACTCGGAGTATTGTTTCAATGCGAACTGTCTTATAAATAAAAAACCTTCCGACACAAATCATGGCTGTCATTATATTCCTGTGATGTTTTAATGAATATTTTTTGCATGAAAAAACCTGGTTTGCTTGCTGAGTCGTTTTCGGTGGTTGTTTATTTCAATCGTCCCTAAAGAATTAGAAGATTTTCACATCTTTCAACATAGGTTCGAAGTGTGTTAATAGCTACTTTAACTTTTCAGATCTGTGGTGAAAAAGGGACGAAATGAGTCAAAAAAAATTATATGTTCCTTGTGGCGAAAGTCTTTACAGTGTTACAATGCAGTGTACCTCAAGGGTGACCATTTGTTCCACTACGAGTGCATCAGCAACCGGCAGAAACGCTCAAAACAATGGCCCACCTGCCGCAGCTAATCCTAAATTCAATTATAATAATACTTATCACTAGTTGTTTTCTTTAAAATTTTACAATTTGTTTTAAATCTCTCGGTATCATGTGCAAAAGTATTTTTTAATGACATTTATGTGACCATAATATAATTATTAAATCTAGCTATTTAGATATGTTGGTTCTCTTTTTTCTTTTCTTATAAGCACTTGAAAATTACAGAATTACAGCCGTACCCCTGAATTTCAGCATTACTCAAAATTAATATCACGATTGCTATGTTCGGGATATTTATCGGGATCGCGTGCATTATTTACAACGCCATACTAGAGCATATTCCAATAGAATAGCCCCGAATATCTAAGTACATGGGTACGGTTTGTAGTAAAAAAAAGGTAAAGAGAATAGTACGGTTTTACAAAACATGAACATAACAAAACGGCATTCATCATTTAACAACTATCTCTATTATAACCTACAAAACGAACTGTCAGATTCTGTAAATTTATCCACAATATTGTTCCATAAATGAATATTGCAAGCCATGGTTGTAAAGCTGCTTTTACACGAGCAACTAAAATCTCCAAAAAAATAAATTATATAAAAATTTATCAAAATACATACATATTATAATAAAACTAGTACTTGTTTAATTTATTACCACAATTTTATTTTGATTGCAATAAATAATAGACCTCTGAAGCTATTTTTTACATTGGGAATACTTTGGTCCGCTTGCCGCCGACCGGTACGTGATAACCGTCAATTGTTCGTTAATTTTGAAGTGTAAATTAACGCGACCTGGAGAAGCACTTCAGCGTTATGGAGATCATGAAAAACTCCAGAAGAAGCGTAATTTTGAGGACGCTTTTTTTTACAATGGTGACAAATTCTACTCCGGTGTTATCCCGGTGCCGTCATCCCAAAGATCGCATCGTCGGCCTGAAGCTAGGAGACTTCGTGTTGGCATCATAAGTGAACGAGCCGCTCTTCACGGAAGACACGGGGGTTCCTCCACTGACGCTCTCTGCTCTTAAACTGAATAGTTCACGTGGTTGGACAATGTATGAAGTTATTCGATGAAACTCCATAAAGACTGATTGCGAAAGCTACACTAACTTAAAAATTAACTTCAGGGGACTTCAGGATTAGCTGGTCACATGAGGCTAAGTAACCGCGCATTGTGTGCGTTTTAATTTTATATAAAATATACGTAGCCCTTTAAAATCCATTTCCAAATCCATCAATTGCCATTTCATAGGTGAAACTCACAAATGAAGCATAATTATTTTCATTGAACCTGGAGAATTTATAACTTGAAAATAATACTCCACATGGATTTGAACCCGGGACCGCCTGTGTCAATGGTGGTCAGTAAGACTTCTGACGCTAATGTCTTTTGTGTTTCAACAATAAATACAACAGAAGGTCAAACCGGCAAAGAGAAATGAGTAATCGGTATATATGCCGAAATTGCTTCACCGAGCAAGGAGTCCCGACGGAAAAAACAAAAATAACAAATGGATAAATATTAAAAATTATTATAATACATGAATATGTTTTTAAAAAATCAGATGAATTTGTAACTTTTTGTACATATATCTCATTTATTAATAAATATAAAATATCTACATTAAATAAAAGAATTAATTTAAACCTAGAAATTTAAATACTTACTAGGTAATAGGTCTTTCATGCATATTTGAATTGTAAGAATATAACAAATGAATGTTGATTTTCAGTTCAGTAAGCAGTTCGGCGCCTGCCAGCGCGGCCGCTAGACGTTTTTATCATCCGTTTCGACTTCAAGTTAATATACATCGCGGTCAGAATCAAATATTTAATATCTAAGCTCATATATTGCATGTGTAAGCTTTTTTAATCGATTGATATTTATATTTCCAGTTTGCAAACATCGGGTGCCAGTCCTCGCAGTCCATCTTACATGTTGTGTCGGATCGGGACGCGCCCTTCAAAGGCGCCGCGCAACCCAGGGAGCCGCCGATTGCGCCTCTGCTGGCCGCGCAGGCAGCCCTTCAAAGGCGCCGCGGAACCCTGGGAGCCGCCGATTGCGCCTCTGCTGGCCGCGCAGGCAGCCCGCGACGTCCTGCCGCCTATTGGACTGGCGGATCGGGACGCGCCCTTCAAAGGCGCCGCGCAACCCAGGGAGCCGCCGATTGCGCCTCTGCTGGCCGCGCAGGCAGCCCTTCAAAGGCGCCGCGGAACCCTGGGAGCCGCCGATTGCGCCTCTGCTGGCCGCGCAGGCAGCCCGCGACGTCCTGCCGCCTATTGGACTGGCGGATCGGGACGCGCCCTTCAAAGGCGCCGCGCAACCCTGGGAGCTGCCGATTGCGCCTCTGCTGGCCGCGCAGGCAGCCCTTCAAAGGCGCCGCGGAACCCTGGGAGCCGCCGATTGCGCCTCTGCTGGCCGCGCAGGCAGCCCGCGACGTCCTGCCGCCTATTGGACTGGCGGATCGGGACGCGCCCTTCAAAGGCGCCGCGCAACCCAGGGAGCCGCCGATTGCGCCTCTGCTGGCCGCGCAGGCAGCCCTTCAAAGGCGCCGCGGAACCCTGGGAGCCGCCGATTGCGCCTCTGCTGGCCGCGCAGGCAGCCCGCGACGTCCTGCCGCCTATTGGACTGGCGGATCGGGACGCGCCCTTCAAAGGCGCCGCGCAACCCTGGGAGCTGCCGATTGCGCCTCTGCTGGCCGCGCAGGCAGCCCTTCAAAGGCGCCGCGGAACCCTGGGAGCCGCCGATTGCGCCTCTGCTGACCGCGCAGGCAGCCCGCGACGTCCTGCCGCCTATTGGACTGGCGGATCGGGACGCGCCCTTCAAAGGCGCCGCGCAACCCAGGGAGCCGCCGATTGCGCCTCTGCTGGCCGCGCAGGCAGCCCTTCAAAGGCGCCGCGGAACCCTGGGAGCCGCCGATTGCGCCTCTGCTGGCCGCGCAGGCAGCCCGCGACGTCCTGCCGCCTATTGGACTGGCGGATCGGGACGCGCCCTTCAAAGGCGCCGCGCAACCCTGGGAGCTGCCGATTGCGCCTCTGCTGGCCGCGCAGGCAGCCCTTCAAAGGCGCCGCGGAACCCTGGGAGCCGCCGATTGCGCCTCTGCTGGCCGCGCAGGCAGCCCGCGACGTCCTGCCGCCTATTGGACTGGCGGATCGGGACGCGCCCTTCAAAGGCGCCGCGCAACCCAGGGAGCCGCCGATTGCGCCTCTGCTGGCCGCGCAGGCAGCCCTTCAAAGGCGCCGCGGAACCCTGGGAGCCGCCGATTGCGCCTCTGCTGGCCGCGCAGGCAGCCCGCGACGTCCTGCCGCCTATTAGACTGGCGGATCGGGACGCGCCCTTCAAAGGCGCCGCGCAACCCTGGGAGCTGCCGATTGCGCCTCTGCTGGCCGCGCAGGCAGCCCTTCAAAGGCGCCGCGGAACCCTGGGAGCCGCCGATTGCGCCTCTGCTGGCCGCGCAGGCAGCCCGCGACGTCCTGCCGCCTATTGGACTGGCGGATCGGGACGCGCCCTTCAAAGGCGCCGCGCAACCCAGGGAGCCGCCGATTGCGCCTCTGCTGGCCGCGCAGGCAGCCCTTCAAAGGCGCCGCGGAACCCTGGGAGCCGCCGATTGCGCCTCTGCTGGCCGCGCAGGCAGCCCGCGACGTCCTGCCGCCTATTGGACTGGCGGATCGGGACGCGCCCTTCAAAGGCGCCGCGCAACCCAGGGAGCCGCCGATTGCGCCTCTGCTGGCCGCGCAGGCAGCCCTTCAAAGGCGCCGCGGAACCCTGGGAGCCGCCGATTGCGCCTCTGCTGGCCGCGCAGGCAGCCCTTCAAAGGCGCCGCGCAACCCTGGGAGCTGCCGATTGCGCCTCTGCTGGCCGCGCAGGCAGCCCTTCAAAGGCGCCGCGCAACCCAGGGAGCTGCCGATTGCGCCTCTGCTGGCCGCGCAGGCAGCCCGCGACGTCCCGCCGCCTATTGGACTGGCGGATCGGGACGCGCCCTTCAAAGGCGCCGCGCAACCCAGGGAGCTGCCGATTGCGCCTCTGCTGGCCGCGCAGGCAGCCCTTCAAAGGCGCCGCGCAACCCTGGGAGCCGCCGATTGCCAATTTGCGATTGCGATGGCAATTGCCGCATCCAGACTGCCTACTCCAGGACGCCTGCCCTTGCCGCCACCTGACGTCTCAACTTCAGGCTGCCTGTCCATGCCGCCATCCCACTTCGCATCTTTACGGTTGCCTGCCCTTGCTGTTTATAAAACCTTTTATTTCAGGATGTCTGACGTCTCTACTTCAGGTATTTTTAATTAAATATTTTTTTTATAAATTTTTTTTATTTCGTTTCATTCGTTTTTATTTTGTTTCGATGCTTTCCGTTTCGTTCCGTTCCGTTATAGTTGCGTCGCATTTTCACTGCCATATCTTTTTCCAGCCTATCCTACTCCAGGACGCCTGCCCTTGCTGCCTCCTCACGACTCAACTTCAGGATTCCTGACCATGGCGCCATCCCACATCGCATCTTTACGGTTGTCTGCTCTTGCTGCCCATATTTCCAATAAAATGTGATAGTTGTAATTGTTAAAAATTTTCATTTTACGTGTTATAGTAAATAGTGTATTTTTTAATTCTTCAACCTACTATTTATTAATAAATTGTTCTATCATGCTAATTTCGTGTTTTTTATTTATTAATTTTAGTTATAAACTATTATTCTTTCTTTTTATTTTAATCTTAAATATAATTATAATTCTAGTTTTATTCCTAAAGGTTTTAAAGTCAATCAGATAATAAATAAATATTTCGAAATTAACACCGCGCGGGCATGACTCGCAAACTTTCAAAGAACTCATTGGAGTAAATCAATTAAAATGCATTTTATATTACCTTTAAAGTAACTATTAAAATGATCAGTGTTTTTGGACGGGAGATATATAATTGTAATTTCAAAAAACAATTTTTTTTCATCATTGCCAATACTTTAGAATCCTGGTGGTATTATTTCTTGAATAATGATATTTTATTAAATAAAGCATAATACTTGTTCAGGACAAGACGTGTTTGCATTGATTTTTATTTAAAATGGTGTCATAGTCATTCATTATTTTTTAATAATAGCACATCAGACATTTTAAAGATAATTCAATAAGTAATTATAGTTCTCGAAACCATTTGGGCTAATCATGTCACGTTATGGGAATACAAAACGCAGAATTACTATTTTGAAGAGTGTGATTAATTATTGTTACTTTTATTATGAAAAATATCATTAAATATAATTTTAATTTTTATAATAAATAAATATTTGCGCTCCGTTTGTTTGAAAGCGAAATAAACACCTAAGAATAAAAATAATTTAAAAAATCCCACACATCCACACCCCAAAAATAATTTTAAAAAAACAACACATTACATACTTTTCAGTATTAAGAAAGGATTCTATTCGGAGAGATTTCCCTTTCGATAGCAGTTTTCAAGACACCGATGACCTCTTCTTACGTAATTGTATCCTCTGCTCCGAGTGCTTCTCCTCAGAGGAAGTTGGTGACCATTTCAATGAACATATGTATTTTCTTACTCATTTGGCTGTAACCTCGATTACCAGCCACTGCCATAAAATACGTACCCACTTAAGTGTTCTCCTTTTATTTTCTTTTGATTCTACCAAGGGAAATTAGCTGCAATAGGCTACAATTATTATTTTTAAATATAGCCATATCACCTTACGATTTTTTACCATCGTCAGGGGTTCACTTTCTTTACACATTCTGTGCATGACTCTCTCGTTTGTATGGCAGGCATCCTGTTGTATTTTAAGGGTTCTCCTATAAAGCCACATTTCAAATGCCTCAATTTTTCGCAACGGTCTCAATTCCCTAAAGAAGAACCGAGACAACACATCATTTGGTGGATCGCGAACGTGATTATATATAATTTCAAAATCAATTTTTGTACGATTCAATTGTGCGTTTTATGTATTGAGGCAAGAAATGTTCTCACACTGCTTTGTTTTTCTAGAAAATTTTATATTATAATTGCCAAAACAAGCGATTTAACGGAAGTTAGTAATCTTATGTGCATGAGGTAATTGTCAGTTATAGATTCTATGTTACTTCAAATCAACAAAAGACACAACACTTTACTTCATTCTGCGAAAGAACGAGAGAACACTAACAAGTCTCCGGAAGATCGATCGGTCGTAAAGACTGACGTCTCAACCACACTCAATTCAATCTCAAAAATTAATGAAACCCCAAGCTTCTCAAACTTTAGCACGCTGAGTCAAGTAATATTATCCACTGCTCTAATATATGTGCGTGGTGAAGATAATGAATATTGCAAGGCTAGGGCACTACTAGACAGTGGCAGTCAACACTGCCTTATATCGGCATTCTTATGCAAGAAATTAAAAGTAAAATCAATACAGTCCACAATATTATCGATTACAGGAGTAGGTCATTCAACCCAAACGGCTACTCAAATTTGTGAAAGCTCTAAATGGGAACTTTTCTCAACAAATTATGTGCATAGTTTTACCAAAGCTAACATCAACAATACCTCCGGTTGGTATCAACAAAAATAGTTTGAACATACCGCAACAGATCAAACTCGCAGATCCTACTTTCCATTCGCCATCGCAGGCGGACATAATAATAGGAGCAGATTACTTCTGGGATTTGTTGCTAACCAGAAGTATTCGCTTAACAAACGGTCCTTATTTACAGGAAACCAAGTTGGGCTGGATCATATCTGGACCCATTCACAATCACTTCAGTAAAAATACAACTGAAACGCAATGCAATCTTATTCAATCCATTACAATAGATGAACAATTAAAAAAATTTTGGGAGATAGAAGAATTACACCCTTTTAACTCAACACTCACATGCGAAGATCGTGCATGTGAACACATTTTCGTATCCACACATCAGAGATCAACAAACGGTCATTTTACGGTTCAAATTCCGTTTAAAGAATCCACATCGGACTTAGGAGAAAGCTATAACATAGCACGAAGTCGTTTTTTGTCATGAGAGAAAACTAGATAAGTCACCGGTATACAAACAACTATATTGCAATTTTATGCAGGAGTATCTGGCACTAGGCCACATGACTAAAGTAAAGGAGTACAATTCACCTCATTATTCTCTACCTCACCATGGAGTATTACGAGAAAACAGTCTTACCACCAAATTACGCGTAGTTTTCGATGCGAGCCAAGTAACTACGTCAGGGAAGTCATTAAATGACATTCAGATGGCAGGTCCGCCATTACAAAATGACTCGTTCGCAATACTGTTAAGATTCCGTCAATATAAATTCGTGGCCTGCGCAGATATAGAGAAGTTCTTCAGACAGTCTCTAATACAAACCGACCAACGAAACTTACAACCGATTCTATGGCGAGAAACTTCTTCGGCACCAATGAGAACTTATCAACTTAATACGGTGACGTACGGAACCGCGTCAGCACCTTATCTCAGCATGCGTTGCCTACGCGAACTAGGTCTCAAATGCCAAAATGAAATGGCAGCTAGAACAATACTACATGATTTCTATGTCGACGACCTAACTACCGGCGATGATTGCAAAGATAATTTAACAAAAACGTGAAGAAGTCTCTGACACATGTATGTCGGGATGTTTTCCATTAAGAAAATGGATTTTCAATTCACCAGATATTGCTCCAACCGTACTAAGCACTACAGAGACAACCAAGCATCTCTCGCTAGATGAACAGTACTCTAGCAAGACTCTCGGGTTAGGATGGAGGAATAAGGAGGACAAACTACATTTCACATCAGAATTGAAAAATATTTGTACAACGAGTGCTACGAAGCGCGAAATCTTATCAATCACTTCTTAAATTTATGATCCTTTAGGACTGCTAAGTCCAGCCGTTATTTCAGCCAAAATACTGTTACAAACACTTTGGCTCTGAAAATTGGATTGGGACGATCCATTGCCTCAAGACCTTGTCTGAAGTTGGGAAAAATTTGTGAATTCTCTTACTGTTTTATCAAATATCTTCATTCCCAGACACGTGATCGGCCAAGATCCAAAGCAAATAGAATTGCATATTTTCACCGACGACAGTGAAAAGGCGTACGGATCATGTGCGTATGTACGCACAGTAAACACAACCATAACCACAAGTAATAACGATAAACCTATTATGCTCAAAAACTCGCGTGGCACCAATCAAACCACTTACCATTCCGCGATTAGAGCTCTGCGGAGTGCTTGTGGGCGCTCGGTTATTAAATAAAATTAAAAAGTCCTTGCGTACTTCTTTCACTAGAACAATGATCTGGACGGATTCCACCATTGTGTTAGGGTGGTTGAACGTTTTTAACTACGACAACGGAGGCTCTGAAAATTCCGCTAGAGTTACCCGAGATCAAATCCACTTCAATTACAAGCAATGTTTTGTTCACGTCCCTCTTCTCTAATATCACAAATGAATCGACGGTCGACTTTGCCAAATTTTCTTCGTTCAAGAAACTTCAATGCGTATACAGTTATGTATTGCGGTTCATACACAATTCGTGACAAAGAGGGGTGCAAGCTGACAGACGTACAAAGCTAGATAGACTCCCGGTCTATCTTTAAATGAGCTTAACAATTGTTTAAAAGTATTAGTTAAAATAGTACAAAAACAATCTTTTCCCGAGGAATATAACGCCTGTATCAACAAATCGTCTATAAGACCAGCTCGTAACTTGTCAATGCTAAGTTTATTCATGGATAATGATCAAATTATCAGAGTTGGCGGCAGACTTTTTATTATGTAGCAAGCATCACTTTACCCACCTTTTGTTTCGACAGGAGCACCTCAAGCTTTTACATGCGGGGTCCCAATTGTTGTTGGCTAATACACGTGAAAATTGGTGGACTCTTGATGGCAGAAACTTAGCTAGAAAAACTGTCCATCAATGTGTAACCTGTAGTCGTATGTCAGGTTGAACATTACAGCCCATTATGGGAAATTTACCAAGGGAAAGGTTGGAACCTGGTTTCCCTTTTCTGTATTGTGGGGTAGATTACGCCGGACCTCTGTTTATGTTAAACAAAAAAGGCAGAAGAGCCCAGTTAGAGAAATGCTATCTTTGCTTATTTATTTGTTTTTCCACGCGAGCTGTACATTTAGAGCTTGTCACAAGTCTCACATCCGAAGGCTACATTTTAGCCTTAAAAAGATTTATTGCTCGCAGGGGAAAACCCATTCAAATAATTTCTGACCATGGCAAAAACTTTGTAGGAGCAGCCAGAGAATTCCATTGAATTTAAATTTATACCACCATACGCTCCTCATTTTGGCGGTTTACAAGAGGCTGGGGTCAAGTCCTGCAAGAACCATCTCACTCGAGTACTAGGCAAATCAAATTTAACGTACCAGGAATTCAGTACGGTTTTGGCTCAAATAGAAGCTGTCCTGAATTCCCGTCCCATTCATCCATTATCAACAGACCCAAATGATCTACAACCTCTCACCCCGGCGCATTTTATACTGGGACGACCACTCACAGCACCTGCAGAGCCTTACATTCTGGATCCTAAGCGGCCGGCCTTATCTAGCTATGGCCTTATCAGCGATTCGAACAGATAAGGTCTCACTTCTGGAAGAGGTGGTCAAAGGAATACGTCGCGGAATTGCAGCAAAGAACAAAATGGAAGGTTTCAAGCAAGGATTTGCAGCCTAATTCAATGGTGGTGATCAAGGAGGAGAACTTGCCGCCCCCTCAAATGGCGGTTAGGTAAATAAAAATATATTTTATTAGGAAGAAGGAATGTATCAAACTTTTGCATTTAAATTTTTTCGATTAGTGCTTTGGATTTTTCGCAAAACGGACTAGAAAATGATCAAAAAAACTCGATTATGTGGACTAGGCCCTTCCGCAAATTGATGTTGTGTTTGCGTATCATCTTCATCCAACAACGCTTACGGATTGGCGTCCTCAGAAATAGATATAATATAACAAATTATATGCAGGCGCGGAATTGTGCGTGGGGGGGGGGGGGGGCTTTTTTCGTGACATTTCGCGCGAACATATTTATATGCGACCCGCGCTCTAGTACTAGTCGACCAAAGACGACTTAACATGCGACCCGCAAACAATGTGTTAATAAATAATTTACAGAAATAAAATTGGTGTAATTATAACTATTATGTCAAAGGGGGCGTTTTGAATTTTTTTTCTTGTCAAGGGGGCGGTGGTCAATAAAAGGTTGAGAACCTCTGATCTAGGACATGAAAGTTATTTAATTAAAGATTTAGATTAAATAACTATCTACATGCAGCATTTATTTTTTATGGAAACAGTCTTTGTTGAGTTAAGAAAATAATTTTTAATTCTTACAAATTTTTTGAAAACTTAGTCCTATTTTATAAAATAATCAATATTTAAATGGTAAACACTTTCTGTAAAAAAAATTATAAAATGGAGTATAAACAAAATAAATATTAACACATAATACTTCTTATCAAAAAACGTTCAAAAGTTGACAAATACTTATTGTGTAGAATATATAGTTAAAAGTGAAAAGATACGGTTGCAACTGTACTTTTAAAAACAGTGAATTTTAAATAATGTTTTGAAGACCCATCAGTAGTCATACAAATCAAAAACAAATTATTTTTACTGGTATTTTATTCAAAAACTACATAACTTTATATAAAATAAACAATCTTAACTGCACACATGCAATTACAAATTGGTTAATCCCTTTTTGCAAAACCAAGGGAGCAAAATTATCAGACATATTTGGAAATTTCTTAAAGAAATAATTACCTGAAATAAATTTGACTTGATAAATGCTTCTTGTGAATGAATTCCCCTATTTTACGTGACTAATAGCTGTCATCCATTATTTCTTATCGAAATATCTCTGAAACAACCTCATCATTTTCTTGGGCGCCGAATGATAGGCTTCTTTTTAGAAGTCCTTTCTTCTTCTTTCAAACTTAATTCTTCCCTAAGCTGCTTCAACATTTTGGGAGTTAGCAATCCTTGGGCAACCAGACGATCTGACAAGCGCTTTCCTCCACCAATGCCTGCACCCATATCTGATTCACTTGTTACAGATCTACCTCTAATATAATGTTGCCGCTTCATACTTCTCTCAAATGTATCTTCATCGGCTGTGTTGGAGCTTGTACTATTTTCTGAGTTTCGTAAAAGTCTGAAATGTAAATATAAATTAATAATCACCCATACCAAGAGATCTAAGTCAGTATGTACACCCTCTCAGAACCCCTACTCGGTCAAACCTAATAGTAATAGCAAACAGCTTTCTTAGTAAATTCAAGCTTCTAAGGGTTTACTCCGTAGATTTGAGAAAAAATTCAAAATCTGTAGAAGTCGATCAAAGTCATTTCTTAAGACTATATTTGGTGGTTAATTTTTAAGGGAGAGTCGATACAAGATGATAGAAGAGCATTGCAATAGAAATGAATTATTTTAAAGGACCAATCATATATAAAAGATTTCCAATCTAAAACTTAAGGGAGCTCTGGTGGACATTTGGTTCTTCAAACTTTGTTTTCGCAATTTCTGTCATATGCTGTTTTCTACAATAAATAAATAACAATGTAAATTTACTTAGTGATTTGGAAGATGCCTTGTTGAATAATGTAGTCCAATTCTCCTTGCATGTCTCTTACAATTCCAGCATCAGGGAATAAATCTTGGAAGCGGTAACTGTAATATTTCAAAATATTATTTCATTATTGTTACAATTACAGACATATATTAAAAATACATTTAGTAACATCTGTTACCTTAGCCAGAGATAAAGGTCCAGTACGTCAAAGACTGCTTCCAGATGAACGAGATCAACTATTGTCTTTGGGGGAGCAAGCGGCCATCCGATCGCTTCACAGAGCCACTTCCACGTGAGAGCTTCATTCCTGCTGTATTGTCGGACCATCTGCAAATATGAACCTTTTAAGTACAACTAGCATCTAAAAAACCGATACCCTTTTTATAGCTAGTACAATTATCATAGATTAGCTAATTTCAGTTTTTTATTCAAAATATTTTTTGATAACAATCACCACTGAAGAAGTAAAATTATCTTGACAAAAGCATGTAAGCTTATTATGTATGGATATATTGTATTTAAATTAATTTTAGCTCATAAAAGGTAAATTATGACGGCTAGATACTTATTTGCATTCAAATTGAAATTTCTTTTAAAATCAATTTCAACATAATTGCAGATTAATTATTGGATGCTATATTAAAATGCAAAATAAAATTAGAGTAGCTACATATCAGGCACAGAAAACACATAAGAAAGAATAATACCTTCAGAAACATTGCACAAACAAATGGCACTTTTTGGTTGATTGGCGCACAACAGAACACGTAGCGAGCCCTCAAAGCAAGAGGGACGTGTTGGATCATCTCAGCTAGAAACTTAAAAGCTTCTGTATTGCACATAAAGTACAATGAATCGTCTACTGTACAGAGATGTACAAATATATCCTGCAATGCATTAGTAAATTTGTCTATATTATTAATTATGTAAATTTGTCTAATTTAATATTTGAGTATGTAGTATAGGTCTTTATCCCACTGACAAATTGTACAAACTAAGTCCAAAAAAGAACCCACCATTAGACTACTGAGAGTAGCATGTGGGAGATGATAAGCATAGAGCTCCATTTGCTCAGCAGTCGGATGCAGTCCAGCTTGGTCTACTGATTCTGGTAACTGAGATAGAAGACTTTTCAAGGTTAAAAGATCTTCAGGTTTGAAGGCAGTGACGTATCCAGTCTCCCAGGCGCTCCCGTACCTGCCAGCTCTACCTGTGTTTATATTTACATTTAATTAAAAACATGGAACACGTAGTATAAAACTATTTTAAAGGTAATATGATTGTATACCTGCTATCTGTAAGGCTTGTGAGATTGATATAACATCCATTTCTTTTTCCCCTTTTTCATTAATCATTGGTTTAATTAGAGAATAGAATATAATCCGCCTTATGCTCCTAAACAAAAATAAAAATAATATGTTGCAAAAATAGTTTTTCACCTACAAAAGCTACATGTGTACAAATTGAAACCAATAATGCAAATAACCATTACCAAATATTTATCAATCAAACATGTCATTCATTCAGGCTGAGTGTAACATACAAACCTATTTTGAGAGCCTAAACATGCTTTATTAAGACTGAACTATCTAAAAAAATGGCAATCAGAGAAATACTTACAAATTTATACCCAAGCCAATGGCATCAGTAGCTACCATAACTTTGCAAGCACTCTCAGGATCGTTGAATTTATTAGCTTGGGCCAATTTAGTTCCGGGTGGTAAGCTTCCATAAATAACAGCAACTTCTTTTCCACTAAATAAATAACACAACCTTAAGAATACACACATAATTTCATGAAAATAATCTGACATTAGACCTGGACAGATTGATGCTGATATAAAAACCGAGAAAGACAATGCGAATAAGTCGATTTCGGCATTTATAATTTGTCTTTCTGTAGACCAGATATTAACTGCTTGTCAAGATAACTATATTAGTACCTGTGTTCAATCGCTCTTGACACACCATAAATGTCATTTTTACTAAAACAAACAATGCAGTCACCTGGCATAATATTATCTAAAGAACTCAAAGCTTTGTCTTCCACGTGTAGTTCTGTTAAGCGTTTGTAATTCCTTACCTAAAAAAATCACCATAATTAATAAATTATTTATTAAATTGATAATATTATTTCATTAATTCAATTTTATTACTTCTAAGTCTTCCCCTGTGATATTGCAAATCTCTTGAATAAGAGGAATCGCGCCAGCTTCTCCACATAAATGTAATTCTTCTGCTTGTAACCCTACAAAGCATGGAATTTTTTTGAAATGGAAAAAATAATTAGTAACATTTAGCAAATGATATATCAAATAACATTTATGAATTACTAATAAAATTATATACCTAAAACAGCCCTTGTCCAAGCCCAACCTCTTCCTCTATCTCCGATAAGTTGAACTTCGTCGACAATAGCTACTTCATCTAGAAATAAAATGTCATAACGTATTCAAATAAAAAAACCATATAAAAATACTTTGAATGCTCCTCATCAAAATATACATTTAAAAAAAATGTTTCTCATACATGCAACGTTTAAAGATGTCATTTCTACAGTACAAGCCACATGATTTGATTGATTACTATCAAATAATTTGCTTTCATTGCAAAAAAGATGCTCATCCTTTGATTCATCTTCATTCGATGTTGCATGAGATGATTTGTTAGAATTATATAGTTTGGCACTTCTTCTTTCTTCTCCCGTTACCAAATCACACGGTGTACCCTGCAAAAATATTTAAATCATAATACAAAAAAATATTAAATAATATCTATCAAAGTAAATAAGAGAATGACAAAGCGATAAGTAATGTGCTAAAATTACTTTGATTCTCTTTAATCATAATTTAATGATTAGAACCAAGTTATTTGATATTATTTCATTCCAAATACATACGCACCCGGGAATTGGATTTATGGAAGATCTCTGTAGCAAGAAGTTTCAATGGTCCGCAATAAACTCCAGATTTGGCCGATAAAAACCTTTCTAATGCATGATAAGTTTTACCAGAATTGGTGGGACCAGCGTGAAATATTACACGCCTATTTAATGCACGGGCCGAGGGATACCTAAAAACAACAATTTCAAAATTATAAAGATACTTTGTGAGGAAATTGGTGCTACATTGTGTATACTTTGATTTTTTAAGAATTTTACACACCAACTTGCAGGCGTTCTTAAATCAGAAATTTTCTTAAGATCATCAATGCAATCTAGATGAGGGAATGCAAGCCTAGCGTGTCGCAAGAAATAAGGAAATAAATCATCTACATGCCCAGCCCCTAAAAAAGATATGTAATAACAGAAATCAGAGAGTAAAGAAATTAATATGTAAAGTAAATTCAGTGATAAAAATATACCATGAAGAATATCACTTATGATGACATGTAAGTCGGGAGGTAAATCATTCTCAAGGCAGTGTTTTCTAAACGACACGAACGCTTGATGCAACAAATTATCGTCCAATCCGTTCTCAGCCGACAATAGTCTAATCTCAGACTTCTGATAAAACTGACTAAGTATTTTCAATAAGTCTTGTTTCTTTAGACGACCACTTAATTCAACACCTATATTAATATCGTCAGGATTCGGTTTTACCGGTATTGGCACAAAAATAGATGAAATATTATTTTTTTCGTATTTTTTATAACGTTTTGGGATATACACTCCATATCCGTTAATGGTTAACTTACTCTTGCTTAGACAATAATTACGCAATATATAAAAATTACCACTGCATATTATACTGTCTTTTTTGCAGTTGTTAAATATGTGCTTACTTAATGTTTTAATCATTTTATCATTATTATTTGACAATTTTGTAAATACTTAAGGACGAACTAAAATAATTTAAGGTTATGGAGAAACTTTGTGGTTATGTTGTCAAATATATTGACAGCGACAGCGTGAGAAATTCGAACAAACCAAAATAACGTATAGCGCATAGCAAAAAAAATAATGAGAAAATAATTAATTTAATTAAAAAAAACAAATATATTTCAAACAATTATTTATACGGTTACTGAATTTTTTTTTATACAACTCAAATATGTATATAACAACCGTTATTTTTTTTTTTTTTAATATTATTCATACGTGTTATTAAAAGTGCACCATCATACACCATTGTAAAGTCTTTGAATATATTAATTTTATCATATTTTATTAGAAATGCTAAGTATATTAAATTTTTGTTAAAAATTTAAAAAAAATGGAAATAATAATTTATAATAAGAGGTGTTAATATGTGTACTTTAAAAAAAATATGCTACAATTTATCTCCTTTGGATATTTTTAATGATGCCATGCGTTAAAAAATAATTGTTGCACTGTTAGCTTTTTTGGTATATTTGACATATGTTGGGTCGGAGTCTCTCTGAAGTTGAAATCCGGCAAATGTGCTTGGTTATGACACGAATGTTAATAACAAAATTGAAGAAAGAAGTGCTTAAAACGAGCACTAGCAATTTAATAAAACAAGACTAACAAATCAAAACAAAAATGGGAAAATCTAAGAAAATTAAGAAGGGCTCCAAGGATGAAGAAGTGTACGTACAAATGTTCAATATGCACAACATTGCAGACTGCGTATAACATTGTTATATTTATTTACTTGACTTTGGTAATTTTCTTGTTTCAGAGACAGCGATGTTGAAGTCGAAGTTCCGACTAAAGATACAGTTTCCAAGACAAAAGCGAAATCTAAGTATTGAATTAAGTTTTATCTGTCAATGTGTCAAAATTTGCATTCACTTCATGCTGCCAGTCGTGAATCACTTTTTCATTGATCCTATTTTCTTTTTTTATTAAAAGATAAATTCATTAAAACTTGTTTAAAATATTATCACACAGTTTTGCTTTAAAAGCTATAATCTCAGGTGAAACTGTGGCAGGTGGTTGATCTAGCATTTATTTAGGTTAGGATTTTATTTTGGTCTTAAATCTCACTGAATTTTATTCATAGAATTTTTATAAATATATCAATCTACATGTTACGATATCAAAGTTATTTTTGATAAAAAAAATTATTTGAACTTTATACATAATGTGTAAATAACATGAGAAGCAAAACTATAGTGCAGATAAGTTTAAAACTAATTTAATCAGATATACCTTTTGATCACATTTTTAAAATAATACCATTGTACTTTTACGTAAACTAATACTGCGCAAACCAAACGTAGACTAGCAGAATGTTAACAATTCATCATAAAATTCCATAATTTTAGAACAATTACTATCCATGCCATAATCTTCAATTCTAGGTAAAATAATATGAAATTTATCATAGTAACTTAGTGTTGGTTCGAATCCTATTGGCAGTGTAAATTTTTTGAGGATTTTTCTCATTGTTTTATCTGTGAATTGATTACCTAAATTGTATAAACTGTAATTAAAATACTATAATTGTTTTCTTATTTTTTATTCAATACATATTTTTTCAGGTCTAAAGCAGAAGAAGAAACTGTTCTCAGTGAGGAAGAAAACAATGCCAGCAAGGGTGGAAAGAAAAAGAAAAAAGTGGAAGAGAAGGTAGCTCAAGTAACCAAGGATATGAAAAAACTTGACGTAGGAAATAAAAAGATCACCAAGAAAAAAGTAGCCAGCAGTAGTAAGTATCTGCTAGATTATTGTAATCATATTGTAAAACAGACGTCAAGTATTTGCTATGGACAAGGCAGTAGGTTGTTGATGCTTATCATTTGATTGCAATCTATTGACTGATAACAACATGCTTTTAAATGACATCAAGATTGTAACATCTAGCAATGTTAATTCAAGTCAATTCAAGGGGGGGAAATTGTGCTTATTTCTAGACTCAAAATTTTGCTTTTACTTACTTTTATGTCTTTTTTTCAGGTGAATCAGATTCCGAGAGTGAATCAGAGGAAGAAGTTAAATCCAAAGCCAAACCACCCGCCAAGAAAGGTGGCTTTGCTTTATTACTAATGGATGATTCTGAAGATGAATCAACGCCTACTTCCGAAGAGGAAGACGAGGAATCTGAAGAAGAAAAACCAAAAGTAGTACAAAAAAAACCACCTCCAAAAGGTGTTTCTAGTGAGCAAGGTGGAAAAAAAGGAAAGAAGAAGAAAAACAAAAACGATAGCGATGATGAAATAGACAAAGTACTTGCTGAGCTGGCAATGGAATATAGCGGAAAGAAAACAGCTGAAGTAGGAAAAATCGAAGAACCAGCATTACCTGATGAAAAAGGTAGTAAAATTGAAAAAATATCGAAGACTACTGAAGATGAAAAAGCTGATGATGATGAAGGAGAGGAGGGATCCACAGTTAAAACAGCAGCACAAAAAAAGAAAGAGAAGAAGGAGAGAGAGAAGTTAAAAAAACAAGCTGCCAAAAAACAAGATTCAAAGGATGCTAAAAAAGAAAAAGAACCAACCCCTGTACCTGATGAACCAACTGAAAGCCAAGAAACAGTAGCGTCAGAAGTCACTCCTGCCCAAGATGATGGTGGTGAAGATACAGCTGAAGCTGGAGATGCAACTGATAAAAAAAAGAAGAAAAAGAAAGGTGAAAAGGTAGTTGAAGAGAAGACCAAAAAAGGTCCTGCCAAGAAGGCTATCGCTGCCATGCAGGATGCTTTAAAGAAGATTAAAGAAGAGGAAGAAAGAATGGCTCGGGAAGAAGAAGAAAGAATAAAATTGGAAGACGAAAGAGAAGAACAAAGACTTGAGGCTCTTAGAATAGAAAAAGAAAAGAAGGATCGCAAGAAAAAGAAGGAAAAAGAACGAAAAGATAGATTAAAAGCAGAAGGAAAGTTTTTAACTCCTAAACAAAAGGCAGATAAGATGAGAGCACTTGCCTTGGTCGAGTCCATGAAAGAGCAAGGAGGTGGCTTAGCCAGTGATATCTCAGAGAAAAAAGCTCGCCTGGGTACAAGGGTGCGGCCCAATAAACTTAAGAAGCTGTCTACTGGGGATCAAGACACCGCCACCGGAGATGCTAACAAAGTCAAAGTAGAAATAGTAGATGCAAAGGTGTGTTTTCTTTTTACAGATAATCATTTAGAATGATGTTGGGATATGATTAGCATTTATTTAGTTTGCTTGCTTATTTTCACAGTTATATTAATAGACAGAACTTTTATTGAATTGTGTAGTGAGTCAAAATTTTAAAGAAATATTATTTTTTAAAGTTAATTATTATATTCCTGTTTCAGACTGATTCTAAAATAAAAACTGAAGCTGTGAAAGAAGGTGAAATTAAAGACTCGTGGGATGCAGAATCTTCATCTTCAGACGAGGAGCAAGATGAAGTTGAAGATAAGAAGCCAGCCTCAGGAGTCAAGAAAGAGGCTAAAGTGGAAGAGGCGTCCAGTGAATCCAGTGATTCTTCAGATAGTGAGGATAGTGACAGTAGTGATGAAGAAGCTGAAGAGGATCCCGAAGAAGTTAAGATCCGAGAAAAGGCCTTATTGAGGATGAAGGTACTTTTTATCAATTTTACCTTTAATTGAAATTTGTTTACCTTATTTTAAAAGATTCGAGTTAAGGGTTAATTTGATGTTTTGTAAATTCTTCTCTTGCATCAGAATAAAATGCGATTGGCGCATGCAACACTTTAAAAAAAATCCGACTAACTTTTATTTCAGAAACGTCAGGAAGAGAATGAAGTTCATCAAGCCACCTCTAATTTGAGGGCAGCCATTGTTTGTGTATTAGGTCATGTAGACACAGGAAAAACAAAGATTCTTGACAAATTAAGAAGAACAAATGTTCAGGATGGAGAGGCCGGTGGAATAACCCAACAAATCGGTGCTACAAATGTCCCGGTCGAAAATATCAAGGAACAAACTAAACATGTCAAAGGGGTATGTCCATTTGATACCAGTTTTCTGTACTATATCGTAATTCATCAAATCATATTCCAAATATTCGTTAATGTGTATATGAAGGGCAGTAATGAATATCAATATGTGTAATATATGGTTTTACAAAATTTCAGGTCAATACGATAGATTTCAAAATACCAGGTCTTCTTATCATCGACACCCCCGGGCACGAGTCCTTCAGTAACTTAAGAAGTAGAGGGTCGTCTCTTTGTGATATTGCTATTTTGGTATGTTCAGATGATTTTTTTAACTTGCTGTTAAAAGAAGTAATATGAAGATATATTTTAATATTCTGTCTCCTTTCTTTGTTTGCTTGCTTTTTACTATTCATTTAATGTTTAATCTTATTTATAATGTACCATACGAAGGCATTAATCCCATATGTATATATTTTTTTTTTAAGAATTCTAACAATATGTTTGTTTTATTATTGAATCATAATTACAGGTTGTAGACATTATGCACGGGCTGGAGCCGCAAACTATAGAATCAATCAATCTCTTAAAGGCGAGGAAAACTCCCTTCATCGTAGCTCTCAATAAAATAGACAGACTTTACGATTGGCAAAGCGCACAGCGTAAAGACCTCAAGGACATCATCAAATCCCAACATGACAATACTCAGAATGAATTCGAGACCAGAACAAAGGAAGTTATTCTCCAATTCGCAGAACAGGTAATGCATTGTTTAAATGGCTAACAATTTTTTTATACAACATCTAAGGATAATGTGATTCTTTTATTTAATACGAATACAAATAATCAATTATTCTAGGGTCTCAATGCTGCACTCTACTATGAAAATCCTGACGTTAGAACGTACGTCTCCCTAGTCCCCACCTCTGCTGTCACAGGAGAAGGAATGGGAAACCTCCTAGCCCTCATCATCCAGTCCTGCGAAGGAATGCTGCACAAACGTCTTCAGTTCTCAAATACGCTGCAAGCTACAGTTCTCGAGGTTTGTTTAAGAATTTTAAGCTTTAGTAAATATATTCATATTTATCTAATTAGGGAGATTTGTTTTCAATCTTCAAGTCTTGAATAAATTATGTATATTTATTGTTTGTAATTGCTGTCTCAGGTCAAAGCTATATCTGGTCTTGGTACAACAATCGATGCAATTCTTATCAATGGAACATTAAGGGAAGGTGACACCATGGTGCTGGCTGGTACTGATGGCCCCATCGTAACACAAATAAGATCTCTGCTCATGCCCCAACCTATGAAAGAGCTGCGAGTCAAGGTAACCAACCACCTATTTATACCAAATCAAATATCAGTAATAAGTCAAAACAGAAAGAGCATTATCATCTTACAAACATCGAGTGCCTTAATCACAAATTGTACAATAGTCTGGATTTACTTATATTATATCAATTTGTATTTGTTTGTTTTCTTTTATAGAATGCTTACATAGAATACAAAGAGATTGTAGCCGCGCAGGGAGTTAAGATTGCTGCCAAGGACCTGGAGAAGGCTGTCGCTGGACTTAATCTCCTCATTGCACATAAGCCTGATGAAGTGGAAATTTTGAGGTACAGTTTCAATGTAATGAAACATAGCTGAGTTGAGTTGAATAGTAAAACTTGAGTTGCATTCTAAAACCTCCCGGAATACCTTTTGATTCTGAAGTCGGAATTACAAATAACTAGCCTGGACTAAAAAATAAAATTATTTAAAATAAATTAAATAAATTTAGTAGTGAAATCTGATCTCCTCTTTCGGGTGATATCATGACTTTTAAGGCATCGTACTTTTCATGTCTTTTGTTTGCTCTCATCCTTTCATTATTATGCTCATCTTTAATTTCAGTTAAAAAATTTATATAAAAAATCTGCATCACAAATTTAATTTCTTTTTGGATTATGTCTTCACAGTACTAATGATATTATTTCTTACAAATTATTATCCTTAACAATGATACTTATTTTTTTCAATATCTCTTTTTCACAGAGAACAAGTTTCAAAAGATCTGAAGTCAGCGCTTTCTGGCATCAGGTTATCAGAAAGAGGTGTCTACGTTCAGGCCTCCACTCTTGGCTCATTAGAAGCCCTCCTAGAATTCCTCAAGACCAGCAAAATTCCAGTAAGTCCTATATATATTTTTTTTAAATATTTTACTACTCTTATTCTATATGTGAATTTTCAGTTTAAACAATGATGGATATATAGACTAATTATACTCTTCCTTATATTGCTTGAAGAATTTCTAGAAATTAATTAACACTGCCTTTTAAGCAAGTGCTAATCAATTTGCTGGATTGTTTATGTAAAGTTTATCTTAAATAGCAAAGCAACAAAAAATATTCATTCATTCAATGAAGATATTCATTCATCTTTGACCAAAGAGGAAATCGTTTTCATTGCTTATCAGCTTGCCAATAAACATGAGCTGTCCAATTACGAGGGATTGATTATATTCCTATTTATGAATAATTTATCATGAAAGTGTAATTTTACAATAACAGTGCTGTGACATTGTGCCCTGCAAGGTTTTTAGATTTGGATTTATCTGGCCTCATCTACGATCGCATAATATTGACCTTCAACTACTGACCACAAGGGAATACCGAGTTGCCAAATTTCTCATAAAAAGATTTGACAATCTGAGAAACCTGTAAATTTAATGTAAACATAACCACGACTTTATTGATTAATTCAGTGAATCAAGGAAATATATATAATTACATTTTTTTAAATAAGATATAAATAAAATTGGTTTCAATATCTCTAGATTAAATCCAAGAAAGTAACGAAGTGTGGGGGTGGTATCGTCATTTTAATATTATTGGTTGATGGCCAATGCTTATTGAAAAATAGACTAAAGACCAATAAACTAAAATTTCTGGTAAATAATTTCTGGTAAAAATTTTGTGGTCAAAAAAAAAAACAGGGTTAAACTAAAGATTTAAAAATGTGAAAAATTATAATCAACCCGAACAATATACATTTTCAGAGGACTGACAAGGTAGACAAACATTATATGCTCATACTTGATCATTTCCAACTTTTGTGCTTGGCTCATTTTTTTTCAACGTTTACATATATTATTGTTTAGGGATACTGTAATTAAAATAAATTGTTGTATATCCCATTGCTAAAAAACGAATATAATTCTAATTTGATCTGAAACAACTAATTTCAGCAATCTAAATTTTCTTTTAACACCACATGTAAAAAATAACCCTTATTTTTTTTTTTTGCGAATAAAAATACAATAATGAATAACAAATATAGATGTTAAGTAGTAATTTACGTTGTTTATATTTTTTTGTGATTCGTAATTCAGATTTGTCTGGTAATTGATAAAACATTTTAACAGTTTAATTTTCATGCAGCAGCGCGCGCATGACGTCATCGCCAGTAATCGTAATCGTCAACGATGCTTGTATACTTTCGTTATTACTATTTAATATATATACGATTACTTTTTAATTGGCATATGTGTATGTATTATAATTAGCCTTCTTTTTAAGAATTATCTCGTATTTACGAGATGGCCGTACAGATTTCCCTTTCCTCACTTCTCGACGTGCAGAAATCCTTTGGCGTCCGGGCGCGCTCCTTGCGGCCCGGCCGTACGGGCGACTTGACTATTTCGGAATGTGGCACATGAGACATAAATCATTCCGTACGTATTTACGGCCGGAAATGAACCGTATTTGTTGGCGGCCGAATGCGGCGCGGCCCGTTTGCCTTTTGCATATCCCCGCGCATTCTACGCGTCAATCGGAGTGTGCGTTTTTTTTTACGGCGCGGTCGGAATATTATTGTAAAGGCCTCGACACACGTAGCGACAAATCACGCCGCCAACTTGCAGCTAGCCAATACGTCCCTTTGTTTTGGGTTTTTTTTTATGGTTTGGCCTAAAATGTAGGACACTACTGGCCAGCTGCAAGTTGGTGGAGCGATTTGTTGTTACAGGTGTAGAGGCCTTAATTGTCCTCGAGCATAATATATATTTTTTTTTACTAAAGATTGCATCGCTTGCCAGGGATTTGTCCTAAAGCTTTCTACACTCAATACAACTTGCAATTATTTTGAGTTGTTTGTGTACAAAACTTTTAAAAAAATACGCTATCGGCTGATTGCAAATCGGTCGAAAGGTTGAGGGTTTTAGTTTATGTTTCAGAGAATTGCTTTATTTATGTCTATTTTTTGATTGGACGTCAATCAGATGCGTATTTATTACCCATTACGGGCTTTTATTATATTACTAATATGTTTTTATTATATTACTAAATTAATAGATTTTAAAAATAATATCCAGATGGGACTAAAATCGCTTCACTTGTTACTTTTTTCAAAAAGTCCAGTGCTTGCAAATCACTAAATATTGGTTGGCCTGGGCACATTGGTTCATATGTAGACTATGATTGTTAAAAATTCTCGATAAACGGAAATGATTCGTTAGTACAAGGGTTAGTACACCGGCCGTGTAAGCCAGGGGATGTGGGTTCAAATCCCACACAAATCGCGATAATATTTTTCTGATAGTTTCTTTAAATCATCTTCTATGTATGAACTAATGTGCCTAATCATATTAGTAATTGCTTTATTATTTTGATTCTAGATGCAATATCAAAATATTGTCTATCAATGGTGATCGTCTTTTTTGTCTTCCCTTGCTCGCGCTCCTGTGCGGAAACGGTTTTTTGTTTGTTTTGGCGGTTTGTCGTTTATTTGGATGTTTTTTTCTTATCCCTCTAGTAGAGTCGGCACAAAAAATAATACTCGGAAATCGTTATGTGGTTTTGAGGATTCTCTCGCTTTGGTAATATTTATTTTGAAATTGAAAAAAGGGAGCCTTTTTGCTTATAGCTCAATTCTAAGAAGGTAGTCCAATTAAAACCCCCCGAAAAATCTACAATATAATTGCAGTGTTATTCGCTATGATTATTTTGTTGTGGGTTTAAATACCTAATTCTTAACATTTTCTCAAGTCCCATCTCAAATATTCTATTTTATCCTCAATGAAGATTCATTCATATAATTATACGAAATGACCTTCTTTAGATACCAAAAATATAATAATCACTAAGAGGGATAATATATTTTTTTTTTTTACAACCGAATTCGAATAAGTATAATATGATGTCCAAAGCATTAAAGGCATTCAAAATAGAATTGATTGTTATCTATCTAACTGGATAATTTAATTTTTAAGTAAAAATGTCATATATTACATTCGGTTTTCTGACACCTGTATTCGACTATTTATTTTTCTTCTGTGTTTTCTGTCGATCTTTTTCGCTCCGATATTCTTTTCACAAATTTCAGATTATTAGATAAACAATCGATTATTCATTATTTGCATACGATTAAACCGTTCATTCGAAGTTTTCGCATGTTCGGGTATGCCCATCCTCAATAATAATAATTGAATAGTAATAATATTCCGCTTTGTGATAATGAAAGGTCCACTATGTGGAACAGACGCCGAGCTATTCCATTGATACCCAATAGTGCTGTATCAGCTCCGTACGCACTATTTAGTTTACAGCGGAAGTTATAAAGTCAAAGTGCCCTCTGTCCGCGGTGCACATCTGATACGGGCGCGATAACGCTCATCGTCGTGTTTTTGTTACAACATTCCGGGATGTGATTCCCCGTCTGGCAACACCGCGCTGCTCGATAAGCTTACTTGGATACTTTTATTTTTATTCTAATTCCATCATACTAAAAAAAAAAAAAACCATTAGATTGAGTTGTACGCGAACCAGACTTTGGGTGTAATGAATCCGACCAATGTAAGGTTCTTGATTAAACAGTGGAATGACGAAAGGTCAGTACAATAAAATTGCACTTTAGTCACGAAATTGAAATGAAGTGCATAAATGCATCACTGCTAAGAGGATTCCGCGATCGATCATTTAGTTCGCACGCCGTTTTAACGTATATATTACAAAATCTGTCAAAGTCTAAATAACGCAGTGTTACGTATGTAATTCTCTCTGTGATTCTTCCACTTTGGGTGATGACCTTGATGTCCTGATGAGTGCCTTCTTTGAGGACCACCATCTGTAACTTGGACTTACATTTCAATATATACGCATAATCGCAATTGAGTAATTTTAAAATGTTTGACTTTAAAAAATCGAAGATTGATGTTTGTCAAATAATTAATTGAGCCAACAAAACGGCTGCCACTCGGTCCACATCCTCCCTGCCGCAGTGCGCTCTGCGGCGGCAGGATGTCTTCCTTTGAGTCGCTCGCACCGGAAGCGGGTTTTTGTAGTTGGCTTTAATATTTCCGGGACGCTCTCCCCGCCGGATGTCGGCCTTTCAAATTAATTGTAAATCCTCTGGGAAGATTATTCAATTCACCACCGGGGAAGGAGAACGAACGCGCGTGGCCGAAGAGCTCCCCGGAATTCTCTAGATCTTTCCATCCGATGACGTCCGATCCCGTGCTTTTTTTTCTGATCTCATTCACGAAAAATCGCTCGCGTCTATGACAGCTCGGCGCCACTGCCAAGAATACGTCACCGGCACGTCACTGGATGTTATTTTATACTGGCGTAGATTAATCTAATAGAAAATCTCTAGCTTCTTCTTTATAATATACATGTAATGTTTTGTTGTTTGGTATAAGCAAAATCTAAATTTATATAAGAACACTGACGAATACCAGCTTTGTAAAATGAGAATCTTAGTCCAAAATCTCTGTTTTTCCATTTAATATTTAATATATCTGCCATTTTTTTTTTAAACAACATACCGAAACAGGTGTAAACCTTATTATTAAACCTGAGGAGCGGGAATGAACCGAGCTACTTTCACATTTTTCACACTAACACGCCTAAACAAAACATTTCAAATATCATTTTCACGATTCTTCTCTTTGTATTATATATGATTTTAAAATGGTATTATCATCTCAAAACATCAAAATAAATAAAATAAAGGGTACCTCTTACCGATGTATTTTACGCGTGGCCAAAGTCCCAGTACATCCATCAGCTGACCGACAAACCAGCGCGCGTGGGTATCACTGTCGTCTAAATTTTCTGCGACTTTTCCTGCCGTTTTGTCGGCATGCTACGCATAAGATAGTAAAAAAAAACAACTACACACGCAGCGACATAACTTGCTACCGGTCTGTAACTCGCCGATAGCGTCTCTTTATTTTGAGTGTTTTTTTTTTATGGTTCAGCCTAAGGAGACAACCCAAAAGAGGACGGTATTGGCTAGTTATCATTCTGTTGTCAGTGCCTACCGGTGCGGTGATTATAAAAGATCGACTACTGAGATATATGGCAAATGTAAATAATTCTCAGCCGAGTTTCACGCGGATGCCATTCCGGAGTGGACGGAGTAGGTGTGCGCTGGAGCGGCGGCCCACTCGTCGGTTTATCGAAGAATGAGATTGTTTGTTTTATTCCGACGCTAATTATATCTCCTTCTCTGTGTCCTTTTTCGTTTTTATTTTTTATAGTCCTTGCAGTTTCACTCCAGACAGATAGCACTGTGGGCAGCCCAGTGACTTTCAAACTGGCGTGTCGCGCACTTCCGCGCTTTGTTATTTTGAAAAAATATTATTTTATGATGAGTGAAAATAATAAATAATAATATTTTCTTTCTCTCACTGTTTATCAAATCTACTAACAAGTTACGCATATATATATAGACATCCTGATTTGATAATAGATCTATAAATTTACAATTGTATAGTGCAGTATAATATAAGCTACTTCTACGTGTAAGTGAGTGATAGGTTCATTATATAGTTTTCGCGTTTTTTTTATATCAAAATTCCACAATACTATGGGACAACACAACTGATATCCGACCAATGAATTGTATTGCGTGCAGTGCTGTCGTAAACAATTTTATGCTTTTTATTTTTTTTTTGTTATACCTTTTACAAAAAGGTAGAAAATAGTGCAAAACATTTTAAAATTTATCGGTCAGATTATTTCGTGTGTAGATCACATAAATAACTTAAATTTAATATTGTATACGTTGTGGGTGTCAACACACTAACATACTTCTTCAAGGCTAAAACAAGTGTTTCGTGAGGATGCGAGAATTTAAAAAAAAAAAAACAGCAGGTTATTAGGAAAAAATATCGCCTGTCCCCAGAATAAGTGGTGGTAAGTTTGAACTCCATTCGGCATTAGGAAATCCGCGAAATTCAGGAGATTTTCATCCATGATGAAAAAAAGCTTGGCGGCTTGCTCGTTTCGTTCTGCGTCACGCGGTGTGACAACCACAGGTCCCCCACACACTAGCATACGTCATCTGAAAACATAGACGTACGTCGATCGTAGAATGAGAAAGACAGAGACGGTGCACGCACGTGCTGGGCGCCGCCAGGAAATCACCGTGCTGGAGCTGGCGCAGCATCAGCGCTATTCAAATGTAACGAGTCTGACGTCTAACCCTGCCTGTGTAATCGCCAGCCTGGCGGCTTACTAGGCATCCTGAAGACATTACTTACAAGCCCAATTATATCGACGCTGCAAAGGCAAAACTTATCTGCTACATTATTAATTTACACTTGAGCAATTGAGCAATTTCAATTGTTAAAATATCTAATCAAATAGCAGTTCAAAAAAAATCGGTTATTGCTATTTAACTAATCAATTCCGACTGACCTTAAGCACGCGATTTCGGAGTAATGCGCTCGCTCATTGTTACCAGCAATATTGCACTAAACGGTCCTGAATAACATTATCATAATGTAATCGAAATGTTAGGGCAAAGTGGGTGCCCCGCGGTTCCGCTCTTATCAATATAGCTATTGTGAGTGAGTTACGATCGTAAGCATGAATCACATGGAATCTGGTGTTGTACTAGAAACGCGTATCCAATGACAATCTTTACTATAAAAAAGGCGATGAAAGCGAATCATGGTCACCACGAGGCCGTGGAATGCCATCGCTGGATCCAAGACGCAGCAACAAGTGATTTTAACGTAGTCCAACCGTCGTAATCGCAATTAATGTACGTTTTTACAACCACGATAGCCAACTTAAAAAAAACCGTTGTAAATCGTCTCGTAGGTTGGTACGCCTGCCTCTCCCATTCATCCGTCTGTCCGGCTATTATGACTGGACCGGAGATGGAATGCCTCCGATTTTTTTTCAATTTCCTACGGATTCCGCGGCTTTGTGGCCCTCCACGTCCCCCTGCATGGTCCTTAGCCATTTAATCAATTCCCAATGAATGATGGACAGCATGACAGGAATGCAGTCGCTTCTCAATGGAGTCTTCGAAGACATGCCTGATATGACACGCATTTTTACCTAAAACAGGTTGTTTTTACATTGAGTTTGTTTTGAAATTTTCCGTTTATATCGATACGAGCAACTGAATTTTTATAACATAGCATTTTTGGTGATATGTATATATGTGTGTGTGTGTGACTGTTAAAAATAAATTTCAATCCCTGAAGACAGCTCCAGAACCAAAACCGAAATGTCGGATAGTTCAAAATACAAAACCTGCGAACACGTTCAATATTATTGGAATATATTTAGTTTGGTGAACGGCGGGGCGCAGGTGCAGGGCGCATCTCCGGTGCTGCGGTTGTCGGAGATCCACTTCCGCCCACCGTCCGACGGTGCTGTCGCTGCGATATTCTAGCCTAGCAGACGAACACTTACAATAATTCACTTTTTATACTTTCTAGATGCTCATGACGCTCGCCGTGTACGAACTTAAACCGGTGGTAAACACGCAAAAATTATTGGTCGGTCGAAAAGATTATTACGTCAGTTCGTGATAAAATATTTAGTAATAATCGTCAATAATCTTGTTTGTACCTCTTCAGTGTGAAACCGCCAAAGGAATTCGCAATTTAATGGCTGTAACTTAACAATTAAATTTTGAATATAGCCAAGTTTATATGATAATAATTTCAAAAATACATACTCCAAGTAGGATTCAAGTCCACACCTTAGGTTCGTACTGAGCTGCTCTACACACGTAGCTATCATATTTATATCGTGCAACACCTTCTACAGTCCAGCACTGCAAGATGGACACACTTTTATTAGTATCTATGCCTAGTGAGAGGGCAGCATGCTATTTAGCACAATCATCATTGTAGAATCATCAATCTGCTTGCATCGATACACTGACATTGCTCGAGGGTGAATCGGGACTCGGCTGACGCCTTGGCCGACCTCCAAGGCAGCAGATCCTCTTCATCCTAATAAGCCGCGCCCATGGCCGCTGGCCGGATCCTCCTGGTGCGCCCCGCATCGCTAATGCTGCCACTCCATATCGGCTCGACTGTACGTGCCCCCCGCCCATCGTAGTCCACGTTCTGCCCCCCCGAGCCGGCCACGTTGGAAGTTTTGTCTCATCGGCCTGATTTGTGGACCGACGGTGGTCTATCATTATAAAAAATAATTTAATTCGTTACTCTTTGTATGTGTTGATTCATAACCAATGCATGCTGTTTGGCAGTGTCTTTTTGGAACTTTAAATTAAAAAAACTATACCAACATTAAATAATTTAAAAAAAAAACAACATTGCACTGCGTCATTTGAGCAAAGTTTTTCCAACGTTAAAGTGTTAAAATAATCTCCGTAGAAAAATATTATGTTACCTAGCAATGATGTGATTTGAATTCAAAATATGTATAATTCATCTTGTGTGCGTATATTATCATAGCGCTTTCTGTATATTTTAAAGAAAATCTCGTTCAAAAGCTTTATAAGTTGTATTATGAAATTATATTATATAACAAGGAATTTAATAATAAGTTGCTTAGACCACGCTACACTTATATTGTATATCATGGTTTGGATGCTATCAATATTGAATATAATACTATTAATACCACAAATAATGTTCTATATATAATTCCATTCAACTCTGAAACGTGCATTAATTCTGTTAATCGGCAATATAGGACATTCAACTTTTAGTTAAAGCAGTCTAATTTATAAATAATTAAAAGTTAAATCCGAGCGGCTACACGTGGACGAGTCTATTTTCGCCATGATCCATCCGCGGGACGCGCATTGATATCCGCGCCGGAAGCGGGCCCGGCCGGCGCCGCCTTCCACATGCTGGGGGCAATCTGCGATCCCGTAAAGCACTTCCGGCCCGGCCCTGCACCCGGGACGGTCTATTTCGAAATATCCGCTTCCGGCCCGCCCGGAGCGCGCATCCGACGCTATCACGCTGCCTATATTAATATTTTTTTTCTTCTATATACTGTTGAGACGGCTGAAGGTGTGTTGGATTATTGCGTGTACTGTTATGCTAAAATAGAAACACAGAGAATTGGATTCGCATCTAAAACTGTACGACCGATGAGCATCTGTTGTGAACGGTGTTCTCTAATGTTTTATATCAGCGGCGGTCCAGAGGTGTCGTCCTCCCCGGCCGCCGTTGTGCCGACCGAAATACCTGCCGCACTATTCTAGCTCGGCCCCATTCAGCGTGGATCTCTGGCGATTGGCTTGGCCAGAGCTCGAAAACATTACGGATGATGTCTTTGCATGTTTTTCGGCGACCGTTGTCAAAATTAATATTAGCTTCTTTGATGCTATGCTGCTCTTGTTGAGATGGTCTCAAACATAGGGACACCAATGGAAAAAAAAGTTAATTTATTTTTCTTTTGTTTCCTACACTGAGGCAACAAATATATATATATATATCTACATATATAGTCTTTTTTAATTCATGTTCTTCCGTGTACCTCGTAAATACAGTTTCATATTTAATTTTAGATAGCATTTATGGACAAGGCGAGTGTTTCTGATTTATAGTCTAAATATAGCGTAGCAGAGAAATATACTATAACGTCACTGTATCGTCCAAAAAACTTCTGTGCGATATTTTTGTTTTCAAATATAAATTATAATTCATATTTTGTCTAGTATCGTTTTCATGTTGTTCGCTGATGACAAGTCAGTTTTCTTTTGACTCCGGTGATTTCTTCAGTCTGTACACCGTGCAAAAGTCTAAAATTCAGTAATTTTTATTTTTCCTGATGCAATTCAATTTCCGCGTGTGTTGCCACAAGAATGGCTGGCCATCTGCGAGGTGGGCCGCCGGTCGGATGTTTACTTCCTAAAATACCTCTTCGGACGGAAGCGAGCCGGTACGAGGAGATTCTCCGTCAGACCCGCGCCTGTTTACCTCGACCGGGTCCCCAGACACTCCTCACTCTGAAATTAACCCGCCGTCGTCATTAAGCATCACAACTGTCTTTGCACTGCAAAAATTATTTAAAACAACAATTATTTAATGGAACTAGTATTTATTTTGTAATACTCCATTTTATTATAACAAAATAAAACCAAGTGGTTTTGGAGACTACGTTCTTTCGCCGAACACGGCATCTTCAATACTAGAAGCAAACTAGAAGTTTTGAAGATGCCGTGTTCGGCGAAAGAGCTCTCGCTACAAATGAAATAAACGTAGTCCTCAAAACTACTTGGTTTTATTTTAATATAACAACAATTATACTATAGTATAGAAATTTCTAACAAAACCCCACATTGTATATATATTTTTTGCGAAATCACTTTATTCTGAGAAATAAGTCGATCCCAATCGTTTTATCACAATAATTAATGTTTGCGGCCAATTGTGATTACATACATTAGCCATGGCGCCACATTTTATTACTTTGCATTTCTATATTTATCACCGTAAATTTTTTACTATAGCAAACCCCCATATATATATATATATATATTTTAATTGGTATTTTTACGTATACATATAGTAATCTATAATTTTCAATAATGCTATTCAGAATAACGTGTGCGTATTGGAGAAGCATTAAATCTCATTATAATATTGCTAATTGTAACAAATATACTATAATAAAATTTTATAGCTTAAGCACGAAAAGTTTTCACACGCCTCCATTTTACTTAACCTTTAAGATTTCAGGCGCTCTCTGTGATTACTTCCTAAGTCGATTACAACACTCCAAAAATAATTCAGCGATTTAGCAAGAAAACGTGGTCCACACAACATAACTAATGGCATACAATAATTATATTTTTAAAATCTAACGATTTTCCTCGCCAGTATTTTAAAAATTCGTTACGTTTTCCTTGTTTTTATTACATAAATATCATTTCCCTAATCGGCGCGTCGCTCGTTTGTCAATGTCCAGAATTCTCCGCGGGTCTTCAGCGATAAATTTCGCAGGACAATAGCTTCACACGGCCCACGGGCGGCTCCGCTCCACCCGTGACTCCGGGACTAACGCACACGTGTGACTTGGATAGTAATATGTATAAAATGTGCACTTATCATGAAATTATCGCTCCTATGATCGACTATCTACATGACTTTATTTTCCCCCACAAACAGTGAAAGAGAGAAAAAAATTAAATTTATTTTTCTCCAACTTTTTAGCGGTATTAATAGAATCGGTCTTACCATCCCTCTTACGGATACATCTCAATGAATTTAAATTGACGTCTCGCACTCATATTATTTGGATCACTACATATTCGTAATTATAATATAATAACAAAATACATTAAATATAATCGTAGGTTTAAGGAGCCCTTGTTAAGAGATGATTTGGTGTCTTGGGTGTTGAAATGCTTCGAGCTATCCCGAGCTGGAACTTCAGGAGTTTTACTACTATGAAATTCATCAATCTGGTACCAGAGAGCATCTCGCCCAGGTACGCTCAAATACAAATGAGCAGCAGGAAACGACACAAACAAAAGCGGGGACTGAAACGTCGGAGATCAGAAAATCATATGATAATTGATTTTATATTTTACTCCACTCTAGGTGTTCGGTGTCTTGCATCTACCATAGTCATCGCACCGTCAATATATATTTTTTAAATTGTCTTACATTTGATCTCTGGGTGACACCACTCACTAATTGATTTTTTTTTTCATCGTGTTTTCTTTCAGTAACTATCATGTTGTAATCTTGAATAGCAGTGGTCCCACGTTTGGTTCCTGAGAGACACCACTCTTGCTAGTCAATATTGAAGTCTCACGTCGACGTGTACAGTCAATAGATACACAAAGCATACAGTTACAGTGTTCTTGGGAGAGAAATGTCCCATTGCGCGGTGTGGGCCGCGGCCGTGGGAAGCGCCCCGCGCAGCTCGCGGCTGCGTGTCGCAAGAAACGCGCCGCGCTGGTGTTTTATTCCCAACGCTAGCATTTCTTCGAGTGTTCTTCCGAGCACTCGCCGGCGCCTGGAAAGTGCGACTGCCAGAAGATGCTAAAAATGATGGTCAAGCGAACATTCCATGAGCCGAAGAAAGTCGATTTTATTCGGAAATATAAAAAATACTCAGATGTCTGGTATTGTAATATTGAATCCGGATAAATTTCACCTAAAGCACACGAGTTCAGAAAATCGAATTGATATTAGCTCTCGTGAACGCCGTGGTATTTATGCGTCTAACATCGATCGCTTCCGACCGCTTTCTCACGCACCCAACTTATGCCCCCGAGTTTAACAGAGTGCGGTAGTCGGTTGTCTACTTGTTCAGATTATCCGAAACGGGGGTCTCCCGTGCTGGAGCTCCAACCCAACTCCTCGATGGGCCCTCCGCCGGCGTTGCCCCGAGCTGCAGCTGAATGGCCCGCTTCTGGCGGCAGCTGTAATGAATGATTCGCCTCCATTAATGTATTTCCATCCCAGGGCCTACTCAACCGGCGGTCTTCGACTTTATTTTCTAAACTAATTTTTTATCACAATTTTGAAAACTTCTGCAATTCTCAGATATATCCTTTGTATTCAAAGATCACATATTCTCTGTCAATTTTTATTAATAACCTCTTCTTCTCCATATCAGCTTCTCACGCTGATTATTTAGTCTCCGATGGTTACTCTGGCCACGGCAAAATTCAAATATAACAGATGTTTAATTTGATATGTATGTTTTTAAGTGCAATCACCAGTGAATTCATGCTTCAGATTACAGACTCAGACTCAAAAAAAATTTTAAGGAAATGATTTTGAGTCTACATTTCTGGAAACTCAAAAAAACTTTTTCGTAACGGTGAAAGTGTCTCGGGAATAATTTAATATTCACAAACAAACACCTCCTTTTTGCTAATAATAATATTATGAAGTCTTCACCGATATGAAAAAAATCGGGCGTTCTTGGAAAAATAGTTGAGTTAAACATGAGGCTACTTTCATTTTCAACTTCTGAAATGTCGGTCACATATTTACCTGAAATCATCTAAAAGTATTGACTTAGTCGACATACATAACTTATAGGTGTTTTCTGGCAACGGTTTTCAATTCCTGGCGCCTAGAACCAAGAGAAGCGTTCGTCTAATTCCGTCCCTCGTCGTCTATATTCGGCTCTCGAAGCACGGGACTCCTCCTCCGATCGTTGTTTTAAATCACTAACGAAGTTTTCAATAATACTCCCTGGACGCGCCGCGCCTTGCTGACGGGAAGCGGACGACTGCGACGTCATCTAGTTTATCGCTTCACCTTTTGCTGTAACTGCAGCACATACTAGCAATTAATGAAATAATGGCTTTAGTATATAAAGTTCAGTACAAAAATTTATATATGAATTTAAAAACTACTGCAATGAAATGTGTATATATTGCTTGTTACATATTGAACTGTATGTCTTAATAGAGTTAACTACTTCTTCAAGTGCCTCTCCTTAGAAGAGGTTGGTGACCATCTCACTGAACATGTTTATCTATTTAGTGGGCCTCCATAAGTAAAATTTAATGCACAAAACCAGGATATGCCCATTTCTTAAAAGTACATCAAATTTCGTATCAATGTATCAACCATTTCGGTTATTTACACTAAAGTATATTTAAAACACAAATATTTTATTGTTTTACATTTTTTCATCGTAATTTTCACCAAAAAGTTACACGACATTCTCGTTTTTCACGAATTTTCAGTACAATACGTAATTTTCGTGATATATTGGGTATATTTCACAGCAGCCGTACAAACAGAAAAGCGGTGTATTTCCTTTGAAAGTCACAAAATGAAAAACGCAAATTTTAGTTTTGAATTAGTGTTTATTGATTTTATATTTGCACGGCCCGCACACCGATGATGTTTATATTCAATAAATAAAACTGCCTGCTTAGATTTTGAACTCGCTGTTGCGCTGCCTGGCGTATATATTTTTCCGACGTTTCGCTTTCCCCCCGTGCTCGGGCGATCTTCAGGGGTTAATGAAACCGAAATAATTATTAAAGACTGCGAAAACTTACGAGCATGTCTAAGTTTCTCGAAAGCTGTCCAGCTCTCGGTGCAGGCTCCTCGTCGAGGAAGAGCCGGGGGCCCTCCGCACTGGCGACGTGCTCGACGGTCACGCACCGAGCGCGGCTCCTCGGCGCCAACGGAAGCCCGGCGTCTTCGTGGGAACGACCGGGGTGGGCCACGCTCCGGGGGACACCCGTCGGGGCCGGCTACTAACATTCGAATTAATAAAAATAACAATTTTATTCATGTAACAAATGAAAAAATCGATACTTAAATCATTTGCAAACTGTCACGGTTAATATGTATGGGTCGTTTTCAGCGCACCCCGGTCTACCTTCCCCTTTTTTTTTTAGGATCCTCTTTGATGGTGAGTGAAAAACTATTATCTGTGCCTCGTCCAAGTCTACGTAGTTTTACAAACCGAGTAAGACGTTGAGATAATCGGTTTACTGTGCAATACACTTATGTCTATTTTGTGGATTGAACGTCAATATTGATTGGCCTGGGCACATTGGTTCGTGTGTAGATTATGATTGTTAAAAATTCTCGATTTATAGAGGTGAGATATTTTTTTCTATTAATCATTTTCTATGTGTGAAAAAATATGCCTAATCATATTAGTAACCTAAATTAACACTTGTTTTTTTTTTACGTTTTTTTTTTATTTAAAGAAAAAACCATGCATTTTGGAACAGCATATATAAATATTTGTCAATTATTTTCTATAATAAAATGTGAGTACTATATTGCGGTTTGCGTGCGTTCGGCGCCCCTCGGTCGTAAAGCAGGTTGTGCTGGGTGGGTAAGGTGCAGGCAGGGGTGGCAGGCGAAGGTGTTTCCGGGCGCCTGCGACCCCTCGGAGGCCGCGCACGGCGCACCTGCGCGCTCCCACGGGGCGGCGCGGCGCGCGGTTCCGGGCCCCGGGCCTCCATTCATGCCCCCCCCGCGACATTTCCGGCCCCCTCCCTGATTGGCCCCGTCCGTGAATGGAACGCGGCCGCTCAATGGAATAACTGAACGGCGCGCGACTGAATGGAATGGTTAGACGCTCACGGAACTGCCCCCCCTCCTTAATGTACAGGATGATTCGCATAAGCTTGCTAATGTTATTTTTTTTTTTATTATTATTTATTAAGAGTTTAAAAAGCACACACCTACTATGTATAAAAAAAAAAAAACAACAGGGGTAGATATTAAATTATTATACTTTTTCAAGTCTCGTGTCGTTGTTGCATTTGTGTACATAAAATCTTCTTTTCCTGATATATTTACTAGACGTATACTGTTAAATATTTTTTTGTGGGGTGAGCTGTTGTTTTGAAGTCTTAATACGCTATCCACACACATTATTTTTTACTGTTGCCCTTTACACAAATCATGGATAATAATTATTGTTGTAGATTTGGGATACTGTGTAATAGTGTCGGTGTTCTATTATCGATATCGATAAGTCCAGAAAACATAAAACGTTATTTGTACGATTTTTTTGTGATTTCTATATATACAATGAATCAAACTGTTTCTAGTCAATTGCTAATCTTCATTTTTGAAACATTAGAGTTAGAGCATCCGAATAATCTATGTTTTTGATAAATTACTCGTGAAAAAAGACCATACGTGCATGAATACTTGAATGGTTCGTGAATCATCCTGTATACGTGCTCTTGTTTAATTGCTGTAAAGATAATTTGTGTTTTTAAGTTTGATTGTCTACAAAGCATGAGGGTACTTACGCACAGAACGAGTACAGCGTGATTATACTTTACGGATGGGCTGGCACGTCTTGTTTATAACATCATTTTTATGTTGCTTCGTTTATGAATGGGAGACGCTCTCAGTGTAAGTCAAGATCTGAAAATAACACGCGATTACGCGCGTGGCTACATTTCTGTATTCTCACTTATAACTGTTGTTTTTTTTTATGTACACTTATACATTATTTCGCATTGTTGCTGTCTTAAGTGTCCAGGCTTCAACTCTATGAAGAAGAACTGTGACAACATAACATTAGGTGAATCTCCAACGAGTTTCCAATGTTATATCTCTGGCACGTAATACTTTTCTTGGGTTACCAACCTTCCTCTGAGGAGCGACACATGACGAAGAATAATATATTATTTTAATTTTTTATCGTGAATCTATACACCAAATTATGAATAAGAAGCGTTATGTTCACCTATTAGGCTTTATTATCTGTTATTAGTATATTTCGGTTGTTACTTCTCTTAGTACATATGCACACATGTGTGTCTTGCTGCTAAAGTAACAGCATGCTGCTTCTCTCGAAAACTTGAACATAATGCAACAGTTTATAAGTAATAAGTGCTTTGGGCGCAATGAACTGGATAGCAGCAGTGAACTGAGACCACTGGAGGGTTTTCTCGGAGGAGACCAGAACCCACCACGGGTTTGACAATAATGAATACAGATAAATGTCTATCTGTGGATACAAAAATCAATTTGTAAAGCCATAGTAAAGCATTTATATTATTTAAGCTTCAAATGTAATCTCGGTGTAAATGCAAATTGAAAACAAATATTTTATAGAAATTTATCTTTTGGTACGTTTTTACACCGTTTAAAATTATTATCCAATGCCACAACATAAAAAACTCATTATTTTTTATAGCTGTTTGGTTTTTTTTTTTATTTAAACTGTTGAATACTATAAAATATACAACAAAAAAAAACTACACGCAATTAGTTGCTCACTCTTGTAGAATAAAACGTTTTCCGTAATGGAAAAAAACAAATTGCCTGCTTTGCATCCAAACATCGCACAACAGCCCAGCAGTGGTACTATTTCTGTAGTCGTGGTTGGTTTTTTGCCGGTAGATTTATCGACGCTGTATCGCAATTAACGCAAGTTGGCTATGGTAGTCCACATACATATAAAATATATATATATCACTCGTAGAAATCTTCTAGTGACAAGGAGAATAGTCAAACCGTGCCTAATTAAGGCAATGGTGTCTGATTCGAACGTGCCTCCACCATAAATAAAATTAACTGCCTAGAAAATCGGGAAGTTACCCTAACGTATACCGTTTTAAGTTTTCTCGATCGTGTAACCGTGAATCTTGTATTGAGTGATATAAGTAGAGCGCTAAACTTTAGCTGTAGAGAAATTCAGTGATTATACACGAAAACCCGTAAAACCCATAAACTAAGAAATATAATATGTCTCAAAGTTGTAAAAAATTCTCGATGACGAAAACAAGATTTTATATTTCAAAAATCTTAATTTATCGACTGCTAGAACCTAAAACAAGCACGATACAAAAGATATCACATTCATTTAAAATGCATCGTTGTCTAATAGCCATCGCAGCTACTTAGTAATCACGATCAAAGTGTTTTTCATTTCTCTAAAACTCTCCTTTGTATAGGTTTTCTTACACTTAAGACCGTAAATGACGTAGATCTGACAAACCAAAACACAGTCGCAGTGGACTCTAATCACTTTAAAACCGCTTGCGAAAAAAACTCCCCATTAATATTATTTCTTTATCAACATCTAATTCAATATTTTTGGGTAGTGATTAAATGCAAAAAATAGCTTCAAAATGAAGCCTAGGCATTATTACTTCGTCTGTATTAAATCGAAGCTAAATCACACGCTAGACGCATAGAGTTCTGCAATGCACACAAAAACACGTCAGAACTTCCAAAGAATCCACTGTGCGGCGTGTGAAATACCTGCGGGGCCGAGGCGAGCCATCTGCCCGGCCTGACTTCAAAGCCGGGCTGGTCCTCTGGCTTCTCTCAGACGTAATTGGTCCATCCAGCCCGACAGCAGACTCTGACGCCTGCGTCTGCACTTCGCCAAAGCCATGCCTACGCGTCGATTGTCCTTAAAAAAATCACACTTATAGTATAAAATTGTTTCCTCATCAAATTTATGGGAATTTTATGAAAGTGGAAAGTCATAAGAAGAAGAAGCAGATAAGCAAATGCTTTATAACGATTAGAGGGGTTGTGTCTGGTGTTCACCTTTTAAATGATTTTTTCCTATACATGTGAACACAAGACTTGGAATGTGTAAAATGTATACATATTTTACTAAAAAAAATACTCTTCATTCGTAACAAGGTGGTTTTTTTTAAAGAAGGTGTTACTTTATAAAGTATATATTTAAATTAAATAGCAAATTATTATTCATTTTATTTCTGCTGATGTGGTAAATATGTCAACGTATATTTCTGTAATTACTAAGTCGTCTAGTGGCCCAGTGGTTAGCAAATCTATTTAACAATAGATTACTTAAAAAGTCTTAAAAGGGAAAGTCAACCCCTTACAAGAAAATAAAACCCTCTTTCATACTTGTTTTTTTATGATTTCATTTTATATTAACAAGATAAATATTTCTGATTGCTACGAACATCATGAACATTATGTCTACTTGCGTAGTCCTACGTGTAAAGTGGTGTTATCTGAGCTTGGATGTCTCCTGCTCAAAGAATTTATACTTAAAACTCTAGCAGTTTCTTTTTCTTGCCTATAAACAGTAGTTTTAACCCCCCACCTTTAAACTTTGACAGGGCGTGCAAAGTGGCGCTCACTTCAAAGCCTCGATTCCTCCCGCATCCACTCTCGTCCTTTGATCCGGAATCACTTAAAAACTGTATTTTTAACGGAGCATCTCTCGAGACTCCCTTGGTGTTTCCCATGGACCAACCCAAACACTGCCCGTCTTTCCAAATAAACAAGCGCGCGGAAGGAGGAGCATTTAAAAATATCCATCAAATAAATTAACGAATTAACTGAATTATCGACTCGGCGGCCGCGGCTCTGGGCTCGGTCCCAGGGTAATTTATAAAAATAGCGACCCCACCCTCCCCCCGCCCGTTTAATTACCGCGGGGGGGGGGGGGGCGAGGGGCACTTCCGGCGGCCCCGGGGCTCCTTAATTGCTTCATTATTCGAAGTTCAACCCGGCGTCGGGAGCCGCTTGGTGCCCGTCTTCTGCTGCGCCTCCGGGGCTCGGATGCATTTTATAGTAAACGGATCGATGCGACGTCTGCTGGACAGTGCTTCATGTTTGACTGAAAAATAAATTTTAATCATGAATAACAAATCGTTAAAAATATCTCTTTGAAGCTTTGATTCGGCAGCTTTTGGTCGATCAATTAAATATGCGTACATAATCACATGCAGTGAATTATAAATGCATCGTCTTTGAATTATGTGGAGACAAGGTGTGTGCTTCATTTTGTTATTACGTATTTAAAATTTATACACACAAATGCAAACACACGCACGCACACATAGCGTAGCGCCGGCAGCGCTTTATATGTAATTTTTTTTTTTTTTTTTCGATGAAATTATAGAAAAATATTGGAAGAGGCATTAAGTGTAGTTTAGAGTATCTGAATCGCTATTATCGTCAATTTTATATTAAAAAGTCCAAGAAGCATGTCACGCGGGCGGTTATTTCATGGTCCCGAGCCCAAACGAACGGCCGCTTTCTTTTTTGAAATCGCGCTCGCCTTTTCCTCGCTCCCGGCTGGCGCGGGCGCCGAACAATGACACAGTATCAGCGCCTCGCATCTGGATGCATTATTTAAATAGGGCCTCCATCAGCGCGGGCCGCGGCGCGTGAGCCGAAGAAAGCCAAAAGCGGAAACGGACGCCCACGCGACGCGCTCGCCGGCCATGCCAGCTCTCCGAACCAGTGGCCACGACCAGATACTGTACTGTACCCCCCCCCCCCCGCCCCTCCCGAACCTAAGACCCGCCACAATTTTATAATTCATCAATCTTTTCGATAAATACGTGATCGAGCCTCGCCGATATATAATGGCTTGTTTTTGCGCGTGCAATTCAACAGGAGATTTCTTGAGGTATTTCGATGGCGAGTCGTAATGCGCACGTATAGAGGACAGAACCACAGAATATGTTATCGCTCTTGTATGGTGTCTGGGTAATGAGCAGAAAGGTTAATAACAAGCAAATTTTCCTTATGGAATCTAGAAAAATTTACCGCAACCATAAATAACACCTTCTGTGGGCCTCCATCTTGGAATAAAGATATCAGTGTGTTGGCAGATGGTTTCCTCATTTTGGTAGTTTGTATATTTATTTTGCCTCCCTGGTCTTGTGGGCCTGAAGAGAAGATGCTCGTGACTGGAATGGCAATGTTTGTCCTGCGTCTATCTAATGCGTTTGTTGAATTTTCCTTGCATAGTTCATCATCTAATTCTAAGATGCGAAAAGTATTAGCGAGATTACTTTACAAACCCAAATCCCAAAGTAAAATATGAGAGTTCAACTTTAGATCTTATATCGTTTTTTGTAGTTTCTTGGGTGTGATATGGATGTATCGAATGACAATGTATTGATGATTCCATTAGCCACACACGCTAACTTCTCCAGTAACAGACAAAAAATAGTTTTTTTGGGTGCCTTGAAAAGTAGCTAAAAATAAAATACGAGCGTTGTGTAGCCGTGGGTTCAAATATCAATACGGTGCATGCTGACGTCATAAATTTAAAAAAATAATAAAACAAGTTATTTTTACAATGCTCCGTACGTATGCAATTAATTCTGGAAAAAACCGGAATAAAGGTTGGCATCTTCGCTTCAAGTGCACACAACGAGACGCGCCACAATGGGCGTATAAAATTTATATCACATCCCGCGCCGCAGACGATGGCTCCTTTGAATTTTTCCCCCGGCCCGGCGAGGCCTCTCGGCTAATTGCCGTTTTTATATCCGCCATGGGAAAGCCGCGGCTTGCACGACCCATTCTCTGTTTCGGTAATGACCTGCGCCCGGGTACATTGACGCTGACCCCTCCGCGCCGCGTTTTGCGTTTTCGCAGTCATCTTCTCCGACCTCATATTTCAACTCCAGCTGTCGCTAAATGTTAGTATCAAAGAAGAGCAGACACCGCAGCTGATCTGCACTTCATAATTACATATGGTGGTTGTTTTCGTTGTCCGATTTGTGGTACAAATAATTTTGATAAAGGAGGTGACATATAATGCTACCTTCCATTGCAGATAACACGCATAAATAATGTACCTAACTTTCGGATATATTATTGTGTTCTTTTAGGTATACTAAAATGCCTTTATAAACTCTAATGCCAGGGAAGAAGAAGGCTCCCAATTTTGTGTTTTTGGAATCATATTTATTAAACTGAACATTGAGATTCTTTTGGCTTCTCGTCCTGGGGGGTAAGAGAGGAGATGGCTCCCATTTAATATTGTTTTTGTGTTTGAATGATCCTTGTGACCGTTGTTTGACTTGTGCAATCGAGAACCGCACCATCGCCTTGCGGTCGAGTGAGCGAACTGCGGTCTAGCACCGCGAAACCTGCGTCGTGAGGCTCGAGGTGAAGACCGATGAGTTTAACTCTAACCGTGTTTTGCAGTCAGTCTATTTATCTCATACTCTTACCATTCTCCGCTTTTAACAATACTGTTATATAAGCTTAAAAGTTATGCTATAATACAAAGCAGACTAATACATGAAAGTCTAATTTAAGTAGACTTGGTTAATGGGCGGTCCTGGAATACGAAAAATATTATTAAGATCTATACGCATTTGTGTAGTTTCGTTCACAAATTGCTTTAGAGTACTCAGAACAGATATCGATAGGTCTAGTAACTCTATTAGTAAACGATGCTTGAAAGTTTTATGAATCGCTTACAGAGTGGTTCAAAGCGGGAAAAACCACCTAGTGTGTCTAGAAGTACTAGTGCGTCACGAATGTCAAATCTTGTATCTCAAACTTTTTAATCATTATCGTTACTATATGTCACACGGTTCGACTAATTTATTCAATAAACTCGCGCCAACCTGGTAACGTAACAGCACCTCGTGAATCATAACATTAACCAATTGTAAATTTAATGAAGATATTTTAATAATTTAAAAAATATATCAATTGTAACCTGCTTTGATCGGGGAGGGAAATTGTGCCAAGATCGACTCCCTTTTTTCTTAACTAATCTCAATATATCTTGTTACAGTACTCTGCCATCAGGATAGGCCCCGTAGTGAAGCGGGACGTCATGAAGGCGTCGGCCATGTTGGAGCACGAGTCGCAGTACGCCGTGATCCTGGCCTTCGACGTGAAGGTGGAAAAGGATGCGCAGGAGATGGCGGACTCGCTGGGGGTGACTATCTTCAAGGCGGATATCATCTACCACCTGTTCGACAAGTTCATGGAGCACAGGAACCAGCTGAAGCTGAGGAAGAGGGAGGAATTCAAGCACATCGCTGTGTTCCCCTGTAAACTTAAAGTACGTTGATCGTCCAAATCCACCTTTATTTATGCTTTCAAAATAAATGTCAAGTTATATCTAATTAGACGGCTGTTTTCTTTTCAATAATTTGTTATTGTTATGAATGTGTTAAAATGACGTCGTTGTGACGTAAAATTCAGTATGTCGGTCTAAAATATTCCCTAAAATATAAAACAGCCAAATTTCAGTTAATCAAAATGAAGCGGGGTTGGATGCCACTTTTTTAATAACTCTTTGTTGGTAAGCTGAGTGTTTTTAGATGAAAACGTCATCTTTTGAAACGACGAGGAAAATCATAAAAATTTAACCCACTCCTTTTGGTTACACGACCAAATTATATATCATCCATATGCCCTCCGTGCATCTACAGTTTAACGAAAAATTACCGATTTTTACATGTATAAAATATGTCTCTTGAAATATTTGGCATCTTACTAACGTTACGTAATTTAAATTACTTTAATTTAGCAGTTTTATCTCACTAAAGCGTAAATTTGTATTCACGTATTGTTTCTCTCTGTAGATTTTGCCTCAGTGTATCTTCAAGTCCCGTGATCCGATTGTCATCGGCGTCGTAGTGGAAGCCGGCATCATCAAAGACGGAACCCCCATCTGCGTGCCCAGCAAAGAGGTAAGCTTATTCTTCACAGCAGACTTCCTCGAGATATCACCATCACCGCGGAGGAGTCTTGCCAGAGCAGTTCCACAGGAGACCGGGCATATTGAGACTGCTATTTTCTGACGCATAATTTGTTTCGGATTTCGGAAATCGGATTGTCTGTAGTGTAATCGAGCCGCACTCCGCCTATCGAAATGGACGGCGGCGACATGATCTATCGGGTAATACGATTCTTTAGACTTCCAGCCCGCAGAGATATCCAGCACTCGCGGCAAATATCAATGACAGGCTATGCATTTAATAGCTACTAAACCTTATGAAGTATTTTTTTTTATTTCAACGAATTCGTATATTTTACTATAAACATTCACCTAAGTGTTACTTAACTATTATGTAACTTTGACCTGCTTTCTTACTCAGGTTAAGTGAATTGAAAGGTTTATGTGTACTTCCGCGTGAGTTATATTTAGGTGTTGTACACATAACTTATGATCTTGAACAGTGATATGAAATTTAATAAAAATATGTAGTTTTACCATTTTAATTATATGAAATCGATTATTTGCTATGGATAGGTTATCGTGAGAGCCGATGTTGTCCGCCTGCTGCCGCGGATCTATTACATATTATCTGTATCGTAGAACCGCCGTGTGCGCCAGAGAACTACGCTCGTCTTGCAAAATCAACAATCCTCCAATAAATTAACAGATTACAGTGACGCATAATTTAAAATATGTACTTCATATTTATTGTTAGTCAATTGTGTCGAACCTATAATATATTTGATAGAAAGCTGGCGATTTGCACGTCAGGACTTTCAGTCCCGTTTGAATGTCTTCTTCTACAGTATAACTGCTGTGGAATTCTAAAGAACAATAATGCAGCAAAAAAGTTCTGGTGAGGATCCAAGTATCCGCAGTCAGATGATCTGGGCAATATCAGAATATAAAATAACATATGTACTGCTGATTATATTTAAACTTGAATTTTATAGCTCTCTTTTTTATAGTAAAAATAATTGTTAGCGTCATTTTAATGTGACTTGATTTCGGTCATTCCACAATTGGTAATAAATTTTAATTTCCATCCCGAGCCGTTGCACGCTCGCGCATCTAAATTTATGTGCGCTACAAGCAAGCAGCCGTGCACTCTCTCATGAATGAAACTCGGTTGTGAATGCAGCGGGGTGGAAGGGGGAGAAGGGGGGGGGACTGCAAGGGGAGAGCGGGGTGGAGGGACCCGGCTATATATATACCCCGCGGCTCGCGAGACCTGCCAATATGAGATACTGGCCGCGAGTCGCGATCGCCCCGGCCGCCGCGCCGTTACTTATTCATGCTAATTACGGCGTTATGAGTTGAGCTCACTACGCGCGCAGCCCCGCAACTGACGAGCGAATCGCGTCTTGTGTAGCGCTGTGAGCAATCTGTTGATCGGTCGATGCAATCTGTCGGCCGGTTGTCAGTCGTTTTGCCACTTGTCCGAGACCTTGGCAATACTCTGCCTACAATGTTACCGACCTGTCGGGAAAAATGTTTTATTCTATTGTATACAAAATATGAAAATAAAAACGCGAAGCGGGTATAGCAACTCTACAGGCTTGTAGTCGTATATACAGACATAAAGTCAAAACCGCCACCTTTGATAAATCATAACAATCAGTTGTATTATCTACACAATTAGGTTTTACGTGTTGATGTGATTTCATCGGTTACCGTTGATTAGTATTTCAGAAATCGAACATTTGTGTCATGATACTGACATTGCTATGCTTAATCATGGTAAATAATATTATACAATCTAAAGGAATTGTAAATACTATGTTTTGTAAGTTATCTGTTACATTAGATAATAGTGTAATATAAATCTAACAGCGTGCCCAAATGTCAGAATGCAGCTCTGACGGGCAGGCGATGCACCGCGTAGGTGTTCGGTGAATTCTCTCCGGTGTCCGAGTATTGTTAGCTGAGGCGTCTTCACACCCGTGGGATGATTTAATAACCTGGCGTGAAAAAGCAGTCCAGCCTCTCGAGGAAGCTGGTTAGCGCCCGCGTCCCCGGGCCGCCGCCCACTCGCGGCACACTGCACTCACGCCGCGTCACGCGCCACACCTCCGCACGCGGCCGCACGCATGGGCGTTGTGTAACACCCGGTCTGGGCCCTCGTATAACGCGGCGCTCGTTCAACGCGATCTTATTTAAGTGATGTGTTTATATTTGATTATTTTTGAAATACGTAATTTTTCAAACTGCTTGCTAGAGTTTGGGTCCACCGCACGCCACTGTTAGATTGCTTCCGCCAGCGGTGTCGCGGCGTTGTGTGGCCTGGGCTTGAAGATGTGCCCCGGCTTGTAATTAAAAGTTACCTGCGCGCGCGTCACTTCCGCTCCGGCGATCTCTCCTCGCCGCCCCCGGCCGGCGCCCCCGCCGCGCCCACTGCCCCGGCCGGCGCGCTCACCGGAGCAGAGTTTGTTTTAGATTTCGTAATTCAGAACTGTCAACCGACACGATTGCATTATTTCCCGTGTTCGGCATCACGGGACGTCACTCTGAAGAATTCATTTGAATTAGATATTTTGTTGAACAAGAATTTTTTTTAATATATCTTCACAAGTGTACGTTTAGCACTCTGTGTTTTATGTGTATTTTCAAAATGAAATAATATCTAAATGAACTTTTCGATAAGACTGCTGTTGAACTAAATAATATTTTTTTTATATATAATGATAAAAGTACCTTCGTATTTTGTCTTCACATTGAGTTTATTAAAATTATTTGCATTACTAGATTCGACCCGATACACTGGGTCATCATCAGATGCTTAACTGTAACGTTTAAGTTGTGAAGAAACGTGAAGACAAAATACAATAGTACTTTTATCATTACAATAATGGATCGTCACGAATCAAATGCCTTGTGCCTCAACAAGATTAAATTAATTAAAATTAATGATATATAATTTATTCAAAAAACTGATATTTTTGATAATATTATAATTGACTTTAAATTCGCAGTCAAAATTTTTAACCTTGTTATTCGAGTTAAAACACAGAAAGTATATCTATGTTACTAATATTTTACAATTGAGACAAAATAATGTTGACAAAAATAAATTTGTTTCATAATGCCATATTTCCGTAGATAATAAGAATTTAATGGAATAGTATAAATGGATAAATATATTAATAGTTTGTTTACATATTTATTTTATCAGTAAACTTACTTATTGCTTTTAAAATTTGAGGTGTTGATAACTATGCAATCAAATGGCACTCAATCCACGTCACTGTGGTGTATCATAAAATGTCACTATTGATTTTACTCGGGGTCAATCCTTACGCGTCCGGTGTAGGTTTCGTTTCCTTTGAAAGTTCTCCTTGTACGTAAAGTATATTTAGAATGTCGAGGTGTCCGTAAACATTCGTTCATTGAAGACTTTCCTCGCCGTGGGCAGGTGGGGGCGACAACCTCTCCAGCCACGGGGGCGGCGGCCGAGGCCCCGCGGCGCCTGAACGCCTCGTGCATGGACTCGGACCGCACCAGCTCGCCACCATAGCCTACCCTGGAAGGGATCCCTTGCCTCAGCGCTAGAGTAGCCCCGACAAAATTCCCTTGCTTGGTATTAAATCGAATAAGTATTGCTTAGTTATTCATAATCCACTTCTCAAATGATGTTAAGTGTGCTAACAATTTTACATGCCGTTATATGCAAGTAATGCGATAAATACGTTACAGACACAAAACTTGAGTATGAAGCTAGTCGTTGGTATGGCGATGAAAACTAGACGCTTATTGCTAAAATTTGACGCCTCGATAATGTCGGTGTTGCCAGAGTGCTGCAAACCCTTATAAAGACCTGACTCATAAACGCATTTCACCTCCAAGAACTGAGGGTAGCTACTCTATTGTTGGCTGTGTCCATGCACGCTGATAGAAAAATTGAAAATGTCAGGTTACTTGGTTATTTAAAAAAAGCTTTGAGGGATATATCACGTAAATATTTTTTAAAGACACAAATATATATTCGATAAAAAAATTATTTAAATACATTTGAACAATACATAGAAACGCTGAAATAAAGTAATATACTATTTTTTAAATGATATTAGGAAAACACGATGTCACTTTATTAATGTTTATCATATGCCTTTGTAGCTTCAATTAAGCATTAATTTATAATATGTGAATGATTTTTTTTAGATATTCTATATCTGAATAATTTCTATACCCAGGTGATACTTATCATAGTACTTTTATACAATCAATATAAATTAAACTGAGCTCGAATTATTATATCACATGTCAGTAAACAGCAGGTATGAATTTTTTCATACCTGATAAAAGCACTAAGAAACATTGCTTTAGATTTGTGGTTTCATATAATAGCTCGTGCAGTCCATCGCTACACGTGTGGAATGCACGCCATTATGTCTATACATCATGTATCTAAATTCCTCGATCCAATTCAGAATCGGAATGTTGCATTGTAATAACTACGCCGGGGCATACCGACTCGGAATCACACACCGCACAATCAGCCCGATTAGTATAATATTATTGCTGTCTTCTCGGAAGATCTGTCCGGGGTATTAGATATTGAAATTGCTGGCTTCGATCGACGTCGTTTTTTCGCCCGCCGGACGTCGAAATCGCGGCAAAAAGCCCGCCATTAAAATGCCCCGACGTCCTCCCGGGCCGTCCGGCTGCCGCGCCGTGCGACAGAGACGCTAATTTCCACCAGGGCCGCGCGCCTGAATTCTTCGCCTAGAATATTATCAGATCCGTCATGGTAATGCATTTTAGCAGGGAGTCGATTGTGTCTTATTTACATTTTCTTTTGAGGAGACGGCGAATTGGGAACGCGAAAAAATGGATGCCTTCTAGATGGACGAGTCAATTCTGTGGGAGCCGCGGAGAAGAATGACTCCGCGCTGCTGATGTGCCGATTTGCAGGCGATTCTGGTAGCTATCTGAATCACTTGTGGAATTAATGGCTGTTGAATAAATACGTGCGTTTTTGCTTTTCGTTGTAGCAACGTTTGGGATGATGTGTCAATTATGATTTGCTTCTAAGCTCAATGGTTAAAATCGTCCTGAGATAACGAAAAGAATTCCATACTAATGGGTTTACCTGTTAAACCCTGGAGAGAAAATCGTTACTAAAAATCGTTTCGAAACTTCAAATGGGGTACTAGCTTATGCATCAATCAAATTTTCACGCCCATTGTTTTATTTATAAGACTTTGATAAAAATATTAATATTTGATAAATAATTTCGGAAGTATTAGCTCTGGAATCGGCCCATTTCTGGGTATTTGTATGTGGTTTGTCATTAAATGTCTAATGGTTTACAGCGGGGATCTAGATTATGACGTGCAAAATTTACCGTTAAATTTCAAATAAATCAATCGTACGCTTTGGGTAGTTGGGTTTCGATAAACCGGTTGCTGTAAGTATTTACGATGTGATTAATTAATAAATAGTGAGATGCTAGTAACTCGAGCGGCGCGGTCCCGTGGCCGTACCTGGCCGCGCGGCCGGCTAATGGCGCACTTCCGGAGCAGCTGCAGCGCCCGCCCCGCATCCGCCGGCCCGCCGCCATGTGCGGCACTGCGGCACTGCGGCACCGCGGCACTGCGTGATCACCCCGCGAGGTGCACACTGGCCTACCTGCATTGCATGCCTCCAATTCGCCACCAACCGCCAGTGTCAACTCTGCAGATCGTGAACTTTAAGCAATTATGGTTTTCTTGTGCTGTTATTTGGATTTGTTGTGATACATTGCTATGCATATAGTTTAGTATATTAATTGCCAGTACAGACTTACATCGGTGTCTTAGGCTTTATTTTCGGGTATATCTACATACTCTCAAATGCATATGTAAAAATGCTATCGACCGGCAGATCGATCAACCCCTGCCCACTGTATGAAACAAACGATCTCTCCCCCAGTAGAATAGATTACAGTCATAAATTTATCTACAGTATTCAAGATAATTTATAATTATATGATAAGCGACAGTGAACCCGCCATATATTCTAATTGGACCGAGTTCTCCGCGTGCTTGGCCGCGCCGCCCACAGCCTGCCCTCCCCCATGGCAAGGCGTCCCTTCGGTCTTGTTGCATCCCCGAGATAAAAATGCAATCACAGCCTTGAATCTATCTTGGGGCTGCCAATGAACATTGCACCCTTAATCTTTCACCTGCTTTTAAAAACTTAATTTGCCACCTTTTTAAATTTAACAAAATAATGTTGAGTCAAAAATATATTAACTAACTTCAAAGATTCGTTATGATAATATAAATATATGACGACACAAAGTTAAATAATTATATTGTAGATGCGCGTCCTTTTAAAACCCTATTACTAGCAGAAACAGTAAGGGTTATTTATAACCATTATATTTGGCTGAAAATATATATAATCAAAGCTTTTAAGTCATTTTTGGAGACCAGGAGTATATATGATTGTTTTTCTTTGGTAAATTTCTTTTTTTCATTTAAATAAGTCTTCTTTGGGACTTGTCATATAATCAATAACGATCACACGTACACCTAATTCACAGCATAAAAAAAATACTATCAATCATAAATTAACTTGTTCGATATGTTCTTACTTCGAATGTCTTCGTTCTCTTGTACCTGCTAAAACTTAATTTGAACGTATCTCTGCACAATACATTACTGTCAATTCGATACGTAAATCGAAACAGTTTTAAATTCCACTAGGTCTTATTTTCCAAGTTTCCAGGTAACAATAAAGATCGCTGTTCCGTATTGTCCCAATAAGGAGTCCGGGTAATCCAGGTAAATGATTGCCTTCTCCACACACGCCGGGCCGCTGCGGGGGCACGCGGCCGCACGCCCTCGTGCCGTGCTCTCAACGTGCCCTCAACTGCGGCCCGCGTTCCTCTCGGGACCTCTAATATGAATCGTATCGCATCCCTTCAATCGAATTGCTTATAAACCCTGAATAAATTGTTTGCTATTCGCCTAAATCGAAGTATGTAGGTTTACTAAGGCAATTTTAAAAGTATATAATTATATACTATACGTAATGGCAGTATCATTTTTTTTTTTTTAATTATTGCACATTTTTATGCGTAGACCATAAATTCATTATTAAGCTTATCGTAATCCTGTATAATATATGTAAAGATTATAAATAAAACACTTTTAAGATTTTAGGTTAATTTAATTGAGCACGACTAGTGTGAAATCGTAAAATCATCTTTTTCAAAGCTTTCACAATTTTAATGGCAAATTTAGACATAGTTTTTCGTTACAAACTTGCACATTAATTCTGCATTTTTTCGTTTTATATTTATTAATATTTCGGAAACGTCCAATTTAGAACCGCTGCTCCGGCCAGGATGTGTGGGACAGTCGCCTATTCTTAGCTGGGCAGGCTTCCTTATAAGATTCGGTTATCGCTGTGGCTCCTAACCTCTTTTCGATTGCTGACCACGTGGCAGCCAAAACATTTAACTGTACCCCCTGATATGAAAATGTAATACGCCCGTCTAGTCAACTAGGTAATAGAAATCAACAAACTCCCTAATAGTGTCCCTCCCTTAACTCCCTCTCGGTCGTGTTTTAATAAAGATTTTAATAAAATTTTAAAAACTGTGCTCAAACCAATAGTTATTTCGAGCAGTTCCCAAAGATCCTGACTGCGACTGTTGGCTGTCCGCTCAGTGGGTTGTCTCGCCGCTGGTGCGCCGGCACGCCACTGGGCGCGTGCCCCAGGCCAGAAGCCGCTGGTCTCCGAGAATGGATGGAATCGTGTTCGATCTAGACGGGAACCCTGATTGAATTCGATTTCTTCAAATAATTGTAGTTTATCAGTGTCACCACGAACGACTAGTGTTAAATATTCTTCTACGCGACTGTTAAGGAAGTTCTTATCGTTTATTTTTTATTCGATCACTTTATATGTATGAATTGAGATAACAATATTTTTTATGAATTCCCAAAACGTTAATGTATGCTAGAATTTAGTATTAATTGCATACTTAAATTGTAGGTTAAGTGCACCTTCATCACTTCAGTTTGTTCAGTGGTTAAGATTGTATATTTACTTGACCACGACGTTCATCAGTTCAATTCCTGCATTAATAGACGAATCTCGTACTGGTTTAATTTAACCCAACCCCTCAATATTTTTAACCGACATGTCATATAACTGCTTCCTACCCTACCTCGTTGGGACATTATTTTTCAAGTTGACCTCACATGGCGCACTGAAGTCGCCTTCTGTGTCGTATTTAGCCCACGTTAATCGAGCTTCGATCAGGATCATTATTTATACTATAAATAATCATAACTTTCTCTACACACAAATAGGATTATTGATTATTCGCAAAGTCTTGCATTAAAACATGCTTACTCGTCTGTTTTATTTATCTCGGGAACTATCCGCGTCCCTAGTGTAAAGGGCGCCCAGTAATAAGTCTATTAGTAGATACAATCTAAATTGAAACTGCTACCATGTTAATAAATATTCACTATCATAGCATTTTAGAGTATCTACTTACTGACACAATGGTCAATCAAAATGATATAACCTTATTTATATCGTCCCAATCGAGACACGATCTGGAAACCTTTTCTCTATAGGAGAGTCCACCCACTCGCCGGATGCTCTACCCGGCGCGCCCCGTCTCCCTCGCACTCGGCGCGCTCTCTCTCCGGCCGGGGCCTTTCATTCAACTCTTGTAATGTTCCCCTCCTTCTCTTTTTCCTCTCGCGAACTGTCTCCGTCTCTCTCGCGGAGCAGTGGAGTGCCGAGAGAATTGCGTGGACGCTAATAACTCTCGTTGTTTAATAGACCAATTATGATACGCTTTTACGAGATATTCTTGCATACATTTCCATACTGGAATTTACACTTTACCTGTTACAAATTGTTACCTACGCCACTGCACTTTTCAACCTTTCAGACTGTGGGTTTTGTATTAATAAGATTTATAACAGCACATAACAATTATGAATGCTCTTGAATGCGGTTATGCCAATGCTCCTAATGCGGTTATTATGCATTTCATTCTGATAGATGCGCGTCCATTTATTCAAGGCGCAAAGTCGTGACTTCTGATTGCAGAGACTTATTTCTAGTATTTTCGCAACTGACTTCGAATGATAGCTCCAGTTGTATAATTTTACTTAACAAACAATTATAGTAATTGAGCGGATCTCGCAAAATGCTGGAGAATAATCTTCCAACTACGGACAATTGGTCTACATTAATCGATATACCTGACCAAATCGACAGATCGATCAAGCTTAAAATGGAGATTTTAATGCTAGCAATAAAAATACATTATAAAATTATATTGTAAATTATTACATCAGTTAGAAATTGAACTGCCCGCACACATGCTTTGTCTCAATATATAGGCGTGTGTGTTTATGAACAAGCTGAAGGGCATAATTATTAGAAGCGCAGTCGCTGAAAATAATATAATTTATTTGTGATTAAAAAAATATTATCTTACTTGTTTGAGTCTTAAATTTGACAAAATTATTAAAAGTTGATAATATTTTTCATTAAACAACGTCATTATCTACACAACTTTTAATTGAGACATAGCAGTGTAGTTCGCCGCCGCTTCTGTAAAAAAAAAATTATTAAACACTTAATATAAAGACCGGAAAAAGCGCGTTGTAGTTAAATGTTTATAATTGGTGCTTACTCTCGATTTCGCACGCGCTCCTCGAGGACTCTCCGCTTGTCCGGCTCCCATTCATCATCAGCAGGTCGTCTCCGCACGACGATGACAGCGCAGTTATTACGAGTACTCCCAATTCACACATCCACACGTGATTCAGAATTGGCGTCACCGATTCATCAGCCGCCCGCGGCCGGCGGCTCTTTGATGGCCCCGTCATTATCCTTCGCCAGCTCGCCTGATGACGTTCTGATAATGGACGCGTCCGAGACGCTAATCTGCCCTATTAATCGCGGAGACTTCCGGCCGCCATTGTGCGCGCGCTCGCGACGATTCGATCCGGGAATATTGCGATGATTGCGAAAAGCATCAAAATTTTATCACCTCCGGTGCTCGCAGTCGTTTTACCGAGTAATTTACGACCGATAGCGCCCTGGTCAGAGCGTTTTCTAGTATATCCGTTTGAATATAATGCAAAGAGCGAACAGGCTCAGAGGAAACAAGCAACAACTCCTAGCCGGGAGTTTACCGATTCGATCCTTGTTTTGATATGCAAGTCCCACACGCTTCTATTTCAGGCCTGCACAATACTATTAAAACTGTTTTGTGCATAAATTATTTTTTATTATGTAGCTTAATTATTTATTTTAGTTTATGTAACATCCTCTAACTGAGTATGCAATTTAGATAAATAGCAAGTTTAAATAGAACTTAAATAACCTGTTTTTTTTGTGAATGCATATTTATTTAGATTGCATTTGTAAAACGAAAAATCAAAATAGGTAAACTGATCGTGCACAAATTTTATAATTTTGGCGAGAATTTTTAACGTCCAGAGTATGTCATCAAAAACGCATATTTTTTCTAGTGTATTTGTATCTACCCCCATAATTATTATCTTAATCAGTGAGGTTTGTTTAAATAATATTCAAAATTTTACACTGAGTAATTATCAAGATGGGTATCTAATAAAAGCCATGCTGATAAAATATAAATCCTTGAAATAACTTGACCTGTTTCCTATTTAATCAGTACAATCTTATTACTTTGATTACGATATAGTCTCGCCGTAACGAACCTTAATTTGGCCCTATTTATCGATGATTTGATGACTGGTTTGTACAAACGAATATTACACAAACCAGGAATATGAATAAGTAGATAGGATCTCTGATTACTCTGGCCACAAACATGGGGCAGGGGGGGCGGCACAGGGCGCGCCCGGGGCTGCTGCAGCCTGAAGGTCGCGGGACCCGTTTGCGAGGGAGGGCCGGGAGGAGCTGGTGCTGGCAGGTGCGCGTGGGAGCTCCGGGGCGCGGGCCCCCTGGCTCCCCGTGTCCTCAACCTGCAGCCTTACATTAAGAATATTTAAATATATATATATAAACCAATGATTTTTTTATGCTTTCTACGGTTATTTCCACTTTAAACCATAAAAAACAGCCAAATAAAAGGGACGCTATTTGCTAGCTGCAAATCGATTGCACGATTTGTTACGACGTGTGTAGAGGGCTTTAAACTCCCTTCCATTAAAACTTCATCTTTTGCTAAGGTTTGCTGAAGTTTAAGTTCTTCCCTCTCTGTTCTTTTGTTGCATCGTTATTACATTATCACTCCATGGAAAAAAAAATAGTTAGTATAAAATTTTAACGAATGCTTTATATAAAAATTCATCTGGAGTGAATGCACGGTTTAATACATTATATCCCCATATGTGCATGCTTTTACAGGACAAACACATATTATCAATACAATGCACTCAAAACCCACTCCGTGAGATTTTATCTGGAGAGATTAAAATAATTTCTTAAGCCGATAAAGCTCCACGCGCCCGTGCAGTGTGGTAATCCCCGACAAGTTTATCGCCTGCGACACGAGACCAGCCGGCGCGGATACACTCCCTCCAAAACTAACAGCACAAACTGAATAAACTAGCTATTTTTATGTTTTTTCAAGCATGTCTTAAAAGCGATATCACAAGTTTGATTTTTTTGAATCAAAATGCCACTCCTCAAGTGCTTACATATGAATCGGTTTTAAAATGATATTGTTGCTGAAGCATCAATTAATAATAATGAATTAACAGATGCATTTATGTTTCTTGTTTGTACTGTGAATATTGAATGAGCTATAGGCTTGCGAAGCCCGTACGGGGGTGGGGTTAGAGTGGGCCCGGCACGCCGCGCGAGGGCGGGCCGCCTCCCTCCCGGCGCGTGTTACAAAATCCCCGCCGTCCTACCTGCAGCCTCACATCACCTGCTGTGCGTAAAAATTGAGATTAACGCAGCGTCGCCTGTTTATCACGTCATGTCCACAGTTTATTCGAAGACCACGCGATCTCGAGTGTCTCCCGGTTGCGGCCCAATCTTCCTGAAAAGGCGCTACTATCTAGTGGCGACAGCGTCTCCGCGAGGCATGCGCTTTACACCTTAGCACAAAAAGCTCTACATTCACATACACGACGTTATGAATGGACCTGATTCAAATCACTCGTCAAGTTAAATTCCAAATTTCATCCCCTATACATTGTAGCACACCAAGATATCACAATGCAAAACATTAACTGGTATACTTATTTTTTTCACATATTTTATATTTATACATATGCCATCCTTTGTCAGAGTGCCTGTGTGGTTTTTTTTTTATTGTTATTTTTGTTAATGCTACCATTAATTTGCAGCACTTTGTATATTATATAGCATGTGCACAATGTCTTTTTGAATATATTTTTAATACAGTAATAACAGTGATTAAAGTTGGCGAAGTAATTTTGAAGAATCAATTATGTACTAATAAGAAATAACTGGACTTTAATGATAGCGATTGAAACGTATACGGCACGTATTATTAGGCCAATCGCCACGAATCGGACGTCGGATGCTGAGTCATGTTTAAATAAGTTATTCTCACCGATCGTTTAATTTTTAATTAATGTCGAATAAATACTTTTAAACAAATTATTTTCGTTAAAATTTACTTTTAGAAATAATGAAAAGGATGAATCTGGAATATTGTTGAAAACCTTTTCTTATGAGGTTATGATCATTTTTGTACTGTTAAATTTTTCGCCTTTTAAGGCCTTCGTTAGACTTAAGTTGAGTTTGAAAACGCCCTTGAAAGGCATATGCGGTCGAAGATAATCGTTATTGCCCAAGTATCTGGCTATTCATATTTATTGTTTAAACATGGAGTGTTACTAATTTAACAAGGTTTTCGTAGTTAAAAGCTACCTTTTTAAAAATGGTTCTTTAGATCTACATTTTTACTCTGTTGTTAATGAAATATTTCATTTTTGTAACTCAAGTAATAAACCCATATGATTTGTAAAACTATTTTCATAGTTAAAATTTTAAACTTTCTATATCACGATTGCGAAAAGTGGAACACTTATTTTTTTAATTTTGATTTAAATTATTATAATTTTCAGTTATAAAGAGACGTGACCTATTTGTATACCCAATAGTATTTATCTTTGTTTTAATATTATAATAAGAATCCTACGCATTTTATTTGGAAATGCTTGGAATGCGCGTAGGATTTTAAATGCACTGCACGCCGCATTGGTGAAACATATTCCCGCTCGATGTTAATGCAAACTGGTTTGCGCAGCCGCTAGAATAGCCGCACGCCGCTGCCGCTACAGCGCACAAACGCCAAATCGCAGCAAAACTTTTTTGTAATTTCAGATATTTTTGGAGTTCGATGAATAATGATGGTGATGATGAAGCGCTTGCCGGCCTCCTTGCGCGGAGCCGGCTCGGGCCAGCCTTCACCTATAATTCCTAAATTGTCAACTCGTTAGCGCCTGGGCGAATCCGACCGTGCCGCGGCGGGGACCGGTGAGGTCGCCCGAGATTATTGTGTCAACCGAATCGACGAAATCGCTCATCCGAACTCGAACACTCCTAAAAAATAATTATATTCGCCAACGGGAAGAAAAATCCGCTCCTCTCTTCCCTTGCGTGGATATGGACACCTCGCTGTCAGATAATCTAAACTTTGATGTCTTTCTCTCGTAGAACAACGATGAAAAATACACAACACCGTTATTGTAATTAAAATATAAAAAAATAGTAATTTTTAGTGAGTTGAAGCAATTAAGTATTCTGGCGTAAATTTGCCTCCGAACTATGGTGGACTTATTTCGTTATTTTTATTTTGACTTACAAGCACAGCGTTTTTTGAATGCAGTTAAAATATATTTCAATAAATAGACTGAATAGGTTGTAACATCCATCGCTATCTCAGATCAGCTTCTTAAATTAAACGTTTAAATGATTGTTTAAATAAATCATTCAGCCGATACTCGCTGCTCCAATAATAATAGTTTGCACATCTTTTATTTTAATCTTCGAATGTATATTCTAGCTATTACACTACCAATGTATGGATAAAATATACTGGTAGACAATTAGTGCATGTCAACTGGGATTTTTCTCTTAAAAAAACTCCCAAAGGATGCAGCTGAAGTCTGAAGCTGTTTTTTTTTTATTCTGTAAATCCTCGCGCAGGACATCTGCGCATCCTCCGCGTCCGGTCAGTGTCTTCGTTCACAGGAGCAATCCCCACTGTAGCATTAAACAGCGATTATCTAAAGGCCTGCTGTTTTTATAAATAGCAATTTTCTGCTGGATTGAATACCGAAGTGTGGTTTTTTTTTAATGGGGCATCTTTCATGTGAATATTTTTAGAAAAGAAGCTTTAATCTTTATAATATTTTTTTTATGTGTATTTTATGTTTTATTTTATTATCTACGGATATTTAGCTTAACAACATATGTATATTTGAGAGACACGTACAGATGCAGCTATCTTCGAATATTCATTTCGAGTTGTTTTCGATTTGACTGGAACCAGTGTAAGCCAAATTGAATCAGTTTGGAATTCATCTGTCAGGCTCTCGTTAAAAGCTCACCAAGTGCTTTTAGACAGCTTTGGGTTAAGAGGGAACAGTCGTTATCACTGTTTTGAGTGTCGTTTCTCGCAAAATCGTAAATGTAACAATCAAAATCTGTCTGCATTCTCGATGTCGAAATTCTGGAACAATAATATTGATATACGTGTTGTTTTTCATGCTCTTTTGTGACACATCTTTTAAGTGTTTTTTGTCTTTTTGTGTGGAAAGAAATGACTCCACTAAACCTTACCTAACCCACAATAAAAATATCGTTAAGACGACAACATATAATATATAGACGCAATAATTATAATTTATCGGCTTAAACGGGGCATCGCCGTGTCGTAAATTTTTTTGAGTAATTTATACCGGCGCACGTTTAAAATGGCCATTATTGGGTTTATTTTGTTTAGTATTATTTTATGGGCAATTAGCCGCGGGGCCGGGACGCGAATCGCGAGTTGTTAATAAAGTCTGCCATCCCCCGCTGGGAGCGCGCCCCGGACCCCTCGCCTCATCCCCGACCCCTCGCCTCAGGCCCGACCCCTCATCTCAGCCCCGACCCCTCGCCTCAGCCCCGACCCCTCGCCTCATCCCCGACCCCTCATCTCAGCCCCGACCCCTCGCCTTGCAATCGGGCGCTCTCGCCCCGCGGTAAAACGATCGTAGAATATTCATTGTTAATTCAGTGGATTTATGCCAACTGTTTTCTTTAGGGTATAAAATTTAATTCGTTTGATTATTTTTAGTAATTACACCCATATGCGGTTGTGTTTATACATCGTTCTTTAGATCATGCTTTGTTACTACATTGTCTCTATATAATAAACCCTGTGTTGAGTAATAAATTATCTGTATCTTCTGCGTGCTGACATTATGGCAATTCCTATTCCTTTGGCAACCCTCTGCTGATATGGCACTTTATCCGTGTAATTTGATAAACAAGGTCTTTGTAATCCACCGTTATATATCTTCTTACCTATAAACCGCTTAAACCATAAAATAAAAGTAGGGGGTGATGAGATTACGACGTGGATATCGTCAAAAAATTGTTTGAATTCATTTTTTACGATTGATATCGCACCGGACCTTGGATTTCCGGATCCGGGCATGTTATATATTATTCGGTATTTCCTTCTGCCTTCGTGATTGAATTATTTGTGCTTATCCATATTTATTTAAATAGACTATGTTTTTTTAAATTTTATATTAACAAGCATATGGGTTTTAAAGTAAACCGACAAAGTCACATAAGGATTTAATTCAAATATATCAGAAATAGCTATAAATATTTGCTATTGTGATCCATACAAGCAATGAAGCTAAATGAAAACACAGTGAATATTTTTTAAATTTACAATTGTAGCATATTTTGAAAATAGAGTATATATATTTTTTAAATTTAACTTTTTATTATTAATATTTTTTAACCACTGATAAATTATATTGAATATCTTTTTAACTACTAAACTTTTTAACTACTTTTTTAACAACTAAAAGTTTCATACCAGGGTAATTTGCACCCCGGTGCTCGCGTGGTTTGGGCGCCCGGTTTTAATTTGTAATTATTTATCCCTAATGGGTGCGCCGCCCCGCCTGGGCAGCCTCCCGAGGCGGCCATCATTCAGACTGAGGATGCCCGCGATGCCATTTTTATATTATGCGGGTTTGAACGCCAAATCACCGCGGGACTCGAAACGCCTTGTGCTGGTGCCCTCGAGGTGGAAGGGAGTCCAGGGGAGGACGAAGTCCAGGACTGCCAAGGCTACTGAGAGCTACCAGTAGCAAGTAATCTGAAAACGACTTAAAATACTTATTAATCACAGAACCAAAAAAACTTCCTGCCTTGTAAAATAAGGTAGTGCCAAAGAGGGCACGCTTCATGCTGAATTTTCTGGATTACCATCCTGAAAAGTCTAGATTACTAAAAAAAATAAAAAAGGTACAACAATTCGAAAACGTCCTTTCCCGGGACTCCACGGATGATCGCCATCTGTATGTTTAAGCAGTTGCCCACTTTTCGAAGACCTACGTATGGTCGCCCCCGGCCATGTGACTGCCGGTGAATCACTCGGCCATGATGACCGCCATTAATTCGAGCCTTATTGTTGTAAATATTTTTTTGGCATGTTTAAGCCTACATTTTTATTTTCAAATGTTTATCCTTGTTTGCATCACCTCCGCAGTTGTATTTAACGTTATTTTTTTCATAATATAATTTCAAAACACCAAACACTACATAACATCATGTTATATTAGTCTATAACTGTACATAATAAGACTCTTATTTTTCATATAAACGCTTTGAATTTTCTTCACATTTTCTACAAAACTATCCGCGGTGTACTTTTAGAGAAGTCGAAATGCTGTTGAATCTTTTGATATTTAATATTCTAAACCTTTATAAATATCATATAGTAGTATTTCTTCATCACTCACTTATGCCCGTGGCCGTGAATCTTTCAACAGATCTACTCTACTCAAGCCTCACCATTTGTCAGCCTTGACTCCAGGCATTCATACTTTTTGGCAAGACTGCGGGGGGAGTGCCGCCTGTTATTAAATAGCGCTCACGAAAATCTGAGACTAGGACGAATACTACAGCATTATATATATTTGCCACTTAAAATTTGCCTCGAAAATATTTCAGAATTCGTTTTGATATTCCTTCTTTATAAAAAAAAAACTCACAAAAGATTTAATACAAGTTACATCAAACCTTCTCTTGCATCAGACTTTTGCGCCATCGTATGTGTCCCGTTGAGCACATAACAGGTAAGGGAAGGTGAAACAATATACAGTTTATCAGAGTTGAAGAAACTTGTAGCTCCACCTAGATTAGAACCTTGTACCCGTCAGATTAATAAGCAGCACGCTATCAACTTGAACACGAGATGGTTAAGAATTTACTACAGGACCGTTTTTAAACTTTAAACTGAAATCTAACGTAATATATAAGAGCCTTGCATAATTAAGGTAGGAAGCTCCAAGTGCAGAAGTAACTTCGGCATTCTCCAGCCTGGTATGTCTCCGGCATTTGCTTGGTGTTTATACATGGTTGGTTAGCTATAGTTGTGAACTTGAAATCGGATGGGCACCTCAGGACCCTCGTCATCACATCAGAGCCTCGGGATTCGGGACGGGGACAAGTAGACCGCGACGTCTTGGTCGCCTCCACCGCAGACCGCGTCATATCCTGTTTTTCACCTTTTTTGCTCGATGCTATCGAACCAATAGGAGGCCGCCCTGGCTGCGAAGGCCCGTGGATCTGGTTTATTATTGGTCGGATCGGGTGTCGTCTTCATCAATCAACCGACTAACATCGCCACTCGATGTTTAGAATCTTAAAAATCATAGAATGATGTCAAAATAAAGATGCACTTATTTCGATGTTAGTATCTAATAAAATTTAACGGCAGATATCCCTTGATCAAATATGGATCAAGAGACTTGTACATTTTGTCTTCCCAGGTTTCGGAGGCCGTTTTTTGTAAAATAATGTTCTTGGGTTTATATACGTTTCGTTGACCTTTCGACATTTTGTAACTATACTACATACATGTTCAAAGTAATTGTTATATAAATGTAAGCGTTCTTGAATTCGAGCCCACACCTCCGAGTTCCCATCCCGTCGTATATATATTTATCTTATTTGTTAGTAATCTCTTCACTATGCACTCACTTAAAATATCACAGGTGTCAATTTGATAATTTTATATAATTGCTTTTATTATATCGTATTTAATATAATTTCACCTACTAGAGATAATAGATAGTTTGTACTGTTGAATTTATTCATTAAAAGATAAAATCTCGTGGGAGTCAATAAAAATAACATGTATTTAAATTAATAATTTAAATACATGTCAATTAATTTTAGCATTATTTTTATCTCAAAATGGAACCTCATTGTAATTCTAATCAAATTGACTAATTTAAATACCGTCATAATTACTTATGATCACATAAGTTGAACCGTTTGTTTTTACTTATTAAAGCCCCCTTATTATTTTTATTCGTGTATCTCAAAACTTTTGAAAATGATATAACCCAATATCACTTTCACTACTTGTAATAATTAAGTTATTATATTTGTTTATTTTCATCCCTTATATCGGTGAGTGTGTGTGGCTTTTTTTTTAGGTTCAGTATGTAGTAGTGATAAATGAACGATTCATTGTGCGTGAGCCCCGCGCCCCGCAGTTGGCAAGCCACTGCTCGCTGCACCGCGGCGCGTATTGCCGTCCCGCTCGCGCCTCCATTCAACCTCTTCTTTTATTTTTGTGAATGGGCCTCCCCCCCCCCCCTTGCCCCCGCCCCCGCTCCGCCCCGCCCCGCGTGGTCACGTGGCCCGCCGCGGCACCGGAAGTCCGCGGTGCTTTTTGCTCTTTTTACCATTCGATTTTTTTGTCGCCGCGCCGGAGATGCTCTGTTTGCTTGTGGTATTGGGAATTTTGTTATTGTTTTTGGCCGATCCGGAAAATTGGTCCCCGTCCGCGGTGCCTTCCTCTTTTTCTGTACGAAGTATGGCTTCAAAGGTGTGAGACAATTTACCTAGCCGTTAAGTATAAAAAACAACAAATATGACCACTACAACTTTTCTAAACTACAATCAAAAATGATGATGATCTACTTTACATAAAACGTTTATTTAAATATATTAAGTTTTTGCCATTGATATTGCAAAACTATTTGTGGCGCTTATGGTGCCGTTGTTTTCTATTTAACTTAAGGAATTCTTGAAGGGAAAATCAGGCTTTTGGGTTAGCGCAATACACCCCTGGCTGAATTATGTCATTTTTATTTAAATATATACCAAAAAAAATAAATATTAAAAATAACCAAATGTGTTTTTGATAAAAATAAAACTTTAACTATTCCTTCCCAAAATCGAGTAAAATTGTGGGTACTCTATGGAGTCAATATGGCGTCTGTGCTGCGCGCGGTTATACCCCGATATGTCAACACTATGACGTCACGATTTCCCAAGGTATCACTACGAGGATTATTGAAACTACACAATATCTTTATTTTCGTGTGCTAGAGTTACCTCGCATCAAATGGGTTACATTGTGGTTTGGTGGAATACTAGGGTAGTAGGTCTGTCACACGTTTGGAGTCGCCCTGTATACTGTGCACGCAAAGCTTTTATTGGTTTTAATTCACTCGCGCGTTATTACATCAGTACGTTACGCTGGTAAAATAAAATCAAAAATAACTTACATCTCGAGATTCCCTATGCTCTCTCCGTCGTTCCCCGGGCGCGCGCCGGCGCCGCTCGCCGCAGCCTGCCCGCGTAATAATTTATATCTGAAGTTGTTTTTTTCTCTGTGCCTTACACAAAACTGTACCAATTCATTATTTTTACTTCGCGGCCGGGTCGCTGAACCGCCGGGCGTGCCAAAAAAAACCCGGAGCACTCGCTTCACCCACAGCGGAGCGGCTCATTGTTCGCGCAATCTGATAAACTAATTGAGAATCCGCGGCCGTGAATAGTTCAGCAGCTCGAAGGGCGCGTGGCTCCCGACGATCCTCGGTCCCCGTGTTGGGACCATCTTCAGGGATTTCCATTAGCGGGACCGGACAGCGGAAGACATAAGCTACACAATATCGTCTAAAAACAACGGCTGCCAAAACCTACGAACACGTTCAAGAAACATTGCATCTGATATCGTGCATTGACAAGCTATCACATGTCGCTGGACTCTTAGCTATTTGGCTATTCATATTTGTGATTCAAATTCTGAGTATTACAAATTAAACCGGTCAATCGTGGGTATTCAATAAAATGATATCGACGTGGCGAGTAATCGAGAGTATCGTGCGCCTGTTGCCGGGCGCGAGCGCGGCCACATGGTCCGTGAATGAACAGCGGTTGGGCGACTGTCGACTCGGGGCCCCTGCTCCTGCTCCTGCCCCTAAATCCAAAAATATTATTATAAATACTTACGCCTCCACGTGAGATTTTCAATTGACTGGGTTCGCTACCTTTGTTTTTGAAATGTGTTTGTAATTTGTAAAAAATTCGAATGCCAAAGAAATGTTTACTTAGGGGCGATTTTCTTACAAGGCTTATATGCCATAATTATAATGATGTAATCCCTGTATTGAAATGATTGATTTCAGCCAGTTTTGTTTTGGTTGTTGTCCTTGAAGAGTAAAGTTGCTAGTCGCTGTATTTTCCGAGTTGTCGAGCACCACCACTGCGGGGAGAGCGGTTTATTGTTTTAATTGACGACGCTGTCGACACCGCGGGCCTCCAGTGGCCAGTCCGGGCCCGCTGAACACGACACATCAATCAGCCGCGCTGGGGTCGTTGAATTGTCCACGCACTCCCATTGCCCGACTGCGCAACGCGCCGGGGCGTGACGCCGCGTGGCCTACTGGAACCTCAGCTAGCCGGCCCGAGGTGCGTGTCTCGTGTTATCCTTTATAATCGTCGCCTGTTGACTCAATGATTAGACCGTTGACTCTTCTCGATCGAGAGCTTCCCACTTCGATCTCCGTCCTGCCGCGTGAACCTCAAACTGAACCTCAAACTGATCAGACTTGTTTCACGGTGTGCGTTGGCATTGCACAGTAGTTGCTTGAGACTCCTTAATGTGATCTTTTTCTTTGTGACATTTTTTGCGGGCGTAAACGACATGACAAAATATGCACGTTTTATGCAACACTTACATAACGCTACGGTTTCACGGTGTCCTCGAGATGCCGACTGGTTGTTAATCCGGCGCCTAAAATTGCAACTCCTCGAGGCTGCCGGGGGCCCACCGAGGGGGCGGAGGCGCCGGTCCGCCCACCCCGCCTCGGCCGACACCGGCCGACCGACTGACTACAGACACCTGCGAATTCGTTACGTGAATATTGACACTGCGCGAATACAAGCAGCCAGAAAATATCGTTCTGCTGATTGGCGAGTGTAAAAATGAGCTTTGCGTAAAGCTTTTCGGATTTGAAAACAACAGATTGTTACCGACCCATCCCATTCTGCTTTAACCTCACGGGATCGTTAAGTAAATTTAAAACAAACATGTCTGAAAACTAACTTAAGCTTCATTATTTTAAGAGTCATAGAGGGTTTTAATCTTGGGATAGGTCAGGCTAGGCTTGACCCTTTCAAGGGAGCCATTGTTTTACCCTAAGGGGTTTAGTCATTTAAGTTCCGGTAGAGTCCGAGTCATTTCTTAGTGATTACGCTAGAAATTGACAATGACTAGATCGTTATCTCTAGCCTCTTAGGTTTAGGCTTTTATATAGCTTGGGAACGTCACAAGATGTAAGAAATACCCAATAATTTGACATTGAACCTTGCAAAGGAAATTTAAAACTATAGTAACTGGTGAGAGATTTGTATACACATACAATCGGTTGAAATTATATTGTACTGGTGGGAAAGTGGGAAACAAAACTTTTTTATAAAATTAATCAAGCAAGTTTCAGGTTCATAGTAGAATAATGAATTGAAGGGTCCGTCCTACCTTACAGCTCCACCTGATCCATACTTGACAACAGGGGCGTCTTGTTAATAAGCAGAGACGTCTAGAGTAGCAGTCGATAAAACACAAAGAGATTGGAGACGTATAGTAATTCAAAATCATGAATAAAAGATATGTTGCTAAAAATCTTATTTAGTAAATATAAAACACCCAATTACGTATTTTTTTACCTCACTGTCGGGATATCCATCCCGTGTTTATTTTTATCGTATCTACGACTATCTTTGATGACTTTCCCACACGCCCGAGAGCCAACCCTCCAGCTCCGCTGACAGATTGGGGTGGAATTACTTCCGCGGATTATTGACGCTCCTAACTCACCCTAAACGTGACGAAAGCTTCAGGAACTACCGGAGCGCAAGTTTCCCATGAACTTCTCCGCGCAACCTTGGAACAGATATTTGGGCGCTGGCGGTGAGGAGTAATGCCCGTTATTAAACAGGATTATCTCAGTATTTATTACTAAATACATCTTAAATATATGCTTATAACTTTATTATAGTGGCCCCAGATTTTTTAGCAAGACAGTCCCACGCGTTTGAATGTTCATTTAAATATCAGATATTTTTTCTCTGTAATTGCTTGTATTCATCTTTGAGTGCCTGTCATTTTAAAAATTATCCAATTTGTTGTTGCAACAGAATGTTTATTATGAAGACGTTTCGTGTACAATGTTTGTGCGCTCTCTTTTTCATTGATTGAAGTAATAATAACATTATAATAAAAATACACTTAATCATTTATGAACATATATTTGACAAAATAATTTATTTTTAATATCTATTCTACATCATCGAATGACTTATTCTTTGATGCGTGAAACTTTTTTTTCTTTCCTTAATAATATTAGAAATTAAATGAATATAACTTTTTTCAGCAGTTAATTTTACACTGATGAACTAATTTTTTACGTATTTATTTATTTATATAAATATAACATTATTTCCGAATAACCTATGCATATTTAAAATTTAAAAATCTTATTTGCATAAAATAAACATTTCGTGATATTTCTACTTTTTATTTATTGACGAGACTAGTTTCGCCGACATACTATATTGGCAAAACTAGTCGTTAAATAAAATTATTATGATAAAATTCCACTAGGTACTTTCGTCAAAAATATTAAATGCAATCTGTCAAACTGAGATGACTTTCTCGGTGGACGTGCCGAAGGCCTGCCCGGGGGCTGCCACCAGTTGGGTGACAAAGATAAATCATTGCAGATCGCCTCCTTCCTGCCGGTGATCGTGCTAATGACAATCACACCAATTTGGTCCATTTTTGCCTGGCAAATTGGGCCTATAACACTGCCAGTCTGTCACGTAAAGCTAAGAATTTATTTAAATACGTTTAGCGCATTAGTATTGTGACTTTCAGTACGAGTATGCTATTTGGAATGTTGCAAATCTACTTGGTAATACATGGTTGCCACAGAAGTATCGGATAATAGTCATAATATATCAAGTACTGTATTTTGTAAAAATACATGAGAATGTGGAATAACTGAATGAATCTTTGATTAATTATAATTCATTATTAAGGTATGACGCATTATCTTTATAGTTTATTTTTATCCTTATATTCAAAATTATTATAAGTATCTTCGTCTTCAATTTTTTTAAACTAATCATCTGATTAATTTGATTACTCCCATCTCTAATGTAAAACTTTAACCAGCGGAATAACTTGTGATTTTAATGTCTGACTTGTGGAAATATTTTTGATCAAACCAATAGGAACACAAACGTTTTAAGATCAAAGCCACACATCTCTTGCCTCAGACCCTACCGAATAATTTTTTATCGATTTAGTCTGATTATATTAAATCATATTCAACTGCTATCAAGTTGGTGATGCGGAATTATTGAGGGAATAAGCCAGCCAGTGCTGCAGGTGCATGGTGGTTGTTGCGATTGCACCCTGCACCCGGCGCGCGCGGGGTCCACCCCGGGGGCCGGCAGGGTTTGCGGGACCAACCCCAGGGACTAGCAGAGCCTGCGGGACCCACCCCGGGGACCAGCAGGGCAGCCCTGGCCCGCCGAGCCCCCGCGCCGCATTCTTCAGGACCCGCGGCTCCGCGACGAGCGCTTTGATTGACAGTCGCTTATTAACGCCGTGATCTATTTTATTTTTTCATGTCATACATATTCAGGCGGTCGCCGCAAAACCGAAATAACACGTCTATTATTCCGTATGAATTTATTCAAATGAATTCCGAAATCAAGGTTTTTGGCATTGTTCTGAAAATGTTTATTTTAAAAATAAAAAAATAACTGTTTGCCTTTGCATTGTTTTACGATTGGCTACGGGATTATTGATTTTAGTAATTCATAATTTAATATACGCACGCGAGTAACCTTGCTTTAGTCACCGATACCATTAATGTATGTATCGGTGACGGGTACCGTGTGCAATGTTGTGCTTTTTCTGTTTGTCTATAAACACTGTCAAACTACTTTTGTATCTATAGTGTACGAAACTATATTTTATATCTAATATTGGTTATAAAGGACTTAACGTTCATAGCCATAACTTGGAATACTTACTATTAAAAATGTTGTAAGAAATAAAGTTGCTATATATTCAGCTATCAAAAATGCATAATAAAGTTTAATTTATTCTTCTTTTTTATACGTTCATTGATTAAAAATGAATATAACATTCTATAACCACTGAAAAAAGAAGATATTTGCATATGTCTCATATGTATGTATGTACCTTGTTATAAAATATAAAAAGCATTTAAGATGTCAAACAACAAAGTCTTAAAGACCCAAACCCCGCTCTTAAACTTTTTACTTGTATTTGAGTAAACCGCAAAAACAGTTAAAATTTATATTCTTGGATGAGTAGTCATTCAAACAACAAAAAACCGGATGATCCCTTAAAACTTGTGGATTTTGTTTTCGTCATATTTATTCAAAACATCTAGAGCGGGCTTTGCAGCTCCGCGTCTTGTGCTGTAACAATGAACTCTCGAGTGGTTAGGCATTTATAATTTGTCTAGTTGTAAATTCCAAATCGTGACTTTGTCCAATTGAGGCGATGCCCTGCACCGAGCCGCTTGAGGCGGGAGCCAGATGTCAATTGTCGTCAATGAACGTCAACAGCAGCGATCAGATGGACTCAATGCCTCGATGCTGTTGACATGGCGACCCACATGAGCCACGACTGGAGATGAGACTGTCGTCTCTGTGTCATCCGCATGCCCTATTGGTTTTTGGCAGTGGCGATACGATCATACAACCCCGCAAACCCGGCTTGCCTTGATCTTTAAGAGACGGTTAAGTTTGTAAAAATAGCAAGCCAATGTTTTAGCACTTATTTTTTTTTTGTTGATAAACTGATACGGAGTTTTTTTGGAACTTTAGTTTAAAAAGCTTTTTGTCTGAGGTATTGATTTCATGAACAAAAACTCCTCGTGCATGTTCAACCTCCAATTTTTAACTGTAACATTTTCCCGATTTTTTTTAAAGAACGTAAAATAATTATATTGTGTGAATGCTTGTTCGGTATTCATAAAATTTCGTTACTCGAAGTCATGGCTTGTATGTCGATAGCACTAAAAATTGAATAGCTTTTTTATGTTTTGACTTACACCATCTACGCATAATTTGCTTATACTATAAGACATATTTTGTATTTAGTAATATATTTTTACTTTTATGAAACAAACTTCATCGTTCATCAGACCAATTCTCCGCGCTTGTCCTTCTGCACTAATTTACATGTGAAGACACAGCCTGGTTTCGCGCGAGCATCGACAGCTCCATTCACGCAGCGCCCCATTCACTGCATGCCCATTCACAGCGTGCCCATTCAAGGAGCGGCCACTTCCGATTGGGATTAGCAGCTGCCCGAGAAGCGACCATCTGCGGCCCCTTCCTGCTGCAAAGCCAAGGTGCGCTCGGTCGGCTACCTGAGCCGCGAGTACACCAAACGGCCTTAAATAATATCCTGTTTGTATTATTTTTAAGTCCCATTCATAATCGTTTGAAATGTGTTAACCAAACTTGATGAATCCATTTGTGTTCATTCGCACGAAAGAACTCAATAGAGGCTTCCGAAATATGCGTCGGTATAGTGATTTCGCCCTAGATTGCATCCCTTAAAATATTATGATGATTACCATTCACTCGTGATCCAGTTTTCGTGGGTTAGTGTTACATATATATATATATATATATATATATATATATCAATTGATATGCCACACACATTTAGTCAACTTCGTCAACGCTCATCACCAATGTCTGTCTCGCAGTCGCTATCTTCAATAGTTGCAAGCGGTCAAGCATCACGGACCGCCGGCTGGACGGTCGGGTTACGCCTGAGGTTACCTCACCTCGTCTCTCGGGAAAGAGACAACCGCGGTGGAGCCGCATTTGTGTCACCGGTGATAAATCATCTCAAATTTGCATGAGATTTTAGAAAAACTGGTACGGCGTTTACTTCGCTTTTAAATGTCACGCGTCGCCTCGCTCTTGCAAAGTATCCACGCTCAAAGGATCTCATTCTCTCGTTGCAATTCCTCACTTCTTGGTCATACGCATTGTGATGAAAATCAGATCAACCGGCTGCCTTGATAATCAACTACTCGGAGAGTCAACTACTAAATCAATCAAACTTGATTTATTCTGCGTGCAGCGTGGTGGAATATAATTCTCACATAAGGTTTTATAAATTTAAAACACTTCATCATCGATTCTCTGTATACTGCTGTGATATGTCGCATAAGCCTAATAAAATATTATAAAATAAACTGTGAACAGAATTGATGGAACTAAGGAATTTAAGGAGTTTTTGATCCTAAATAAAACTATGATATAAGTGTAATTCAAATACATAAACAGATTAACTGTAAATTTTAAATTGAATATTTCAACCGAACATCAAATAAAATCGAGCAAATCCGTATATTTTTTGATCGCTATCACGGAGAATGGCTACTGCTATGCAGTAAAAACTGATGTGCGTGGACTTCCGCCAGGGTGTATCATTAAGGACTTGGGTTTATCGAGGAGGTTGATGACCTAAGGATCAAATGCCGCCCTGGCGTCTTTCTATCATATTTGAACGCGTAGACAAGACGAGTGGATGTGAAATAGGCTAAAAGGACTTCACTCATCTCAAAATCTCACGATCGTCTTGCAGAGATTTCCGTAGCTTTTGCGCGGATATCGCTTTGCATGGGTATCGTGAATGCAATGATCTCTGGGTAAACCGAGTACTTGAGCAATATTATTTCACGGGGTGTGTGTTTTCCGAGCATTGCTCCACTTGCGGGGATAACATTTGCAGAGCGCGGCTGTAATTCTCGGGCCGCGCTGTAGGTGAGCGCAGCTCCGTGGGCCGCGGCAGTTTTCTCTCGCGCCAGGCATTTACGTGGGACACGCGGCTCTACACAGTTATGCAACCGCTGCTTTCGACAGGGCTGCACTGGGATTCAGTTACGTGTTTATTTTTTATTTAACTCAATCAATGATTACGCTCATCCCGAGAAGGTTGCAATGGGAAACTAAAAAGGTGTGGTCTTCTATATACAAGCGCCACAAGCATTACTGGGAGGGTTTGTTGTGCTCTGCTGCAATGATTGAATGGGGAACAAGGGAGTAGTGTCAAATTTGTATTGTGTGTTTCTGCGACTATTAGTTCCTCGGGTGTCCAGGGTTGCTGGCTGCAGTGTGTCTCATCAGCGGTGTGGCCCTGCAGGCCGGCGCTGGCGACCGGGCCGCCCGCGCCCCGCCCCCGTCCTCCCACTGGGCGCGCCTTGCTACTTTTACCTGGCGGCCCACACCGGCCGCAGATGGTCGCCGCTTCCAACCGGCCTTCCGCTGCCAATTTCTAACATTTCTGCTCAATATTCTCAAATTACAAGAATCCCTCTGAACATATTGACAGTCTTAACTACAAATAATCGATTTGTTTTGCATTCAATATTGTTACGCTCGTATTTCTCCTTTCGAAAATATCTGTATTTTTAAATTATCTTTTCGTTTTCGTCTTATCAAATGAGACTTATTAATATTTATTAAGACAGAAATGATCCATGCATGTAAACTGATTACCAGATATCTAATTAATTTAATCAATAAAGATACTCTCAATGAAATTAGCAATCTAGTTACAGAAGCCGGCTTGAATAGCGGCGATTGAGCTTGCAACCAATTTGGAATTAGCAAATAGCGTCATATTATACTTTATCCTAAAAAAAATGATGCTGTTGACTATTGACTTGTGTCGCAGTCTGTGTAATTCTGGATTAGACAATCAAATATTTTAATAGCTAACGTTTGTTGTTTTTTTTTTTGCCAGCTGCTTTAGACTGTGCGCTGAAAGTGTATCTTTGTTGGTGTTCGGATAAACGCAAATGTAGATAATGTCGTGTCCGGATAATTGGTTTTACGCTGTGTGCGAATTGGCCGGTGTTTCTGCCGGATGCGTGCCTGCGTGCCGCCGGGCCGCTCCCCGCGCGGGTCGGTGCCTCCATGAATGGCTGACGGTTCATTGATGTTTTTGCGGAGCCCCGCGCCCCTCGCCCGCCGCACTCGATACTCATCTAGCGGCCGCGCACCTGTGGTGGTGCACGCACACCTGGCCACCCGGCCGCCCGGCCGACGTGATCTCGGATACCAATACTACGCATATGTTTTCCCTAGATGAAAATTATTTTTATTCGATAGTTCAAAAACTTGGCATGATAATAAATCAAAATCTGCGGCCTACCGGAAATTTAAAATCTATATTGCAAAACGTTTAAAATATTTTATCCAAAGTACGTATGGTGCAGTCCTTTATGTGCAGAATATGTCGGTTTGAGATTAATAATTAGATAATAAATGCTGCGTACTTCTAAATTGAAATGTCTTTTTTTTTAAATGAATATTACGAAATTTGAATTAATGCATTTTAATGCTATGTTATGGTATTGATTTTAAGTGATGTGTGGGTATCCCCTGATCCTGTGGTAGCGCACATGAATTTTTTTATTTACATCAATGAGTTAGGCAGGGAAAATATGTGGAAAACCAGATGTGTTTGTGTACGTTAAATAAATAACTGTACTTACGAATAAAACTAAACAGAAAGTACACATTGCTTTCAAGTGCATGATAAAAAGTTAACTACCAAAAACATCGGTTTTTGAGCGCTCGCGTGATGTGATATCGTTACAAATTACAATTTATTATTAAAGGTGTATTAATTTGAATTATTTTGTGTATTTTGCAAGCCGCCGCCGCGCCAGCCAGCGTTTTGCCGGCAGCGCGTGATTGCCACTTCCCGCGCGCCCTGCGCCGGCTCGCGACCGTCCGCACAGCCATTTAGAATATCCTGTGCATAATTATCATTTCGAGTTTTTAAAAAGTAGCAGCCGTCAGTTCCACTTCTCATTGCTACTCACTCGCAGCATTTGTACGGTATTCTCTATCCGTCTTGTGATTTCATATGGAAATCCCCAGCCCATCCGGGAAAACCGATAAAGTCCGCTACAGTTCTATCGTCTCCTCACTTGATTTTTTTTCGAGATTATTTTTTATTCTCTACCACTTGTGCATGTGGAATTAAACAGGTGGTACTCATCTGAAAATATTTAAAAGTTAAATGAGCCAGCGGGACATTTGGAGGGTAGATCAATAATATATCGATCCAATTTGATGATTTTTGTCAGCACTGGCTAATAACCTGTCAAAGTCCGTTTAGTAAAAATTTACTTCGGCAGTAGTGGGTCAGCGCCCATTGTGCTTGCTAATAATATAAGAGGCCGTCCAAAAGTCTACAGTTGATTGATCTCACATTCACTCTTTGATCTATCTACAAGAAGGTACGTAGTATTGGAATGCTGAGCTAAAGCGCTTGTTTAAATTCATATTACTTTACATTTATCATTACGTTGAATATGTTTTCTTTTGATATTAAATAAATATATAATATATTGATTAATCCATCTTACATACAACAAATAAACCAACAGCCAAACACAGGGATGTTTTATTGTATTTTGATATATTCCATAAATATTTTCTAGATTTTTTTAACACGTTGACTGCCGTGTCAGCCACCTGTGGCCGACACGGAGGTATTCCAATCGGGCCGCGTCGGCCACCGGTGGCCGACACATAGCGATGACATACCTGACTTTAGCTTGTCATTCTGCCCGTCGGCCATGCGCCCTGTATTAAACTACCATTGAACATGGCCGGCACAACCCTCTTCTACCTTCCTTCGATATGGCTGATAAAAATTTCTCAAAATTGTATTTCGACTCATTATATTAAATTTGGACATTTTTCGAAAATCATTTTTGGACATTTTACGAAAATGCTATTGGCAGTCTACGTATTATTAAACAATGTAAATCAATACCAGTTTCATGTTGACTAGTGTCAGATACCTCGGTTTGTTATTTCACTCAAGCCCCACGTCATATTGACGGTCACATCTCATCTGCCTCCACAATCCCAACTGTCGCGGGCCAGCATCCGCTACATAAATCCACGAGAGCCCGGCCACCCCGCCCGAGCCGGCCCCGCGTAGGAAGGGCACAACTTCAGCTCTTGAATGCAGCATTATCGAGCGCCATCCGTCGATGGAATTAGCGTCAGCGCGGCGATGCGGGCCTTCAAAGGGTCCGACCGGAAGTCCGCCCGCCGTGCCCCGCCCACCCCTACGCCGCTGGCTTCCTGTCGCGGGAAGTGGCCGGCCGCCACTAACTTGACACTTCCGGAATCGTCGGGAAGATTGAATGGATGCGTCAATGGCGTCCACTTAGACACATATCTCGTTACATTCGCACCCTTGTGCTAATTATACATTAGTTGGTTATTTTATTTTTTATTATTATGAATCCCTCTAAAATGACCCGCATACTTTGCAACACAGACGGGTGATCTGACGACTGTAATAATTTTTTTTTAAAAAGTTCAATGCTTTTTTGTTTAAGTTTATAAATAATTTTAATTAAGAAAGTCATGCTTATAATCAAATAGTGATAATTTTATATAGCTTGAGATTTCGTGTGACTTATCATATTTTTTTTGTTTCAGTTCGTTGACATTGGAATCGTCACTTCCATCGAGAGCAACCACAAGCAGGTGGAGACCGCCCGGAAGGGCATGGAAGTCTGCGTGAAGATAGACCCGGTCCCGGGCGAGGCGCCCAAGATGTTCGGCAGGCACTTCGACGAGACTGACTTCCTGGTCAGCAAGGTAAGACACAGCCTCATACCTAAAGAGAGAACACGTAGAATATGAATATCCCATCTTATTAAAAATATATATTTTTTAATATAGATAATTTTTAGCCCTTTGTTTAAAGGCTATCAAATGGCATTCAAAGTTATCTTGAGATCTTAAAGAAGGCGTGCGTGGATCGTGATCCAAATCTTGAGTGTTTTTTAAGACAATAATCTTTTCAAGAGTATGACTCAAACTGTCATTGAGTAAAAGCTAAGGGGACTATTAAACATTTGCAAAAAATCTTTACAATCCATCTGCCATAACAGACTTATTGAAATGGCCGAAAATGAAAACAAAACAATCCTCATTCGGAACGGGGGACGTTGGAACCCTTTGGGACAATGGCGCCTGCACGTGTGCCGCCCCCCGGCCACGTGGAGCCGCAGACGCCCGCATCGTCTCCGAGAGCAGGCCGCCTCAAAAAACGTCCCAACATCTGGCGGGCGGCTTGTAGTGGCTCGCAACTCGTGTAACTCTGTTCATTATATAAAGAACGCTGTATATTATACAATTGACGCAGACGAAAAACTGCCCCATCGTTACGCTACGGTGCTTCAAAAACTCAGCACCAAAAGTCGGACCGTTGTTTTTTTTTTTTTTTAATTCATGACTTTGTAAATTCGAATGATTTTATAGTTTTTTGGCGAGTAATTTTCTAAAAAAACTTATCATGCATCACTGTACAGTTACTGCCGAAATAATATTGAAATATATGTATTTTCAAGGGAAACCCTATTTCAATTGTTTGATATGGAGATTGACTTAGTGTGACACTGAAAAATATTGCAAAGACAGTATAATTTAATCAACAATTATTTTTTTCTTATCAACGCAGAATTTTCCTTACCGTCTTCTGTAAAGTCGTTCATAAAAAAGCAGACTTTTGGACTATGGATTATCAACGTCATGGTCTCGTTGCAAGATTTTTATGGTTTTTACATATATCTAGGCGTGAAGGCTCTAAGTAACCTAAAATGAGTAGTGCGGAAGCTTGTCATAGCAGTGACTAGCTTCCGCACTACTCATTTTAGGTTTGATAAAATTCTCTTCTTTAGTTAAAGTTATATGATACTTTTTTTCTGAAAATACTGTGTATTCATAAAAAAAATTGTTCCCTTTGCCAGTTGATATTTTTTTTGAATACGAAATATAATTAAATTTCGATAACAATATTTGTTGATTTCCTAATATTCCATTTAATAAATCTTTAATAGAACTTTAGAACTAAACTAAACTAATAGAACTAAAATAGAATTTTATTTGCCAATCAGTCATTGTTTATTAAAAAAATAATACTCAAGCCTTATATATATTTATTCAATTAATTGTTTCATTCTGATATGGCGTGATATAAACGTCATATTGGGGTGCATTATTTGATTAAAAAAACAATCAAATAATTTAAATCAGTAATCAAATTTTAATGCTAATGTGAATGAATACACATGCGTCATATCCTGAGGCGATCGATTACTCGATTTGGTGGTGCAGCGGTCAGAATATTAGACTCCATTACTGATACAAAGCTCATGGCCGCGCTATGTCAAGTCAATCGTATGCACAATATTTAGATATCTGATAAAACAATATCAGGTCAGCAATTATAAATATGTATTTTTACACATTCTCCACAGTATTCAGTAGTAATCATAATATTATTTTTTAAAAATTAGACGATGATGACATTTCAATACAAAGTCTACGGAATCAATGTTCTAATGGCGTTATTTTATTGTCAAAGCTCTCATTTTAACGTTTTTATAAGCGCACAGGCGTAAAGGTTGTATTCTCATAAAACTTAGAACAAACCATGGATTACGAATGATTGCATAAGACAGTTTAGGTTTCTTATTAATGTTCTGGTATAAAAGTACTGTTTCTAACAATAATAGCAGCAGTTAAAATTATATGTAACATAATATAATTTGTATGCTTGGGAGCCACTGACCACTGAAAGAAAAATAATTAAATACGCACACGGAGCGACTGGCGCCGGTCGCAGCGGCTGGCGCTTGGAAGTCTCCTCCTTTTTGTTCTGCTTTCTTCTGTTGCTTTCTTTATGTGTGACGAGCCCCCGAGCCACTCGTTCCTGAGCCATCCCGAAAATGTGGACAGACTCCAGCATACTAGCATGCATGCGTAAAAGCATACAAATAATCTTTGCGCTATTGTATTTTTAACACACCGAAAACGACAGGACTAATTAAGAATAAAATTAATTAATTAAACATTTATTCTTGAAATTTGCCACTTTATAAGCTCTCCTTGACGATGCAATGTGTATCTTTGATATAAGAAGATGTTAAAAATCTGTCATATAGACCACATAAATATCCTGAATTTTTCTGCTGTCGACAGATTCTAAATCGTTCAGAACACTTGGAGCAATAAATGTATTGTATAGTAAATATAACCCCCTATTATTTGTTCAGGTCTTAGGAAAATTTTTATTTTTTTTATCTTTATCTTTCGCAATATGAAACTATAGTAATTTAAACTCCAGTAGATTGACCTCAAGCCCTCTAAAAAATCGCGCCACCAACTTAAACTCCTTTAAAAAAATGTAAATCATGGCTGGCTCCGGGAGCCCGCGAATGGTGTGATGTATCACTTATTAAATTGCCCACTGAAAAAGTCATACAAGACACCTTAACCTACCCTTACTTCAAACATGTGAATAAACCTACGAAAAAAGTATTGTTTTGATATCATATTTGAAATTCTGAAGGTGTGGAAAGTTGAAATGGCTCAGGCTAGTCGGTGACTCGCGTCCTAAGCGAGGCGCTCGCGGCTCCAGCGTGCGCTCTTTAGGATTTGAATATTACCATCACAATACTCCGCGCTTGAAAGGTCCTTTCGCAATATCCCAAATAGTAAAAAAGGAAAACCCCGAGGAGTGCCCGGCACACCTGGCCGAGTGCTCCGTGCCGCGGCATGCTCGGCGCTGCTCGGCCCGGACAAAGCCCTCCCCCAGGGGCGGCGCGAGGTCCACCAGTTTCCGTTTCAATGCAGCATATCAGCATGGCTTGATTGTGAATATATCTGTCGACCTCGAGCTGAAAACAATTTCAAAATTATCATACTGTTCGTACATTTTAAAAATATGTATAATAATAATATAGAATATGTCATAGGGCTACTTGACAATACGGCGAGTGTCTATCTTAGTTGTGGGGCTTACAAAAGGTGGCTAATTATGGACGTATATGGAATTAGTAAATTTGGTTAGGGAAAAATATGGGTAAAAACAAGAGTTTTGGGTTCTTATTGCGTTTGTTTATATGGATATAAAAAAATGCGGTTACACGTGCAGGTTATAAAACAATTTAAATATGTGATATATATATAGAATTAGATGCATAATTAGATAAATTATACTAGTTTGGTCGGAAAATTAATACACAAAAAAAAACACTAGCGATAAATAAATCTCTTAGATATTTTTTTATATAACTTAATATTTTATTTATTCTCAGTTTTCTGAAAGTCAACGCTAGATCAAAATGCTTTGCCAAAAAATAACGTATTTATTTTTTTTACTACAAATGGTATTTATCAAAATTTATTTTGTTAAAAATAATAAAATTTAATTACCAATAATATGGGCAGGGAAAGGCTGTGTGTAATAGTTTACTTGTTTTAATCAAGTGGTGGAAGACAATCGCGCAATAATATATTTTCGTGTTGCGGCCACGCCACTGGGAGCGTCCCCGGCCACGCCTCGCGCTGCCGCGACGCCTCGCAGGACGCGGGCCGCGGGAGCTGCGCGTCTCCATTGGGACTAATCTCCGCGTCCATCTTGTGTCTCGTGAAATGCTCGCTACTACCGATCGATGCGATAAGCTCGCATTAAAAACATCACTGCAGGATGATGGGCTCTAACGTTAACCGCTTCACAATCCACATTGCCCCTTTGTCGTAAATTCTTGTATGCAATATGAGTTATTTTTATCAAAACAAGTAATCAGTAATTATTTTTAATTCCGCTGTTTAAAATGGGTGTGTTCAGTCTGATTCGTATGAGAACCTGCGCGTATGCGATTTAATAATATCTGGGTATTATCAAAATACATATGTCCATAAATAAAAGTTATTCATAAATACATTTCTCATTTCAATACACTTGTAAAGCTATAACCGTCCGCTGACCGTCCGCCCGATATAGAATGCGAACTTAAGGGTACCTTTTGAAATCTAAAAGCGTAGCGGCCGATGCAAATATATCTTCGGCTATTCTGAAATATATATACAAACTATTAATGCTTTATTTATGATTTTATTTATATTTTATCGGATGCACTTGTGAATCATTTTTTTTTATAGAAATTGTAATTCATACATAGTTGATAGCCTAGCAAAAACATAACTAACCAAAAAAATAAACTCGTCTCATGGAAATTGAAATTTTAAAAATATGAAAGATTTCATTGATCAGAAATAACAAGCCTCAATGGGAATCCTCCCTCGGCCTGCACGGGGCTCCAGCTGGCATGCACCCCCACCCCGTGACCCTTGACCCGGTCCCTGTCCCAGTTCCCAGCCGCCTCCAGCGTGCTGCGCCCCCCAGCACGGAAATAGAACCTGTCCCCCCTCCCCCCACGCACCTGCTCACTCCTGTGATCGAATACGGAGAACTCCGCGACCAGGTGGAAACCTGGATTTATTTATAACCTACGTGGGACGGTGAAAATACTTCAGAGAATTGTTGTCAAGATCCTTCAGCCTGCGCTCACTTAGCTCCTACTCCAGCCGTCTTCTCGCGATTAATTGTACATACACCGATCGTAGTAACAATGGACTGAAGATAAAAACCTCTTTTGATGTGTGTTCTATGTCTCAAATACTAGGCAGCATTGTTTCAGTTTTATAATTATATTAATAATAAATAATTTTTTAACATCATAATCTGTAAAACTGAATAGCAAATGGTGTTAGATAATTATAAAATGAATCCTCTAAAAACAGTTAGGCTGGAAAATGCTTTTATTTTATTGTGGTGTCTAAGGCTTTATCAGATTTATGTTTAGACGACCAAAAGGCGAAAAACTTCCATTTGCATTGTCTTCCTACTGTGTACCAATATCGTATTTTCTTCTTAGTAACATAATAAAAGTATTTTTCATGCCGCGTCTATTCTTGATGCCCGAATTAAAACATGAATGAACAATCACGTAACAAAAACATCGGACCGAGTCAACAGAGCGTACAGGCTAATCAATGGGCGACCATCTCGGGAGACGTTTACGCAACAGCGCAGGGGCGGGGGGCGAGGGCGAGGGCGAGGGCGAGGGCGAGGGCGAGGGCGAGGGCGAGGGCGAGGGCGGCGGCGCCGGGGCGGCGAGATGTCCTCGTAACCCACTTTCATTCATCCCCGCCCGCACCCCCGCCGCAGTCCTTGCCGCGCTCAATGGAGCCTCTTTCAGAAAATCACAAAAAGAGTTTTTAAGATTATATGCGACATTTCATCCAAATATTCCACGCGACGGCTTCTTACTTGTCTTTTAAAATTATTTAGGTATTTTACCAATTTTTTTTAATTCGTATTTTTACTAGTGCGAGTATTATTTTCCAATGCCTATGATTTTATATATTCTTGTTACAGAGGCTTCTCGCCTCAGCCTCAGCCTCTGTAGATGATTACTTATTGACACGTACACACAGTGAATCGCTACAAAACATTCACTACCAAAGGCAGGCGTTTATTCATATTTTCAACTAGGCAAGTGAGTTTCGCAGAGAAAATTCAAATTATTTTGTTCGCCGATTATTTTTGTTTTTTTGTTTTTTATCCGCATTCTCAATTTATTAAACTGAAGCGCATGCCTTGCTGGATCGGCATTATAAAACTGGTTTCAACCTGAAATCTCTCACTCAAAAGTATTCGGATCTAACCGCAGGGCCCCGAGCCAACCCGAATCCAATAAAGCACGTCCCGCCCATAAATCCCGTATAAATAGATATTTTCATTACGCGAAATCCATACGAATTTCCATTGTCTTTTTTTTATGTAACAATTTCATACAACAAAGCGCCAACAGCATAGTGGCCACGAGCCCCCTGGGTGCCGCCCCGCGGGCCCCCAGCGCCACTTGCGCACATTTATCTCCGAAACTTCTTGCAAATAATATTAATCATGTTTATATTTAGAATGTCTTTGTTCGCCGAGACAAGCTTCTTTGGGGCATTATTTACTTTTTCGGTGCTTATGTAACTTCGTGGGTTGGTGTATTTTTTTTTTTGTTTGTGATAATTTTTATCTGTATACCAAACTCACAATATGATCCCCTTCGTGTTTTTTTTTTTTTTATATTGGCACCAGAAAAACTGATTAAAATTTAGAGCAATCGTGTGATTTGAATATCATTGAATATAGTTTAAAGCTTTTTAGAATACATCACGTTTTAATTTGCGTCTTTTTTCTGGCGTCGGTGCGCGGTGGTGATGAAAATACACTGGAACATTTTCTTTTACGCGTCCGTACGAAGTAATCCTCCCTCGGCCGATTCATCCCTCGGCGAAGATCAATGCGCGAGACGGCACGAGAGGCCGTCCTCCTCCCCCCTGAATGGGCGCCATCATTGATTCTGGCTGCTGCACCAGCCCGACTGCGGAGAAAATCGTTACCGAGGGGAGGTTGCCCTCGCAGAGCCTTCGCGGGGATCTGGAGCATCGCTCTCCCAGAAAACACGTCTGGCTCTAGCGCTGCTCTGTGAATGCAAACTTTGCGAAGTCGATTTTTGGTAAAACTGCATTTTGAAACGATTTTCATTTATATAACCTGAAACATATGAAACGGCTAACAAAAATGTGTATTTATTCGTATTAATCTAAATAAAAAATATTTTGATGGTTTTGTTTACTATATAACTTTTTCTCCCCGTCTTCATTTATATTTGTTACTGATATATTTTTCTGTTTCTATATAAAAACGCCTTCTTGCATAAACCACATCGAAACGCGTTTTTGAAATCGAATAATATACAAATAGTTTTTTGGTAAAATAAAAGTTTTTCGGTGTTAGTGTTACGATTTTTTATACATAAGAATGTCATATACATGAAAGAAGTAATGGAATGCAGCATGTAATACCATAGTACAATTTCTTTAAAAAAATATTACAAAACTGTATGAAAAAAAATAATGCAGTCCTCGGGCCAATTTTGATTTATATCTTGTCGCTTTTTTCATAGCGTGAATTTGATAAATATTTTTTTTTATCAATTACTTACAAAAAAATGTATGTGCACTATTTATTTGTAGAGAATCGCGATTAGAGTAGTTTTGTGTTATTGTTCTTTTAAAAACCATGTTTCTAGGTATGAGATTATTAATCAATACGGCTTTTAGATGTATTATTTTAAAATGTATAATATTTTTATTGAATATTAATAATTTCGTTTACCTGACGCACATCGCGGTTTTTCAGTGCGTTCGCAGATTACCTTATAAATCAAAAAACAACATGTCGACGTGCTGTCAATATTTGTTTTAAAAGATTTCCGAAGATCTATTCGCAGCTTAGACATCCCTGTTTGTTGTTTTCACAAATCATCCGAAGCACACTCAATCCGTCACTATAACCAGCCGTTAAATATCCACTTCGCGATGAAGGCCCCCGTATTTTAAAATTCCACCCAGCGCCTTATCCGACGCGACGCATTCTCCGGCCGGACTTGGGGAAGTCATCACTCCGCCCGCGGCGCCCACTTCCTGCCTGCCCATCATTTTTTCATGAAATGTTTATTTTAAATCAGGAAGCACTCCGAGCCGCACCGGCCGGGGAGGAGCGCCCGGTAAATATATCTGCTCTGATATATTAAAAGCTCCGCCGGTGCACTAAATCATGCGTATTTTTATGTTCGGATTATTAAGAGTAGGTTAATAGATCCGCGGATAGATCGACGACTTCCCAAAACGTAGCACTTCGATTCAAATCCGCACATCATCGGTGTATCCTGAACTTTCATTTCGGCGGCTGTTAATTTTTTTTATGCGATGTAAATTCTAATTTATTTGCGTTATCGGCTGTATTTATTTTCGAAGCTGACGAAAACGCGAGAAGTATTTGTATTTTTATAAAAATGTATTGCTAAACTTTTATCGGTTTGATCGGGTACTGTACTGTGAAACGTGACGTTGTATTTTATAATGACTTTATCACAGTTCGGAAGCACTAAGCAATATGAGAATTATAACGATAGAATTTTTTTTTCGAGGTGCATATAACACAAAGATAGTGTAGTGCACAAATCTATTCGATATAAAATGTTTTCTCGCGTTAATAATCGGCGTGTTTCGGGAACAAAGGCGCGCCGCGAGCAGCTCACAGTTCAAACACAATCTCCGGCGCAAACAAAGCCTGGAGATGTTTCACTCGGCCGCCCTCCCCGCCCCTCCCCGCCCCACCCCTGACACAGTTTCGGGCTGTGACGTCACGGGGTGCATCAACCCTCGCGACCCGCTGCCCCGGGGATGTTCTCACCCGCACCTTCCCCGTCTGCTCTAAAAATATGTGGAGTTGATTTACTTCTTCAATGATTATCGCTGATAATACTTTTTGCAACTAGAACATTGAGATGAATATTTCATTAGTTGTAAATGTGTATATTTATAAATATTCCATTGATTAAATAACAATTTGTTATTTGACAGTGCTTAGCGATTCTACATATGACTAAATTCTATAGCGAGCCACCTGAAACACGAAAATGAAAATTATTCGGAGTTTCACAATAAATGCTTTAAGACTTTGTGCCTCCGTTACAGGGCGGTTACTTCATTGTTTTCCACAAGCCTGCGGGCCGTGCTATATTTATAAATCTATAAATACAAATAAATCACGGATTATTACAAGTAATTCGATAGCGTCGAGAATGTACACGTAATCATAATTCTCCACAGTCTCATTGGCAAGAAAGCAGCCCACTTTGCGTAACGTCTATTCAGCGAAAACGTTACCCGATATCCCAGCGGCCGAGTAAGTATTCTCCGGCGAGATTCATTCAAGCTCCCCCTCCCACCCCCGAGGCGCCACCCCCGGCCTCCATTGAGCGAGCCTCTCCCCTAGTCGGCCCATTCAACCCCCGCGATCGAATGGAGCCATTCAACCGGAGACTTCGGCTCCATTTGCGACCGGCTCGCTCCGAGCGTTTGCGTACGCGCTCGCGCAAAATCGATCAATGAAAATTTCGTCGGAAGTTTGTTGTTTTTTAGTACAATTGTTGGGAATTGAAATTTCAAGATCGGTTAGATAAATACAGTTGATATTATATTAAGTTGCCTTCTTAATACTAGCGTTTCTTTGTATAAAATAAAAGCATCATTTTAATTGAAATAAAAACATCCTCGATGCAAATATTTGTTTTGAATGCGATTTCTCAGATAGTTGATAAGTAAATAAGAACGCCTCGCGTAACTCACAGCTCAAAATCAAATTTAATTGAATATTTGGCGTGTGTTGTTTATAATATAGGGGCTGTTACGTCTGCATCCCGCGAGGGTTGTTGTCGGGTTACAGTTTAAAGTGTCGAAATGTTGAGACCCGCCCCTCGCCGAGAGTCGACATGAGTTGTCGCTTGCGGTTCTCGCCTCTGACTTCATATCTCTCGGGATCGGTTTTTTTTACATTTGATTAGAATGGCGAAACACGTAGCATTGGCTTGTAGGACCATTTATTTAGCGTGCAAGATGGGAAATATTATTTTTTGATGGTTAAGCGAAACAGTGAGTAACAGAGTCGAGTCGACTGTTGTGGCTGCTGCCTGCTTCGGTCGGTTGCGACATTCTGAAAATTCTAACTATACATCCAGTTAATTAAATAAATCAGTTTAGTCGAATTCGTTTCATTATCTCAAAAGATTTAACCGTTTTTTTTTGTTTTTTTTTTTACTGAACTGTGTAGCGCTATTTAGATTATTATTAACAAATCTGATGATCACTTTTATTCTTTGGCAGATCTCCCGCGCCAGTATAGACGCCTGCAAGGACTACTTCCGCGACGACCTCATCAAGACGGACTGGCAGCTCATGGTGGAGCTCAAGAACATGTTCCAGATTCTCTAGCTGGCACTGTCCTGCCCTCCTGACGACAGCCCCGGGGAGGGCTGAGCATGAGCAGACATTCGCGCTTTCGTTAATGTATTCCTGTTTTTTTTTTATTATTATCAATTATTGACACAATTAGCCTCTCAGTCTACAACAGAACAGATACTCACTTGCAATGGTTTTACTGTCTCCCGCCGTTTTCTTATTAACCTGACTCTAGTTTACATTGGAATAGATATCGATGGTGTACAGGTACATAAGCGCAACCGACAGGTCATCGATTATAAACAAATCAAAGCGTAGAATGGCTTGTATAATTTTTAAATTAAACCTAACCCAAATGCATTTTATTATTTTTTTATAAATTGAGTAATGCACTGTAAATTTCTAGATTTGTGCTGAAAACCAAATTGTATTTTTAATATAACACATTGTTTGCAAATTTTTTTGGTTTCCATAACGCTTGCCGCATATTTTTGCACAGAGATTTAATTAAACACATCTTTATCGAAATTGATTTCATCGACGTTCAATGCATTCACAGTTGCGATTTGTATAATTTATTTTTAAATGCTCAGTGAAGCGAGTTTCGGTGACTTCCGAGGCAGATTTTGCTAAGGGTCGTTTCACGTGCATATGTATAAATCGCAATTACTCTTCGTAAATCGTCAAAACTAGTGATTTAGGTTAATCTATTTCTTGTGTTGTATCGTTGAGGATCACTCAAAAATGTTCATTTTTAATTTTGCTTCCACGCGTACTAAACATTGTTTTTTTTTTCTCTCTCAATAATTCCTAGCGTTGATTCTTTTGTCACGCCAGTTTTGTAAAAAAATTCTACAGCTCAACAATTCGCTGGTAAAATGAACAGGGCTTATATTTAAAGTTTTACTTTTTACATCATAACTCACAACGAAACCAGAGCGATATATTTACTATATAATAAAATTTTGAAGATGCGTAATGCGTATTTTGATTTGTTAGTATACCTCGAGCAGCGAGGCGCGAATTGGTTGCGTTTTGATGAGTTACTTTTTAGCTTTTCGTTTTGTATTCAAACAAATATAAATTAAATAAATAAACCCTGCACCCACCGATAATTTCAAATTTAATTTTGAAGTCCTTCGTTTACAACTCCTGACTTGCTTTGTTGCACTCTTTTAAGCAATTGAATATAATCCCTTAAAATTACTCGCAAGTGTTCCGCGTCTATTCTTTTCTGATCCCTCCCGGTGCTACTTGTATCGTCGCCCATCTCCCTGTAGTAGATAAGTACACGTCATTTTTTTTTTTTTTTCCGTCCCATATATATAATATAGAAATAATATATATTTACTTCGAAATTATTTTTTTATTAAATCGCTTGTTTTATTTTATTCCATACCACTGCTTTTTAATTAATGATCAAAAATTACCTGAAATTCCTAGATAAACCGTGTATAGATTTATAACGTTCTAGCTACACTTTACGATCTCACACATCTGCAAGTGTAATGTGTCAAGCACGCTATGATTGCTATGATTATAATGCTATTAAGTATGCAGTAGGCTCTTCCCTTACCCACATCATAGTGCAGTATCATGCACTGCATACTAAATAACGCATAGAATCCATTTGATTGCTAACTAAAAATCCGTAATCATTTACCACTAGAATATTTTTTGCATATGAAAAAATCGATTTAAATTCTTCAATACTGTTTTTAAAAAAAAAAATCAGTTTTTAATAAATTTTTGCACGCGTTGAATTCATGTATTGTTGAGTGGTATGTGTTTTGTAAAAAGGACCATCGTCTTCCCAATTTGCAATATAAGGTATGTCGTCCGTGCTAGCAATAAACGCTAATTTAGCAAAACGTTTGTATTTTATTTATTTAGCCTTTACATTGTGTACATTTTATATGAATTCGAATTATTTACGATTTAAAGAAGTGCTTATATTACGAGTTTTTTGACTTGCTGATTTATACTTTGTCTATATTGTATTTTAACTGTTTTGATTTCATGTATACAATGATAATGTATGATTATTCATAATAAAGGAATGGGATTTTTATAATTGTATAGTTTTCATACTCTCTGTACTGTGCCCACCCTGTTTTCCCTACAAATTGAAATAAAATTATTTATTCAGCGTAGTTATCTCATTGGCGAGTCTACATAAGGCCAAATTGGTTTCATCTACAGCTGCATGTAAGTATTTTATCGTATATGTATATTTATTTTACAATAAATATGAATATTTCAGTGAATCTCTAATTTTAACCAAATAATGAATTACAAAAGCTTAGATAAATTTATATGTGATAGTTATCCTTGCCGTTTAATTGGTAGAATTTGATGTACCTGACCCTCACTATTCCCTGTGACCTCACACGCCCGTGACTACAGCCAACATCGAATAATAAAACACAGTCGGAAATTTAGAATGACTGATTGAATTAAACACCGATTACTTTGCTGTAAAATACATCACAGAATAATAAAATAATTAACTGTGAACTATTTGAAATTTATAAATCACAAATAATTAATAACGTTTTAGCTTAGTAATCAGTTTCTTTCAAAAGTTTTTTTTTTTAATTTTTAAGGGTTTAATTATCGCTTGCACTGACAGCTGTCTCTTCGTTTTCATCATCCCTGCCATCGTTCATCTTCACTTACCCGAAATACCTCGACTTATCCGGCAAGGGTGTTTGAAGCTAGGAAGACGTCGTACTGCGGAATATCCGTCATTTTATGGTATTTATAAATTACTGGATGTGATAATAAATGTGGAGTCAAAAGTGCAAATGTGTAAATGACGCTCATTGACGAGAGCATGAATGAATGTCACCTTGCCTCGTGCAGTGCCGCCGGCGGAGGCTCGCAGCTCTGAATGAAATCTGATGACTTTAGCTTGTCATTGCGTTCGCGTCTTGCATAGTCCGATTAAATTAGCACTCTATCAAGTGTGTAAATTATACACTTACATAGATAAGGTGTTTTAAAAACACACCTCTGCAAAGTAAGAGTTTTAAATTGTAACCGATGATAATCAACTTCTTTTGAACACGTCAATGGTTAATATTACGAAAAAATAATTATTTTGAAGCATATATTCCCAAACTATTTTGTACCGTCGACCCCTTGTCGAGTTTTCCTGTTTTTTGTCGACCCCTGCCTTGCTAATATTGAATTTTTACAAATTCATCAACTTCAAAGATATTTTTGACATATTATATAGAACAACTCACTTTCATAGGGTTTACTGTACAGTTGGCTTAAAAATGAAAAAGTTAAAATACATGTAAAGTTAATAATACCTTTATTAATTAAAAACACACAAAATGTAAACATAGTAACATTCAGAAAATCGATATTTTTGACAGAGAATACTTGGTGGATTTCCATTTTAATATCTTAAATAGAATAAAATACATTAATTAAAAACATACAAATACTTCTACGCTTCAGGACTTCGATTCGTCACAAAGTACATAGATACAATCTGTGTTCGGTGCATTATGACATTTATGAAATGTCTAAATTTTGGTGATGACCTGATTAAATGGGATCCACTCTCGTAGACCCCCATTTACAGTTCATGGACCCCTAATTTTATTTTTCGTTGTCATCGACCCCTTGCAGGGCGAAATCGACCCCTGGGGGTCGATATTGACCACTTTGGGAACCTCTGTTTTAAAGTAACAAATCGCACCACCAACTTGTAGTTAGACTATAGCGTCCTACATTTTAGGCAAAACTATAAAAAAAACACACAAAACAAAGTTATTAGCTGGCTGCAAGTTGGTGGCGCGATTTTAGAGGCCTTAAATCATTTAATATATATATTAGTTTATTTAATTCAGTGACAATTCAATTTCAATGCCTTTTTGATCAGTGTTTACTACAATAATAATATCTTCTATAATTCTTTAACTTTTTATGACTTAAAAAGAAGCAACCGAGCTATTTGATATATGGTAGAATATAAACCTTATGATTTTTTTACTGTTCATATTCAAAGATTATTAAACAAATATTTTTTATCTGAAATAACATTTCGATTTTTTTTCCAATAGTTGACCTTCGGCGAGCTTTAAATAATAATAATAAAAATACCTTATTTGACGACGCGATAAAGTATATTCAATTAAAATTAATAAACCTTATTTTTTTATAATATAAAATTTTAATTGTAATATGAAAGTTTAACTGCGTAGTAAAAGTTACTAACAAAATACAAAACTTTTAAAAACTCGTCAATGAACAAAGAAATTGTAAAAACAATAAAGGCAATCTGACGCAATGAATGGAGTTGTATTAATTAAAATTATATGTTCAAAAAAATCCCAAAGGATCCAAATTTTTTTAAACTTTTCTTTTGTAATGGATATTTCTTCAAAAAATATCACGGGAGATTGGATTCAAAGAATAACACCGTAATTATAAAAAAAAAATTACAAAGAAATGTCGTTTATTATTCAGCAAGTATTCAAAGTCCACAAAATTTAAATATCATCGCTGCTTAATGAAATCCGAAATTTATCAATGAGACTTGCGATCGCTGGCGAAAAATTTCGTAGAATAATATTATCGAAACATTATATTTTCATTAAAGCTTCACGACGCAGTTGGCTTGGAAGTCATTGTTAAAATAATACTCAGTACAAAAGAAATAAGGAGATTACCTTCCAAGCGATGTGTATTTTTCTATTTTAGCATTTTTTCGCATGCAGGCTGTGCGACTTTCTCGGTTGGAGCACTCAGCAGTTGATTGCTTCGATTCTCCTCCAAAGTGAAGCAGTCACCATAGTGGCCAGAAAGTCATAAAAATGACCGCATTGAACGTCAGGCAGGAATGAGTCAGGGGGTGGATGACACCCTGACCTTTTGCTTATTGATCGCATGTCCCACACTGCACCGCGGCCCACCCCGAGGGCCTCAACACCTTCCGGAAGGAGGAGTCTACCGCGACTTCTGACTTCCTCCCATTGGCCCACATTTGTCAACAAAAAAACACCAAACAAACACAGCGGAAAACGCGAAATCATCACAGAAAATCTCGAAACTATCGTTGATCATCCCCAGAAACGCAATGGGGAGTTTGAAATATATGTTTTCGCGTGAACAGGCTTTGTTTTGCGTTGGTGGTATTTGCGAGGTTACGCTGTATGTTCTTAATGAATTTCTCGCGAAGTCTTCGCGATTGAGGGTTGCTATGGAGACGAGGCTTCTGGGAGGTTCACAGGGTCTAGGTCACGCCCAGATGGGGCGCGTGCGCTCTGCCGCCCGCAGCATCCCTCACTTGCCGCGAAGCCTCCGTACGGGCGGTCCTGCCGCGGGCACCAAACGACCATTCCCCATGTCTTATGATCCACAATTTTGTAGTCTTTTCCATTTAAATACAGCCTCTACCGCGTTGAGTACGACTTGGTGTTTTGTGTAACAGTTTAGTGGCTCAAGTGATATTTTGCATAAGATTGTGTACGCATTATTTGATACGCAGTGAAATTTTTATATGTGCTAGTTTTTTATGATGTTTTGTAATTATACTGGTAAGTGTAAATATTTTTTAATAAAGTTTACTAAAAATAGCTATACTATCTCAGTAAACAACGATTTTTGTATAGATTTTAATAACACACAAAATATTTTTTTGAAAAATATAATTAATAAGCAAAAAAGTATATTTATAAGATTATTTATCCTAAGTTTTTGATTTTACTAAAATCATTATTATTATTCACAATTATAAGTACTAATTCTGAAATATAAAATTACCATACATTCTAAACAATGCTGAAATTTTAACCATTAAGGCTATACTTGTATAGTGGGTTATTGTATTATTCGTGACCTTGATTGATGCAGAATTTTAAATGTATTGTATATTTAGTATAAATGATGCCTTAAATTGAATAATGGAGCTGCACCGGAAGTGCAGCGGTCAAGTTCAGGTCGCATCCGGCGGATATTGATTACTTGCCAGGCACCTCGCCGGTGCAGGTGCACGCAATCTCCTAGCCCAATATTCATTATATCCTTTGAAACATTTTTTGTGTTTGCGTTAACTTTTGTTAGTGATTTATTTTTTAATCACACCCAAGTAAAAGTAAAATTATTATATAATTGAAAACACCCACGAAATTGCAAAAAAACAAATAGCAACGTGCTGGGCATGAAGCCGGAATAAAAGAATTTTAAGCGTCTTTAAAATCTACCAAAACGTATATTATTAAATGAATCTAGTTCATTGTAAGGGGTTTTCAATAGTGGTAGGTTTTTCAGACTAAATGATTTTAATTGATTCAACCGACTCAACCATGAGTTTTCTGGCCGCATTTTTGTTGTCGACTACGGAGCTCATTTTACAATAAATACCATTGCAGTCACTGGCAATCCCATACAATATGAATTATTTAATGTCTTTAGCCTGAACTCACCTAAGTTTCATCGTCAGGTGCGAACATATCGACTAAGGTTTGTGCAATAAGAGTGACCCGCACCTGGAATTACGACCATGATTAATATAAAATCCGAATTGATCAGACCGTTTTCATAAAGTTCGTCTCCGACGGCCCACTGCAGAGGCAGTCGGCCGCGAGATGGGCGGTGTGGGAGTTCCTTCGATATCCTGCCTCGAAGCAAACCACATCCTGGAGCCTTATTCGGATTTATGTTTTATATGCCATATTAATTTCTCCCGGTGATACACAAGTCAATGTTGGAATAGTGAAAATATTGTGGTTAAGAAATTGTAGTAAAGGGATGAACGCTCCTTGGGCTGTTTTCTTTGTGAACAACGCAGGGTCTTCGTAAAACTTCTTTAAGAAGACAAAGAATACATTTTTTGACGAGTGTAATGAATTCGTGGCGGGTTAAGGGTCTAGGTCCCATAATCGAGTTTTTTTGATCATTTTCTAGTCCGTTTTGCGAAAAATCGACTGCGCCAATCAAAAATATTTAAATGCAAAAAGTTTGATACATCCCTTCTTCCGAACACAATACATTTTTATTTCTTATAAATTTACTATTAATATGATAAATATGTGTTTTTCCGATTAGAGTGTAGGAATTTGGAAATTCGTCCGGTACATTTTCCAAGAATCCTAAACATTTAGAAGTCTTTTTTCAATTGGAATTAAAAGATTAAATATAAACCATGTGTGTCTTATTAATTTAAAAATTAAAAAAAAAAAAATCTTTAACAAACTTTGGTTTTGAAAAGTCGTCATTTTATCCAATTTTTCAACATCTTCAAGATTTTATTTTACCCTGAAAATGGACGTTAATTAAATAATAAAAAATAGATAAATATTATTTATAGTTTTTTCAATACTCTGTAAAAAAATCAACATTCGATATAGAAAAATAAAGTGACAATTAAATTAATTAAATGACACGATTTCGCCAGGTAACGGACTGCCTGTGGTGTCCGGTTGGACACCAGAGGCAATTAAAAGGCTGGGAGCAACTGCCTTAAAGATTTTTGAATGATGGATCCTAGATCCGACCCTGACCAGCAGTTGCGCCATGCAAATCCGCAGTTGCTTGGTGATTCAGGAGGTGTCTGTCCTTCTTCACATTGGAAGCCCCGGTATGGGAGCCCCCAGCATGGACGTCTTCCGGGAAGTGGCTGTTGCGTCTTGCATCATCCGAGGGACTCCTTTGTGCACAGGAATTAGAATGCCAGGTAGACCCTAACGATTGTCGCAACTTAACTTATGATTATTATTACTAATTCTATTTATGTGCCCTTGTAATTTTGATATAATATCTATAGACCAATATATTTAATCAAATTATTGATTTGCTAAAATAATCATGGATATACTGCGTCGTGGTTTACGTAAACCATTTGCATACTCAGGTTTGTAAAATTGGTGAATGGATGAGTTAGAATAGTTGTAAAATTGTTAGTTAATATAAACGATTTTTCTACTCAATCATAGTGTAACAGATTCTCTTACTTAGTGCAATAATCAATTAAAATACATGCGCTACCGCTGAAAATAATAATGCGTTCCTGTAAAGTATAAAATACTGAAGCAATAAATATTTCATTCTTTATAAAATATAAATTTGTTTCATGTTATGCCATCGTCTAGTCAAAAATACAGTAGGAGGATATATAATTAATAATCGTTCAAAAAACATGTTAACAGGCTGTCGTTTTGTTACATTATATATGATTATTTTATTAATTTTCTTATTAATTTTATCAAGAAACTTGTCAACGAACTCTTATATCTGTATTGTTGTCCTGCACAATTAAAATTAAATAACATATATATAAATAACATATAAATAACATATATATATATATATATATATATATATATATATATATATATATATATATATATCGATTCGTTAACACGAATCGTAATTTAACAATTACTATGTTTTATTTCGATGGTCAAAACAGCTTTGCAAAAGTTGAATTTTTAACCGAAAATATAGTTTTTTTATTAAGTTTCATTTTTCATAAGAATTCATGTTTTTTTTACTAGTGTGGGTTATTATGGACTATCTAAAGTTTTTTTTAATAATTCCAGCAGTAAACAAGATATTCATCATATCGAAACGCAGTCAATTTAATTTTAATAAATACTTGTTTTTACACAATAAACGTCAAAACAAAATGAATTCAATCGTATCGATAAAAAAATCTATTTTCTTCACTTATAGGTATCGATAAGCAGGTAAATTTCCTACAACAAAATAAAACATATTTTTTAAGTATTGTTTGTATAAATGCATATCTATAAAATTTTATATGTTTTAGATAAAAACTTTTTTTTTTTTAATAATTTGTTTTATTTTAAAATACCTATCGATTATGGCGTATTTATGCATGCAAATAAAACATTTAGAAATGCATATGATGACTTAACAATATGACCCCTTAAAATTTTTAATTAAAAATACGGTTTATTTAAAAATGATATAAGGTTATCTGTGATTTGAAATGTAAATTATAAATAATTGTTCTGTATGTGACCCTTTTCGAGTGGTGTTTGACTTTTGTTACGCCACTCTTAAAAATATAAATAAGATTACAATACTAAGCAAGTGTACTTTAATAAGAGAGGTTAATATAGATTTTTTTTTTAATAGTTGGAGCAGCACAGTGTTTCAAGTTCATAAAGCTTATTGCTTTTGATATTATAAGATAAAGCAGTTTTATATTCGTTTGAGTCAGCGATCTCACGAACTATATTATCAGGCAGTTTTCCCAAGCAGTTTATCATCATCGCACGCCACAAGTGTAGTGAAACATATCAAACAGCTGTGGTCGTGCAGATTAGGAGTCGGAAGCCCCTGTGTTTACGCAAAAATCAAAACTCCATAGCCTCATCTCCGAGATCCAGAAATGCCCAAGAAAATATCTCGAGAAATAACCGAGCGAGAAGTTATACAATTTTCGAGATGAGATGTTCGAGATGCGAGACTCCGGTTTCGAGAAGGGCTGCGAGGAGCAACCTCTGCCCTTCCGGTTTATGGTGCTCTCCAACTTTGACATTTGGACTATCAGCGGTCTTCGCTCGCATCTCTATGGGGTGACGCACCGTAAATTTCCAAATTTTTTGTTCTATTATGCAGGATAATCGTCCTGAAATTTCAGGAACCTCTAAAAACAATCTTCGTGCTTAGTTTGCAATATAAATCCTAAATAAATTTAAAAAATTGTTTGAGATAAAAAAGTCAGATTGTGTGACTTAGGTGGTGGCATACACGTATTTCTTTATTTTCATGAAGGGATAATATGTAGAAAAAAAACCCTTTTTATATATGAGATATTCGCTTTAGATTATTTATTCGGTTTGGATTTTTATTACGAGGCTATCAGTGTTTTACCGTGCATACAAGCAGTAAAATTATGCATGCCTGAATTAAACATTTCACAACTAAAAAAACCCGGCTTAAATCTACTGCAAAACAACGATATTGTTCTTATATTTTAGTGTTCGTTCGTTATATTTGTGTGTATATATAGCTGATTTTAAATATACAGTAATACCCCGCTTTACGCGAGGGATACGTACCGGAAAATATTGCGTTAAAGTGAAATTCGCGTATATCGGGGTTTACGGTTAAACATACATACATAGTCAAAACTTAATACAAAAAAATACGAATCATTAGAATTAATCACTTGATGCAGTATTACATGTTATTTTTACTGTTAAATACATCTATTGTCTTTTGGGTAGCGTTTTTTTTACGTTCTTGTAAAATACGTTCATAACACCCAACGCTGTTATTAATTGTTAAGAGAAGTCAATGACTACATTATGTTCATACACATTCTTAAAATAAGATATTCGCGTAATGCGAGGCATTTTAACGCGAAATTTGAAAATCTACATTACTGTACAGTTTAACACAGTACAATAACCAAAATCAATAATCAATTCGTTGATAAACCACGTTTTACTTGAATCTGCATTATTTAACGACTGTGAATAATAAGCCGATGGTCATGCGTTTAAGCTTAATATTTATGAATGACTGTTTCCATTGAGCTCGAATGTTTGGTGATAGTGCGTGCGTGGGCGGGGAGGGTGAGGGGCGCCCACGCGGGGCGGGGGGCGGGCCCGGGGTGGGCGGGGCCTCGTGGGAAAAGCGTGGGAAATTCAAACCTGCCACGTGTCCGTCTTCAAACACAAACAAAGACCAAACAAACCCTCGAGCCGCAATCATCAAGCAAAGCAAATCACTCCAATAAAACAATCAATACTACCGATGACGTTTATTGAACATTTTATCAACCTGCTGAAAAAAGCAATAATTCAGATTTCTTTTTTTCAAAATCGTCTCGTCATGGATAAAAATAATTGTAAGTAATGCTTCAAAATAAACTTGTGTCCCAAATTACAGATGCCCGGCCTTGGGGAACATATTTTCATGCCCTCGTGGACATCTCGACAATCCGGCAATCCAATGCACACGTGTCCCGGCAAACCGGAATCACTTTTTTTTTTCTACCTGTACGAAAACAACGATGCAGTAATATTCAATTGAGTTGATGATACCTATTAAGCAGGTGCTTGCCGTCGTTGTGAATGAAAAGATTAAGTTTTTTGCCTCCCACTCGAGCCATTTGCTTTGGGTTTTTTTCATTCCTCTGGGGATTGTTTAATGCGAATTTAATTCGCGAATTATTAAATTTGATTTCCTGTCTCGTCATAGACAATTAGACCGATTCTCAGGAAAAAAACGGCGGATATGAGAGGAATGTGTGTTCTGCGGAGCATTCGTGTCATTAGTGAATATACAGGTTCGGGTATTCGTATCGTCCGCTCGGTGGAGTCAATTTTTCTCGGTGGATAAAATGCGATGATTTAAATGAGAGTTTCGGAAACGAGAAAATAACATAATAATAAAATTGTGCAAAAAATGGTAGTTTTTCTTAAGGTCCCGGCGTCGACGCCCAAGGTGGTCGGATAGTTACTCCGAAAGTGTAAGTTTTGCCGGGCTCGAGTGCGGCTCCTCGGGACGCGGAGGGCGGCTCCGGCCGGGGGCGTCCTCCCCGTCGCGGGGCAGAGTCCCGGGCCGCCGAGTCGCTTCCTTCCGCGGGCGCAGTTCCTTTCGGCCGCCCATTCATAAAAAAAAACCGGGCGCGGTCGGCGGGCGTCGGGCGCGCTCGGGCGGGCTCGGCGGGGCTCGGGGGCGCTCGGGCGGGCTCGGGCGCGCTCGGGCCGCGGCCGCATGAATGAACGGCGGGGGGGGCGCATGCGCGGGCTCACTCTCGAGAGGGACGCCGCAGCGCGCGCACGCCGCCCCGACCCGCGCCCGACCCCGGCGACGGCGACCGCGAACAGTGCGCATCGTGCCCGGTGAGGTGACTCGCGCGTCGTGGAGATATTTCCGCTCGCGGTTATTTCAGTGCGGGCGCTCAGCCGCGGGCGCCGCCCCCCGCCCCCCGCCGCCCCCGCCCCGGTAAGCCGATGACGACAGCCCCCGTCTATTTCTACAGTTCCGCGAACGGACCCGTCGCACGCGCGCTCTAGACGCAAAACGTACGAGTCGACGCGCGTCGGAGTTTAGAGTTACCCTAAACCCGGCGGAATGCGCGGCGCGGCGGGACGATGTTTACGTTCCGCGGCCGCGCGTCCGACGGGCCCGCCAGCGGCCGGGTCTCTCTTTCAGCTCCCCGCCCCGCGCAGTGTGCCCGGAAGTGTGCTCGTTCAGTGCAGTTTGTGTGAAGTGCGGCCGCCGGATGCCGCGCGCCTCGTGCCCCCGCCCCGCCCCGCCCCGCCCCGCCTCGAGCGGCTCCCGGAACGGGTTCCTCCCGGAGTGTCGCCCCTCGGCCGGTAATCCGCGGCTCGTGTCGGCGGTGCTCGCCGGTCGCGATCGTTCGGCCCGCGTTGCGCGACTTCGGTGAAAATAATGTCGGAACGCCCGGAGCCCGTCGACGCCGATCGGAGGAGTGTCGCTCTGCGGCGTTTCGGGTTTCCCTCCGGAGCCGCCGGGAGGAGTTCCTCGGAACGCTCTGAGACCGCCCCGTCCCCGATCGGCGCTCCGGCGGCGGTATTAGCTAGGTAAACATTCCGCATAATTCTGAACTCGTACCGGGAAGGGGTTATTGCTCCGTTTATCTCGGTACTTCTCCGAATACCCCCTATCTTATCGTCCGCGATCCCCGAAGACCGTGACCCAAAATTGTTCTCCGATGCGTTCGACCTTCTCGATATTGTTATTTGCGATACGATCCGGCATTCTTCCTCGCGGCCGCCCGCACCGCCCCTAGATCCGGGAGAGCTCCTCCCGCTCTGCAGCGCCAGCCCCATTCGCGAGGACCCGCCGACCGCGGTGGCCGCGTGCGCGATGTATATTATTTGTTTTCTTTTTAAATTATGCAAGAAACTATCCGAATACACTGCACCTTCTGCACGCATGCGATATCATTTTGTGAGTTCATTTATTACCGTGCAACATTGCACGTGCAAGTTTTTTACCCGTCCAACTGATTATCTCATTTGATACGGTATTTTCTCTAGTTTGAAAGTGTTGTTATTTCTTGCAAAGGGAAACGTCGATTGGTGAGTGTTTTTTAAACACCGCTTCATCGTATAAGGGTACTTTTACCATAAACTTGCCATCCGCATAAATTCTTCCATATTAGATTTTATCAGCATTTTTAGTAGATTTAACCTGTTATCTTCAACACCCTTCGGGTCTATAATTTGTTTTCTAAAACCAACTGTGCGGCTCAATACGAGGACTCTTCCTCGTCTCGGTACCGGGTAATAATACGTAATGCATGCCTGGGCAATGTTTTGGCTGCATTTACTATAACCGTTTCACCACACTGCCACGCCTACATCTTCTCTATTTAGATAGACACGCTGGATACCTGCGAGGTACACTTCGACCTGGGCAGTAGTCCCATTGATTGTATGCATAACATTCCTGCGCAGAATGCTCGCCTCGAATACCTTTAAATATTTTAAAACATTGTCACAATAAAAAAAAATTAGAGCACGTATTGATACGAAGCACACTCAGGTTGTATGCAGACTCTATTATAGTTTTGCTTTCAAACAATCGAGATATGAATGTGCTTAGTAGAATATAAGGATGCACAAGGCAGTTCTATTATTGCTTTATTTTTTTATATATTAAAATAACAAACGTGTTTACCTCTCCCTGTCTGATCTGTCAAGCTCACTTGTTATTTCAACGCATTAACTATAAATATTGTTGCACATGCATCGATCGTTAAAACTGCAAACAAGTCATTGGGTGCGCTTTAACCCCACGCTATGCTTTCCATTAGTCCGAAGGAACTTTGCATTCTTTTACTTCGTTGACTGTACTAATACCATCGTTTGAAAAATTCTGACCACCGAATACAATTGATCGACATCTTTAGTTATGCATCAAACTCGGTATGCACGATTTTTTGCTAACCATGTTTACGTAAACTGTATATTGTGAGTGTTGAACTTCGCTTGATATTTTGTGGTGTTTTTGGGTGTAAATTTTGTATGATCAGAGGAGTAATTTTTGGTTTGGAGTGGCTATTTTGTTGGGACGCGATGGTGTGATGCGATGGTGTGATGGTGTGATGGTGCGATGGTGGATGGTGGATGGTGGTCTGCGGCTCGGGCGCAGATGCTCGAGTCGCATCTGCTGGCTGTCGTTTGAAATAGCCCGTCGGAGTCGGCCGCTGTGTACTTTGTACCTAAACACTGCCCACGCGCCCGGCGGGACTCCGGCTCCATCTTGTAAACACTTCGCAGTCGAGATCCTCCCGAAACGACGCGCTCTCCTGTCAACCTAGACTTCTATTTCGTCTTGCCGAGCAAGACTAGTCTGTGCTAGGGCTGCTAGAAAAGATCTGGTGTATAACTCTACTTTTACTTTTCGCACGCTGACAGCTAATGCGCTGAAAGTATAATAATTTGTAAACAATCCCCAAGCTCTTATCACAACACATAATGGTACTACTACAACTAATACTGAGCTGTAATGCATGTTACCCTAAAAATCAACAGTTTTAGTCGCTGAGCAAATAACGTAAAATCCTTTATCGAATATGTAAAATGTTGAATATCATTCTTGGGTAAATTTTGGCAGAGAACATGAATACTTGCTGTGCTTTATTGCTTGTATAAACCGCACACCGTTGCATGTGAATTTTTTTGGCAATAATTGCAGGTGTAATTTTGAGTGCAGTGTACATATATTGTGGCTGGAATTTTTATAGCCATTTGGAATTTCGGCACATGCATATTAGCATATTTCGCATATTAGCCATACTTATGGTGTTACGTGCAATCTTTATTTGCTCGTGTATTCAAAATTATTGAGACAACATGTACGATTTTCAATTGTATATTTTGCATACTGAGAATTAATTAAGATTTGTGTAATTGTATGTGCATAAATCATTTGTTTCGTTCACTCCCATTGCCAGGCCTCATTCATAACTGTTGACTCGTCGTGTAAAGATCCCAATTATCCTTAATATTTTAAATTTAGTTTTGGATTTTTAGAATAAAGTGTGCAAGTGAAGTTGAACTTCTGAGGACGGAAAACGTCTTGAAACGATACATAAGTGCATGCAATGCTTACGTGTCTAGACTGCACTGCTACTGATGTTTAATTATTTGCTATTACTACTTGTCACGTTTAAAATATAAACAGAAAATAATAGCTTTAGCAATAATCGACGGTCTGGGAATTGATATTTTATTACTTGTGTGTATAGACAGCAAGTTCATTTAAACCACTGCTTTTACTGTTGCTATAAGTAGCAACAGTATATTTTTTAGTGATAAGTCACTAAAAAAATATAATAAATAGTGTGGATCAATCAATAAGATTTACGAAATTATTTTTAACTGGGTATAATCATTCATGTGTATAGACCGTGTGTTAGTCCGCTGCTTCTCATTTTTTTTACTAATGCAACTTTATTATAATATAAAGAACATCGAGTGTCAGTCAATGGGTCAGAAGTAGTGCCGATTGTTGGTTCGTGAAATGGTATGTACGCAATGCCTTATTTCTCGTATAGACTGCGAGTCTACTTGGATCGCTGCTGCTCACTTCTTTTTTTTTACGAATGCTACTTTATTACTACTCAATATAAAGAACATCTAGTGTCAGAAATAGAGCCGATTGTTGGTTCGTGAAATGGTATGTACGCAATGCCTTATTTCTCGACTGCGAGTCTATTTGGATCGCTGCTGCTCACTTCTTTGCCACTGCTACTTATCACCTACTTGATAAAAGACCGCCGAGTGCGATTGGGGACGGAAATAGTTCTGATCGGCGGTCGCAGATGTGCCGCACAGCTGGTCTCGGCCGGCGCCCAGTGGCGGCGCGTGTGCTCCGATTTGGCCGATTGAGAGTTCCCGCTGCCAAGTCGCTGCGAGAGGGTCCGGTGTTGTTTTCTTCCGCGGGCATTATCTCCCCGGCGGCTGCCAAGTCTGCGCCCCATTCATAACCTGGCCGCTGCCCGAATAAATTATTCTAATAAATTGTGATCTCTTAATCACTTGTTTGTAAACAATCGATAAAACACTGCGCCCCGGCCTACGCCACTGCAGAACGTCATTCGGATTGTTGTGAAAATTGTTATTAGTGTGTCGGTTTGTAGTGAACAATTTTTGTGTACGAGCATAGCGTAGTAGCATCTTGCAATGCATCTTAGCGCACGCCTTTATATATCACTTAATTAGAAAACCATCAAATAAAAAGCACGCTACGGTGAGGATACGGCATTTATAAACAATGCATAGTGCATACCAGTATTATTGAATGACTGCTTAAAACGGAGTTTTACTATCGCATTACATGTTTCTTTATCCTTCATCGATGTTTCGTGATAAATGCACTCACTTCCAGTTCACGTTTCCTTGTGAAGTTGTAAACATAACAACCTTCACATCTAATTCAAACGTGGATTCATCGGCCTTGACACTCAAAATCGCTATAACCAAACGTATCGCTGACTACTTTAGCGTGTATCGTGCTGTTATATTTTCATCTGCCTCGTGGAGTGTGGAGATGATTCGACGGTCGCGTTTGTTTTTTCGTCTCTGCTCACCACACGGGCGGGGAGGAGCAGGGACATCTGCCGGGACAGTTAAAGGCGCCCGGAGCCTGCGCCGGACCCGCGAGGGCCACGCCACGCACGCGAGGCGCCCAGCTTATCGCCTGCGGAAGTCGGCGACCGGAAGTAGTGCCGAATAAATCCAGCTATTGATTATTATGCTTATTCCACCGACTATTGTTCATTCAGGAAGCGCATCTATGGGTCTTATTTCTTCTAATGTTTAATCCAGGCGTATAAGGATTGATGTGATCAAAAGCTAGGGTATATGTACAGTTTGGTTTAAGAAAAACAGTGAGAATTATTTTATCTTATAAAGATATTATCAATGCGAAAAAATAGACTCTTTGAATTATGTTTAGGTTAGAGATTAAACGACAGGCATTATTTTCTGGTGTATTTCTGTAAGGCATAACGTCCTCAAACGATTGATATCGCTTCATTATAAGCTATACGGCATATTGTTGTTAATCCTGGATACCAGCTGCTAACTTTACTCGGAGGATAGTTATAATGTAACAGTGAATTACTCAACGCGTTGGTCAAATACTAGCTCATAAGATATGCTCATATATATTTTTTGCTCATACTGTTGATCAATTTGAGAAGTCACTAAGAATCGTAAAGCGTGCAACACGTGCGTCGTATTATAGTGGTCCCTCCTCGCCAACACGCAAAATCCCGTCGTTGAATAATTCACGCGGTTAGTGACAAATTTGCGTCGTGTTAAGTCGGTCGACAATCCGTCTTGCCGAGTGTTTATTATATTCCGGCGCGCACAATGGGAGAGCTAACAAATGGTCATCTGCAGCGAGCTGGCGGGCGGAGCTGTCACTCGACATGTGGGGCACAGTGCAGGGACAGGACAGCGAGGGGCCCATGTGGCGGTGCCTGCCCTGCCCCTGCCTTGCCTTGCCCCTGCCCTGCCCCTGCCCTGCCCCTGCCTTGCCCCTGCCCCCGCCCCGCTGCAGCCCCAGGCCGACTTTCAGCAACGTGCGTCTTTCAGGCGCCCGTCAACGCCGGCCTCGTCGGCGCCGGATTAATGTGCTTAGTTAGCACTGCTTAGCGACAATTATGATCACGCGGTCGCATCAGTGTTACTTCACACTTTTTTTATTTCAATTAACACGTGTTAAAGGTTCGCTCATTGTGCTCTAAACGGTGCACCTTGATTTGTGCTCACCTTGCCAAAATCCCGCACTTTACCTGATTTTGATCCCGCGAGGCGCGTCTCGTTTATCTGCTTCATATTTCTCATTTTACTGTTCCTGTATATTGATAATTTATTAAAATAGTCTTTATAATTGATTTTGGTCAGAATAATATTATCACCAATTTTTTTTTTAAATAAATATGTTCATCTCATACTATCAATTCAAATCAGCGTCATGCGTGTTTTACGGTTTTAAAATCCATACTAAATTGAATATTTTATATTGTTTTGGCATATTTTCTTTTCTTTAGATTATATGCTTTTCCAATGCCAAGGCTTCTCTCCATAATCTCGTAAGGAATTCCGAACCTCTCTGTATGCAAATTTATTTTATAGACTAATATATTAATCCTGCATATTTGGACCGCAACAACGGCCATTGATGTATTTTTATAATTTTACCAACAAATAAACTTACTGCTTAAATATTTGGGAACTTGGTGTGAAGCATCGATAAACGTAAATATATTAAATGTGATGATATATAACATGATTTCATGTACTACTACTTTCACTTGTTGCTATAATGTATTTTTCGAAGTATTTATTTGGTGTTATACGGATTAAAACAATAAGCGCCTTCGGTTACAGTTAACCAGGTATAGTTGAGAGCGCATTGTCATGCTATAAAAACAGATGTGCCTTGTCTGGAACAAGATCAAATTGCATGCGTCCGTCTTGTACTAGACTGCTCGATTTACGATACAGATTTGATTCGAAGAATGAATGAACTGTTATTTCAGCGTATTTAACATTCAACGAGATAAGTGTGTCGAGCAGCACCACACGTCACGTCCTGCGCGTGCAGTGCAACATTACATAAAACAGGATATTACCACGTGAGCTACCCACATGTATCTGCCAAACGGATCTCGACTGCTTTAATTATTATTTCGAAATGCTTTGAGAATAAATCAATGCTTGTTTATTATATGGTCCACGGTGAGCATAACGAAATTATTGCGCGAGGCTTAAAAAAACTTCTGAGATATCACATCCACAAAGCTCCGACGCGTTGTGTTAAAAAAATATATTTATAAGGTATGAATTATTTTCTTTATAATTTATCAAAAACTCTATGATTTCTGCTAATTCTTTACGTCTGGGATATCATCCCAGGATCAACAGGTGGATACACTGATGATGCTTCTGTTTAGCGTTGACTTTTTTCTTGGCTATTGAGGAAAATTAAAATATCCAAACCCACGGTATAATTATCGCATATCTTTACTTGCATTCTATATCCTTACTTAATTTCATCGTAAACCTTTTCGGGTGTCGTTTTGCGTATGCGTATTGAAACTTAGTTTACGTATGAGAATGTAGATTAATATTACCATGAAAAGGTTTCAGTAATACCTGAAATTGTTTTGTCGGAATAATTTGCCTCGGGATCCTCATAAATTTTCTAAAACCGATGAATGAATTCTTTCGAAAACATCATCGGCGTCGCTGACCGAAGCGATAGGCGAAAAGAGAAAACCACTGCAGCAAATAATCTCGATAACATTTCAAATTATTCAAAGAAATATTTTTTAGTTGTCATTGAAGCTTGAAAAAATAACCTGGAGCTTATTGAAATGCAGCAGTAAAGTTGTCTGTTTTATTCCTTTGCGAAATTTACACACATCTTCACAGGTGTGCTCCGTTCTCGGTGATTTACATTTATAATAAGCTCGCGATCGGATCTTTCGGCTCAGCGGGACCGCAGGTGGCTGCGCTCTGAGCTCTGCGCTCGGTGCACGCGCCTCGCGTATGAGCACATTTGCAGTAGTCGGCGTAATCCCTGCTCTTTCACAATTCATTCACAGACACGTCGCGTCGCGATTGGCCGGCGAGTCCGCGCACACTCGTTCCGTGTGATTTATCGCGAGCCAGTTACTCGCTCGCACTGAGGACCGAGTCGCGGCTCGCCTCGGCCGCGGAGTGCCCGCGACTCGCTTTCGCATCGAGCGATACGCATTTTGAATATTCACAAAACGGTCTTCATCACTGTCGGATCGCATCCGACGGAGACGCGATATAGCGAGTCGCCGGAAGCGGCGCCCCGCCTCGGGGGAGAGGGCGTCGGGCGTATCGGGGAGCACCGGCTCGGTTTCTCCACGTGTTTGAAACATCTCAGTTTTAATCTTCCCTGACACAAAAACAAACGAGATGCAAACAAATTTGTAACAGAGTTCATAGGCTATCGATTTCAATATAAATATCTAAATTACGGGCCGCTATCGATGTTTTTATCAGTTCGGTCAATACGAATACGAAAATAATCACAAGTATGCGGCGGGAACAAAAATACTCAAAAATAAAATGCCAACAAAATCATTGGAAATTAATAAAAATACCGAATTGATTATCGCGAGCGAGTGATTCATGAAATATCGTATTCGCTTATTTTTATTTTATCGCAATCCCCGTCGATCCTCCCGGCCGGCGGGTCTTCCTGGAATCGCGCCGGCGGCCGGGAGAGGAATTCCTCCAAAAGAAGCGAGCGGACGACTCGACAGACTTCGCTTTGCGCTCGGCGACTTCGATATTTATTATTAGTTATTTTTAATTCGGACCGGTGCACGGCGCGTCCGAGTCCCGGGCCGGCAGGAAGCGCGCTGCAGGAGCTCTCGCGCTCTTCGGGGAGAGGAGCGCGGCGATTCTTCGACATTCCTCGCGCTTCCTCGCGCTTCGTCGCTTTTCAGCGCAAGGCGGTGGTCTCCGGTTCGGCTTCGGTGCGGTGTCGCGGGCGCTTCCGTGATCCCCGGCGGGCGAGTGCTCGACGGGCGGCATTGTCCGAATCGGTCGCGCCGGCCGAGGCTCCCGCTCGGGTCCCGGGCAGAGCAGCGAGCAGCGAGCAGCGAGGAGATAGTCGCGGGCATCCTCGGGTCCGCACCTGCGGGCGTTGCCGAGCCGCGGCCGCGCGAGCCGGCAACGCCGCGCCGCCAGAGCGGGCCGGCACGACGCGCCGCCCCGCTCGCACCCGCACCCGCGCCCGCCCGCTCGTCGCCCGCGCCCGCCACCGCCACCGCCACCGCCACCGCCACCGGCCGGGATACTAGTCTGATTGACAAAAATTATTACTCGACGCACCAGGGCGGATTCACTCCCTCCCCCGATACCCCAAAAACTTATTTTCTATTTCTAAAATTAATGCCCGCTCAAAAATTCGCAGTGCTCCTCAAAGTGGTCCCTCCGGACCCCGGGGGTCCTTATCCTTAAGAGAGTATTTTGTAAGACTTTGAGACATCATTGAGGAGTCAAAACACTGTATTCTGGCTGATTTGTAGGTCACAACATAAAAATACATATATGTAACTGCAGTAGAGCACCAGATGATGTTTCAAACGGTGGTCCCTGGGATCATTCAGGTGGTCCTTAGAAAATTAAAATCGATTTGGGGGTCCCTGGACAACGTCAGGGGGTCCGCGCATGGTTTAATGTGAAATAAAAAAAATTGGGACACATTTTTTTTATTAATATGGAAGTTAAAATAAATAACAATGAATACATTATTAGCGATTTATATAAATATAGACAGGTGCATCGAATACAAGTAATAACAGGCATCGCGGCGAGTCAAGTAGCTTAATACAGGAACGCAATAGTTTCGATACTTGCACCAATTAGTCTATAATATGAATTTATGTAGTTTTTCACCCAGAATCCGTAGCCAAGTTTTGACTATGAAAATGGGTCCGTGGGCCAAAAGAATTTTAGAACCACTGCTCCAGCACTAGTCAATGGATAGTCACTCTGTTTTCAATTGTGTGCATATTTATATTTGTCACTAACGCACGCATGACTCGTGTCGTTTTATTACAAATGACACTATAATAATAATAATATCAGTGTAGTAAAGTATTCAGGGCACTCGTTCGTTAGTTGTGAATGGTAGAATCGATGGATATATAATTTGTGTTGAAGTGCAATTGAAAATTATATTATCATAGTCTTTTTGGATGCTTGGACATTGCTATTCCCCCCATCTGAAACGTTACTACCTTTCCTCGAACACCATTTCAGTATTTCAACGAATTTGAAAAGCATCGCAGAAAGATATTTTGGTTGCAAAAACTGAAATCGAAGACAATTCATTTTAATAATAACAATACGATGAATGTATTTGGTGCTAAATTTACTGCCACTCGGAGAAAATATCTTCATTTTTTCTTTTAATTATAGTAGTGAAAGTTTTATTCAGTAATTTCGATATAGTAGATGTACTCGCGTAATTCCCCTGACCGAACACCTTGCGATAGTATTTGTACTGAAACGGCCGACCGATTCTGAAACCACCGTCGGAAAGAATTGCGATACACATGTAACCGAAACAAAAACACGGCAAAGAATGATTATGGAAATGCAAGTGAACTATTTCAGTGTGTCAGTTTTTACTTTCCAATGCAGCGTGCGTTGAGAATATTTATATGAACCGGCTGAATGAATGGCGAAATGTTTTTGCCCGGCCATGGCGGCCCTCTGAAGGCCGCTCGTGCCCTAATCAATGAACTGCAAGTTATGGCGTCTGCCTTAGCGTTTATTATTTATTTATAAGTTCTCTGCTGCCTCTGTTTGCATCTCAGGGTTGATTCAACTCAGCCCGTGACAACTTTAATAGTAGAAATCTCGCGTGATTACGATTTTGTACGCCCTCGTGACTTGTGATTGATTTTCTAATACTCGATTATATTCGAATTCACATGTACTGATTAGTCTTATAAATTCAACTATTTATTAGTGTTTTGAATATAAATTTAAAGCTACTGAAATCCTCCTTCGTTGAGTTTATTTTATATTTAGAAAATGACCGAAATACATTTAAAAAATTTACACGTGTAAATAATGATTTATATCCTCGTCAAATTGCAGGGTCAAGGTTGTCATATAAATTAAATTAAGTTATCTGACTGTAAATTTTTATTAGTAAAAAGTTTAGTATTCTATTGAAAAGTAGTATATTTTTTGTTTATAGACTTCAGCATCCGAGTGGTAATTCTTTTTAATGTGTCTACGTATTATTTTATTGTTTTTTTTTTGTTGTTGTTAATAGGTATGCTTAGGGGTACTCAATTAAAACTGGTTTCGGCCGTGAAGGCATCTTCAGATACGTCGGATAGTGGTGGAGATATAAATCGCGGACATGGAAGAATCCCATGCTGGAGGGTTCCCACGAAAACAACGGGAAGATCGGATTCAAACCGGCGGAGGATACGCTACCACCACGTTGATGACGATAACACTAAACATAAAACTAAAAAGTGTAAAATACTCGAAGCAGATTTTTGTCGTAAAAATTTGATTCAATTTATATTTCTCGTTTGTCGAGGCGACGGATCTAGGTCCGCGTACGATCCTGGACCAGATCGCTGGGGACATCGCCGATCCTATTGCAAAATCGTTTCAATGCGATCCCCAGAAAGGGCGGCGCGCGCCATCCGTTTCGTTTTGAAAACCCCGTCGGTCCGCGGCCGGCCGTTTAGGTTTGACTTATGAAATGTTTACGAGACCGAAATAACGCGCGGCCGTCGAACTTGCGACAGGAAGCGGTCGGCAGGAAGTCCCCCCCCCCTCCCCCCTTGCCTCCCTCCCCCCTTGCCCTCCCCCTTCCCCTCCTCCCCCGCCCTCTGCCCCCCCCACCCGCCTCGGGAGCGCGCCGCGCCAGATAGATCTACACGTTTTGTACGATACATTTTATTTCAGAACACTTTAACATGAGCACCGACAACTTAATTAAATGGCCGTCAATTTGTATGAACTCCAAAGACTAACTATATATATATAAATATATATTGTAGAACCGTGGATGTTTTAAGCGCTTTTCCACTTCAGAATACTCAATGCCGCCGATTTAGTAAAATCGTATGCAAGTTCTGTTTTTTCGTGCGATGAAAAATAAAAAAAAAAAAAAAACATTAATTTAGGTATCTCGTTGGTTTTAAAATTTAATTCACCTTTTAGAAAGCTACAAATTATATATATGGTAGGTGTGACGTTTTGTACGGCAATTTTTATTTTGATTCGTACACGCGCATATACAACATAATTAAATGACCATTTATTTATTTGTAGCCGATTGACTGACCATGCATTGTATAAACTTGAATGGGATCAGTTTTTTTTTTGTAGTTTTGTCGGGTGCCTTGTATTTTTGTTGCATTAATAATATATTATTAAAAATGCTTTATTAATTATTGGCTGCGTCGATTGTACGAATAATATATGATATGATTTATTGAAATTAATAAACGTGAATTACAGTAACTATATGACACGTGTTTGCAATATACTTTCAGTTCATGATTGAACATTAAAGTAAATGATTTATCACGTAGTTCTCGTGGCATTTTAAATCATACACCTGAACCTTTAAAAGAGAATAAAATTAAGTTGTCTGTATATCCATTTTCTTTCTTCAAAACAAACTGATAGCTGACATAACTGTTGGAGGAATTAAAATAAAACAGTTCGTGAGTCACGCGGGGTATAATTTTGGGAACACAGTAATTGATTGCGTCGCTTGACATTGAAGGACGCATCTCTGGCAGTGTGTAATCCGGGGGTATTCTTTACGTCACAATAATAGCCGGTGGGAATGAATAGAATCTCCGGCTCGTCAACGCATGACAGCGGGGGCCGAAAGCAGAAATATCCGCCAGCCTAGCGGCACTCCTGCGACGCGAATAGCGAGCATGCAGCGCTTGGACTAGGGATGGAAACAATCGATCTGCCCAAGTTACTAAATAATCATTCATATTCAGAATTAATCACTGTTTTTATTTTGTTGCTAAAATTGTATATCGAATATGCGATCATACGCAACCGGTAAACCATCTCACTGAAGATTTGCGCTGAGCCAGTGTTCACGGTAGTACAGTGTATATACTAGTGTGTTTGCAAATGTATAATGATATTAACCGAATAACCGTTCGAACGAATCGATTATCCGACGAGGCCCATCGTTAGCCCGGAGCCGGCGCGGCGTCGGGCCGGCCGCGTTCTAGATTGGGAGCTTCCTCCGGCAGAGGAAGGGGTCACGTGGACCTCGTGACGTCAGCGCGCCGAGGGCCGCCCACGCCGCCTGCGCTCCCGAGCTCCTCAGCTCCCCAGCTCCCCAGCTCCCGAGCCAGCCGGCGACCTGGTGGAGGAGTCACGGGGCCGCATCATCGCCGATCCGCGGAGACCCACCATCTCCACGAGCCGCCCTGCGAACCGATTCGCAATGAACTCACCGCGGGCAAATTCTATACCTGCTTGATTTACAGCAGTGGCTCTCAAATTACTTTGGCCCACGGACCCCTTTTCATAGTCAAAACATGCCCAAGGACCCCCTTTCATAGTCAAAACTTGCCCATGGACCCCCTTTCATACCCAAAACTTGCCTACGGACCCTGGGTGAAAAACTACATAAATTCACATTATAAACTAGTTGGTGCAAGTATCGAATCTATTAACCTACCTGACTCACCGCGATGCCTGTTATTACTTGTATTTTATGCACCTGTCTATATTTATATTTTACTTAGGACGTAAAAATCGCTAATAATGTATTCATTGTTATTTATTTTAACTTCCATATTAATCACCCACCACCTGAATGATCCCAGGGACCACTAATTTAAACATCATCTGGTGGTCTACTGCAGTTACATATATGTATTCTTATGCTGCGACCTACAAATCAACCAGAATACAGTGTTTTGACTCCTCAATGATGTCTCAAAGTCTTACAAAATACTCACTTCTGAATAACATCATGTTTCCAGTGTAATAGTGTGTTTGAAGCCTAAAAATAAACGTAAATAATCTATAATTAGTTTGCAACATTTCAACAGTTCATCCGAGACATTAAGTCGGTCGCGTCGTGTATCATCATAACGAATGGGCTGTAAACGTTAAAGCAGGCTTGCCCTGCCGCCGAAGCTGCTCCCGCGCCACTACTCCGGAGTATTGTTTATTCCCTAAGATTTAATTTATCGTCTCGCAGCCAGAGATCCGATCTCCGACACCAGCGTCCGATCTTCAGCATTCAAATCTTCATCACGCCCGCATCGATAAATTAAAACAAAGTATTTTTAGTGCCGAGATCAATTGACGTTATTTAACTCGTGGCACCTAAAGGGTCAGCTGACTCGGACAGGAATGCGAGGCTCATCGGCATGCATGGAAATGATACGCTTTTAAATCTATCTATAATTTTAATTATTTCTAAATACATTTTTTTTATTTTAGATAAAAACATATTACACGTGGTGTATCATATTTGAAAAATGGTAGTAAACAAAGGACACTTTTTGTTAACTTTTAAGTATAGGTCATAATACTTGATAGATTATGTTCTATATGATTTGTTTAGAAATATTTTTTTTATAAAGTAAAGATAAAATATTTCGGCGTCGTAAAACGAAGGGCTTTATTACAGTCGCCGATATAATTCGGCAAAGAAAGAAATTAATAATCGTTATTTTTAGCTTGGTGTGGTTGTTTGTATTTGCACTGTCTGATGTGACGGAACGCCCCGTGAACCTAAAATATCTTTATAAAATTGATTTAACGCAAAAGTAATACTAAGCCAACGATGAAGATGGAAATAATCTGATGATTTCGCATGTGGACGGGTCCATTATTGCAAGGAGTCCTCTGTAATCTGCAATCAGATAAAATACCGGTGTTGTAGATGAGGTAAACAGAGCTATCGCCGTCGCCCTGATAGCACTTCCAGCCTTACAATTTACATTCTAACTCACTACAATAAGACTCGTGTAGAAATTAGATATCTCTTCATTGCTGGGGGATCTCAAGGTGAGCTGTGCCGCGAGCCTGGTCACTAACCCGGCCCGTAAAACTGCGAAAAACTCTTCGTTTCAAAATTGTTGCGCCGCGGGACAGCTTCATTATTCCACGGCACTTGTTGGTTTTAATTTATAGTTTATTTTCATGTTGGCGATTTATTCACACTTGTTCGTGTACACGGCGTCCATTAGTCACTGTGTTTACATCTCGTTAGTCGATTTAAACCAACTCGCTGTCCTGACGATGGTCACCGCATTATTTTTTTCAACTTTCGCCATAGTTTCATATTTCAAAATGCATTTTATTATACCTTTCATTTATAATACAGTATATTATATATAATAAAGCACTATTCCTAGTTTATCACATTTCACATGTCAATATCGGTAGATCTCCATTTTTTTTTTCAGTAGTCAAATCTCCTACCGGTTTTTTTTTGTAGACATTTTGGGATTCTGTCTTATTTATTGTACGATAAACTTCTTATCTCGCATCTTCACCGCAGTACGCTGTCCTGAACCCCAAATCCTACAGTAATAAAACGAAACCTTATGTGTACATTCATATTTTTATTTATCATACAATACAATAAATATTTAATTGGTGTAATAAAATCAATAATTATAAGAACGCATTGAGATTAACACCCATATAGATTTATTATTGTTTTTATATATTTAAAAAAATATATGAGTAGATGTGAATGCATATTTAATCTGTGATTTTTTGATCAAATTTGTTTGTAATTAATTATGGACGTTCGATTATCAGAAGTCGGGTTCGGATGACTGACTCGCGCCGCTGCCCCGAGCCGCCCGTCCTCGCCAGCGGGAGAATCCTGCCTTATCGGCAGTTTTTATAGTAAATTGTTGTTTGACTACAAATTTATCAGCTCGTTATCGAGCACGAATAACGACACTCGCGGCCCGCGGTAGCCATCTTGGGAAACAATATTATATTCTCTGCCTATCAGATTTTAAATTCCGATTGATAACATTATAAATAGTATCTCCGCGCCCGGGTCTCCTAGCTCGCTTTTTATTATTTTTTTTTGACTTAATGTAAAAACCACATGGCTGCTGTTTTAGTATCGTGTGTTTTTAATACATCACAAATTTAATATGTACGTTAGCCTGGAACAGAGTATATATAACCTCGATTTACGACGTTACCGTTCTTGCGTCGTGTAATAACAACCTATCACCTTACCCCAAACGAACTTTTATTTTAATTCACTTACAAGGTAAGGCTCATTGATATGAATTTTTAATATCTGTTTAGGTTTCGATAAAGTATACATAGCCAACATTTCACAGTGTACTCAATACAAGCTATTTTTCAACCTTTTTACTAACGTTAAATGAATAAATTAAAACGCCGTATAAAGAACTGAAGGTGATGTTTTAAAACGCCCATGGAAAATATACGTTATTCAAATCCATATATTTTGTATATTAAACGTTGTCCGCGTCGAATTGAAATGATACCTTATTTTTAAAAAATATGCGTGTCTGAAACGTGCACGCAAATAATGACTGAAAATATATGGCGTATCGTATAGCAAAAAGTTGTGGCCCAAGTCCCAAGTCGGGAGTGTTGTAAATCGCGGAGTCCCAACTCGAGGCACGGCCGTCGATTGTAATTCAAATCAGCGCGAGAGGTTATTTATCGAGTCGATTTTATCGAAGTGTGCTGAGATTTACGGATTTGCGGTATCGATTATCGATATAATGAGCAGTTATCTCATATATATTTTTGCGGATATCTAGAAATCTTTGATTATGTTTTGCGTTAACTACCACACTCGCCTCGGACTGGTATTTCCTGTTTCGCCCGGTCGCTCGGCGCGCATCGGTCAATGAATTTAGCCGGCCATTGTAAACAGCGCGGCCTCTCTTATGTCACGGCTTTCCTATTCTGCAGCGACCTGCCGACCTGGCGACCTGGCGACCTGACGACCTGACGACCTGGCGACTCTCCCACCCAGACCTCTGACATGTGTAGGGTTGTGTATATAGATTTGCTACGTACATGCCACGGCTCAAACACCTTTTTTTTTTTTGGGGTGGCATTTGCGACCCGTACCCAGGACCGCTTGCAAGCATTCACTGGGTTACGGGAGCGTATCCTTTGATCTTATGCCTCCTTGAAGGCACATGTGAGAAGAGAAAAACATATAAAATACATAGACAAAAAACTCGCTCCCATGTCCTCCAAGGACTTTCTTCTTATCTGCCGGGGAGGGTTTCGCCTCCTCGACGTTCCTCCTGCTCCTGCACACCTGCCGTTTAAAGACTACACGTGTAGCAACAGATCGTGCCACCAACTTGCAGCTGGACAATAGCGTCGTTTATTTAGGCAAAACCAGAAAAAAAAAAACTCAAAATTGGCTAGCTGCAAGTTGGTAGCACGATTATTTGCTACATGTGTAGAGAGCTTTAAATAAAAAAAAATGCGATTGTTGTGTTATTGATATCAGTGGCCATCGTAGACTTGACAGTATGCCACTCAGTTTTATTGTAGATTTTATGCACTTGCCTAATATATAAATAAATATACGATAGACATAAAGATTTCTCTGATTTCTTTACGGTGCACGGTTTGACTGACCCGGATTTTTTTTATATAAGAAGCCTCAACATAATCTCTGTCTCTCTAAGGTTCAAGTTCCATTGTTGAATAATTTGTTGCTGTAATTTTTCTCACGCTTGTTTGATAGTAAAATTATGTTATTCGTAGCATAATACCTTCAAGTTTTATTTTAATCCATCATTTTGTATGTTAATATTATTTGATATTTATTACGCAGGTGCAGTGCGTCAATTGCTTATTTATCGTCCGAATTGTCTATCGCTTCTCATTCAGCATGGATGTTCCTTTTCATGTATTTAATAATTTATTAGCAAATTAAACGCGCATTTGAAATGCTAAAATCTTGATTAATTACCACTAATTATACAAAAAACATTGTTGCTTTATTCATGTATTTATCATATTCAGTGAAATCATGAGCGAAAGTGTGTTTACGTTTGTTTCTTGCTTGTTTCTTAGATGTTTTTTTTGCTGTAAATGATGTTTATAATGATCAGTGCATCCATACTTCCGCGTTAGTAAAATAGGTGGACAATTTGATGAGACGAAACTCGGAATAATGGCTGGAACTGATCACGTTTAATTTCCACTTTAGAAGTATGTTTTTTTTTGTATTTCATTCAATCTTAGTCAACATCCAAGAAGAGATGGCACTACATACAATGACAAATGTTATCTGCCATGTATCAAATATAGTTCAAGACACACTTCACTGTGTAAACTGAAAAAAAAAAAAAAAAACGCAACAGAAATAATAGACCGTGCGTGTTATGCGAGTATTTAAAGATTAAACTCCTTTGAGCAACGTTTTGTTTCCCAGTTTTCATTTCTAGATCAAAGTATGTTTTCTTCTTCTCTCATCACAGCGCGTCACGAATCATCTGAATCCGTTATCAGAGCACTCGAGTGCAGCGCTGTAGGTCCAAACACCCGACTGGCCTATAAATAGCGCGGCGTCTACTCCCATGGCCCATGGCTCGTGGCCCATGGCCCATGGCCCATGGCGGAGGAAGCACCGCGTCCAGCATGGCGGCATGGCGGCATGGCTGGCCGCCACCTCCTTTTAAAATAGCAGCATGAATGGCGGCGCTCGGGGCTGCCAACCGAACGAAAACGAATCGCTTGGCCGCTCCGCAGCGAATTCTTGCGTAACATGTGGGCGAACGAGTGATCGTCGATTGATCGCTAATTTTTTCACCGAGGATATAAATATAGAGCGCGTATTTATTTTATACAAGTATGCGGTTATAATCTAAACGATATCTATATTAAAACATGAAACGAGGAATTGTCTATTTTTTCAAATTTTTCGAGTTGTATGTTGTAACCTGTCGTGTTACTATAAACGGCATAGTACGAATATGTAGGCTAAAAATATGCAAGGGCCATATGCTTTAATATATAAATACGTACCGAATTCTTATTAATTTTCAAGGTCAATGTAGCTATCGAACCGTTAACAAGTTAACGATTATGCACTCCACAATTAAATAACTATATTTTTAATAACTCCCGGATTCATTCTGAATTGCGATATAATTTTAACTGCGCCCTCGCAACTCATTTCACTCTAAAAAAAAAACACGTTTTTCAAGTTCAATATAATTACTAAATGATGCATGGCGGATGTTTTTATTTTTCTTAATTTATGGCTAATTTGATGAAAATGAGATATCAATCTTTATAAACCTATCTCAGGTGTGCGGAACGATGTAATGTGAATTAAAAACGTGAAAAGAAATCATTTGCATATCGGATTGAAACGAAAGCGTAAAAGACAAAGCGATTCGATTTTCTTTTCAATTGAAAGCCGATCTAATTTATATAGAATAAATAACGCTATTCGAATCGCACATTAATTATTATAATAACGACCGTTTATCGTTTCTCGTTCCCCCTCGTCGGAATGAGTCGCCGGCTAATCTAGTTTCTAGTTCATCACAAATGCACGATTTCACATCCAATAATGAAGCAGTAGTTAAAAATAATTATTTATTGCCCGCGTCTCGGAGATTATTAAAATACAACGTTTACGACCGAGGAGCATCCGCCTCGTGTCGCTTCAATTGCGGCGCACACATGTCCTTTCTGTTCTCGTCCGCGCCGCGTGCTTCCTCGCATCCACTCATGGCGATGGACCCCATACACTTCACGATTGATCCAATAACCCCATGTTATTACTTTTTAAATCAGAAATTCTATTTGTGCCCTTAGCGTGTGTTAAGTATCGGTAACGGAGCAGTAGACTTGGAATGATTGTAGAGCGATGTGGGAGGGAGGGTTTTTTGCTATTGTTTCTGTAGCTTGCTGCAGAAAGAGTATCAGATCTAAACTCCAGAGCTTTGTAAGGAAAGGATTATATAATAATGTTTTTGGGCAGCAGCAATACTCAGACCCAGACTGTGTTTTTTCCTACACACACCCAATAACGAAATCCATGTACGCTACCACTTAAGCCACACCTTGTAAGCCCCAAAACCTGCGGGTAGGAGCAGGGGACAACCTCACACCGTATTGTAAGCATAACTCTAATAACTATTGTAAATACCATATCTTAAAATTTATTGTTTTTTTTAAAGCTATTGGACATTTCAAAACTAGAAAAATACTAAAACGTGTCTTGCTTAGGTCGGGCGTTAAATTATGCCCTGCTTAAAATAAGCTATAAAAAACGAATGTATTTTCTATTTGATAGCGGATTTTTCAGTGTAAATACTAAATGTTTTCAGCGTAGTGTACATTATGTACAGTTTTGGATTGCTGTCAAATTTATAATAGCATATAATTCGGAAATAAAGGCGTGGCAGTGCGTCTGTTGTATTTCATTCACGCAGTGCGATTTATCCATGCGACGTCAGTCACGTAGGCAGATCCGCCCGCCGAGGTGGACGCTCGGCAATAACTCTGACGACCTCCTCCACGGAAAGCCCTTCAGATGTTTATCTGTCGCCAGCCTGCAGCCTCCAAATACCAAATTCGGCTAATAAAAACAAAGCTTCTTCTGAATCACTCAGAATCGTGTACGCGAATAGATTTAATTTTATTTTGAGTAAAAAAAAATATTAAGACTGAAATGATCGAATGATAGACAAAAAGCCTAAAGAGTTTCAGGAACCATGCTTGTATGATAAGATAATAATAACGATCCAAACGTGAAGCAAATCTCACAAGTTTTAATACTAAAATTGATATAAACGTCATCTTTTGAAATACTGTTGGAAGTGGCTTTGTATGTATGATTGTTCATTGACAAGTGCGATGGCATAATTTTCACGATAACGTGTTATCAACTTAAGGTCATCCGCTCTCTTCTGCTGGGTTTTCGACGGCAGCGATTACTCGCATTCTTCTGGCCTATTCTCGGCAAACGGAATGACCGAATCGCCTGCAACGTTTGCAATTCGGTTGTATTTTTAATTTGAATTATATTGAACGGTTCGAGCACGGGACGTGGGCGGGTGCCGAGCTGTCGGCCGTTTATTGTGAGAACCGGTCCAGATGTCCCTGCTGTAAACTATTGGTGGAATTAGTCATTAATTACTCGCGGTACGTAGTATTGCAGACAGATAAGGCTCAGCGTCTGTCAGTCAAGCGAAGTCTCCTTCCTCCGCCGCTATCGGAGGCTGTCCCATTGACGCGAGGCTCTCCGATAAACTGCACGACATGCGCTCAGGGGCGCCTACCGACACATATTATATTATGTATTCTATTGTCAGAAGTTACGTAAGCAGTTTTTTAAAAAAAATATGTATCAACACTGACATGTCATTTGCATTGCATGCATACTCACGAGGTACCTGGTTAAGCGTTAAATTTATAGCGTCCTTTTATTTTTGGTGTATTTTTTTTATGGTTTTGCCTAAAATTGCCTATTGGCTAGCTGCAAGGTGGTGGTGCGATTTGTTGCTGTCCACGTTTACTAAACCGATGATATATTTTTTTATATCAAAATCGCCTCGTTCCTTTCAGTTTGTCTATATTGCCTCGATACCGATTGGATGCTTCTCCCGGTGGTGTTGCTCTTCTCCGGTCCTCTCCTCGTCCTCCGTCAGGGCGATCCTCGGCTGGGGCTGGTGGTTTCCTTAGCCCCGGTGCTCCTGGCATTGCGGCCGCAGCGGCGAGCCCCTTGAAGTCTGAACTCGCCGATAACCGCGCGGGACTATCGGCGGCGGCGCGTGTGAACTGCACAACTTTCCGGATGTTTACGCTACTGCCTGCTTACGAAGGACTGTCCCGCGAACACGCCTTGCAAGCACCCGCTATTTTTTATTTTTTATAAACACCACTAAATTTTGGATACCCATAAAGCGCACTGCAGTCGATAGTTAAAAATTTGCTCGCAATATTTAAGGCGTGTTATTTCTTTATGAATTTTCGATGTGGGGAGACGTTTTGCCTAAGTATCGATTTTGAACATTATATTTATTCTTTCCGAGCGGTCAGATCCTTGTCCGGTGGAGTGCAGAGAATTATGTCACGGCGCGGGCGCGGGAGGGTGTACCGGTTGAGGCGAGGCGCGTAATATCGATCGGATCGAAAAAAATCGCCGGCAGACTCGAGCGGCAAAAAGTGGACAGGTCGGGTGCGCTTCCTCCGCGGGCCGGCCTCGGCGGAAGAGACCAATTGGACCAAGAATCGAGCACAATCGTAATTATGGACTCGCCCAGGCGTCGCCAACCGCCGGCTCGCGCGGTTAAACTGTGAATAAATATTATTCAAAAATATTTATTCACAGTTTCTAGTTTTCAAGTGGGATTCAAAAGATTCCCATGGAATACCCATTCACAGTACGCACAGATATTTTTTCCCTAGTAGTTTCCGGGCGATTGGTTGTTCTGACACCTTTGCCCGCAGGTGACCATTGGGGGTGTTGAAGTTAAGAAAGTTTGCGGATATCAGCAAATATTTTCAACGGGTGATATTTCTCGATCGGCTTTTTTCCCCTCAAACCGAGACTCGATTTATAAATTTGTAAATAATTGAAAAATGACAGCAAAATTTATGTTATTTGTGATTTACAGTGTCATACTTTACTGCATTAAAGCCATAAAGGAAGTCATATATAGTATGCAGGTTCACTTGTATTGTTTATAACTGTAAACCGAATTGTATCATCTTTTACGTTATTTAATAAGGCTAAACTATAAAAAAAATACTCGAAATAAAGGGATGCCAATGGCCAGTTGTAAACGGGTTGCAAGTTGTGTCGCTGCGTGTGTTAAAATCCGACTTAAAGTTAATAATTAAGAGGATGTATACTGATCTGAATGTCGCAGCAAGTCTCAACGTTTCTATCAAATGCCATAATTTTTCGTTATATTCTAATTTAAATTGATATGTATAAGCAATAACATATGAAAACAATACCGAACTGGCAACGTTCGCCAAGTCCTTGAGGCATGTTAAATAACCGATTAGAAGCATGAAGCTGCGGGCCCACCTGTATTCATTATATTTGTGTAAAGTTGATTGATAAATTGCATAGATTTACATTTAAAGTATTAATTACGCTCTGCGACTGACATTTAAACACGAAACTATGATTTTATCAAACCAGGTTATTATTTCATATTTTATTATAATTCCTCTTGACGGTAAAACTGATCGTACTCACTACAAAGCAAAACGGCTTCTGTGTGGACAGTTCACAAATTTATGCTATTCCTGTATTTTGATTATGAATCAGTGTAGCAAGTCAACCTTGTACGTGTTGTTTATATTTCATAACTATAAGTGTGTGTATTTATTCATTTATATATATATATATACATATATATATATATATATATATATATGTATATCCATACAGTATAATTAGTGTCAAACTTATCCATTGCTTTATTTTGTTGATTGAGCTATGCACCTGTGCTGTTCGTTTATATAAAAGAGGTATCTAGTTTATATTCAAGGCTTTTATTGTTAGATATTCGTATATAATAATCATAAAGCATTATTTTAATAATGGTTGGTAATAATTTGGGAAATATTTACATTCATTATGGTTTATTTACATAATCGAACATTCGGTAGTTGAGATAATAACGTCTGGTTCGTCTTGACTTTGAACTTTTTATTTTCAATATTTGAGAATCGCTCGCCTCTGTTATTTACGATTATTAAAATCAAAACCGCCACCCGTCGATGGTCATTTTCCAGTTTTGGCGATTTATAGAGTCCAGTGTTACCGGGCGGCTGGTTCGTTTGAAAACTGTCCTCTTCATCACGTGGCTCGTCGATATTGTTTGATAAAGTGTGGAATTTGCATAGGATCACAATTACCCGCGGAGCATGCCGGTCTGATGTTCGCCATGCCCATTTAAATCGCGACACGTAACTCGCGGCTCCTCCATCAGACGGACTGTCCATCCTGCAGACCACACGGGGCGGACATTTTGAAATATCGCCACCTTCAATTTTATATTAACACACTAGGTGACCAAATTGACTAAACTGATGTGCGAAGCGGACGAAATTCGCGTACAATTCCACGTGTGAAATCTAGTCTATGCACTCTTCGATTTGCATGTAGTCAAATAAATCGTTTCCTATAAAAAGTTGAACCACTTCATGCACACTTTGCGGATTACTTGGCACCACAACAACATTACTTTATCCTAAAAATTGTTCAATAATTGGAGGAATATCATTCTCTGGCCCCTCCACTTCTTCATTGTCACTTTGTTCAGAATCACTGGACAGTATTGGTAGAAGTAACGTTGACGAGTCCTTAACAAACATTACGAGCTGTAAATCTAAAGAGTAAAATGATCTTCTGCCGCTTTTAGAGTAAACACATTCAAAAACGTATTAATACCCGCCCCGCCTTTAGTGTGTTAATAACCGATTGTTTAATTTAACCTGTGTGTATCCACTGCCAGAATATGTATTACGATCTACTTTAACCCGCTGCCTCCACAACCCTAAAGTTGTATTCAAAACATCACTTGGCTGTAAGGGCAGTACTGTTCGCATGATTATTTTACGTGTCCATTTCACTAGAGATCCAGCCATGGTAAAAGTTTTACACTGCTAAAAGATACGATCTATCAGCTACTTCCTGTATGTAAGCCTTTTAAGTTGCTATTTTCGCTACACCGATCTTATTTCCAATTTCACCTAGCGAATATCACTTTGTTTACATTATACTACTAAAATAAATAAGCCATGAATGTTCTCATCTCAGTGCAGAAAAACGAATCCTGCATTGAGTGAAATCTGACGTATCCTATTCGAGTTATTTTTTTTTTTGTTATTATGAATGCATTCTATAAATATACACTCTAGCTCACCAGACTATTATTAGCGTAATTACATTTAGTCATGTGTCTTGGATCTGTCGCAGACCTGAGCGAGCAGTGGGTCAGTGAGTGTGGCGCTCGGCGTCAGGTCGCCTGAAGCCGTCTCTTCCCACTTCCTGAAATCAAATCAATCTTCATCCGCCCCGAGTCCATTCAGTAGCAGACAATCGCCGTCGCACGGGGACTTCAAACCTCCAAGTCTTTTTTGGTCACGACTCCCAACACGATCGGCATATTAAGCGTCGTTATTTATGTATCGAGCTAGCTGATTTACGATATCGAACCATTACTTTTTACACAGGAAGACCTTCGATGTACATATGTAGAATTTTAATTTAACGGCTCGAATATTTTGGGATGATGATCCAACATCTAGCGTGGCTGCATCGTCCCAGAGGTGACCGCGGAGACCAGAATAAGCCTCGACGCCATCATGCCAACTTGAGACTTTCAGCCTTTTTTTCGTTTTTTCTTTAATTAACGTGTAATTGACATGGCGTATTATATTCAGGTGGTACTTTAAAGCACTTTATTTATACACGACAACAATAACCGATATTGATTTATATGAAAATTATATTCAATTCTCACTCAAGTACTGAGTAAGAATCGCTAATTTCGGATATTAACAGGGTCACCTTGTTTTATCGGATTGGTGCGTATTTTTGCAGGTATTAAGACATGCGTTACGGCAGATCAATATTCGTAAACCACCGAGTGCACAGTTTCAACACATTACCCTCAAAGTTGTATGCATATTTAGACGTATTTTTTTATGGCAAGCCTCCAGCCGATTTCGCGCCATTGAAGCGTGCCAGACGAGCATTTAAGTGCTACTTTCAGTCTCAAAACGGAGAGAAAATAATTATTCCATTTTAAATTGTCTGGCCCACATACGGACGGTAAACAAATAAAGGCTACGATAAAGATTCCGCGCGCGTACCGCGTCTGCGAGCCTCGCTCGGCCTTCCTGCGGCTCTGCGGCGCTGCGGCTCTGCGGCACTGCGGCACTGCGGCACTGCGTTGCTGCGGCACTGCGGCGGCGGCGTGTGCCCATTCATAGATCCGACGCGAGCGCCTTGTCGGTGTTAGACCCTGAATTTGGAATTCCAAGCAACTGGCAGCACTTGAATAATATTAAAAAAAAAAAAACAAACTGCATGCTAATCTTAATGCGATTGTGGTTGTGTCGCTTTTCTTTTAAATAAAGCCTCATCTGTGAACAAATAGCTCAATTATTTTTCTAGTTTAAAGTTACGTACGATTTTTTTCTTTAATATTAAAAAAAAAATGTTAATCTCTAACAACCAATACACCTCCCTTCACATAATTGCGTGTTAATTTTAAAATCATCACTCAGTTTGATAATGCCAACGTGAAAGGTTGGCGAAACCGGTCACCAATAAAAATTTACACGTGGAAAAATCAGGGAATTCCACCAAGTACTCTCTGTCAAAAAATTGATTACTTTGTCAAGGCAATGTGTAAAAATTGTTAAATATATAATTTTTAACATTCAATAATATTAATAGAAAAGAGCCTCATCATATGTGTTGTTATTTGAGTGAGCCAGGTGGATAGTTAATGAAATATATGTTGTTTCCAAATAATGAGAGAAAATATCATTTTTATGTATATTACATATTTTATTGTATATAATTTCAGATATAAAAGAAAACGTGTGCACATGAAAACGATGTGGTTTTGTATTGCATTTGGTTTACTATTTTTATGTGTAGCATTCACCGTGCATATTTACGAATATTTCTGTATGAATTCTTATTATCGGTGCTGCAACTTCCATGGCCGCGATTATTCGGAAATACCGCACCTAATTAATTATAAGAATAAAAAAAGACAGTTGATTAATTAAGCAAAGTTTATAAGCAGCTACAGCGTCAACCCAAAAAATACTACTAATGTCAAAAAGGACACCCGATAAAATAAACTGCATTCCTTCATTCAGTCGCTGATAAAAAATGACGAAAAAATACTCGCGGTATTATTACGATGTTGTGTAAACACACAATCCAACCTTTTATAATATATTCAATAAATTGGATGTTTTTTGCGGCCTTTGGTTGGAGTGTCCACCGCGTTACGCGCCATTATTGGCCGTTTTTTGCATTCCTTCGCCGAGGAGCCTCGCCAGACACACATTATTCATCATAAATATCGCAGTGTTATTTATGACTGTCGACTTTCTCGCGGGTACTTTTTCATTGTGCTCTGTGTTATTCTCGTCTGAAATTAAATTGAATTTTGTACTGATTTTTATATATATATATATATATATTTTATTTTAAACTTCTAATGAATTTTGTATGAATGTATAATATATCACCAACGCGTGCCCATCGAAGCGTTGGCCGATATTTTAACTGAGTGTTTAATTTGTTTATGATTTATGATTAATATAATTGAATAGATCATACGTTGATCGTTTACAGTGCACTGGTAGTCTTTTGGCCGAGTCCCAACCCGCAACAAAGAATTCCGTGTGTCACGCTCATCAGAACCGGAGATCACGTATGGGTCAATTTGTTTCATTTGAAAAACGCATCTCTCCGAAAGTCTCACCGAGATGTCGAGATGAGGAACGAAAAGACGATGGCGTCACAGCCGAAGGTAGGGCGCCTCAATAACGGCGGTCGTGGCAAATTGCTCCAGGAACCCAATTTTCAGTCAAGACACTAATTAACTCCGCTTAAGCTAATTGAGGTGAATTGCAAAGCTTAAATTATGACGTGCCGCGTCATCTTCTGAAGGAATCCCGCGACCTGTCTTGCCCCTGCGGGGTGGTAATATCGAGCAATGTCATTCCGGTTATACGACCAAAGGGAATTTTATACACTCTAACATGTCTATTGTATATTTCATTAATCAAAAATTCAGATAATAACTCATTTGCAGCTGTCAATTCGACTCTGGCTGCTGTTGTCGAATGTAACGAGTCCGAAGAAGTCGCAGCTGAAGATGAATGGGTCGGCGTTGCAGCGCCACTGCCGTTGAATGCAAATGTTTTCAAAACAACCAATTTATTGCTTTAGCAATAAAAGTGTTTAATCCACACTCGTGCAGTATTTTAATCCACTTCAATCGACGAGCAACGCCTGCGGATGCTTATCACGCTATCACTACTTAAAATAATATTATTCCACGTAATCCGATAATATTATTTTTAAAAATATCATAAATATATCTGACTCAACAGTAACGGCAGGGCCACCGAAACGTGCGGAACGGTGCCCGTAGACTTGGACTAAGAAACGAGTTGATTCTTAGCTAATCAAAAATGTAATAAAATATGCAATTGCGCGTATTTTTGGCCGAGTTTTGTAACCCCCCGAGTAACGAGTGTAACATATTTTATCGAATATGTCGTCCACAAAATAAATCCAACATGCAAATACTGCGCAATAACCCATAAATTATTCAAATTAAAATCAACTCTACCTGCTTGAAGCGTTTCGTCTCGCGGCCGGTCATTCGGGTAGAAATTTTGCACAACAAATAAACTCGAATGCAAATAAAGTAGATTCGTCCGGCCCGAGCTACTGAAGCGTTTTGTGCTGTCCGAATTGAATATCGGTGTGGAGGTGTGCTCGCACTTGAGATCGCATCCTGAAAAATGTGCACCCGTTTGGATGAGATGCGCGGGCGGGTGGTGTTTCCTCGGTGCTGCATAGAGGCTGCGAGGGAAGTCGGTGAGGATCGAGTCTCGGGGCGGGGCGGGGCGAGGGCGGGGGCGAGCGGCCGTCGCGCCCGGCCTTGGCGGGTCATCATGGCGTCGAGTCGGTCAAGCCGACGGTTTTCGGAGAGATTACAAAATAATACGTGCGCCGATATCGCTATAAATAAATTTTCGCTACCTCCGATGACCTTGCATCCGAGCGTCGATAAGACGGTGAATAATCGCGTCATTCGGAAAGATCCGATCCGATCGACCGCCGCGGCCGCCGCGAGGGAGCCGCTCCGGCCGGCGACCTTGCAGAAAAACTGCAGCGGTAAACGCGCCGCTCGCGCCCGTAAGTGTGTCACAACAGCGCGTCCGAATTCGTTTTGTAAACAATGTTTATGAATGAATAATCAGCTCCGATAGGTATCCGGGACCGAATGCAGTGCGCGACACCGCGCGCTGTTAAAATATTCCTACGCGGCGGTCGAAAAAAGTTTTTCAGAAGTGGCGGCGGCGGTCGGCGCGCTCCGAACACGCGCCCGCGAGAAAGTCCGCGCCAGGTAGCCGCGGGCGGGGGCGGGGGCGGGGCGCGGGGCCGGGGGGCAGGGGCGGCGCGGGCGCGGGGGGCGCGTAACTCGGGAGCCGCTCGGCTGCCCCCCGCCCCTGCCCCCGCCCCTGCCCCCGCCCCCGCCCCGCGCCGAGCGAGACTCCGTTCGAATTCGAGTTTGAGAGATTCGTTCGTTTGATGTTTTTCTTCAGAATCGTTTTGTTTTAGAAAATTAGCTTCGTTTTTTTTTTTTTTTTTTAAATTTATTTTGTGGCCGTCGTGCATACAATACATTGAAATATGCTCAAGGCGACATTTTGATATAAATATTTATTTTAGCATTTACCAAATGCGACCGGAGTCTGTCCGAATCATTCATCACTGACCGAGTAGTTTGACTCTTTTGAATGATTTCGAAAATTGAAAAAATCACCGAGAAGCTCGAACGCCAAAGGGGAATACCTCGAAGTGACCCGGCCGATAAGATCCGCGAGTCAGTACCTCCCGAGGATTCTTCGGCCGACGGTGGCGGAGCGGTGATGACTTTCGCTGGACATCTCGGAAATGTGTCCGACCCAAAATGAGATGAACAAGCTGAGGTGATTTGTGCGTAATGCGATTTTGCGATATCCGCGTCCTTTTCGAAGTGGCGATTACCCCCATCGTTGTGTTTGCGACGACCTCGATGACGTTACGCTCCGAAAAATGTGTTTTCACTCGCATTGTTGTTACTTTCGGCACCGCGCCGTTCCTCACTCTTTATCTCTGAAGCTTTTGGCATCCGCTTCCTACTTTTGCGTCCCTGAAATTCTCAATTGCGTCGTTAGGAGGGTCTCCGGTGCAGATTTCTAGTAATTAACTCGATCATCAATGCGAACGGTATGCGAGATCCGTTAGGCTTATTATCGTTTTCGCGAAGGATTCAATTGTACAAAAATAAATAATACGCGGTGTGTTTGTGTAAGTCTCCATACGTTTAAATATAAAGTTAATCGCGTAGAGCGGCGCTCGTGCGGCCGCTGTATGGCACTCCTCCAATATCGAATGTATATTCATAACTTTATATTTCTTTATCCCGCATTTAGATCTTTGACGAATCTCATTCAGTAGAGCTAAATCATTCATAAACATCGAACGACTTCAGTGAAGACATCGTTCATTTTAGAAATGGCGGAACAATTCGCGACACAGTTATCTGCGTTATCTGCCTCTACTTCTGCGGATTCCCAATACTGTCGACGCCCACATCTTGAACCTTACCATTTTATTTTGCGGAAAATTATTTCAACCACGTTGCGATTCGTTTTTATGGTGTATTTTTGTAGTGAAATTTCTATATACACGTATTCGCTCATGCAATCATCGAACTTTGCATAAAGAGGCAATCAAACGACAGGTTAAAATTTAATCTAAGCCAGATAAAAATACCATAATAAATATTTTTTAAAAAATCCTTTTTTTTCCCCTAGAGTTTTCGTCATTCTCGGAGCACCGCAAATAATTAAATAAATTAAATTTTACACATTACGTATTAAATTTCGGCATGTGTCCACTTTGCTGGAAAAAAAAAACGAATAAGGGTTACCAAAAACTCAGTATACGAGTAGATTTCCGTTTCTCAGTCAAAACTTTAAATATGAACATTGCTTTGTATCATGTTAAGATATTCATTTGTTGCCAAGTGAAAAACGTGATCAATGATTCAGCTTTGTCAATACTTCGACCTGTCCTCAGTACACTCATCGTGATCCTGAAATTGAGAATATGAAACCTCGCCATACTACGCACACGCATTAGAAGAGCTCTCCGACCTCGGTGCGAGGCGTGGCGAGGCGGGGCGAGGCGGGGCGAGGCGGGGCGTGGCGGGGGGCGAGCGGGGCGATGCGCGGTGCGTGGGCCCCCGTGCTGCCGCGCCGCCGGACGCCGAATCATTAATTTCTTTTTACTCCGACCGCGAGTGTGACGTGGGATTCTGGTTTTTGTGCGATCGAGGAAACGGTTTGTCTCGAATTGATGATCCACCTCTTCACGTTATTTATGTTTCCACATCTATTGTGTTGTACCGTAATCGATAGCACAAATCAAACCCGTGCTTATTTCACACCGCGGAGTAGTTCCACACGACTATTATGCTTACGCCTTACTATAAAATATTATTGCAGAGTTTCCATACGGAACGCGGGTGGGACTTGAACCCACACTCGGTGGAAGTCCGGCTCTTCTCGTCGTCAATAAATATGTACGCTCCGCGAAGCGTAAATACGCGGCTGGGCGACAAATTATTTTGATAATTATTGTATAAAAAAATTTTGCACGTTTGATTTCGACCGGAATGTTTATTTGCATGATATTGAATTTATAATCCACTGTAGTTTTACGGTGATTTAGTCTTCTACCTTTAAAGTCAGTAACTTCCTCTTCGACAATATTAAACGCGTTTAAGCATGTAGCGTTTTTAAGCAAGCTTTGCGTACGATCTTTAACTTCCGATTGCTCTATTCGTAAAAGCGTTGGATGCGCTTGGCGTTGTTGAGTAAAAAATCTGCTGAAGATTTAAATTTACCCCGCTGACGCCGAGGCTCGAGTGCATTCGGAGGGACTGTAACCCAATTAGGTAATTGGATTGAATATTCCGGTAGCTCTCGGTAGAATTGTCGGTGTAAAAATAAAGAAGCGCCTGAATAAGATTTAATTGAATAGCCAGTCCCGGAGGCGCTGCCCCTCGAGGTGTTCGTTACCTCCGCCGGGACTCGAACCCGCCGTCCGAGTCGCGTTTGTGTGCTTCTCCGCTTTTTGTTTTATTTTTTAACCAAAATAAAAAACCGGTTACAACTTAGGTGATTATTTTACGGTCCGATTGGTTATTTAAAAGCAATTATCTGAAAACGAGCACCTGTTGTCCGGTTACCTTTGGAGATGATACAGATTTTAAAAGAAAGTATAGACTATCAATTGTTTAAGTATTTATGATGTATGAAACTAGTTTAAGCTTGAAAACAAATAAAATGTATGAACGACATGATATACAATTCAATTTAAAGATTTCCCTTTATTTTTGTCAATTTAACATTGCATATCTTGATGGACTACCAAACTATTTTTTTAGTGTGTACACAAATTTAAAGAATAGGCTTTCTAAATTGTCTTGAAAATAACTAAATTAAACATGAGTAATCTGTTTTTTTTCTAATTATAATATTTGGTATTAAAACCTCACAAACATAGAGAAAAATAAAAAGGAGGTATTGCAGTCTCTCAGTGTTTGAATATTATCATCTTGCTATGAGTGAAATATTGAATGCGTGAGGACATTTACTGTGCTTGTTTAGAAAAAAACATATTCATTTTATTTTTTCCTTTTAAGTTACCATCTAAAGACGAAAAAATATTAATTGAATTAATTACTTTTGAATTTTTATATAGAAAATTATCGAACCGAAATCGCAAAAATACGGCTCAAAGTTTTGAGAGGAAATGCATTATTTAGGCGGCATATTAATATTATTCCCTTTTATCCTATCTGGGTGATAATTTTATTTTGATATCAGATAAGAATATACATGTTACTATAATTACGAAAAATTATCTGCGTTTGAATTTTCTTTGGGTGATTGGTGGCCGTGTGATTAGGCACATTAATTTAATTTATTTCCTAATATTAATCACTAAATTAATTTCACAGGATAATTGTGCGAATGTACGCAATAATTATCATTCTACAACGCGATGACTTATGTCACACGAACTTGACCATTTTTTCTACGCTATCAGTGCATATAAATAACATTTATGCATTGATTATGTAATTTGCGATACAATAAAGTAATTACTTTTAAAACACGACATAATAATTGATACGGCAATAAATAAACAGTGCGGCAGAAACACAATATCGGCGTTATCTGCCATTGCGAAAGGCCAGCTCCTCCCAGTCATCAACTAATTAGGCATCCACTAAATACGATGGATTCAATGGCAATTTACTGAAATCGGGTTTTGCACTGATTGCATTCTAATTGTAATCTATATGTTATGGTTTTTTTGTTTTTTGATAACCTAAAACGCATGAATTTTGGGTTATCAATCAACGATCGCTCAGTCAGTATCTATTGGACCACACGCCATTATCATAAAATTTCCCAAATACTGTTAGTATCATTGTGTGAAAACATCGAAATGTTTTTATCAAAATATCATATCGAGTTTTTTTAATTGATTTACTACGAAAAGTGATAATAATGAATTAAAGTGTTAAGCTTATCTTAAGACTGATTTATCGTTTTTCACAATAATTCATTTACGTATTATTATAATAAATGCATGTTTGCATATCAAATTAGTTTTGAAAATCTTGTTTACTTTTGTATGCGAATCCAAACACATCTTGAACTGGTTTCAAACACCCTACTTGTAATTGTTAAGTCATATTATCTTTAATATTGATTTATTATTTTTTGACTACTGGTATTAAATGCGTCTTAAATATTATTCAAAATAAATAAATATTCCGGTTACATAGTGGCAGATGCATCTTTTGTTGGGTCCCAGCGAGCTCTCTACCAGTATAATTCGCTCTTATCCTGGTGATATAAAATAAAATTGTGTGTAGGAAGATCGGTTTCCACAGTAACCCTCTTATTTCCATAGTCGAGTAACAACCGTCTACCCAAATCAATGTTATATTAAAATACTTTTAAGACCTTCTCATAAATGAGTCGACTACTGTATTTTTTTACTAGCTTGATTTGAATAGCAAATTCATAAATTGCACAATGCTCAATTTTGCCTTACAATGTAAAGAAAACGAGTTCAAAGAAATACGGTAGCAGTCGGTCGGCAATCGCGAAGCTAAGTGCACTTCAATACGAGCACCCGAGGGTATTCCGCCTACGGACGGCAGCTCTCAATAAGGACAATGGCGATCACAAGGAAGAGCGCAATAATGCCGAATGGAACATCCGAACGGCTACCGATTCAGATGTGGCAATCACAACAGAAACCCGCATGCCAATAAATGGAGTCATAAATTTGCGGGTAACTGCACAGAGTATCTGCGGTCTGCTGCGAATGCCTCCCGACGCTCCGTAGTAAGAACTGAACAACAGTTACACGGGAGGTAGTCGGACTCCTCGGCTCCTCGGCTCCTCGGCTCCTCGGCTCCCTGGCGTGGCCCCGAGGCGGAGGCCTCGCCTGTACCTGCAGCACCATCATTGTCTGCTCCGTCCGGTGTTGCCGTTCGCTATCTCGCTTGACCCGCGCACCCAACTAGGTGTATTCAAGTACGCGAAAGCCAACGATTTACGATGATGATGGTGTCAAAATAATTTTAATTTAGCCTCATACAAGCGATGTTTCATATTATTCTTGAAATTCCTTAAACAATATGTAAGTTTTATAGTCGTAATTTATAGTTTTTCCCGGATTCACTTTATACATAAAATGCAAACTCTCGCTCGAACGCTTGCTTAAAAAAAAAAGAAAACAAAAATACGCACAGTTTGACGGAGACGGCATTTAAGAAATGTGTAGTAACATAAAACGTATGGCAGCCAACACGCTGTAATTTTTCAACGTTATTTAGTATTATTGCGTTATTCCAGAACAGCTTTGAGTGTGCGACGGCGGACGACCGCTGAAGTACAATCAAAATAAACAAGATGAAATGATTTGTTGATTAATGAGGCGCCACCGACCCGGCCGAGCTCGCGTCTCGGAATCGCGCCGCACTTCAAACTGACGCCGACGGACCGGCTGTCGAGACTACTGGGATGCAACTTCCACGAGCAGATTGCACCCGACCTCATCGCGATGATTCACTTGTAGTAGAAAATATTTTTTTGAGGCCGGCATTGCTCGTTGTTTTGTAACGCGCGCAGATGCGAATCTTGCGTCGAATCCACGCGTTATCGGTGAGTAGCGCCACTCGAGTTGATTGTGATAATAACACAAATAAATAGATAGGCAGCAATCGGTTCAAACCGGCCGGCGGGGGTCATTATGCCAAACCGGCGACATAATTTCTTCATTGAAGCCGGGGCGGAGGCCCTCCAGCCGCTCCCGGGCCGCATCCGCATTGCGGTCGGTAATTGTGCAAAAAGTAACGGCGGCTACCGAATACGCGGGGTGCCGCTGCATCTGGGCATCTGGTGGTTCATTTTTCAATTGCGGTGTTGCATTATTTAATACGATGATATTCGGATGCACCGACGCCATTCAATTCGAAAATCTTTTAATCCCCGAAATTCTCTCTTACTCGGGTTGCGAGTTTCGAGTTTCTATCCCTCGACAACAGTTTTTACGCGAGTCGTCGGTTAACCGTTCAGTGGACTGGAAGCGTCCAAAGTCATAAATCTTAGATTTTTACGAGTTTCGAGATGCTGCGACGATGACCTTTCCAACGTTTTGTCTGCAGAGACATGACTGAGCACAACTGATTTCTGGATACTGTTATAAACACATACTGTTCGGTAGATGCGGACATATTAAATATTGGGCCGATGGCTCTGCACACATACACCTCGGTCAACGTATGTTGCAAGCCCACTGCTAGCAAATTTTATCAATATACGTCTTTGCGCATCTCGGTACATTGCAATTATTTTGTAATTTTGAAATAGTTTTTGAAAATTTCATCAACGACCACCTGCATAATTATTGACAATAATTGAAGTTATATACTGTGTTTTTGACGTGGTTCATCGAAATACTGTGTTTTTTTATTATTTAATTTAATGGTTGGAAAAAAGGAATGAAAAAATACAGTGTTTTCGTGAGGAGTCAATATTATTTATGTACGAATCAAATGAAAGTCGTTACTTCGGCGATATACTGCATTATTATTTATGGACATAATTTATCATTTACAACGAAAAAAGAAACTTACGTTTTACTCCTTGTTTATTTTTAATATTCGAAAGGTAATATTTATTTTTTATTCTATAGTGTGTAATTCAATACTTAAGTAACGTAATATTACACACACGCTAAACATTTGATTATCTTTTTTATGTAAACATATTCCATCTCGAACGATTCGGGTGTTTGTACAAAGAAGCGGTCTATTGTTTTCTCAGTGCAAACAACTCGCCTGAAGTTGGGAAAGAAATCTTAGAAACGAGATACTCTGGACCGTTTTATTACAATTAATTTTGTAATAAAGTAACAAAGAGTTCATTGTAGAAACCGATCAATGACATCCTTGTTTTGAAACAGACCGGCTATTATGGCATCGTTTGGATGTGAATAATCACATTTGAACATTCATAACTTCATACAATAAACGCTTAGCAACAATATATTCGTATGTACTGTTAAATATTTCTATTTTTTAGTTCATTGCGTATAAAGCGTTTTAAAATTTTGTATGATTTTATTTTGAGACCGATTCCATCCCGGTTCAGTACAAAAGAACAATCAGTTTTGTAAATAATTGTAAAAAAATAAATTAAATTAACATATGTTTGTAATGTGACTTGTAGATGTATTGACATCACTTAACATATGTAAATAATTTAATTTATAAAAACTCTTTAATCGTCGATTCGACAACACTCAAAACAGTTTATTTTTTGTAATATAAACACGTTTTTTTTATTTAAATATAAAAATAAAATTATGATTTTTTACAGTAACTTATATTCATTTATCGTCAGTGTATCGTATTTTAACGATTTATTTAATTTCGGAAGTGCGATAAGAAGTTCAATCTAAGGAAAACAAACATTCCACTTATTCTGGAATTTCAAGAAAACTTATTTCGTATCGCCAGCTTTACGTTATTCCGATGCGAGTATGAACCGATGATCTCTAGACAATATTTTGATAAGGATATCGTAAAAAAAAAAAAAAAACTATTTCTTATTTACAGTTTGATTACAAGACGAAATAGACCCGGAGCATTATCGCGTCCTGTCATTGCGCCGATGCACGCGATGTGACATTAACCGAATTTTTTTTTTTTTTTGATTCACTGCATTGATTATGCACATGCATTCAGAACAGATGTTTATTGATGCGATTTTATTGTTTTGTAAATGTGTCAAAAACAAAAAAATTATGCGGAAACCGGTTGGCTGCATTATCGTTTATGATACGAGTAGCTATGTTGTTTGGGTAGAATTTCCGAAATCGGAGGAACGCGGAAGGCGGAATGCGCGCGTCGCGAGGAACGCGCGGCTCGACCTTATCAGAGCGTCCCGTAGTTCTCGGCTAGTGTACAATAAAGCAATAATACGAGTGGCGGCACAAACTCGGGCGGGGGTTATCGCAGGAGCGCGGTTTCGGTATCGGCGGTTCAGGGGCTCCCTCCCCCCGCCCCTGCCCCGCGCGGACTCAGTTTGACCTCCAATTAGTCGGGCTCTATCTGCAGAATGTTGACACACAAAGGATCCCTCGAGCGCCGCAGCCCCGCCAGGTCGCCTCGCACGGGAATACAATCTACCCACGTCGCGGCAACTTGCAACCCACATGCCGATAGCGTCCTCCTTTGCTTGCTTTCATAGGCAAAACCATAAAAAAAAAAACACGTAGGTCGTGTAGCTCGTCGTCACTTGGAGCCCTCTTAGCAACAAATCGCGTCACCAACTTGCAGCTAGCCATTAGACGCTATTGGCTAGCTGCAAGTCATTCAGATATCCATTTGTATAGTTGTACGTTGAGAAAGACTTCAGTTTAACGTTTTTTTTAGTTGCAACGCTTGTGCTTTATTACTTCGTAGACATTGTTTTAAAAAACACCTTTAACACGTTGACTGCCGTGTCAGCCATCGGTGGCCGACACGGAGATATTCAAATTGGCCACCGGTGGCCGACACGACACGACATACCTGTAAATACCAATAAATCAACTCAAAAATATCTCAAAACACATTAAATAATTGTATTTCGGCCCATTATATTAAATTAAACCTAAAAACGTGAAAACAATTTTCGGACATTTTACGAAAATCCGCTTGGCAGTCAACGTGTTGAGTTGTATATTCACATATATACTCGCGGAATTTTGAATAAACTTTGTATCGAAAAAGTAAGAATGCCCACTAAAAGTACAGTTATTCCATTGGAGCACGTCGGAGGCGATCCCCCGGTCTCGGGGCGAGGTCTCGAGAGCCATCGCGCCGACATCGCCCTCGGCAGGCAGGGGAGCCGAGCTGGGGACCGCGTCCCAGTCCCAGAGGACCACGCGGAGGAATGCCGCGCCGGGTGTCGCACCTGCCGCGGTGTGTTCACTTGTACGATATGTTTCGTCACTCTTGCTGTTTATATCTCCCCGCGGATACGAAAATTAAAACAATAAATGTTTACATTACCGGATGAATTTATCGAGCTGCGAATTTTTTTCGGAATTTTATTGACAGCTGAGTATATAGCGCAGACGTAAACATCAATTAAATTTACTTCGAAGAGCGGAAATAATATCGCAAATCGCACACGACGGGAGTGATTTCTATTTCTGGAAAATAATACGGCGAAACCTCCGTCGAAGAATCCCGACATCCGACTCGCGCTGTCCGAACCGAACCGAACCGCAAAACAATGGTTTTCCCAAACCGGAATCAACCCCGAACCTGAATTGATTCTCAAATGCTTATGCATGTTGACATCTTCAATTATTTATTGAACTTGATTATTTCTATTTATAACGGCTATTGATAACTTTGGTTGTATTTGCTACATCAAAATTAGATTGATATCTAGTTGATACTAGAAATTATACGTATACATATTTATATATAAATTGTGCACCATTGATCGAAAACTGCATTTTATCAATGGTAAACAATTTATGACCTTACAGAAGTTCGCCCGGTGACTTGCAGAATGAGTTTCGGCGGAGTTCCCTAACCTCGAATACGTGTTTCGTAATCAAACTCCGATGTGATGTCACCGTAAACAAAGTGTCCTTTGAATATTCGTGATGGCATTTGAAAGTAGCGCTAAGCGACCATCGCCAACATTGAAATTGTCCTACAAACTGTTTACTTGCGTAATGTTGCCTTATCGCGGATTCCGCTCGAATCGTGACACAAATAGCAAGAAAAAAAAAAAACATTTAAAATATCGTTTGGCTCGACCCGCCAATTGTGATTGTCTCTGCATGTGATTTGCTCACACTGTGCTGTAATATCACTCAGCACCGCTGAAGGTGCTAACTTCAGTTCAATTACACTTCCGCAAACTGCCGTTACACGAATACTCTCAAATTATCCGACGCTTTTTTGATAATTGTCATAAATTACGAATGTGAAATCTGTTATAAATTTTATCTCCTAATGTGTATTTTTTCTTTTACTTTCAGAGGCGGCGAACCTAGGTCTCGCCCTGCGAGAGGCACGATGTTCCTGGGATTATCGCGAATAAGGATACCAAAATATCGAACAGTCTAATACGAGGTGAGTTCAAAAACGAACACGAAAATGACCGACCCAGTCGTAAAACGCGACCAACGTATCTTTTATTGTAAATAAAATATAAAAGCTTGCAGTAAACTCGGCCGCGACTGCGGAATACGGTGGCCGCTTCCACTCGAGTCTCGACTGACGAATTAGCCCCGCCTGCTTAAACATTCAATAATATTTAATAAAAGTTGCCAGTTGTTTAATTTAACTAGATATTCTACGCAGGTGTTAATTTAAACTCAGTGATATCTCATCTGTTTTGAGTGAAAGTAAACTGTATTACCGGTACAATGTTTCAAAAGAATCATAAAAAAATATTCATAAATCAATTTTTTTTCGTGTTGGCAGAATTAATTTATCATTATAAAAAAATACAGCAAACGTAATATGCCGATTCTAGTATTATTCCGATATACATGTCAAATGTTATTGTTCTATGTTCGCGTGTACTCGGAGTGCTTACCGTGTATTTATCTACGGCTATGTGGAATCTGATGTTTTATCATACTTTGTACTGTTTTATCAGGCAGACACTTTAATCACAAAAATTGGTTAATTGCAGTCAATAACACTGGCCGCACTCGCCGGTGCGATGACTCGCGGACGATGATTGTATCGCGGATTACTCCACTTAAAGTTCGATTTCCTTGTGAAGCAGACGTTTACCGGCGATCAATCTTATTTTGACAGTCGTTATTGATTCCTTACTATCATTGCGGAGCGGTATCTCGGCGGTGAGTAATGCCAAAGCGACGATAAATGCCGGCTGTACCGCATTGCGCTATTTTTTTTTTGAATCCTGTGATAATAAGCACGTGACCTGCCAATAATAAATAATAATAATGCATGCGTAATGCCTCCATTGATTGTGCGGGTCCACGCCAAGGGCAAACGTCCACAGTGGCCGCGGCTGGACCGGATAGCCGTGACTAATAACAAACCAGATAAACATACTTTTCGTAACTAAACTTTACCTGATTTTTCTTTTTTTTTGAGTTGCCTTGAGATTAAAATTAAACGGCCAGCTGATTTGTTTATTTTTTTAAAATCACGAGAGTGCGTGTAATATTATATAGGTCCTCAATTGCGATCATATTTATGTGCTCATACGCTTGTCTTTCGCTTCGGGAAGGTTTTTTCTTGTCGCGCTAAATCTCAAAGTATTTATTAAATACCCAGTATATAGACGGATATCAAAATTCTATACTGGGCACCGGGCTGGGCCAGCTCTGGCAGCGGTGTCCGCACAGTGGCGTGCACTATATTACGTTAGTTACGGGGGCCACAGTGGCGGGTATTATGTTGTGTTGGGGTCTGTTTGGTGCGTTCGAGGAATATCTGTCGTGCGGAGAAGCTCGGTGGCCGTTATCGAGCCGAGAAGAGGGGCGCGAGACGAGATGCCCGGCAGAGAGCCGACATGTCAATGGACCCGCGACCCGCCGGTCGGGGCTCCTCCCGGACAAACGTCTCCTCCGAAACTCAAAACACTTTTCATCTCAATATAGTCAACGATATATAGCAACTAACAAATACTATCATTTTCAACTGAAAACATAACCCACAATCTTGATAACCGAGTGTATAATTCGGAACCAGGTATCAATTGTATGTATGCAATTGTAGTGCTGATTGCACATCGGTAGCAAGTTGTGTCGGTGAAAAATTATTTATTTAGGATTTGGATACTTAGGTCGCTTTCTGCGAGAAGCACCTGCTTCATGTTTATATATTTTTACTTCTAATGTCACGAAACACGTAGGAAGCAGACGCCCTTTAGCCGTCAGATGACGACACGACGAGCGGCAGAAGCCGGCGAGCTATCGCGGCGAGTGAGTTGGCTATCTGTAGCGACTCCAGCCGCGCCGCCGCGGAGGTCAGGGTTATCGTGGCTCCTACACATGAAAATAATTTATCAATTAATATTTGTTTTTTAAAACTAATAGAATACTGGAATAAACACATCTGCTAGAGAACTGTCTAGTGATACCCACTTCTCGAGCATTGCAGTGCCGCGGCGTTATAAACTTGTATTATTTATTTTAGAATGTATTACTTACACGCTGTTCGTGTTATGGTCACATATTTTGCCGCATGTACAGTATTTCGACAGTAAATATTATTATATACAGTAGTATTAAAATTCTTGTATAATTAACAAAAAAAAACACGAAAATTGAAACATTAAAAATAATCACACTATTTACTTAATTGACTTTTTAACTATAATTAATCATTTAATTGTCAGTAATTGCAGGAATTTAAACAGTTTATTTTTTATTACATTCACGAAAATAATTGCATAGATAAAACGTTATTAAATAATATATTTTCATTAAAATGCATTTTTTTTATTTGCGTTTAGATTATTACTCTTAGTTTGATATTAATCTTTAAAATTATATTAGTAAAGAACATTGAGTCATACGGTATTTTTTATATTAAACTATTTATATACGTGAAGTAGACACGTTAAGGTGGATATTTTGTATCTGAATTCAAAATAAAACGGTTGGTACTAGAAAGATTTTTAATTTTATGAATTCCTCGGCACTCGGATTGCCTCGCCCGCGTAGAGGATTATCAGAATGATTTTTATATTTCTAAACATTAATAAGACTATTCCGAGCAAATACTTAGACGTGGGGAGCAGTAAGAATGCGTGGGGCGGCCATACTTGTCCGTCCTACTGAGGTGTATTCACACCGCACGCACAGCATAACAAGGCGCGGAATAAATCATACCTGTTCTTAGAATTTTTAATTCATATTATATCCAGCTCTCCGTAGAAACAAATACATGCTCTACTCTCACAATATTTTCGTAATGCAATAGAAAAACATTCATTTCTATACAAACTGCCAAAATATTGTTTATTCAATTTTAACTCAAAAACTACACCGGAAAATTAAAATAAACATTTTTTTTCTTTCGAGAAAAAAACTTTCATATTTTATATTTAAGTGTTAAAAACGTTTATATTGTGAGAAAATTACTCAAATTTAGACAAAAAAATAATTAATTTTTTTTAAATTTTATTTTTAATTTTATTTTTACATAGCTTAAGATTCCACAATGTAATAATATTTAACAATATTGTGCACGCCCATGAAAAAGTGACGGCCGGCCAGGCTCGCGTGACCGCCATTGTCAGTCGGGTTTGGTGCACCGCGCGTTCATCAATTTACCTTTACATATTCGAGATACATAGCGACACACCCTCGTGGCGCAACACATCTCTCTATTATGACAAATATACAATTGCAATATACCAACAATGACCTTGAACGGTGTTATAAACACTTATAATATCAAAAACATTAACTCTTTACATATGTTTTTGTTCAAGCGAAAAATATTAAGTTTTTAAAATGATATTTCTAAACTTTATTTCGATTCAAGTATACTTGAAATACATAAGGCGAAAATGATTAAGACTACAATATTATAATATGTATCATGTTCTTACTAAATAATTAAGTGTTTTTTTTTTAATCGCGTGAATCCCAGACACATTTATATCTTATATACGCGAGGTATCAAATTAATTATAAATTTAACAAGAATATTTTTTTTTGTTTACCTGTCCTACGACGTGTGATTTCAAAAAATATTTCTAGACCTCTAATAAATTCCAGCGATAATCGTTTTTATTTAGATTTTAGATTAATGTCTGATTTTACATTTAAATCCCACCGGCATTATTAATAGAATGTGTAATGAGACAAGCATGAATAAATTAAATGCGAATTAATTAACATGTCCTCGTGAATGAAATGTCGCATACATAATACTAAGATTGCCGGTCATACCGAGTCCCTTAAAAACGAAACATTTAATATAGTTTTTCTTACAATCGTATTCTTTCGCTGGAACTATCATTATTGCTTGTAACTAAACAAACTTATAAACATATTGAATTCATCATTTTCTCCATTCTACTGGCGCTCTAGCTTCAGTGCGGTTGTAGCTGCAGCGCATCATTATAAGAGTATCCGACACAAGCAGACGTGTATAGGGTTTAAACAGGCAACACGCACGGTGATACAACTAGCAACCGATTTGCAATCAGCCAATATTATGGATGATTCTTGAGGTTTAGCCTAAGTAAACATCGCAATACAGAACACTATTGGCCAGTCACCATACGGTCGTTAGTCGTGTCGCAGCGTCTGTAGGTTTTGCCTAAAATGTAGGACGCTAATGGCTAGTTGCACGTTGGTGGCGCGATTAGTTGCTACGGGTGTAGAGGCTTTTAGTTGCTCACAAAGTATAAATATAGTACGATTGGTGGATAGAGGTCAAGGCCGAGTCCGACCACAGCACTCCCGGGCCCGGAGAGGCGCGGCCGGCCGCGTCTCCGATGCCAATTCGACGTTTTCTGATAGCAGATTCATGAGGATTTTCTATATGACCATTGCTGTAAATGTAGGTTTTGTATTTATCTTTAAAAAATTATATATTTTTGTTACTGAACAGCAGTGGCAATGCTGTCTGTGGTGAAGAGTGAAACTCGCGTCTTGCCATAAATATGTCTTGATTGTTTTTTTTTTTTTTTTAATATACAAAACGCATAGGTAGCCTTCTACATACGTCGCGACATAACTTGGAACCGACTTGCAGCCAATAGCGTTTTACTTTGCGTTGTTTACTAAGGAAAAAACCGTAAAAAAACACTCAAAATAAAGGGACGCTATTGGCTGATTGCAAATCGGACGCAAGCGTGAGCGAACATCTAATAATGTGTGACCCGGTCGGAAAGGTATTACTTTACCCAGAACTGTATCAATGTTTTATACCATACAGAACTGTTTTCTCTGAGTATGGATGGATGAGTTTCTCTGTCGAAATGGATGCAATCAGTGCAGCCGTCCTCGTTTCAAAGGTTTGTGATAAAAAAGTCCGGCTTCGTAATTCCTGAGGTCCCCGTCACCCCTTTGGCGCGCGCAACAGCTGGTCGGCGCGCCCGCCGCGGGCGACAGCGGGTGGGGAGGGGGGGGGGGGGGCGGGGGCGGGGAGGGGCGGCGGGGAGGGGCGGCGGGGGCGCGGGGCGGGGGCGGCGGCGCCGGACGGCCTTAAGGAAGGTCGGCCCCACCTGCCGCCCCCCGCGCCCCGCCGCCCCGCTGCCCCGCCGCCCCGCTGCCCCGCCGCCCCGCCCGCGGCCGCAGACGCGCGCTCACCCGGTCCGCGAGCCGATATTTTTACAAATACGTCACACGAAAAGTACCAGAAATTCATTGAGATTTTCTAAGGATACATTTTTTGTTATTCATACTAAATAATCTTCAACATGACTTACCTGCAGTTTTAGATTTTTTTTTAAACTATCGTGGAAACACCTCCCTGGCCCGCGAACCGATATTTCTACAAATACGTCACTCGAAATATACTAGAAATTCATTGAGATATTAAATAATCTTCAACGTGACTTAACTGTGAGTTTTTTATTTTTTTTAAACTACAACGGGAATACCTTCCTGGCCTGCGAGCCGATATTTCTACAAATACGTCACACGGAAAATACTAGAAATGCATTAAGATACGAAATAATCTTCAACATGACTTAACTGTGAGATTTATTATATTTCAAACTATTGCCGAAATACCGTGTAGGAGGTACAAGAGCAATAAGATGTATTCAGTATAAAATTTATATCGAATATGATTATTTGTTATTATTTTCCAGTACAAACAACCTTACGTTGTGTTCAGAAGCAAAGTTCAACATACATTTTCAACGCAAAACCGAGGCAATAGTTCGCAAATTAATTTTTGGTTTTTATTTCATCTTACTAAGGACACACTGGTGGCGGATAATGATGGATGATATTCCCATAATTATTTCAGTGCTCATCGCGTTATGTATGCAAGAAGATGGCACGAATGTATTGTTATTGCCACCGTTGTTACTAAAACGACCAAAAGCCAATACCGACTCGTCTTATATTCATATTGATGAACTTTTCAAGCGTAAAAGTTTTTGATCTATCGAATAACGATATTTTAATAAATACCCAAAGTAGATGGCGAGGCTCGCGTGCGGCGGGTCGGCGACCCCTGCCCGGCGCGGTGAGCCGAGCTCTTTGAGCATATGGGAATGTACTGCGCACAGGTGGATATCACAATGCGAGTCTCTCGGCCTGTTCCATTCACACCAAATATTATTATGTTTCTAGGTAATCACGCCCGGCACACGGCGACGCCTCTGGGGAGTCGACGCCGCGCCGGCTTCTCTGTATTTACCTTAATTATATTTCCTGTTCTCAAAACTGTTATGTAAATTTATCCGCCGTTCATGTTCTATCATTCAATATAACATTCTGCCCGAACGTGTCGATAATGATGTGGGAGAAGAATATTTTTCTCTACTTGTATTGCACGTATCGGCGAATATGTACAAATACAATCGCGTTCAATCCTCATCGCGATTCGGTTTTAAAAATTAAATCATACAATATTTACTACGACAAAATCATGTTTTTATCATAAATGAAGCAGATTTAATTGAAAAGACGATTACACGTTAAATAAGGCAAAGGTAAATAGGACATAAACGAGACTGTTGTACGAGACTTGTCCAATTTTATATTTTTTGTCCGTGACATGCGTAAAGATCCTGAAACGCATAAACTCCTGAAATATATTGGAAACTCCTGAAAAATAATATACAGGACCAATTATTTTGTTTTTTTTTTTTTTCTTTATTCCTTTGTTTGTTTCGGAGTTCACGATTCTTGCGGTAGCTTTAGGAGAGTTGGTCGGGAGTCCCGACCGGCTCCTGCGCCTGGCCATGAGCGTGCGCCAGCCCCGCCGAGTCGCCGCTCGCTCCACCAGGCCGGGCTTTCGCCGAAGAGGCGAGTGGGCGAGGCACAGTTTCGGATAAGGCGAGGTGACCACACCGGCTGCCTGCCGGCTGCCTACCCAGAGGATATTGTAATACATAACCTCACCCAACACACCCGACTACATGTGCACTCGCACGAGAAGCTCTCCACATTTATTACCTACATACACTACCGGCACAAAATCCCTATACAGAATTAACTCTTCATTGATAATCCGTAATGCCGCATTATGCCGCTCGCCTCGGGAAAATTACAACTCATAGTCTAACCTACAAAACTAAATGCGTACTCAGAAACAGGCTGCTCGCGCCCACGATAATCTTCTCTCGTATAATATTTCAAGCCTTTAACAAAATTGAAAACTCAAGAGAGATCTGCGAGCTGCTCATTCGATGAAACATTTTAAATGATTGTAGATAATATTCACGTAACATATTTTTGCATACTTCATCAAATTACTTTTTGGGTCGAGCTTTATACGTGTATGTCGATTTGCACACAACGCAACTGCGGTATATCAATATTGCACTTTTTTTTTTTTTTTTTAAATATTGTACGATAACTTGGTTGGTATATCTTCAGTCTCATGTTTATGGATTATTATTAAGTTGAAATTATATAAATGTTCAGTATTATTGTATGGTACGAGTATTCTACCCAGCAGGCACGGGGTCGAGCGTTATTTTTCTAACACGCCCACATATCTGGGGGCCGGTCCTGGCCGTCACACTTCCTGTACAAATAAAGCACGAGCCGGGCCACCAGGAACAAGGGCCCCTGTGTCCTGCCCCCGCCGCCTCGGCTCCAGTTACCGACATGTGGTGCTTCCATCGGCTCCCGACTCCGCCACGTCCCAGCGACAGAGACTACAACTCGGTTTTTTACATGACCAAGAACAGATATCACCATTCATTCGGAAATTGCGCCTTAGTGTAACTGTTCATAGAATCGGCTCATAGTGCTTCCGATCAATCAGATGCTTAGCAATGTAATAAACCCACAAGTGAAGAGGAATGAGTATCAAACGTGGTTCTAAAATCATTTGTCAACTCATATTATCGTAATCTACATATAACCGACTGTCTACCTGCATATATTTTGATTGATATTATACATCTAAAATGTATACTATGATAAACAATGAATCATTTTTCAGAAACAACTAGATTATACACAAAAAAATACGTGAACTCACAGTGTATACACAAAAACATAAGTTTATATATATATATTAATGTAGAAGCACGGGGGAAGCAGTCATACTTAGTAAAAGTACGTATTGTCACTTCAAAACAATATTAATACTAGTTGTGAGATGAAGCCGGGCTTAAAAGTGCTTCCTATATAACTCAGGCTTATAGGACAAGATCTTTGACAACTTTTGAAACTTAATGTTCATTTGGAGTTACCTGGTAACTATTACAGAAACTGGTATTGGGTATCCCAATGCGGCACTGTGTGACCTCTGGCATCAATAGGATAAACTATTTTCTATGTATTTTATCTAAAACCATTCCTCGGTTTTTTGATATACGAAGATGAAAGTGTTAATTAAATAATCAGATTAAATTTTATATTTTATTAAATTCGAAGAATTCACTTCTATCTAAAAACCTGGAGAATCAATGTCGTTTCATAATTTTGAAGAAGTGTGTTTTGGACCGAGAATTTTTCAACACCAAGAATCGGTAGAATTTAAGCTTTTAGGTGTTTGATAATTTTTGATTGAAATCGTCTATCCTCATTTTTCCAAAATCACATTTTCAATACAACGAGAAGAGTTGAAAATCGTGTGCGATTATTTTAGAATACTGTGCTATATGTTTCGAAGTTTTTCTTTACATCTTTTGATATGACTGTACTCATATTATACAATGCGCAAGGGGTAGAGAAAAAAAGCAAGAAGCGCGAGTTGCACACTTGACTTTGGTCTTTAGACTTTTAGTTACCATGCAACTGCATCTGAAGGCAGAATATAAATACTTGGGAAGGCTGGAAAGTAGGTTTAAAGAGAGTAAAGTGTTTTTAGTTGTTTTTAACTGTAATGTTGTTTTATCTCTGTGGCACGGTGGATGCACTAGGTCTCCTCTTGGAGGCTGTTTGTTTTGCAAGTACAAAGATCTCGTCGATCTAAGTCCCTTCCAATTTAGTAGCAAAACTGGTAATGGCGTAAACATATCGTTTAAACAACCGATTAATTCATTATAAAATATTCAAATGGTTCATAAATGCGTAATAAAATCACTATTATTTCAAAACTAATAAAAATAGTCATTGAGAATAACCCGAATAATTAATATTTTTTGGGTGTTCTGCGAATTATTTTATTATTGAATTTCATTCGATTAAGTTACATTATTTTTTTTATTTAAAGATTCACAAATTGATTAATTATCTCGAATGAATCGATCATAACAAATAATCGATTGTTCGACTACGCCCACCATTATTATCCACTCCGAACCATACAATTTCAGAAACACTATTTTCCTGTATTGAATAACTCGCATGAACCTTGGAATAAGTAGAACATTTGATATGGCACCTGTTCTCGTAGTAGAAAATTCTCGGTTAATGCTAATCGAATTGAGGAATCCAATATAATTTTTAATTGCATTTTCTAACATAAATGCTGAATATATATTTGCACGCTTAGCTGTTCTTTTTGTATTCGCATTCCTTCTCTAAATGAGCAAATTTTACGAGTTATTTATTTGTGCGCTGTAACCTGATCGATATATAATTAAGTTAGCTGAGATTGCAATCTTTTCGGAATTCTACCGGTTTATTTTATAAAACTATAATTGGATGAACATCCTGCGGCATTAATAAGTGTTAATACGAGTTTTAACTGCTGTAAAAATCCGCGTGTACTCGGCAATAGCCTCGATTAATTCATATGACCATAATAAAAGATTAAATTATTAAGATTTTTAATGCTGGAAATAAAGTTTTTCATTTTAAATTATGTTATTTTGGACTCATCACTAACGACTGCAAATGCATACTAAGAAAAATCAGAATTCATATAATTTTTATATTAAGTTGGAAATTGTATTCGTCAACTCTCCAAGAAAAAAAAAACTTTCATAGGTTTTAAAGAACTATTCTGGGTCGTTGCGTGTTTTGGTCGATTGAAAGATTTATTTCGAAAGGGTTTCGATCTAATGAAGAAGCGAGGCTCCGAGGTCCGCAAAGGCCGTGTAGGAAGTTAATTTATTTGACACGGAATCGCCATCCACCCGATTTAGAATTTTCTTCTATAAATTTTATTATTAAATCGTTAAAATGTTAAGTTAAATCGAGATTTGCAGATTTTATGACCGCGAATATACGTGGCACGGATGGGTCAATAAAAAACAATGACATCTCCGACAGAATACATTACGGACCTCTGCGTGGAACTCGGTGAGACATAAAAAAATGGAGACCGACTTAATGTGGACATTTTTCTGCCATTAAACGGGTTATCGGCTAATTCTATGCCGGGTCTCGGGCTGGACATCCGCAAGTCGACATGATCGATCGGAATCATTCAGAAAAGAAGCCATTTCATTTCAATAACTTTCAAATAAAACATAATGCTTTTATTGACCGACAGCTAGGTCGAAGTTTACTCGCTTAGCATAAACCGTCCGAGGAATGTTCAGACCTTAAATACAAGGTGCAGGTTGTGATGGCACTTTAAATTCTAATCTTACTTACTTCGGCTATTCGAAAAATATCAGCGGTATAGCCAGCAGTTCGTGGATAGTATGAAAGTGCCTTTGGTTGACCCGTGAAGCTCTAGCGAATGCTTCCTTGATCTTCCAGAAAGACAGCAATGGATATTTCAAACTCCATGTATCGTTAATATTTTTGTCACCTTTATATTATTTTGATATTTTTGATCGCGGTTGAACTTGGCATATAACATTTTTGGCGTTTGTCGTATTGGGTCACTGAAATCACTAAAAGCAATCGTGCAGATTCTTCTCGTAGTTATCGCTCTGCCTGTCTCGAACCCGGGACCACTTCGGTCCTACCGGGGGCGGTTTTCCCGGAGGCGGCCCATTCGTTTGGAGTTAGGTGGCCGTTAGCGAGCCCCGAAAACAAACGCCCGCCGCCATTATCTAACGCAAACATCCGGCCTCATTTTCCGTCCTGACAATGTTATTATTTGCGGCGAGATATCGGTTGTGTAATCGCAGGTCCATTCACGGTGCGCGGCGGGCGTGGCGGCTGCGCCCATTGTTTCGCGTCCTGCCGGCCGAACCCGACGCGAAACCTGAGCCACTCTTGCACCTGATATATATGAAGGAAAATCCACAGTCCATCTCTTGGTACATCTCTCTCGTTCGGATCAAAAGGCTCGACTGCTCCTCGGCCCAGACGCCCCCGGCGCCCGCCGCGAGATACGCCCGACTGCACTATTTATGGCAGTTTTTGTTCATACCGAAGTGCCACCCAATACTGAGAATACACAACGACTATAAATTACTTTTTGCTATCGTGAATTATTTTCTTTTCAACATACAAAAAGTTATCGCTGATTATTATAACTTTCTTCCTTGATTTAAAAACATTTTTTTTTTACGACGAGGTGGAATCTGTTAGGCGTGTAAATGTTTGGCGTGGCGAGGAAGTCCACGCTGCGGGACGCAGTCGGTGGCTGAGGGCATTATCAGCTTTGGCGGATGCGGTCCAGCGCGTCCGAAATATTAATTTTGTTTTCTGGCAACCCAAACGGGATCGCGCGCTCTGCATGCGCGTCACGGCGCTCGCGGACCGGCCGCGCGACGCCTGACAACTGCAAATTGATTATTTCCACCGCCTCGTAACATATTGACTCGTACGAATTACGCTAGACCCTCTGTGAACTCACTCTCCGGATATTTCGAAGCTGAAATACCATTCCAGGTTATAATTTGCCAATAAAGCCGCAGTCCCTTTACTGAACGGATTAATCAATGTAGTTAAAGAAAAGAGATATTGCAGCGGATACTTTTAATATCTTTTGAATATATTGTTTTGCGTGTAAGCGTGCAGCGCGCGACTAACGAGATGTTTGATAGATGCGTTACAAAATATATTTTTTAAATTTAAGAGAAAATTGTAAAATAAATAGCGGCGATTCTGTATCGAAACGCATCTATTTTGTGTTGGTGGTATTGTTGGAGGCGAAGGGCCCGGATGTGCCTCGCTGGCAGACATCCGGCCCCGGCGCCATTAGGGAAGCGCATTACGTTACAGGCGGACAACCAGATCCGGACTCGTTACGATTAATTGCTTCGTAAATGTGCTCTGCAATTAATACGCTGCTAATCCGAGGAAATGGACTGCGGCGGCCGGCGCGACTGGATTTACTCACGGCATGTGGAGAAATCCATGTTAGTATATTGTAGTACGCGCGTGGCATCCTGCAACCGACACGCGTGCTAAGGATGCGATAAAATACATTTTTACTAATTCTACGTTTTTGCAATAATAACGAAGAGTGAGTAAACATTTCCAGTAAAGTTTTCAGCTTCTTTATCGAGCACTTTAGAATATACAACAACTCTTGCGGCCCTGCAGTTGCAAGACACAAAAGCAACATGTCCCACCTCTGATCTTACCGTTATGTAGACCGATCTCGTTTATCTCCCACGCAGATACGCCGCCTTCTGTAGCTCTGCGGAAGGATACAAAGAAGGTCCTCACTCTTGACCCGACTTGAGTTATTTTTGCCACCATGCTTGAAATCATGTTTTGATCGACAATTATTATGTTAGGGGATACGTTACGAACATCGAAAGTCTGCTATGCAATTCACAAATATTTTTTTTGTTTTCAATCGATTCGATGTCTTGATTTTGTGCAAAGATGTCAACGCACAGACGTCACGTGAGTCTTGACGAATGATCGGACTCGTTTCCGGGAAGAGCGATCTCCACTCGACGGAGGAGCAGGCGAGGGTCGCTCCGGAGGAAGGCGAAGGGGAAGTCGCACGGCGCACCACAGAATACTTGGAAGCGTCCATAAATCAACGGTGGGCGAGAATATCAATATCGGTTTAGAAAGGATACATCGGCGGACACGTACTCGGCTAATTCTCATTCCGGAGGCGCCTCCTCGCATTGTCGCCCCCCTCCCCCCGGTTTCTCTTGCATAAAAGATAATTGAGGCGACATAAGAATACGATATGGGATGTATTCACCTCGCCTTATAGGCGGCCGGCCATATTGGACTCCCGCTCCAAACGGACCGGTGACGGTACCAACCTTCGAATTCCACAAGCCCGATATAGTGCGCGGATACCTGCTCGCTGGGCGCTCTCACCCGAGTTGCCGCGCCTCGGGAAGCAGTTCCTCACGAAGGACCCGAAGAGGCGTGCGCCAATATCACACACTAACCCGATTCCCAGGATCCTTAAGCTCGTTCATTATTTTAAATCGACTCTGATTTTTCAGTGCTGAATAGTTTTCTCCCCGTGTTGCAAGGATTAAAACTGCGTTTTTTGAATTTCGGTGGTTCGTGAATATTTTGAAAGTTTTTTTTAATTTTATCCCTTAACCAATCTACACGGGCATTTATCGAGATGCTTGAGGATTACGCTTAACATTTTGGGCAGAGCGAGCCCCGATCCTCGCACGAGTTTCACGGGGTCTGCAGAACTTTGACTCCGAATCAGTCTGAAGTATGAGTATTTAGCTGGCGCGGCAATAAAGACGCGCCCGCACTCGCGACGGACGCTCCACACTCATCTTTGATGAAAATTTACGACACAATTCAAAAGGGCAAATGGCACAGCTGAGATTGGCCACCCGACAATTTGACGGAATCACGTATGCACTCAACATACACACACATATATATATATATATATATATATATATACATACTCATTACATACGGTATGAATACTTCAATAACTCAAGATTTTACAAAAAAAATATTTTTACGCACATACTCTTGATTTCGTTATCAAACTGTAAAACTAAACAAACAAGTAGGAGATCATTTCAACCATAATCGCCAGATTTCAATTAAAACAGTTATTATTATTTCTACTCAAATCGACTGCCTATTCGTTTACTTTTTATTCACCCCCTGTAATGTTTATTCAGCAGATATTTGCGTTATCTCATGCTCACGATGTTTTCTGATAAAATCTCGCGATATTTATTGGCTACATCTTCATTCCTCGAGTCACGAGGTGTTCAATTTCCATTCAAGTTTATCGAGAGAGCTTCAAATGTATCCTCAGAATCAATTGCAAATAAACAACATGCAGAGATATATATTGATTAAATTGCAACCTCCGCGCTGGCGGGTCAAGTGCCTCGGATGGCGCGCTCTCCCCGAGAGCTCTGATTAAAATTGGATATTTATCGGTCGCCGCCAGACGAGCGTGATTCACTCTGGTCTCTGCACGCTGCACGCTGCACGCTGCACGCTGCACGCCGCGCCTCGCGAGCGGTGGCGGTGGCGGTGGCGGTGGCGGTGGCGGTGGCGGTGGCGGTGGCCCGAGTGCGCGGGGCGAGCGCTACTTCCGCTCGCCGGAGATTACAATATTGTGGCGTTTTTTGTACAATACTAATCGAAGCGGGCCGGACGCGCGGAGCGGCTCGCGGCCGGGAAATAGCACTTTCTCCCTCGCACGGCGGACGTCCGCCGCCTCACGTGACCCGCGTTTTCCTCCGCGACGATGGCGGCCGACCCGGGGCGGGCGGGGGCGGGGAGGGGAGGGGGAGCCTCCCCGCGCCCCGCGAAAACTCGAGTACTCATCTGCGCGCGCATTCATTCACGATGGCCGACGACCGTCCCATTCATAAAAAGCGCACGGGTCGGGGGCCGGGGCGGGCGGGCGGGGCGGGGCGGGGCCGGCCGCCCGCGCCTCAGTGTCGCCCCTGCCGCCGCGCCGGTCGGACGTGCTGCAACATGAGCCGCGCTCCGAGCCTCGGAGTCCCCGCGCGCCGAGCGCCCCGAGTGCCCCGAGCCGCAGCGCCCGCGCCATCGTGACAGCCATGCGCGCCGGCGAGTCCGCAGCCCCCAGCCCGCAGAGCCCGCGGCGCCCGCGAACGATCGAAAGGTGCTCGTCCTCCCCGTCCGCTCCTCCGCTGCTCCGCTCGACTCCCGCGACCGGTCGGGAGCGCCGCCCGCGAGTCCGACGGTCGCCGTCGCCGGCGTTTTTTGTCGGCCGCCGCGCTCCGCTACATTCCGAAGTTTTACTACGCCCCGAGCGCGCCCGAGAACCGTCCGCGCGAATCGCCGGCCGCGGCGCCGCCCCGCGCCTATCGGTTACGTAAATATTCATTCAGCTCGTTTTAAATAAACGAGTCCGCGTCCCGGAGCCGCGTCGCCGCTCCCCGCGCTCCGGAGGCCAGGTTCCCCGGCGCGGCGCCCTTCCCGATTGCGCGAGTGACGGCTCCCTCTCGAGACTGTGCGAGTGTCTCCCGTGGCCCGCGTTAATGTTCACGTAGTTCGTACGCGTCAGTTCGTTTCCCTCTCGAACCCGCGACGGTGTCCCGCGCCGGAAGCCCCGTCGTCCGTTAGGCCCGGAGATGCAGAACGCGACAGAGCCCGGTGTCGATTCCGGCGTCGCGAGATTCCGTCAGGCCAGCGAAGGCGTTCGTCTTCCATCCGATCGCGAAATCCGTTTCCGACCCGAGTCTCCGAGCGAAATGAATGAACTGTTTTTTGTCCCGACGCTCTCGAGATCGGTATCCACGCGAGTGCCGGGTTCGCGGAGGCGACCGAGAGTGCCGAGGGACTGTCTCCTCCGGGGCAGGGCGCGGTCGGGAAGCGGCCGGGCATTTTGTTGACATCGATTCAGATTTTCAATAGAGATCTCTCCCGATCGAAACTCGCGTCCGATCTCGGACGCATCCTCGGGCCAGGTATAAACTTTGAGGATAAAGAACACTCCGAGAACCTTTCGAGTCATTCACGATCTCCGTTTTCTCCGAAGAGTCAAAGAAAGATAAACCGGCAGTCCCCGTTCGTCTCCTTGTACGTTTACCCCATGAGTGTTTTTTTTTTTTGCATTATTTCTATATTGCGGCGACAGTTTAAATATTAATGAAATGTGTCAGAAGTAGCGATGAAATTATTGTCTGTTCGGTATTTTTGTTTCAATTCAGTTCACGAGTCGGTGGTTATGTGGAAGTTCACGGGCACACCTCGATAGTGAATAGTAGTTGTAAACTATTCAATCGCAATCGACGATGCTTATTGAATGTCACTGTCGCGATTGTGTTTTTTTTCATACTTGAATTATTCCTATTTGGAGTTAATTCTATTTCGGGATGAGAAAACAGACCGGATGGAGTCGATGCCAACTGAGATAAGTCGATTTCATTTTGCCAACTTTGAATACTTATTATTGGACTGTCGCACGCGTGTGCGTATTCCGTGCCCGGCGCTGCCTCGCGATCTCCTCGACGCCGATGCGAACCGAATATCAACACGATTAAATAACTCTCCGGATCGTTCTCGAAATAAGAAAAAGCGCTTCGAACGCTAAATTGGGATGCGTTTTATCATATATCGAGTTGACGTTTCTTAATTTATAAAAATCTGAACGAGTGTTCGCGTGCGGCTCGGCCGGGGAAGCCGAAATAGCTTCCCGGTGAAGTCCTTAATGCCCAAAAAGGGCGGAAGTGCTCGTCGATACGACCTCCGCATCCGCCCTCGCTCGTACTCCCGTTGCCGACAAAAAAACCCCATCGTTCGGCATCCTTCGGGAGCGCCGCGAGCGATGCTCCGCTTCGTCACTTTATATTATTAAAATACATTTTTGTTCCGTTTTTTCAAATGATTATTTATCCTACTTTGCTCTCGGTATATTTGGGAAGGTGTTATTCTGTTCGATATCACGCCCGAGACGGCTCTCGGTGGACTTCCCGAATTAGATAATTTCTCAATCGAATCGATCCGAGATGCGGTCGAGTCGTCGGGACGGGATCGTTTATCTTATCGACCGGGAATCGCCGGTTTCCGACGAAAAAATACAAAGTTATCCGCCGATCCCCAAAGTAAACGTTGCCAAAATATCTGAGCGGGCAAAGAGTGCCCCGTTTCTCCCGACGAGGCGCGAGAAGTCGCTCTCCCGGAGGAGCGCCCGCCTCCCCGGGGGGCGGCCGGAGGAGGCCGAATCGGATCGCCGACGAACGAGCGGACGCTCCTCTGCGTTCGGTCGGATTCGACACTCTCGACGCATTCCCTCACTTTGACCCGCAAAATGTGCCCAACACATCCGACGTCGCTCGCGGCGGTATCGCTCGACAGCCGGTACCGCCCGAGCGACGACGGAGCCCGCCCCGACCCGCCCTGACCCGCCCCCTCTGACTCTCGTTCCAGCCGGCGATAATGAGGAGCCAGCCCGGCGCCGGGGAGCTGCCGGGACTCCGCTAGGCCCGGAGGCCGGATGGATCGGGCCGAGCCCGCCTCGCCCGCGCCGCCGCGGCCCGCCAAGCCCGCGCGCGTGCACGGCGCGCCCGGCGTGCCCGGCGCGCCCGGACGGCCGCCGGCGCGCGCCGAGCGCGTCACGCTGTCCCGCCCGCGCCCGCCCCGGGAGCGCCGCCTGAACGCCTACGTGGAGGCTCCGGGAGGGCGGGGGCCGGGCGCGCCGCCGCCCCCCGTGACGCGCCAGCCCGCCAAGCGCGCGGCGTGCTCGCGCCCGCCCGCGTCCATCGTGTGCGCGCTCTGCGGCCGCTGCCTGTGCGCGCAGTGCGCCGAGCCGCGCGCGCTGCCCTCGCGCTGGCTGGGCGAGTCGTGCCTGTGCAGCGTGGAGACGGCCATCGACTACGCGTCGTGCATGTGCTGCGTGAAGGCGCTGTTCTACCACTGCTGCCACGACGGGGAGGGCGCGCGCGAGGCGTACGCGGACTCGCCGTGCGCGTGCTCGGGCGGGCGCCTGGGCGCGCGCTGGAGCTGCCTGGCCGCGCTGTCGGCCGCGCTGCCGTGCCTGTGGTGCTACTGGCCGCTGCGGGGGGCGGCCGCGGCGTGCGCGGGGGCCTACGCCCGCACGCGCCCCGCGGGCTGCCGCTGCCCCCGCGAGCCCGACAAGCGCCCGCTGTCGCCCCCGCCGCCGCCGCCGCCGCTCGGAGCCGACTACTGAACCCGCGACCGCCACCGCCACCGCCACCGCGACCGCGAGTGCCGCGAGGACCGACCGAACGTTCATCGACGGGCGGAGCCCGGCGGACGATCGCATTTTGTATAAAGAAATCGACATTAATTTATTTTTGCACCTAAGTACCGCGGCGGGGGGCGGCCTCGGCCGGGGGCGGCGGAGTCGGCGCCCGCGGGCCTCGGGGCCTCTTCCAGTATTATCTAGTCTGGCCCCGGACGCCCGCCCGCCCCCGCCGCGGCCGACGCGTCGAGCGAACGGAGGACCGCGAGGTGTAGTGAGCGCGGCCGAGGTCGCGCGTCGTATATGTCTGTAAATACCGATCTGTAATATTATCTAATAATAATAATAACGAGAGACCAACTTGGAAATTAACGAGCGTGTTTTATTCCCGAATCGCGAGTGCCTCGCGGCCGGCGGGAGCCTTCTCTCCCCGAAGTCTTCCCGGCGCCGGCGACCGGAGGAGGCCGCCTCGCCCGCCTCACCCGCCTCGCCCGCCGAGTTCTCTCCGAAGCTCCTCCTTTTGTCCGATGCGAGTGACCGATTTCAAAAACAGTGACAAAAGTGAACAGTGCCGCAGGACCGGATCGGTCGTATGGATTACGCAAAATCGGGGCTCTCGACCCTCGGGCGCCCTGTCCCGCGGCGTCGAGACGCCTCGAGCCGGAGCGGTGCGAACTCGCGGACGCGGCCGCGACGCCCGCCGAACTGATGAAATGTCCGCGTCGTCTATGTTTTATTTATTACATGTGTGTACTTTAATCGGGCCCCGGAGAGCGGCCCGCCCGCGCCGCGACTCCCCCGACTCGGGTCGCGGGGCTCGCCGCGGCGCGCGCGAGGCTCGAGTGTACCAAAATGTCTAGTCAATTATTCCATATTATTATTTATGACAGTACCTAATTGTAAAGTTACACTTCATATTAGTTAATTTAATGTATAAAGTATCCTAGTTTTCTTATTAATTTTTTACTTATGTGAGCCTAGAGCCGATAATAATCTGTTTCATCGTAATATTATTATGCTGCGGTTACTTCTATTGTCTTTTGTATTGTCATTTTTGTCACGCTTATAATACTTAGTAATCTCATGTAACAAGAAAACTTCGATCGATTCGGAATTGAGGCAGTCCTGAACTTCGATTCGCGGAATCCGCGCCTCGCTCCGAGGGCGGCCGCTCGTACTAAAGTATGTATATTAGAATAATTGATTGACTGAAGGGTGATAGGTATTCGGTTGTATTTGTCAGATAAAATATTTTTTTACAACTTGCATATTGTAACGATTGTTCCATTAAAGTATAAACATCGGTTCGATGTCCAAATCTCGCTAGCGCCTCCCGCCCTGCCGGTCCGAGAGCGCTCCCCGCGGAGTCGCCGGCGGCCGCACTGCGGTGGCTTCGTAACGTCTAATTTATTTTTAATTGCCAAGTTCCTACACTGATATAATAAGAACTTCAAGTTAGTTAAACATTATTACTGTGTAATCAGACAAATATTTTCTTAAAAATGTTAGTTGTAATATCAAATGAATAATTTTATCATTGTATCAATAATAACATGAGAAAAGTAAATATTATTGTTGGGTAAATGTCTTGTATTCTTTCACGCAGTTAGAGCTGTAGTTAGAGGTGGCCAGGAGGACTTCTCGGTCGGCTTGGCTTCAGGCTCGTGCCGGCCGAGGCGGGGGCTGGGGCCGGTCGGGGGGTGCAGGCACCCGCACCCCCGCAAACCGACCCCCGCCCTCGACCCCCGCCTCGGCCGAGACGCCATCCCTCTCGCGTTTTGGTTTTATTTTTCGACGCGTTCCCTTAAACATTACATATAGCGAGTCAACGGACTGTCAAGGATTTTGTAGTTCAAGCAATTTTTAAAAAAAGTATTCTTTAATATACGCTATTGTTCAAATAACAATAGCTGTTAATATTACGCTAACGCATTTTTTTTTTTTTTTTAATAATCGAGTTCACGCATTACCGATCTGCAATGATGGCAGGAAAAAGGAAAGCTCGAAGTACTTCGCGGTCCGTTGTCTCGAAGCGAGTTCTCGGGTACTGATTGATAATCTGAGTCAGCATTATATTTTTTCTTTGCACTTATCGAGAAGCCGAAGCTGTGGATCGATTGAAAGTTGAGATGATTTCTCACGCAAAGCGCACGAATGCAATGTTTTATCGCGAGAGATTATGTTTTGATATACTATTTATATTTTGTATTATTCATAACACCGACTGACATTCATACCTAACATAACCTAACAATCATCATACCGAGGTAAGTATAATTATAAACTACCTAAATTTTAGTAAATAATAATAAAACAGCTAGTCTCGGCTATGCTATAATACTATAAAAGGTTGTGTTATTTTTAGTTGTACACACAAACGACTTTGAAAATAATAACTTGTAAAAAGAAACACCGACACAAATTACTAGAGACGACATGTCCATAACAGTTATGAAGTGTAAAAGAGCACACCGGTCGGGTCGCCGTAAATATCGACTCTTATTTTAATACATAAGCAACAATTGAAAACTACTTACTTTATCTGCATAAGAAAAAAATCGGCTGTGTACGCTCAGAAAACTTCACTCCCGATGGGGAAACTCCAACACAAATAACAATAAATCAACAAACCTTATAAAATTGCAAGATACTTGGGATTTGTGTGTCGCGACGCTGCCCTTCGAGGACTATCGTGCTGAGTAATCATCACACCTTCAAGCCACAGGCATCTTACTGTCAATACTCTTGAAAAGACTATTGAAATTGTAAACAACCTATAACATAATTCATATAGTAATCTCAAAACAAAAAAAAGAATTCTGTGAAATCTTCGGCTATTTACACTACCATACCACGCGTCTCCTACATTATTTATATTCAAAAAATATCATCAAAATTTTGACATTATATTTTTTATTTGTATTGTAACATATACGCGATATTGCCAGATAATCGCGATCACTTGCGAACGTAGTTCTCAGATATCAAAACATCATATTTCCTAAATGATACAATTTCTCACTTTGCCTATAAATACACATATAGTAAAAACAATTCTCTTTGCAGTACACATTTAAAAATATCCTCATATTTATTATTAATAAATAAAGAAACTTGTGGTTTGGTGGTTATCGGTTTTAAAATAAATTTCCTTCAGAAAACTATTTTTATTGCCGCAGAAGGGAACGTATGCATTTCGATAATAAGCCAGTAAGTGTTGCACAAGCATTTGGTCACTTACCGATATCGCAATGGCGGTTAATCGACACAGGAAGTCATAATCTGATATTGTCTTTTGTTGCGGCTAAGTCGGGCGCGATAAGGACTCGGCAGTGATTCAAAACAATCACTATCGTAAGAATATCCGGTGCTCGGCCCGCGACTCATTAGATGGCTAATTGCAGCACGAGTGTGTAAATAAGATAAGCGAGCTTCATTCGACGAGCGAGTGGTTCAATTCATTGTGGTAAAGGTAAGGAAGTTTCTGGGTGCATCGAGATTCACTCTAACAAAAAATAAAATAAAAAGACGTACTATAACTTCGCAATTAAAAATGTAAGTATTCTCTAAAAAAAAAAAAAAGATAATGGTACGTATTCAAAATCCTGAATAAGTCTTCATCCATGCTCCAGAACCTGTAAAACTGAAAAAGAAAATATATTGTTCTATATAAACTGAATTTAATTTTCATTCGATATATTTGGAGTTAAATGTAAGTATATATATAATTATTATAGGTACGAAGAAATTAAACAAAATAAAGAGGTTGTATATGTAAGTATATATGATATGTAAGTAAATTATTAATTCGAATCTACAGTACCGAAGATTTTTTTAAAGAGAGCTTTTCCTAATATAAACTCATTTATGTTTGTTTACTGATTATTTTAAAATAAAGCCCTATAAAAGTTTTATGGCGCATCATCGCCATTTCTAGTCAAATCCAATGATCAGTGTTTACACGACCTGAAATAAACACCACATAGTGTTGATTTTCACTGAAAGTAGTAGGGTAAATTAACAAAAAAAGAATAATAATTAAATTCATAAATATACTCAAAATGAGAAGTATAATTGAATATATATTAAATGACAAAAAACGAACCTAACACCAAATCAAAATCCGATAAAAAGTTTATTTTCAAAATTGATTATCGCATCCTGTAAATTATAAATTCATAACATTTCAACAATGTACTAGATTACAGGTAACTCATTTTTAAATCAATTTTTGAATACATTGTTGACGCATGATGGATTTGAGTTACCTATTTTAGTACGCCGTGCTTTGTTCATTATTATATAGAAAGAGCTACTCGTGAACTGTTTATTAATTTGCTGATTCGCAGGGTTACCCACCATCGACTTATTTTCTTTGGAAAACTCATTATAATTATACCGTTCAACTCTAAAACAAACTCACAGTTTATATTATTTACTTGGGACCTTAGCGTTTATTTAATATTACTTAACACTCTGATGTGACATTTTTCCATTTACATTAAACTCAACATAAACGTATTTAACAGATGATCTTAAAATGCACGAACCGATTGCCATTTTACTAAGAGACATTATATAATATGCGACTAACTTATATTTTGAAATACTTCGATTCTATGCACAGGAAATTGGACATATCTTGAAAAAAATTTAATGCCTAAAAATACCAGTGTTTCAACGAAATGATAAAATAACACACGGTAAAATTATAGTAAAATAAATAGCACAAATACTTATTGTTACAACGTGCGACTTTATTACATTTACGTCCTGTAAGCTTTGAATGACTGTATGTGTGAATACAGCGAGTAAAAATGCACAATTTTTCATTAATGTCGATATATTATTAACTTTCTGCCCAAAGCATATACCTATTTTCGAATAATAGTTTTCCAGATCGATCCCCTTTATGTCTGTTAGATATTAAAGTAGACGTTCTGCACTGAAATTGGACGCGACAGTATCATTTTACTTTATATAGTCGATACACTGAAGTCGGGAGTAAACCACCTGAACAAAAAAAAAATGAGGAATACGAAATTTTCGGTCTTTCTGTTAAAAACGAGTACGGTGGCCGACCCTGGCCCAGTCGATCGGGGCGTCCAGGGTCCAGGCCCGGCCGGCGACTGGCGGTCGGATGTGACGTGACAGGAAGGCCCCAGTTGGCCGCCCGGACGCTGCTCCCCTCCCCCGCCACATCCTCATCACGCCGTACCCGCGGCAATTACTGCCGTCACCAGAGCAGTCACCAGAGCAGTCGCCAGAGCAGTCACCAGAGCAGTCACCAGCGCCAGAGGAACCTGGCAGCACGCAGCCAGCAGGAACGCTGACGCTGACGATGACGGAAACTTCACCAAAGCCGAGATGCCACAATACAATTAGAACTGAATATAAACCTATGGGCAAAACTGATAATAGTTACTATAAGCACAGTTGTAGAGTTGAGCAGATAGTTTTTTTACGCCTCAGCCTGTTTCCATTGTTAAAGCTCCTCACTACCCTTCATGCAGCTGTGGACGCTTGCTACTAAGTTTATCATAAAGGTAGGGCGATTAACGGACTCCTCCCGCTCTTATGAGCGTAACGCAAAAAACACCTGCACTTAAACATATCAGATATTGACTGTGAAGTTTCGATAGTGAATTTGAAATGGCCGGAGCGATTGTGTAATAACGTGAGTTTTGACAAATCGGCCCACTTATTACGACTGCCTGATTACTCCAGCGGCTATCAATCATTATCGAAATAACAAATTTCCACGGCAATAAAATTAGATACCGTTTAAGATTAGAGCCACAAAATTCACGGAATTGACAGCATAAATCAAGCAAAAGATTTTTTTGTCCGGGCCGCTTCCGTCGAAACGAGTTTGCCCCAAACCGAATTGTCTGTGGCAGACAAAAAACATTCTCTATGGACGCGGTTCCTGTTACAGATTTCCGTCCGAGGAAACAACACGTCGCCGTACAGGGCTGACGAGCGTACAGCCTATTGCAATGTACAATATCTCAGTGATGTGGACAGTAAGTAAACGACCCCTGAACAAAAAAATCGAGACGGCAGAAATGTGGCTTTATTAGGTTCCACGTCACAAATGAGAGTCTTGCACTCCGTTTTTGGCCATGTTTTCCGAAAAACTAAGTAAAACCTACTACAGCTGATTGTCCAAAAGAAAATACAAGGAAAAAGAGGCAGATGTAATACCCGAATTAGTGATTGGTCCAAGGTGGTCACTGACTTCCTCTGAAGAAAGACATTTGAAGAAGAAGTGAAGTAAATAATATTTTATAGTAAAACACCTTTTTATGCAAACGTAGCATACTGGCAAATGTAGAATATTGAAAAAATATACTTGTAGGCTGGTTGATTTTAATTTAAATTTATATTAAGTATATGTGTATCAACTTAATTCGATAATCACCTAAGATATATTGATCCTGGGAGTAAAAAGAGACTATGAATAAAAAAAAACAACCAATATAAGCGCTAGGGAGACCTACATACATATTTATATCATATGTATTATTTTGAAAATTAAATTCATCAATTGATTTTTATTTTCTACGTGTATGATTTACTTTGAATAAAAAAATATTTTTTCAAAGGCTATTTTCTCGTCAGCCCTTCAGGTACAGTCGCTTTGCCCACAGATTAGCTAATTAAAAGTCTTATATGGATCGTATCAAATATTCTCCTCAATTTTTTCAGTCGAAGGAAGTCTCTTTCCTGTTATGGCGTCTGTGTGCTTTGATTGGCCGATTTCCCCTTGCTAAGTATGTAGTGTGTACATACAGATAATAATTTGATAATTATTAACAATAATAACCGGATGTATTATATTTCAGCAATTATTTTTGAATAAGGTTAAATGGTTAATAATCAGGTAAGCTGAGTTAGCTTAAGCACACGTTAACATGCACGTGGTTTGGTTGCACGTAACATTTTGTTACAGGTAGGAGAGTCCATTAGAGGCAGGCTTCTAATATGGGGGTTGAAATTTACTACGATTATTATTACTACCTTATAAGCTGTGGGGTAAAGATCATAACATCTATAATAGGGGGTTGCTTGTATATTTTAAAACCTTGAACGGCAAATAAGCTCATGAAGTGAAGTTTAGGTTGGTTCCGATTTGATTAGTAATTTTTTAGTTATCGATCTCGAGTTTCATTTTATATATTGTAAAAAAATAATTCATAAACACCAAAAAATTAAGAGCATAATAGTATTTTAATTACGCTTCCTTAAAAAAAGTTTTTCAGCGTTTTATTTCTTCATTGATAAAACCTGTAACGCATAACATACAAGAATATTATTAATTGATTAAAATAAATAATAAAAAATGAAATGAATGAGAATTTAACACAACAGCTGCGAATTCTTTTTGATTTTAGTCTATTTATTTAATTTACAGTTTACCGTTCACCTTGAGTGAAGATGAATCAGTGTTCCGCCAGGTGCCGGGCCACAGGTGGCACCGGGGCTAGGGGAAGGACGAGGGGAAGGACGAGGGTGCTGGAAGGTTCCCACACTCCGGGGGATGCTCGGTGCTCGGTGCTCGGTGTCGGTCTCTGCAGGAAGGGGCTGACAATGGCGCCACTTCCCGGATATGGTCACAAAACACCCGCAAACCGTACGGATCCATCCGGTAGCCGACTCGCTTTACAAACACCAACGCCTTATAAATACGAGTTAATCATTTTATATGACATGCTTCTATTATATTATAATTAGTTTTTTTTTTTTATAAATGACGGGCAGCAGATTTCGACTCATGAAAATATTAATTGTAAAAAAAAGTTATGTGTAGGAGTATTTCAAAATTAATATGTCGTAGAAATGCGTGCATTCAATGCATTTGAGATGCAGCAATTATAATGATTATTTATCTTTTATATTTGCTTTGAAATCGATTTAAGGATCTAGGTCCCATAATCATTTTCTAGTCCGTTTTGCGAAAAATCAAACAAATTTAAATGCAAAAAGTTTGATACATCCCTTCTTCCAAACAGAATATATTTTTATTTCTTATAAATTTACTATTAATATGATAAATATGTATCTTTACGATTGAAGTGTAGGAATTTGGAGATTCGTCATGTCCCTTTTCCAAGAGTCCTAAACATTTAAAAGGCTTTTTTTCGATTGGAATTAAAAGATTAAATATAAATCCTGTGCAATATATTATTTTAAAAATAAAAAAAAAAAATCTTTAACAAACTTTGGTTTTGAAAAGTCGTAATTTTATCCAATTTTTCAACATCTTTAAGATTTTATTTAACCATGAAAATGGACGTTAATTTAATAATAAAAAATAGATTAATATAATTTATAGTTTTTTCAATACTCTGTAAAAAAATCAACTTTCGACATAGAAAAATAAAGTGACAATTAAATAATTAAATGACACGATTTTGCCAGGTAATGGACCGCTTCTGGTGTCCGGTTGGACACCAGAGGCAATTAAAAGGTTGGAAGCAACTGCCTTAACTTATGACAATTCAAAAATTATCAAGGTATGTTATGTTACGTGAATCTTGAATTATCAAACAATGTTAGCACGCCATCAGTATTGTATGCCGTCAGTGTTTACAAGTAAGAATACTTATGGTTTATACATTCTTTAATAATAATAACAATTAAAAAAATCCCACGTCAAAGAGCTAAGAACAAGCCAAGCTCGAAGTATTCGATGACAGTAATACATTTTAATAGTAATATATAATGCATTGGCACAAATCATACTGCTGTTTCAATGTTTTAAAATAGTATTTATGGAATTTCATCACGCTGCTATAATTATTTTGTTTTTTTCTGAATAAATTTCCAGACATAAAACAGAAAATCTGGAAAATTTTACGGCTTCAGGCACGGCGCCAAGAAAAGTAGGGAGGTCAATATCGTCCTACATATCGGAATTATTAGACTGGGGATTTGTTAATCGTAAAATGAGAGCTCAGCGGAGAAAAGACGGCTCCTCGTGAGCTCACCTTGAGAAGTATTACTTACATAAACTTTAGAAATACATTTCGCCTGTGTACGACCGTGGATTCGGGTTTAAATCCGGGTGGTGCAAAATGTTTTATGAGAAAGGCAACAAGGAGAGGAAAGCCCTGGCTTTTATCGGTACAATAAGGTAAATGCTAGAGTCGTAACAAAAAGAGACATCCGCAATTGCCCCTGATCGTGTAGAACCTTTTGCTTTTCTGCCATTGTTTGCGCACAGTAATGTAGTACTCATCGTTCCAATTAGGAGAAGTGATAAATAAATGTGTTTACTTGAGTCGACTTCAAACGGTAACTTCATTTTTCTATAAAAAAATAAAGAATCCAATTATATAATTATTATAATACGCAAAGATTTCTTTTTATATATTTGTAATAAAAATAAAGCAAATATTTAATATTATTTGTTTTAAACATACATAAACATGTTTTCTATTTCTAATGGCAATAATATCGTAAAAATAGTTAAAACGTATAGTGAATATATGATGCGTGCCACAGTTTGGGCGCCAGCGAGGCGGTCGGTTTATTTTAAAGTTTGACTCACACGACTTCCTGCGGATCTGTCGCCGTCTCCTTCAGGTGTGTCGTCTGTCGTCTCGCTCGCCCGCTTTTCTCGGAAACGTATTAATAGGGAAATCAATCTATTTCCATCTCTTTTAAACTTCAATGACGGGGATAGCTGCCGTACACGCGGAGCGTCATGAATGGAGGATGGATATGTCGTTGTATAATTAAACCCAGGGGCGTGCTTTCAAATTTTATTTATTTTATGAAACTACATGTAACAAAAATATGTTTTATACCATATGTGGAGAATGCTTATCTGTGATTAATACTTGTTTGTATCAGTGGCGTATAGATCGCATGAGCGATAATACGCTGCCTGCTACAGCATATTTTTTCATACATTTATAACAGATTTTAAAGACACTTAAGCCGCTTGCGTATATTGATGCCAAAAAGGAAAATTTATTTAACTTTTTTTAAGTATAAAAAAATACACGAAACATAAAACTGAGACTGAAAAATTACGGCTACTTGTTTTATGCGAAAACTCGGTTTTCCGATAAAATATTCTGTTATCCGAACTGCTACACGGACTCAAATATCCGAACTAGCTTAACTACTCAAATTTGTTTTCCTTGGATGGTTTATTATCGCGGCTCGGGGGCACGCGTCCCGCGGGTTGGGACGTACCGTGCGTTAGTGTAGCGTACATCCCGGATCTGTAGTAATTTTGACAACGCGCCTCCGCCGGCAGAGGTCAGCGGGCCGCAGCACCGCAGCGCCGCAGCACCGCAGTCCCGCAGCACCGCAGCGCCGCAGTGCCGCAGCACCGCGCGCTGACCCACATGCCGCCACCGCCGGAAGTGACGCGCTTCCTTCACGTGCGCCGCCGCTTCCGGTCGCCGCGCTGCCTCTGCTGCAAGGGAGGCCACTCGCATAGATGCAACTCCACTGGCTCAAATCCACACCTCATGCCTATCACTGCTTGTGACCTCAAGTCATTCGGCCACCGTGACCCTCCAACGCTAATGTGTAACGTTTACCTAAAAACGTCTTCTCACCACGATACGCCTGTTTGGATAAAAATGCGGATCTATTGAATATTTATATATTATTTACAAGTATTTTAGCGATTTTGGATACAAAATTTCCATATTTAACAATGCATTTTGGTAATATGCTTTTAAGCGTGTTTAGAACGACCTATGTCCCTAAAGACTGAAACAATCGCCTGAAGAAATCTTACTTTCCATCAAAACCACAACAATGAAAAGAATCTAACGAAAATTATATATTGATTCAGTAAATCCGCATATTTACCTTAACATTGAGCACACGTGGGTCGAATGGATTAGATGATTGCCAGGACGTGATAGGCAGTAGTCGGTGTAGGTTTGAGCTCCACATGTGTCCATTTTAAAAAATCCAGGTTATTTCTCACCGCTTCTTGTGTCCCTTACCTAAACATATAATAGCTTACAATTATACGTGGGATTTGAACTTACACCTACCGACTATCGAAGTGTGGCGCCTTGTTATAATATTTTCGGTCAGTATGTATGTTCGGAGTCAGCAACGGTCGAGAAATTTATACGCAAATAACAAAAAAGAAATTTAATTATAGGTATAATATTACTGTCAGTGAGAGCTCTTTATGCAATAGTATTATCTAAATTTATATATTTGATTATCAGTGTATCAAAGAGCTCAAAAAAATATAATAATATCAGAATGTGGCTTCGGAACGAGCTCCTCAGCAGCGGAGCGCACGCGGCGCTGGCGGGGCAGGATGTGGCGTGACGTCACGTCCTGCCCGGCCCGGAGTCTGCCGCCCATCCCAGCCAGACCACTCCACATGCTACCTGTGCACCGCTCGTGGCTCACTAGCTGGTCATCTGATCATCTGGTCATCTGGTCATCTGATCATCGGGACTGAGTTCTGACCGAGGTGGAGCGATGCGTTTCTTATACTGCTAAGTAAGGTAAATTTTTGAAAAAAAAAAAAACTCTTCTTAGTGCAAGCGATTTTGTAGAAGCAAATGCTTCCCACCGCATGCTAATCTGTGTCTCATCTTGCAAAACTCCTACAGTTACAAAGTGGTGTTATTTATAGATCCCTCATTCACAGTTTATCCAAGTCTCTTGGTCGTGAAATAAAAATAGCAGCAGAATTTTGTAGGTACACAAGTTGTGCTATTCGAATCCTATGGCGATTTAGTACCATCACAGTGTCCCTGTATATATTACTTTTTAAAACCAACCGGGAGCCCTTTCCCATCACTATAATATTTACTTCAAAATTAAATTCGATCCATCGCATAGTAAAAGATTACTTCAAAACTTATATAACAAATAATTTGTACGTATGGGATTGATTGATAATCATTACCACAACAGTTCAAGGTTAATAAACGAATATTTTATTTTACAAATTATAGTAAATGTACTAGTGATGGGCGTACTAAAAAGGATTTACTCGAATAAGTCTGGAAAATAAATTAATCGAATACTTGGATTAAATGATGCCTGCAAGTAAATATTCGATTAAATGACTCATCTTTTTTATATAAAAATAATCAAATTATTGTCAGTAAAAATGATCGAGTATTCGATTGTGCCCGACGTTAAAATGTACTACACTTTATGACAGATACGGCACTCATTCATAAACAGTATGGCCGGTGTAAAAAAAATCCAAGCGAGAGCCTCGAGAGTGGCTCTCGGGAGTGGGGGCGGCCCGCTATAATGGAACCGTTACAACTTGGCGGTCGGCGCGGGCGGGACAATTTCAAACTGGCAGCAGAGTAGCTGCCAATTCCTGACGGCACGACTAGCACGGCGGCGAGCCCACACGGGCGGAGCTCGGCGCCGTGTGGGCGCGCCGCTACAAACTTCGAATAGCAGCTTAAAATAGCAGGCTCAGTTTTTAGATCAAAATATATAGCAGCTGCGAAAACGCACACGACAAAAGATCATGCCGATTGTATTCAATATATTTGATAGAGGCACTCGGTGGTTCGAAGCTCGTTTGATAGTGCCGACGTGAAAGGTTAGCAAAAACGGTCACAATGTATTTTATTTAGAATATAAAAATGTTGAATATACTCATTAGTTTATTAGGAATGTAAGAGAATTTTTAAAACAATTGAAAATATTAGCCGTTTTCATAATAGTAAAAAAATGATATGCACTTATACGAAGGATGATTTTCAGTAATAATAAAGTTTCGTTGAATTGTGTATTTAAATTTGATTTGCATTCAAAGCCCATGTCTCCAAGAATATGTAAATTCTTCCTCAATTTAGTTTTGAACCTATTATTTTATTTTGGAGTACAGCCTAAGTCGTTTCTCTGCAATCTCCACGTCTACGTACTTTGTTAATTCTAGAGGACTGATTGAGAAATATGAAACGAGCACGGACGCATTGAGGAAACGGACAATTCTCATTGAAAATCTCGGCGTTCTGTGCATTGGTCTTTTCCTGTGTCGGGCCAACTGTAATATCATATTTCCATGGCTCGGGGAGCGCCGGGAGCATCCTGGAGCTGGACTGCATCTGGCGCACTACAATTTAATAACGGCCAATTGGCTCGACTGCGTGCACGGCCAGGGTATAGGAAGTAACGAAACGAGTTAAAATGCGGTGCAATTCATGTGATTTATGCACTCTCTTCCAATATGGGCAAAATTAACTATAATAACCGATTTCCATACTTAATTAAACGTAGTGAATCTAGTCTGCATTTACCACCTTCTTCTTCAGGTGCCTTTCCTTAGAGGCCACCTCATGTTTTTTTTTTGGGGTTAATAGTGAAATGAGTTCCTGGGTATGCGTATTGCTGCTGCCCCAATTGTACAATACTTTCAGCAGGCTGCAGAAACAAGCAGAAGGCTCCACACATCTACAAGGTATTCCTAGAACACACCCCTTTATAACTATCCAAGTCCACATTACGGAGTGTCAGACGTATATATTTCATTCAATAGTATTTATTTATTTTCAGCTAAATGCTTTGTTATAAATATAGGAGGCCGCAACCGGAAAAGGCAAGTAAACAAAAGTCGTTTATACAACTACACAAGAAATGTATTTAAAAGAGGGTTTCATTGAACTTATTAATACACACGGATTCGAAGTATTAAATATTTATAATTAATAAGTGGTCATAAATTAATTTCCTTGTCGTTTTATTGTGTGGCAGCCCTGGTTGTACAGAGTTAATATCTGTCAATTAAGTAAGACAGAATAGTCCTCCTGACCAACCGGCGCTCCCGCCCCATCAAGCATTACATTAAATTACATGGCGTATGTAAAGATTGAGGAATCAGCTGATTTACAGATTACACGCTGTAAAAGAAGGCTACTGAATGCTGAACTCGTGGTAATACATATCAAATTGGATTAGAAATATTCATATGATAACAACTGATAGAGGTGGACTGAGAAAGCAGAAGTCGTTGAAAAAAACAGCAACAGTAATACAACGAAGGTGTAGGCAAAATCTTATGTGATGTTATATTTCTCCTGTATCCAAAAAAATATTCGAGCCTGAAAAAACCATTTAAAATAATATGCAACACAATAAACTTGTGATGCTAAAAATGAGGATCTACTGAATATTCAATAATCACGTGTCTAGACAAGAATGTTCCTCACTTCCCAAATAGGGAATCAAAAAAACTTTACATGGAAGATCATTCAGCCGAAGGCTTGTCAACAATCAACGATATCCTCCTTTGGTTCAGGGGTCGATTTATTGCCTCGGGCGATAAAACAACCGGATACATGATAAACCTTTCCTCACAATCCCGGGCCCGGAGATCGTCGAGGCTCAGAGCTGAACGCAGTCAGTAAAATTTCATTTTATTCACGCAGCGTCAGTGACTGACGTCACTGTGCGAAAAACCTCATAAAAATCACTTGCGATTGATCATTTAACTATGCAGCCCACGCGTCGATTATATATATAAAATCATTGATCAAAAATCTGAGTAAAAAAGGACGAATTCCTAGTTTTTTTTTTATTTGAAAGTTCAAAGCCCAGGTCCGATCCTGGTAACGCCCGTTGCGGTCACAACCAAGTCCTGACCTATATTTAGAAGAAAAAGTGATAATGTATAAGGACTGCACTCTTATCGGACAGATTCTTGGATAGATTAACGATAAAGGCATCCTAAACATGAAAAGACGTTTTTTGAGATTCTGAAAAGCTGACTGGCTGCAAGTTCAATAGGGTGACCAATATTTATTTATTCACTGGACATTTACTAAAAACAAAGTGGTTATTCTCTACTAAATTTCTTGATCCTGTGAGTCTATCAAATATTTATGGTATATATGGAGGGTGGATATTTATATAATTCACTATTGCACTGCGATAGTAAAGCAGCCTACGCACGTCGCAACAAAACCGTTAACCGAACTGTTATCCACAACTACAGCTAGCCCCTGAATATATTAAATTACATGTTTAAAGCTGCCCACACGCACTGCGACCCAACCGACGACCGATTTGCAATTAAATAACAGCGTCACTTTATTTTGAGCGTTTTTTTGTTGTTGTAAACAACGCAAAAGAGGACGTTCACATTCGGTTGTCAGTTGCGTCACAGCGAGTGTAGGCAACTTCTATAGCTGCCCACAACCGTAGCGCTCTATCATTCATTAAATTAGGCATTAGGTTATCCCAGTTCGGTTGTCGGTTGTGCTGCAACGTGTGCAGGCCGCTGAATCAGGTGCACGGTCACCCCGGGCATCTCGCTAATGACGGCGCGGCCGGATATTGGACCGCCAGATTCTGTGTCGGACGCGGTCGAGTTATCGCCCAATCACCGACCGGAAGGGGGTAATGTCCCAGCCACCCCGCCGGGCTGCCGGCGCAAAGGCACCGTCAAATAAATTAAATTAAAAAATCATTCCCGCCGAAAGTGCATTTTTAGTCTATTTTTACGGCCAGGCGTGCTTTTTTATTATTATTATTATGAGATTTGACTTGATTGCTGCTGTGTGTAAGATAATTGAAAAATATATTTCTAAATTAGTTTTTTTAATTTATTTATTTTGGCTCACTAATTTTTTTTGGCTTATTTAGATGAATGGGGGGGGGGGGGGGGTATAATAAATAAATTTTTATCTATAAAGAATAAAATTGTATATTATTAATTTTTTATTGTTGCATTACATTTCTCCTGGCAAGGTCCCCAAAATTACCGAAATACATCAAAATTGACTTTTCTGTGACCTCAGTCACAAGTCTAAAAACAAAGTTTTTCCTAAATATTTAATTTCATAATTCACGCCCAGCTTCTGAAAGACTGATCAAACCAAACAGCGATCGGATGAATTAATAACTAGAGACAAATTAAAAGTAGTAATGAAGATTTTAAATATATAATACATCAAATAATCAAATCAAATAATAGTGCTTGGTGGACATGGATGGTTGGGACATTCTCTCAAGCAGTGGAGATTTGTATCTCATTTAGAAATATTGTCGATTTACTCACCGTTACGACAGATAGACCGAAAGGTAAAAAGTTCTCCGCTTGACTGGCCCTCGCCTTGGTTGGTTGACTCCTGACTCGGAGGATGAGAAGTCATCGGCTGATGATCAGCTCCGGGCCGGCTGACCGGTTCCAGGTGACGATCTAACGAGCCGCTGCGGCCACTGCATGCGAAGGACAGTGCTCTCCAACGCAGACCCGAGCTACCTGGAGCCGTGACAACCGAAACCACGAAACTAAACTACTCAACGAATAAAATATAAAAACGACTTGACATACTGCATAATATATAAAACAGCAAGATGCAATTGGGCTCCACACATCTAAATTATTTTAATATGTGTTTAATATATCGAGTCCCAGATAGTAAATGCAAAACATTACAATTCGTAACACAGAAGGTTTGACGGTCAGTTCATACTAAAAAGGGCTTTGTTGCCTTCGGCTTGCCTTCAACCTTAAAGAAACGAAAATCTTATATTATAAAATAATCAATTTGCTCACCTGTATTTTCGTATTAGTGGAATATGAAACAACAAATTAAAAACTGTCAGAAAATAGGCAAATCATTTTATTGAAAAACAATAATTTTTCTTTTGCTGTTCCCAGGTCGGCAATCGTGATCAAGCTGGACCGACTGCTGGGCCTCAAGTCGGAGTGGCTGCATCAGGCTACAGCCTCCGCATTGGTGATCTCTGGCAGACGAGATGTCAGATTTTGTCTTATGGCAATAATGAGGAGATATGAGTAGCCCCTCCCCCGCGGGGCGCGTGTCTCTTCCGGCCGCGCGTGGGAACGTGTCCGCGACTCGACCGGATGTCGTTATTTGGATATTTCTCCCGTTTGATGATTTACACCCGCGGCGGGCGCGGCTTCCATGTTTGTAGATTTGTGGACGTATTGTGTGTATTTTTATGACGTGTAATTTGAAGATAATTGTGCCTTAACGCCTACTTATTAAAAGAGCTGTTACTTAGCATTTCGTTACGGTGCCGGTGATGAAAAGTAGTTGGTTTAGTCATACTCAAATATCTCTTGAAGAAACCAGTACGCATGTTCAATGTTCCGGATGTGTTGGTTTTACAATTCTCATCGATTTTCAGTGTCTTGAAACAATTGGAACTTAATAAGTCTGTCAAGGTATTTAATGCATATTACCGATCGAATCATACTAAGTATAACTAGTAACTCTTAAATATTAGTAGTGTTTGTATTGTATATTCTCATAATTACATGGACCAATACCTCATCTACTACATACTATATAATGTCAAGAATAATTAAACTTCATACATCCTTTTCCATATTTTATTTAATACAAAATGTATGGCAGCATAATACAATTGTATTGTATATATTCTTCTTCATCGGGAGACTCTCCTCAGAGGAGGTTGCCGACCATCTCACTATACAAAAATGTATGCTGAATTAGTGTTCAAGTGTCCCCGACACCGCAGTTTTATATTGGAAGGAAAAGCCTGCGTATTGCTGCTGCCAAGTAGCATTATTATATAATCCTTTCCTTACAATGCTCTGGCGTTTAGATCTGATACTCCTTCTGCAGCAAGCTACAGAAATACTATCAGGAATCCCTCCACAATTATTCCAAGTCCACTACTCCATTACCGATCTTTGTATGACAGGTATGGACGAGCTGAAAGTTGAAGTGGCGTGCGTTGTATACAAACAGAAAAGCAGCAAATTGTATTATTTCAACAAATTTTTGACTTGGAAATGTTAATATAATATAGTATTATTAAGCAAAGAGACGAGGTTGACAGTTGCCTGGCGGAGGCATGCTCGATGGCCGATATCCTGTTGGGACATGTTTATCGCGTATTTCTGTTGTTGGCAGCTCGGCCGGGCCCGGCTGGTGTCGGAGAGAGCTCCTCATCAATAATTCATGATGGCGGTTGTATAAGTCCTCGGCAGAACAGAATTAAGCCATAATTTCAATATTACAAAATTTTATAGCGCTCGGGCGTCGTTTGTTCGGAATCGTAATTGACTGAATATTATTAAATAAACGGAAAACGCGCGAAGCTGGACACGGACTTGATCCATTCATGTGATGTGTCCGTAAACACGCGGCTTTATGGGGCCGGGGGCGGCTCGCTCGGGCGTGACAGGAAAACTCCATTGAAATTCTATACTGTGAATTCCTGACAAATAACACAATCTATCCGATCAAAATATACGTTATTTATTTCCTCATTCTAGCATTGAAAGTTACGTCTAAAATTCACACAAAATATTTGTATATGTATAATAAAATACTAAACCATCAAAAGACTTGTTGCCGTTATTTATCTTCCCATATTTTAAAATAAATTTTATATCAATATCGTATTTTTGCCAAACAACAACAAAGCATCTTTCCAACTACATATGTCGAATTTATTAATTAAACTAAATTGTTTTGTAAAGATAGGATTTTATAATAGGAGGATCCGAGGACCCACTACACTGCTTACGATACGAACAGGCAAATATGTTCAGTGAGATGGTCACTAGACGAGCTTATTTTAAAGCAGCAAAGAAAGATTAAACGATATCTGTAAAATGGAAGACGAGTTTTATGACGGGCTAAATCTAGACGTCAAAGGAAGGTTAGGTTAGGTTAAACCCGTCAGATATTTAAGTCACTTTTAATGTTTGTTTACAGAGCGGCGTTTTTCTCGCAGAGGAGTTCTCCCATCGCGTTTTTATGTTCCTAAATGACACGATGTTTTAATCTAGTAGATTTTATCACATAATTAAAATTTTAATACCTCTTGTAAGCTACAAATTACTGAGTTTGATCAACCCATGGCCGTCCTCAGCCCCACGCATCGCCCGCGTCCGCAAACGTGCCAAGTAGATAAAATCTCCTACTTTACGACCTGAGAGACTTCATTCCGTGCCACGGAGATGGAAACTTTTTGAAGCTACACATAATGACAATAAAATAATAGAAATGTAACTCAGTAAATTAAAAAAATATATACAATCGAATACTAATCGAATGACCGTCGAATCGTTTAATAAAATTATATTTGCTTTTATTGATAATTGAATTTAAAAAAGTTTACATGGTAAAATCATAACTGATTTTCAAAAACGCATTAAACGTACGTTGAGGTAGCTCAAATATTATCCGAATAGTTATAAACAATGTGCCTATTTTGATTTCAGGAAAAATATATTAAAAGGGTTTTAGATCTATCTGGGAATGAGAAATGTTTATTCCACGAACGGATGACATCTTAATCAAATAACCTGAGCACGGAGCAAGGGAAAAGGCAGTTGGGAGCGATATTAGGTCATTGTTGCAATTTTCCTAATTTAATTTTCAATTCTCAGTTCTCGAGAAGTCCATAGTCACATTACTTTATAAGGGTGGAAGGGGATAGACAAATAAGCAAGTAGTTTAAAGTATTCAAAGGCAATTGCAGCTGAAAGCTTGAAGCATTTTCGCTACTAGCCTTGTGAACAAATATATCACAGAAAGCCTATTCCAAAGAGATTTTTTATTCCCGAATACACAAGAGATCATTCGGCAACACAGGTGTTATTTTATGATTAATTTTTATTCGTAATCATGTTGAAAACGACACAGATTCTGTCAGTGTAATGTAAGATTGCAAAGTCCAAACCTGTTTGTCTTTACATCTCTCCTTATTAACGCCCAATGACAGCACTCGTCGCGTACGGGTGTTAAAATCCAATTGAATTTCATGATCATTCATTACTTTATGGTTATTTCTGAGGTTTCCAAGTCCGCAGCCGCTTAGCTATACCAGCGCCGTGAATAAACTATTATAAATGGGTTTAAGTCAAGTATAAATCAATCACAACGCAATATCACTAATAACGATAGTTAAAAATATATTAAATGCTAAAGGTTATAACAATATATTAAATCGTTATTCCACTACCAAGTAGTATGAAACCAATTGCGGTTGTGCTCAGCATGGTACGTTGCCTTGTTATTTATAAGGAAAAATCGAAATGTTTGTTTGCTTTAACACTGAACATAAGTTAAACAGAATAAAAAAAAATGTGGGAAAGTCTGCCTTTATATAGAAACAACTTCCCTAATGTATGCTATAAGGTTTAAATTAAGTGAATTTGAATAGCTGGTTTTCAAAGTTTGCATTAATTTTCTGTACTGCGGAACTATGCAACTAATCAATTGTGCTGAGCCCCTAAAAAAGAAATGCCTATTAAGATTCACCAAAGTTCTCTCATGTTCTGTAAGAGCAAAACAGAAAAATTTACAATGTTCTGTAGACAATACGGTCATTCTCTAAAATATTATATGTCATTAATTAAAATATGCGATGGGATAAACATCTAAAAGCAAGAGGGATCAAAGGTGTTTAGCAATCGAGGTGGTGTTTTGACGTCCGGTGAAGGGTGTAGAAGGCAGTAGGAGATGAGGGAGTCAGCAGGCTGCAGACCCTGGGCGGGTCCTGACGTCCAGCTCTCGCGACTCCCTACCGGCACAGCTGGCGACTTTGAACGTGAACAATAATACCCCATTGTTCGAGGCAAATCTTGGCAGGGGCCGCATTGGGCACAAAATTAATCATTAATCTTTATTTTACTTTACTTCAATTTACCTAATCCACAGTAACACCACTAAAATTTACCATCATATAAACAACCAAACAATCCCGTAAACATTTAAAAAATATATTTAATTTTTTTAATATTAGTAACTTACTAAAGTTGACCCCAAACAAATATATACCATACTTGTTATGATATTTCTGCGTTCAATGGATTAATATTTGAGATGCATAGAGTGTATGTATAAATTCAGTGCAAGATTATGCATATATATATATAAATATATATATAATATATGCAGGGGTAGTGCGGCTCTGGTTGCATTGTTCCCGGTTCGTTCCAGTTGGCCGGAAGTGTAAATGGCCTTGCGTGCCCTTGCCCGGGCCTGCAGTCACCGCAGCCCGGAGAGGAGACCAAACAATGGCCGGCAACAATCACGCTCTTTACAAATATGGAGAGCTGATGCCGTGTTCCATTAAATCCCCTCCAAACAACACGCACCGCGCCGACATATGTATGCACTCGAGAGAATGCGGTCGCGCCGCGGTGCGCGAAAACCCATTTCGGTAATTTGCGCAGGGGCACGCGTGCATCACTGGGATACCATCATCATCATCATCATCATCACCATCATCAGCCAAAGCCAGTGTGTTTGATTCTGCCTGTGTTGACAGAAATCCCTCGCGAAGCTCACTTGCGCTATCGCAGTAATTGTATTGAATGCATCAGGAGTGGTAAACCTTTGATCACTGCGCGCGACCTGTTTTTTTAAAATTATTTTAGGTGTCTAACAACATCGTATGATCATAAGAAAAGTAGTAATTTGCAACCAAAAATAAACACAGATAATACTAATACATATTCAATATCAAGTTATTATAATAAGAGAAAATAACGATTTCTTCTCACAAACTAATTAGTTTGAGCAGAGATTTTTACATATCAGACAGGCGGGCGACTAGGAATAGTTATGCGATCGACGCTTTGGCTACCCCTGAAATATATATATTTTAGACACAGAAGAGAGGTACTATACGGTGCCTTTCACACATATTAAAGTCATAAGGCTATCCCGATAGAAAAGCTACAGTCGAGCTGCTATGGACGTACCAGTATACACGAATCGACGAAGTCCATAAAGAAGGCTGAATCCTAAGTAAACTTTTTATAGCAATAAATCCCGTCCAAGATATACAGCGCGATAACGTTTAGAAGCGGCCAAAGCAGCTCTCCTAATCAGCAGCAAATATACCAACACGTTTATCAAATATTTAACGTGTTGCGAAATTAAAACAAAGGGGTATAAGCATACCGATGATGTTATTTTTGTGGTTGTAGTATGCCCGAAGTCTCAGAGTATTGCGTCGATGACGATGACGGTAAATGCTTTAAAATACATTAAAAATTAACGCGTAATATGCTTTTGTGCGTTTTAACCATTATATCAGATCACATTCATTAATTAACGCGTTGAAAGTACTTTAATCTAAAAGCGTTGGTTATAATTTTGTCTCAGGCTGGTCTCCTTGCAATGCTTGGGGTCCACGGACTGGTGTCTGGACAACTGAAGCCTACCAGGGAAAGAAGAAAGATGTCGGATGTGGTGCCTCCTGTCTTCCCACGTACGGAGCCAACAGGATACAAAATAAATTAAACCCAAACAACGGAGAAAAAAGACCAAATTAAAAACTATACGCCCATCCAGCGCAATGGCGGCTCGTGACCACAGAGCCTTGTGAATCGATAGAACTTTTATATTTATAATCAATTAGTGTATTATACTTATTTATAAACACACACACAAATATATATATATATTTTTTTAATATATAAATAAATATTCAACTAGAGCCACAAATGTCTGTTGTTTTTTTTAATGAGTCCCTTGATGTTATAGTTTTCAGATATTTATTTGAATATATTTTGTATTGGCGATGCTTAGGCACGCCGCGCCCTTGGTGGGCGCGCAAGGTGCGACCAGCTCGGCCAGGTGTTCCAGCCAGGAGGCTGCGGGGCTGGGGAGGAGGGGACCGGCACAGGAGTCCCACGCCAACAGACTTGCAACTTGTCTACCTGCACAGGGAAAAGGGAAGGAAAAGCCACGATTTAGCTGTGGCCCTGTAGCTACTGTGCGAACAAACATTATAACACAAGAGAATATGTTCAAATAAACGTTTATGGATTAAAACACCTATCTTACTTTATCACTATACTTACAAGTTGATATTCGTAAAATTATGTATTAAATTGTATTAGTATAACTAACCTACTTAATTATTTGTATAATCTACGTGTTATAACATCCCATCCGGTGTCAAGTACAGCAGTTTTATATCAATAGTACAACGATTTAGTTTTCATTTGAGAGCTTAACATTTTAAGTTTAAACTGGGTTTAAAAAAGGTAAGTACACTGTTTATTATATTTTTGTCCTTCGGTTGCCTCTCCTCAGAGGAGATTGGCGACCGTTTTACTTATCATATACTTATGCTGAGCCGATTTTCATCTTCTCTTAGGAAGGATAGTGGGTCCCCGGGACTTTCTACACAGCAGTTTTATATTCGAAGGAAACGTCTGTGTATAACTGCTCCCTATATAATCATTTCCTTATATAATAATATAAATTGTATAAATAGTATTAATATTCAAATAAAATCAATCAGTTTATAGCGTCCCTCTATTTTTGGTCTATTTACCTAAGAAGTCGCTATTGGCTTTACAATTGCAAGTTTCAAGCTTTGTCGCGACGTGCTTATAGAGCTCATAAATAAGAAGGCTTCTGTATATATTCTTGAAAAGGTTCATGCTTGAAAAATATTATTCGCTTGAATATAATAAAGAACAGCAAATGCTAGTTATTTTAACAGAACTATTTCAGATGTTAAATACCATTAGGTGCCCTCGCGTGGTTATTTGTGGTAGAGCCGCACTCAGAGGGTCAAAGAGCTGAATGCGGCCCGCGAGCCGCGGTTTGCCGTCCACTGGTTCAGTAGAATGATCTTAAAATTGATTCTAAGCTCACAAACAATAAAGCCAGACCGCAAGGCTTCCGTTTGTGATCTTGCATTATTTTTACGGCCGCGAGGTGGTGGACGCCCCCGAGACAGGAAACCTCCTTCCGGCGGCGCGGGGCGGCCGAGGAACACGGCTGAAAGGGATGCCGCCAATCAAACTGCTGTATTCTCGGAATACTTTCACAACTACAATGTTGCATTGCTACTTGTGAGTGTGAGATGATTGTCCCGGGTATTATGTTTTATCAGTAAAATCGCCTATACGCGCTGCGATCCAACTGACAACCCGACGGTAAGTGGCCAATAGCGTAATAAAAAAAAAACGAAAAAGAGATAACATTGTCTTTTTGTAAGTAAATTACCCAAAATATGATGCTATTGGGTAGTTACCAATTTTATTACACAAATTTATTCTTAATTTATATATGACTATGTATTTGAATAATAATATCGATACACAGGTTTTTAAATTATGCTGTTAAAAATTCAATATGTACAATTTATAAATTTATTATTTTTCTCGGAAGCTCATTAAAAAAAACTCATTGTGTTAAATGAAATTTATGCGGACGTAAAGTTTGAAGTATACCAGTGGCGTGCGGGTTCATGCAAGCTGAAAAGTATTGAAATTTTCTATAAATATGCTATGTATGTATATTTTCTTACAAAACCACAGTAGTCTGAGAGTAAATTCGCACTACGCCCAGCAGACAGCAAGATTCTACCAAGAAATCTTAATATCTAATTATTTAAAATATTGCCCATTTTTAAATTCTTTGAACCGATAAATATATGTGGTAATAATTAAATAAGTTTTAACTATTGTGTATATATGTGCAAGAGTATTTTTTGCATGGAAACGTGGCGAGGGATGATATTCTGGATAAGGAGATAGCACGGACCCTTTCAAAGTGAAAAACATATAAGGTTCCACAACAGTTTTATAATTTACACTTCGGACCTTTTCGAAGAGGAAAGCGCACTAGACAGGTAACAATACAACTGACAACCGACCATTGAATTGCTAGGCTGATAATTAGCTGATAGCGACCTTTTAGCGCTTTCGGAATCCCACGTACTCATGACAAACAGCTGGGTCATTTTTATATCTATGTTATGGATTAGTCAATCAAGATGCGTATTTATTACCCATTACGGGCTTATTATATTTACTAATATGATTAGGCACATTAGTTCATATATAGAAGATGATTTAAAGAAACTTTCAGAAAAATATCATCGTGATTTGTGTGGGATTTGAAACCCACATCCCCTGGCTTACATGGCCGGTGTACGAATCTTTATACTAACGAATCACTTCCATTTATCGAGAATTTTTAACAATCATACTCTACATATGAATCAATGTGCCCAGGCCAACCAATATTTAGTGATTTGCAAGCACTGGACTTTATGAACAAAGTAACAAGTGAAGTGATTTTAGTCCCATCTGGACATTATTTTTAAAATCTATTGATTTAGACGATGATATTTTTCTGAGAGTTTCTTTAAATCATCTTCTATATATGAACTAATGTGCCTAATCATATTAGTAAGCTGGGTCATTATTAAAACCAGCCTAGCAATTCAATGGTCGGTTGTCAGTTGTTACCTGTGTAGTGCACTTTCCTCAGGAGAAACCATATATAAGGGACGCTATTGGCTAATTGCAAATCGGTTGCAAGTTGTGTGGCAATTCGGTACCGCCGTGAAGTTCCCAGTGTGTGCTCAGACTTCGCTTTGTCTAATCTCGGTCGTTCCCACACGCGCGGGTGTCGTCAGCCACCGCAGCCCTGGCCGGCGAGCCGCAGGAGCTGGAATACTAATTACCCGGCGATTAACATGCAGGCTCAGCTCTTGCGCCGGAAGTCCGCCATGTTGCGTCGAGGAATCTCCGCTCGGCCCCTGTCAGCGCTCCGGGCCAGCGCTCTTCACACCTGCGCCCGTACCTTGTCATCTGCGCAAACCGCGGCTTGCTGACGTCACGCGAGCGTGATCGTTCACTCCTAGCTATTTGGCTATTCAGATTCACTGTTTAAATTAAAAAAGTCTGTCATGGATGAACTTATAAAGCGCATTCTTAATAGTAAACGGTTTCTCACATATACAGTAATGCCCAGCTTTACGCGAGGGATACGTTCCGGAAAAAATCGCGTATATCGGGGTTTACGATTAAACATAAATACATAGTCAAAACTTAATACAAAAAAATACGATTCATTTGAATCAATCACTTTAATTCTAAGAACACTTTATGCAGTATTACATGTTATTTTTACTGAAAAATACATCTATTGTCTTTTGGGTAACGTTTCTTATACGTTCTTGTAAAATACTCGTACGTTCATAACACGTTACGTTAAGAGAAGTCAATGACTACATTATGTTCATACACATTCTTAAATAAGAAATTCGCGTAATGCGAGGCATTTTAAAGCGAAATTTGAAATTCGCGTTATAGTGAAACCGCGCATAACGGGGTCGCGTAAAGTGTGGTATTACTGTACTAAATTCACTCAGTCTTGTTTTGTCTGTTATATTTTGTTATAAACATCTATCTTTGTTATGTAGTTCTTAGTTATTTATTTAATTTATTCATCAAATCATGCAGATAAAGGGTTTTTTGTCTACATATTTTCTCAATATAACACAATAACGAAAATAAAGAAATGCATGTACGCTACCACTTTGTAAATCCCACCTGCGCGCAGGATCAGGGGATAGCCATAAGAACTATTGTAAATTTACCAAATGAAAAATAAAGAATCTTGAATTATGTTTTTTACAAGTATAAAATGGAATGACATGATATTATATTGATAAAAGTAACTTTGTATTCTGTCTTCACTTTGAGTTTATTAAAAAAAATTGCATGCAAAAAAAAAATTATAAACTCAAAGTGAAGACGGATCTTCACCAATCAAATGCCTTGTCCCTCAACAAGACATGACATTGGTATTACGCCACTGAGACCCCTGAAGATGGACAAAAAATCACAACTCAGCACAGAAAATAAGTGCACCAACATCGCCTTCGGAAACAGTTCACACAACCTACAACCGACCAACAAATTTCAATCGGTAATTTGTTTGTTTTGTTGTTTCTGCGGGTGCAGAGCGCTCTAGCTCTCCGGTGAGATTCGCTATCAGAAAATATACTAAAAAGGTAACAATGGCCCTGTGCGGAGTGCGCCCGCCGCCCGGGTTGGAGAGCGTCCATTGAACTCGTGACGTCACGGCGCGTAGTATTTTTTCTTCGGGATTGTCTTACGCGCGGGTCGCATGGCAACGAGGCCTCCCGCGACCTCGCCAAGGTCAGTCCTGCTGCCTGCACCCCGCACCCCTCCGCCTGGCCTGATTTTGACGACCCACTACTTGCAATTTTCCACCAATCTATCTCTAATGATTTTGTGTATAATCGAAGCACACAAGCGACATGAAGAAAAATCATAAATTATTTTTTTGAGACCCATGTGGGGTTCGAACCTACAGTATAGATAATGTATGAGTTTCGGTTTCCGATCATACGCTATGTCATGTTTTGAACCAAAGAACGAATCGACCCAATTTTTGATGCCTTGGACTGAAGTGAAGCGTATTCCGGAAAGTGCATACTGCATCGACCGAAACAAAAGGTAGCCAGAAGGCGCTTAGTCTGGACTATACGGCGGGTGGGGCAGAACTTCCCATCCGCTATTTTCCAAATAGTTTAAAACGGGTTGAGCAACATGTGGCCGAGCATTGTTATGTTGGAAAACCAATGTCTCGTGTCTGGTGACTTTCGCAAATGCTATTTTTTTCGCCATATTTCAAAATTTTCCACGATTGAAAAAAATATGATGCACACAAGCAAATCAAACATCGTTGACTGATTTTGACAGCTTATGGATAGAGCTTCAAAATAACACGATGAGTATATCAACGATTTGCTATAGCGCATACAAAAGTTTTGGGATCTAATGTAAAATTCCGGTTTTTAAGTTATAGACCTATTATATCCCAGGCATTGCAACACGAATGCGGAATTGATTGGAATAATTATGGTGGGATGTGTTCTAAAAGTACTTATTGATTGTGCAGCCTGCTGTAAAAGGAAAATTAGATCTAAATACCAGATAGTTGTCAGGAAAGGATTGTATAATAATGTCCAAGGACCTACTGCACTATTCTCCAGGCATAGAGATATGTTCAGTGAGACGGTCAGCAACCTCGTCTGAGAAGAGGCATCTGAAAAATACGATATATTTTATCGGGATTATTATGTTTTGTTTTATAACTATGCGCTCATTTCTCACGCAAAGTTGTTCTCTTCTTCAGGAGTGTTCGCACTTAGGATATGTGCAGATGCCCGCCTGCTTCATCTCTGACATATCCGCGGACTCGAATACGTCATCGCGGTTGATTCATCGCACACATCGTCGGGCAGAGAATAATTTACACCGAAAATAATATCTTGTCATCTTCCCACTTCCCAAATTCGCGGAACCTCTAAATTCGCAGAAGCGAAAGTGACCAATCTCGCACTGGGTGGTTCGACACGAGTCTGACGCTTGACTGTAATCCTCATTTACTAATTGCCTTTATCTATGATTGAGATTCCCATATAAGCTGATCAGCAGATCATACCTACTTTAAAATTCATAATAAAAAAATAGCGGCTCAATATAGTTGTACTTATTTGTGATTAAACAATGTTCATGAGCTTCCTTGTATTTTATGGTTCTACACAGTTTAATCCTGAAACACTATAAAATAAAAAGGGGCTTTGACGTCATTTAATACTTGGATTGGCAAGTGGATGACTGCGTAAGACGGTAAGCTTGTTTTGGTGCACAGGACGGATTAGACGCACAGGTATTCAGGTTTGAGGTTGTGAAAATACCGAGTGACAATAACGAGGATCGAGCTCCGAGGTACCCATCTGCTTTCCCTGACGTCTCATTGATGAAAGTTATGATAATTAGTAAGAAAGTTTATCAGTGTCCTGATTATAAAATATTTGTCTGATTATTAAAATAAAATATGAGATTATTTTAATTAATTAATTTACTTAAAATTTTATGTGACTGCTTTGTTAAATGCAGTAAATTTACCGGCTGATAATCAATCGTTCAATAACTATGCTGTGCTGTTTATTTCTGTGGTGTTTCGGGATGACAGTAAGTATAGTTTATGAATTATGATGAGTAAATATAGTGAATATCAACGATTGTATATAAAAATTCAAAACACGAATTTAAAAAGTAAGCTACGTAAACCATGGTTGAGTGACATCACGGTCAGCTTTTTATTTATGGTTATACAACCTTTACGCTTGAGCACCTATAAAACCATAAAAGCAGGTTGTGACGAAGCTATGGCGTCAATAAACCATGGTTTACGTAGACCTGGTTTAGCAAACTATTTCCAAACACAAAAAGCGGGAAAATGTGTCTTACTGTGGAGGAGGCTCAATGTTACATTAACTTGTACTTCTGTGGAAGAAAGCAACACGACACTGTGGATGAAGCGTTTCACAGCTTGAGAAGAGCATTTCGGACACGTGTGCAGTGGGACTTCAAAAAAATAACGAATCATTGAAATACCCAGTGTAAATGTCAGATGCCGGAATTCGTATTGTGACACTGTAAACAGGCAATACCCACGCTTGTAAAAGTACATAGTAACCAGAAAAAACCTCCATGCGTATTACGCATTACGCACTCCACATATTGCAACCACGTGGTCACATATTTACGAGATAATGGTTACAATTTACGCGCTTGTTGAGATCTATGAATTCCTTTCATGTGTATAAATACGAGCCATATCTCCGGACTGCTGCGGCCCGCGGACGAGTAACGGCCTGCCTGTCAATTATTCGTATCCGCCGGCTAAACATCCTGCGCGGTGACTTCTATATTCATCTAATAAAAAAATAGATACTAACACAATTAAAAAAAAAAATGTTTGTATAATTTAACATACCTAAATAACCTGAAAAATCAAACTATACTCTGCATTTATATGCATTTTTTAGAAATAATTTTTGAGCTTTCAAGATTAAAATTACATCGCCACAATGTTTAAAAAAATAAAACAATCATTGAAACGAAGACACCATTCCATTAAAAAAATGATTTTTTAAATATATACAAATAAATTGATTTTTGTTACACATAAAATAGTAGGCAAATATGTTATTATTTTACAGATAATAATTTATAGGGAGTTATAAAGTTTACATGATTTTTTAGACTAATGCGTGATATGAATGTACGATTGTAATTTTTCTAAAAGTATAACTAAATATCTTAGTTTAATACTTATGTGGAATTGGAAAAACAAAATTCAGGCGGCAGAAATGTGGCTTTAAAATACTAACAAACGAGAAAGAACCCCTAACGATGGTTAAAAAAAGATAGAGGTCTCATATTTTGAATTAACGCCAGTGGCTGGAAGTCGGAAGTGCAGCCGAATTAGTGAGACTGGCCCAGGATAAATATGTATTCAATGGTCACCAACCTCCTCGGCACTCGAAGAAACATTTTTGTTGTTGATAAATCACATTTATGAAATTGTTGAAGGCCGTTAACGGTCGGCGCAGATGTCAAATATCGCAGTGTACAATGGCGTGATAGTCGTTATCGTCCGTTTGCAAACACTGACAGCATTATCCGCGGCCGTCCCGCTCGCTCGCCTTGGGTTGCGCAACTTTTATCTCAGTCCACGATGACGTTTTGCACATTTCCGGCAGAGGTCGTTTTAATTCGGTATTGTGTCAACAGTCAACACGATAAGCACGCGGTCCGCAAACAACGGGCTGCGGCTGAGGTCGGGGGCGCGTCCTGCCCGCGGACGTCCTGTCCTCTCCGTCCGCAGCTCCCGGTGGCCCCCAGCAGCCTCCAGCAGCCCCCAGCAACCTCAGCAGCCCCCAGCAGCCTCCAGCAGTCCCCAGCAACCCCAGCAGCCCCAGCAGCCCCCAGCAGCCTCCAGCAGCCCCCAGCAGCCCCCAGCAGCCCCCAGTAGCCCCCAGCAGCCCCCAGCAGCCCCCAGCAGCCCCCAGTAGTCCCCAGCAGCCCCCAGCAGCCCCCGCCCTTTTCCGTGGCCCAGGCGCAGAAACCTCCATCACCCAAATACTACTAATCAATATAATATTTTATTGATTTGTTCTTCACAAAAAAAAAATCCACAATCAACCACCTCTTTGTCTAGTGCCATATCTGCCTATTCACTGTGAGTTCTCTACCTTCAATCCAGGCGAAACAATTCTAACTGAGGTTTAGTATTATATATTCCCAGTGAATTAAAATTTATTTTTTATAATTTTATTCTGCAGTACCTTCTTCGTACACGATTCAGTACAATCAACTCAATGTCGTATCGCCTATCAATTTCAATCAATTTATTACCAGAGACCAATAGCATTTCGATGATGAATATACTGATGATATTAGTAAATTATTGGTCAATAACCAACAAAGAACATAGGCTCGTCCAAACCGTTTCCTCTCCACACTCCACAACATCTCTTCTCTGAAGCAAATACTACCCTGTATTAAAAAAATGCGTGTTGAAGAAGAATAGTAATATTTCGATATGAATTCTCGTGCATTTATAAATATTATAGTGCATATCATAGCAGGAAATCATAATAAACGGGGTATAAACAACCAATCTGCAAGTTGGTGGAGGAATTTGTTGCTACGGGTGCAGTGGCCTTTAATTTACAATAGTTAGGGCTATGCTTACAATACGATTTAGGGCTTACAACATGTGGCTTAGGAGGTGTTACCACCTAAAGTTGAAAAACAAGTTAAGTCAGGTCTTCTATTTTGGCCGGATTTTTCGAAACAATAAACATAGCATATTACAGCTGATTGTCTAAGGAAAAATCGAAGGAAAACGGTGCATCAAAAGGAGGGAACTTATGAGGATGCAGAATTTACGTCAGCGGCTGAAAGTTGGAAGAAAGGTCGAATTAGTGAGACTGGGTCATGATAAGAATATATTCAATGAAATGGTCATCTATTATGTAATGGAAACATCCTATTATTATAAAGGAGCAGAAGTTACCTAATTCACCCTTTACAACACATATTCATTATACAATAATCATTCCAACGTTTGTGCACTTGCTACTTGGCGTTTCTGAAAAATAAATTTATTTTCACAAATATAGCCATGTTAGGCTAAGAAGAATAATAAACATGATGAGATTAGTCAATTAAAGACAATGATCAAAATATGCGAATATGTCAACTCACGCATGCACTGAAATCTGAAAAATGAGATGGAAAACCAAGGGTATTTCATGTTAATAGTATTTTTATTATTATTCGAATTCATGTGGTCCATGGCATAGAAAATATTAATAGCGCCTCCGAAAAGCACACTTGGAAGTATTTACATTTGTACAGAAACGATTCTTTAGCAAGCATACGCAAATGTATTCTAAAAAGTGAGGCCATAAATAAATCTAGGAAACGCAAGTAATTAAAATTTGATCGCACGAAATTCCAATCTTATTATTTCTCACAAACAGGCGTTATATTTCGCCGAATGCTTTACAATCGTGGCATAATTCAGCGGAATTCTACACAAGTAGCGACATAACTTGCGACCGATTTCAGTCAGCCAATAGCGTCCCTAAAAGACCTCTACACACGATGCGACACAACTCGCAACTCATTACAGAACCAAAACAAAGGGACGCTATTGGCAAGTCAATCGCAAATTGTGTCGTTAAGTATATAGAGGTTTTTTTTTATGGCATTACCTAAAGCCTTCTACACACGCAACGACACAACCTGCGACCGATTTGCAATTAGCCAATAGCGTCCTAAAGGGACGCTGATACTTGGAATGATTGTGGTGGGATGTGGTCTGGAAGTACCTTGTCGAGGTGGAGGGGCCTCTGCTATTGTTTCTGAAGCCTGCTGCAGGAGTATCAGATCTAAAAATAGTGTATATAATAATGCTTCGAATATAAAACTGCGGTGTAGAAGGACCCGGGGACACTTGAACACTATATTCCCCATAGAAAACCATAAACACTGGATCAGCATGAGTATATGCTCAGTGAGATAATCGCCAACCTCCTCTGAGGAGAGACACTTGATGAAGAAGAATTGGCTGATAGCAAGTCGGTCGCAAGTTGTGTCGCTTCACGTGAAATCTAGCGCTTGTCAGCCAATAGCGTCCCTTTATTTTGAGTGTTTTATTTTAAATGGTAACCTGAGTAAATAACGCTGTCGGCTAATTGCAAGTCGGTCGCAAGCTGTATCGCTGCGTGTGTGGAGGGCTTTAGATGAGAGCGGGGCTTTCCGGGAAGTCCTGCTCGGCCGACACCGCGCGGTCTGCGAGCCCGGCGGGGAGGCTTGGTGCTCCTCGGTGCGCCAGCTGGCAAACAACACGGCACAATACAATAAAAAAAAATTCAGAGCTATATTTGAAAGCTAAGTAAATATTCAATTTTAGAAATTATAATGAAATATTCTCTATTTCATATACATAGAGAAAAATTTATATATATATTATCTAAATTTGATTTAAATCAGTGGCTTGGAGTGCTGCGTAAAGTACATTACTACTGCAACACATCGATAATAAAATCTTTCCTTTTCCTAGTAGTTATTATGTATAAATTAAAATATATATATACATCATGATATAAAATGTTTCAATGCATTCTTGTCCTGAGATTTGACCAGCAAGCTGTTAAAAACATTACAAGAATTTCAAAATAGCAAATAGTACTTTCTAAGTTACAGTCTAAAATTTTGTGAATACGATTCACGCTTTATCAGTATATTTTGTATCAATAACTTTATCTAAACTAGATTCATACATCCTCTGGGACGTATTTACCATCTTGTCGGGCATTTTGTATACCAGTCTTTTAAAATCTATTTATTTTTAAGAATTTGCTTTCTAGTCAATACGGTGAAGAGACAATCTCAATTTTTTCTACAATGGGAAATGATCCGGCTGAAGTAGAACAAACATTGGATATGGGTTGAGAGAACAAATGTATGCGTAAATGATGTGTGTTCTTTATGAAATTGAGGCCTGGACACGAAGAATTGAGGCGGCAGAAATGTGGCTTTATAGGAGAACCCAGTCTTGAACTCCTGACGATGGTAAAAAAAGCGTAATGTCTACTATTTTAGCCATATTTTTCGAAACAATATATATAGCATCCTGCAGCTGATTGTGCAAGAAAAAATCGATGGAAAATGGGTATCTGAAGGAGGAAACTAACGTGGATGCGGAATTCACGCTAGCGGCTGGAAGTCGGAAGCACGGAAGCCGAATCAGTGAGACCGGCCCAATATAGGGTATCATAAATTATATATATTGGCAATTTTTTTTTTTAATACTTTAACCGCGCTGATAAGTGATGAAGATGACACATGTGGGTAGAGCTGGCTCGCGTATTCCGGAGACACGTGTGCGAAGTCGGTCGGTGGACCTCACAATAGTCCCCGGCCGCCCACCGGCTCCAGCAGCGGAGTGTGGCGTTGCATCCAAATGAAGTTTGTAATGTAACAGCTCGGTGATAATTATGAATACACCCACTCCTCGATTTACGCGGTACTCAATTTCACTTTTACGCGGTTTTTAAAATACGGGATTCGGTCGACATGGATCGCGACAGTGGTCCCGGTGAAGAGAAGGCTGAACCGGTTGAAGGACTTGAAACGACCCGAGTGTTGGACGAGGTCTCCTTCGCTCGACTCAATATGAGGAGGTCTACAAAGATTTGACCAAAAACCAAAAATATCATTACCAAGCTTCTTTACCGATCTGAAATTGTTTTTAATTCATCTAACATCAAACTTGAATCGGATCGAGTATTCGAGCGATGAAAGTGACGTCATACCAACCATGAAGAAAATACTAATAGTCTACGAAAATGGTAATAGTAATAATTTTTTTTATTTTACATTTGTAATACCTTTATATTTTTGTCATTTATGAATATACCGCTATTTTTATGTTTATTGAAATAAATGACTGGAGAGGATTGTTTTCGATTTGCTTGGTTTTACGTAAAAAGCCCTCTACACACGTAGCAACAAATCGCGTTACCAATTTGCAGCTAGCCAATAGCGTCCCTTTATTTTGGGTGTTTTTTTAATGGCTTTCCCTAGAATATAGGACGATATTGCTACTAATTTCCATTTACGCGGTTTTCTATAGATTCAGTGTAAATCGGCGGATAAGTGTATATGTGTGGCGTTAAGACCTCTAAAAAAAAAACACTCAAATCAAAGGGACGCTATTGGCTAGCTTTAAATCGGTCGCATGTCTGCAAAGGGCTTAACGCCGCACATCACACTGAAATCTTTAAAAAACCGCGTAAATTGAAATTGGTAGCAGCAAATCGCGCCATCAGCTTGCAGCTAACCAATATCGTCCTATATTTAATACAAAACCATAAAAAAAACACTCAAAACAAAGGGACGCTATTGGCTAGCTTCAAATCGGTCGCATGTCTGCAAAGGGCTTAACGCCACACATCACACTGAAATCTTTAAAAAACCGCGTAAATTGAAATCGGTAGCAGCAAATCGCGCCATCAGCTTGCAGCTAACCAATATCGTCCTATATTTAATACAAAACCATAAAAAAAACACTCAAAACAAAGGGACGCTATTGGCTAGCTTCAAATCGGTCGCATGTCTACAAAGGGCTTATAAAAGCCAATATCAGCCAATATATAAAACATAGGACGATATTGGCTGCAAGCTGATGGCGCAATTTGCTGCTACCGATTTCAATTTACGCAGTTTTCTAAGGATTTCAGAGTGATGTGTGGCGTTCAGCCCTCTGCAGACATGCGACCGATTTGAAGCTAGCCAATAGCGTCCCTTTGTTTTGAGTGTTTTTTTAAATGGTTTTGTATAAAATATAGGACGATATTGGCTAGCTGCAAGCTGGTGGCGCGATTTGCTGCTACCGATTTCAATTTACGCGGTTTTCTAAGGATTTCAGTGTGATGTGCGGCGTTGAGCCCTCTGCAGACATGCGACCGATTTGCAGCCAGCCAATAGCGTATCTTTATATTGGGTGGTTTTGGCTTAGGAAGCAACGTAACGCAGGACGCCATGGCTGATTGCAAGTCGTGTCCCGCCGCGTGCGGGGGCCTTGCGGGCCGGCGGAAGCGACGCGCGTGCTTCCGCCCGAGGCCCGGCGTTGTCGCGCCGACGTGGCAACAATAATATTATTGAATTCGACGCTGCTTCGTGTCCTTTTGGAAACGTTGTTGTTATTGTAAATGTTTTTAATATTGTGTTGACTTTATTTTATACAGGGGAAAAGCTATTTATTTTGCCTTCGCGATACTGACGTTGATAATTTGATTTTGAAGATAGTTCACTGTGTGCATTGAAATTTTCATCGTGCCCACGAGTTTTAAAAGTCTCATGCAAAAAAAAGGGTTTTTGCACGTTACATAAACTTGATAACTAAAATAGAGAAATCCACGTAACACACCATGTATGTCCCAGAATTGTAAATTTATTAAGAGATATTTATTTAATTTGTTTTAGTTTTAAAAGTCTGATTGAGTTCATGGTTGACGACCGAGCTGTTAAATAAACCGTACAAATGTTATACAACGTTATTTCTTCAAATAATTTTAATATATCGTCGGAGCGCAAGTGTGTTGCATTCAAAAGCTAAGTAGTAAATTTATATTTCAGATTTTGTACAAGAATAGTTTAAATTAAAAAAATAATATCAAAGTACTTTAAAGCGATTTTATTTTGCCTAACTATACATTTCTTAGCCAGTTTATTAAGTTTTTTTTTTTTTTGTAAAAAAATATTTATTGTTTATACTAATATCCGAAAAAGTGCACCAAATTACAAGTTACAAATTGGAATTTACTTGATTTGGCTATCCGCGATTTAAGTAGATCAATGTTGAAAAAAAAGTATATACTATTTACTGGACAATACTATTTATTGAACAATTGAATAGTGGTATTCGACTATTAATAGTGTTGTTTGATATACTTGTTAATGTTCAGGTTTTCACTCTCTTTTCCGACATCAGAAAAGAAGAAGAAAACCTCCATGAATGTATAACCGAAATATAAAAGGCAGTAACGGAGATAATTGACAAATCAAACCAGTATGTTTTTTGTACTAGATTGATATGATTGAGAGATTGAAATGCGAAAATTAACTAAAGGTAGATGTGTAACAATAATTTTCTAATCAGTGATGCTGTCTGTACACATGTATTTTTATTTTAATAACAATTATTTAGACAGTGTCATCTCTGTAAATATCTTTAGGATAAATTTAATGCAGCTGAAATTCTTGCCATAAAAAGCCAGTGAAAACTTCATAGATGTCACTGTACTATTGAATTTAGTAATATTATTACATAAATCTATATTAGTACATAATTATTTAAAATAAAATAATACAGATTAAATTTAGGAGGTACTATTGATTTTTTAATTTAAATACAAAAATAATACAAATGCATTCATTTTGAATATGTAAAAAAACTGCACACTGCTTTTTCATGACTGGGTAAATTTCAACTAAAAATGTGCTTTCCAACCCATCTTTAATTTTCTACTCAGGTGTAATCTTATATTTTCTAGTTCTTTTCTACCAACGAGATTCATATTTTCTCCGTCATCAATTTTATGATCATATAACTCCACGGCGATAACATTCTCCCAGTTTGGTTCAAAAGAGGTATGATTAAATTTAACCCATTCAGTATAGCGATATCTTTTAGTCCGTAGAGTGTATCCCATTATATTGATATCTTTGAGTCTCGGTTTGTCACTATTGGGCTTCAACGTAGGGAATTCTCCTGGCCTTGGATATTGGCTAAAAGCTGGATGTTTCCATTTAAACTGTGTATTTTTTGCTAATGAAGCATTAATTAAAGAAACGAGGCTGTTTCCTTCAGTACAGAATATTTCATTGTTGCTTGTACATTTGGGAACTTTTTCGACCAGTCCTGCCAGTTCTATTAACGTGGGAAATATATCCACAAGCTCTACGACATTATTTATAACCCTTTTGTAAGGGGTTTTAGTAGTCATACCTGGAATGTGCATGAGTAAAGGGACTTTTAATGCAACATCAAAATTGCTATACTTGGCCCATTCACCGTGTTCTCCTAAGGACCATCCTAGAAAAAAAAAATTAATTATTAAATTGATACAGGATTATTGAACTTATCAGAAATAGCAGAGTGGGAATATTAAAAATTATTACATTGATAAAAGTAATGTACTGTTATTGAACTTATTAGAAATAGCAGAGTGGGAATGTTTTATTATTTGTCAAGGCAGTAAGAAAAAATAAGATATGCTGCACTTAGACAACGTATTTTCAAGACCACATTTATAATTCACCTATCTACAATATTACAAATTAAATATTATATTGTATCTCACAGCAAAAATAAAGTATTTGTGGTCTCATTCAGTAGATCTCATTCAGGAAAAGCAGCATACGATGATACAATAAACTAACAACAATATGAATTCATTGGCAAGTGAATAGATGAAAACTATATTTAATAATTGTATTTGCAATTTTTGTAACATTTTATAGCAGTATAGCTGTATATAAACTAGTATAATTATTATAATAACATAAGGATGTAAGGGTTTTTTTCGAAATATTTATTATTGAGAAGGATGAGATTTTTTTTTATCGCTACAGCCATGGAATTTTCTTAAAAAGCTATCAAATGTTATATTTACCGTGATCACTTGTAAGTATGACTATTGTTTTACTCAAATCGACATATTTTAGAACTTCTCCTATAAGAGAATCAATGTAAGATATTGAGGCGTAGTATGCTTGCTTGATTTTTAATGCCCAATGGTCTGGCATTTGTCCAAAGGGAAAGGATATGTTCAGCTTTTTTATGTCATCTCTTTGACGAAGGTCCGTCCATGGATTCCATGCCACACTTGGCATTAATGCAGGTCTGAATGGATTCTTAGCTAAAGATATGTTGTTTAATGGATAATAATCTGTAAACATAAATTATAAATTTAGTCCTACCTGTAATTACATATAATATTTATTTCAACGAGTATGAAGAATATGTTTAAATACAAACGTCTAAAATAAATTTTTATGTAGTAGGAATGAGATCACAATGCTTACCTAAATATTTTCTTGGGAACTTTAGTGGTATGTGTGGCTTTTGGAAACCAACAGCCATAAAAAATGGAATGCTTTTATCGTGATTAATCAATTTGCTGACGGCCGCTTGAGCAATCTGTATATCCGGCAATGTTCCTTCGGGCTGGAGATAAGGAATGACTGGACATATTAGATTACTTGAAAAGGATCCGTCTGTTTCATCCACACACACTTTGGCATCTTTAAAAGCGTTTGTTGACGGATGGTAAGGGAACTCTGACCAACTGTACGGATAGTCATCCGTGAAGTTGGAGCTTCGTCCAGGATGAAAGACTTTACCAAAGGAATATGATTTGTAGCCATGTTCTTTGAAATACTGTGGAAGCGTTGTGAAATTTCCAACAGAATCTCTCCAGTAATTATAAAAGTCGTACAAGCGCAATGTATCAGGTCGCCTTCCTGTTAAAAATGAGTTTCTGCTAGGGGCACATAGTGCTTGCTGAAATAAATAGAGTTAAGGTAATATAAATATATCGATGTAAATCTAATCATTCAGATACAAATTATCAATTCATTCTAAGGCAAGATTCTAGACAGATTTTTTTTTACATTATAATATATGAGATGTTCGTTGTAATAGAGACAAACTCTGAATAAAAATTGTTCATATCAATATGAGTATTGGTTCTTGAACTTATTATATGCTCAATTTATTCAATTTCTTAACTTATTTTATTTTTTATTATAGTATATAGTGAACAAAAATATTTATCTGAACTATGTAGAATCTACTTTTATATATGTTCATGACACTACACTATTTTAATAAATTACTCAGATGGAGTGTGAGTCTTATGAGTGATATTCCTTTATCCACCATGATCATTAAAAATAATTCAATTTCTATATTTCTACTTCGAAATTATAAAAATACACTCATGTTTAAAAAATTAGATAATTTTTTTTCACATTTTTGTTTTAAATTCCAATTAATTTCTAATTAATTTAGTTTCATTTTTAGTGTAATTAAAGTGTCAAGACTACACAATTTTCAAGAATAAAAAAAAAAACATTTACTCCTATCAGAGCCAAGATAAACATAAACAATTTTAACAAAACTAAAAGCATTTTATTAAAAAAGTATATTTATAAAATATATTTACTTAATATTTGATTTGTTTAAAAATAAAACGACATAAACATTAATAAAATAATACTTTTTATTGCAATATTTGATTAAGATTGATTATAATAGCGCAGTGTAGTCGCGGCCTATTAGATCAGATGTTTTCCATAAATACATCTCGAACAATCTAGCGTGCTGCCATCTAATATCATCGCCTGTCGTTTCTGCGCGAGTGCGGAGTGGACTGCGATTTACTAGATTTGTTAGCTCCGAGAACTGTAAATATACACACTGATACTTGCGAGATAAAGCTCATCGCAATCGCTCGACGATCTGCAATGAATACACGGCTAAACGGTAGATACAAATGGATAAATCTCACCTGACAAAAGGCGTTTTTGAACAGCAGGCTCGTTGGCGCGAGGCGCGCGACGCTGGGAGTGTGCGCCGAGTCTCCCCGCCGCCCCAGCAGAGGTCTCAAGTCGTCGACGAGCAGAATCAAAATATTTTCTTTGTTATAAACACTGCTCCCTGTTTTCACCCCGAGGGCCGCTAGCAATATCGCATATATTATTCTATTAAATTCCAAATTCGCCATGGCCGGGGCGCGAGTGTGACGATGATAGCAAAAGTACGCTTTCGCTTCATCAGCTGATCTTTGTTTTCGATAGTGGTAGGTAGTCCGGATTGACAACAGTGGGTCGGGTTTTCGCGAGCAGCTTTGGCACAAAGCGATCGGGTCGAGTTTTTAGCGAGTCGCTTGCATTTTTGTCGGATTTGAGATCGATTTGCGTCAGTGCCGAGAGCGGACGATCGGGCGAAGTGAAAACTTCTTTATGTCAAAGTGACGTCATATTTGTATCTGTCAGTAAAAATGACGCAGTTGCGTTTGTGCTAGGAAATGTTTTCATCATGAAAGTGCTCCGAACGACTAAGGTGAGGCCGGGATTGTTGTAAATTATTATTTTAATCACTCTGGGACGCTTTTCCACTCGATTAAATTCACCATTGGCACTCGGAAACGGCTCCCTGGCGTATAATCGGTGACTGTTCTTTGTCCTTCACGGGTGCTATTTGTATCGACTGGGGTACGTTCGTACCTATGTTGCGCGGACGATCGTAACGCTATTGTTTGTTTTTGCCGTGGAAATCTCCCAGAGGAAAACTTTCTAGAGCGAGAATTAAATAAAGGAAAAATGAACAAAAAAAATTTTTTTTTTGCAGGCAGTAGTGCTCAACAATGTCCGCGGAGTCGCCTCGTCGGTCGCGCGCGGGGGGGCCGCTCGTGGTGCCCCCGCAGCTGCCGTGCGATCGCAGCCTCATGGACACGGTGTCGGGCTTCATCAGTGACGTGACGCTAGCGGGCAGCCCGGGGCTCGAGCCGAGAGACGCGGTGCAGTGGGCGCGTCTGGAGAGCGCCGAGGTGGATGGACGCGGCGACGCCGAGGACGGGGACGTGCAGCCGCTCGTGTTGGCGGTGGGCTACGGTTCGGGTGTGCAGGTGTGGGTGGTGCAGCCGGGTGGCGAGGCTCAAGAGGTGCTGTCATGGCGCCAGGGCTCAGTGCGCGTGCTGCGTATCCTTCCCGCGCCTTCATCGTCGTCTGTAGATCACTACGCGACCAAGCGACCCTTGGTGGCTCTGTGCGATGCTGCTGGCCCTGGGTCTCCCTACTGCTCCCTCAGTTTCATATCCCTCACCGGGGGTGAACAGGTAATTATCCCCGTATATTAATCACTGTTGAGTATTTAGAGCTGCAAAAATATTCCATATTCCCTATAAAATTGATGAATTGCATTTTAAAACCCATTGGAATCCTCGTAAAATCATCACTCACCCAAGTACAGTCATTATTTTAAATTTTAATATTGTATGATTTTTGATAACTGCTAAATCATTGAAGTTGTGTTTTGTAAGGCTGTCGAGCGTATTTTCTAAAGTGCGGTCTTGGGTTGACCTTAAAATTTAGATAGTGCAACAATGCTTTGAACTGTACTTGTATGCAATAGATTTTCACCATCTGGCAAATAATACGAGGAGATTTTTGTTCACCAATTTTAATTCAATAAAATGTAAACAATGAAATACTTAATAGAATCTTTCAAAATCTTTCATTAGTACTTATTGCTTTGATTAGTATCTTTATTGGTGAAAATATTTCGTGTTATTGATTTCATATCAGACCTTTGATCTGCAATTGTGAAATCTTTTCTTTTCATTACATAGAAAATTTTGTAAACACAATAGGATTTCACAATAATTAATTTAGTTTAAATCTTCTTATTACCAATAGTATTTATGATTATTTGACCTACATTAACCTAAATAAATATAAATAACGTTTGAAGATTCTTTGTTTAGACTTTTTTTAATTAATCAATTAATTACCGATAAAATTAATATGTATAGAAAATTACTAAAATAAATTTTATTTTATTAGGTGAAAAGCATAAAGTTCAAGAATCCAATCTTGGACGTTGTTGCCAACAAGCGCTCTATCGTGGTATCATTTGCTGAACGACTAGCTGTGTTCGACGCTTGCACCTTGGAAGATCGACTGACGGTGACGACATGCTACCCCTGTCCCTGTCCCCTGGGCGGTCCCTCCCCCACCAATCCCTTGGCCCTGGGGGACCGCTGGCTGGCCTACGCTGAGCGCCGACTCTCACCCACCAAACGAAGCAGCGGCGGCTGTGAAGGTACATACAACACTATGTTAGTCTTATTAAGTTTTCAACAAAGTGAATACCTTCACAGGTGTTCACTTTGTTAAAATTCACTCCAATCTGAGCATTTAAAAAGATGCCCCAGAAAACGGTACGGTTTTGGAATGAAAGTTAACCTAGACACTCGGAGAGTGGGTCAAGACAGGCTGATCTAGTTTGGTATTGCTCAGGCAATTTATTTTTGAGTTAGTTAAATATATGTGTATCCCATATTGGGAAATAGTTTAAGATACTAAAATGCAGATAAAGTGCCCTTATCAAGTAACATTGAACAGGTCATCTGATAACTAGTAAGTCAACTTTACTGGTTATGACTAGTTTAAATAGAATACACAGTCTCAATGTAGATTTAGATGCAGTCCTTTTGTTTGGTTCTTGCAATGCTAACCTATCTTTTCACCGCAAGAGAATGTCTGTTGGTCCTTTTATCTTTGTGTTGGACCAGTTTTCTAAAGCCCCACTTATTGTTTTTATCTGTATTATGTGAGTCACAGAGTCAAGGTGACTCTTTACATAAGAGAACAACATGTTTTTTTTCCCATTCAATTTGAGTAAATAATACTTCAACATAGTAAACAGAATCTTCCTGCACGACTAATGCTTACATGTGTTTTTTGTTTCTTTCAATTTGTTTTTTTAATGGCATTTTCTTTCGAGCTTATTAGTGTTTCTTTTTCATTTTGATTTGAGTACCTTTTCTTTTATTGGTTTTAAATTTGTTGACATATTTTTATAGGCCTGTAAACTTTTATTGAAAAGCCATAATATTTCTCTCAAAAGAAGTACTGAAGAATTTTAGATATTTAAGATTATTTTTTATAGATTCATGTTTGATAAATGTCACTAGTAGGTTATAATAAAAATGTAAGTATTTATTTATTTGCATATAGCTGTGTATTTCCTTTACTTGTACTTCTACCTTTATAGTTCAAGACATTCTTATTACAATATTTTACTTATGCTTATAATATTGATTCACAATTAAAAGGGAAAAATATTTAAGTTTTTTTACTATGTAAAAACAAGCAAAAGGTTTTATATAAAAAATAATAGGGTTTTTAATTGTAATGAATTTGGGTGATAGATGTTTTGACATTTGTCAACAGGAGAGGGTGTGGCCAGCTATACGGCCACGGTGCTGCATGCTGCCAAGTCTCTGGGCAAGGGCCTGCGGGGCCTGGGGGAGAGCGTGGCTAGTAGCTTGGGCGGTACACGCTCGGGCGGTCTCTCTCAGTCTCCCTCTCCGCCGCACTCTGAACAACTGCAGCCCGGAGTGGTCACCATCATCGATATTGAAGTGAGTCGTTTTTCTTAATGCTGAGGTTCAGTTTCCATATTTTCAAATATACTTGTAATTTGTACGATCGAGTTAAAATAAAAACGTGATTTCTAATCTTTCTTCCTTTGTGTTGTTTAGAGTTGGAAGATCAATGATGAAAGCAGTCCTGATGCGTTGGATGACAGTTCTCTGTCTATCATTAACAACTCTGTGATTGCTCATTTCATCGCGCACTCTGAGTGCATTGTGGCTTTGAAGTTTGATGCCAGTGGGATGATTCTGATAACGGCAGATCGGCGTGGACATGACTTCCACGTGTTCCGAATACATCCTCACCCCAATGGACCGTCTCAGGCATCGGTGCATCATCTTTACATCTTGCACAGAGGAGACACCACTGCCAAAGTTCAAGTAAGCTTATATTAATATTGTTTGTTCAAATAAACTGTTAACATTAAAGCTCTTGGAATGATTCAGATAAAGGCAATAGTGGGGTAGTAGGGGGGTGAAGAGAGTTAATAAATTATTTTAATTAATTTTGGTTTTATTTTTTTGTGACATTATCTCCCTCTTCTTCTTTCTTGAGTTTCAGTGGGTTAGGGAAGGATTCATGCTTATTTTCGACTTCGAGGGGTTTTAAGGCCTGATTTTTTCTTCTGATTCGTTACCTCTTTTCAAATACCATCATTGCTTTTTAACCTGGTTCCTAAAAATAGGTACATGTGTTGAAATAGAAACCAACAAAATTGTTTGGGATATTTTGAGTATTAAATGCTACTGTTTGCTCGGGGTGTGTGCGTCACTTTTCGAACTCATGTTTTATCATATGGTGTACTACTTTAAAAGATTAGATAATTACAATGTGTTATTGAACTTTACTAGGTAATATAAAACGTATTTGATTTATTAATGAGAGTGCGTGCATAGTGTGATGTCAATCCTATGTTTGTCTTTCACTATCTCACTCTTATAGACATCATATTTAATCTATAGACATCATATTTAAACTAAAGCTTATGTGATAATTTGAACGTATTATTGTTAAAATGAGAATTGTTTAGCACGCATTTTATTTTATTACTTTGTATGAGAAATGATAGCTATGTATTTATCAAAAATAGTCATTTTTCTCACGTAATAGTAAATAATCTCACTCAAATAAACGTGCAATCAAATTGCTGTGATTAGTAGTTATTTATGCAAAATAATAAAACTGTTATCATTTTTATAAAAAATCTTTTTTTTTAATTTGACATGTATTTAATATAAGTAAAGTATTCATGCTATAATAATAATGTGCGATGTTTCAGGATATTAGCATTTCCTTGGACTGCCGCTGGGCAGCTGTGAGCACCCTACGAGGCACCACGCACGTGTTCCCTATCACGCCCTACGGGGGTGCCTTGGGGGTGCGCACACATGCCTCTCCTCACGTCGTCAATCGCCTCTCTCGCTTTCATCGTTCGGCTGGTCTGGCTGCTGACGGCAGGTCTAATAGTCCTGTAAGTTCACTGCTTTACTGATTTTTGTTTTATAAGGCAAGCAAACCCTGAGTTATATCTGCAATTTCTTGAAAAATGTTGTTATATGAACTTTAATCATACATTCCAATACAATTTTTTCGCCCTTTGGATACTAAAAATTAACAGTACTTACATTATATTTAAGAATATTCAGATTTTATTTAAAATAAAATATTTATAAATATTTTAATGCGAGCTTTGTTTATATATTTTTTATGTTTACAGGTCGGAGAAAACCTAGTAAACTCAGCCTGGTATCCCAACCCTCGCCTTCCTCCCTTCCCTGTGCCGTGCTCTGTGGCCCCCTTGGCTCAACTGCGCCCTGCCCCTGCCAATGGGGCTGCTCCTTCTATACCCACCCACACCATCACCAGAAATAGTGCTGGTAGGCATATTTACTTATCTTTTTAACTTTGGTGAAGTTGTAGAAACAATTGTATGAAATTTTTTTTTATTGGAAAATTGATTCTAGCTCTTATAGGTTAATTTATGACAGAATTTGAATCTTATAATGATTACAAAAGATACAGAATGGAATATGACTTTAATTATAGTTATTTTCATGATGACTTTGTGACTCTGAGATTATAGACATTCATATTTTTGATATAAATAATGCTTTGATCTAGGTCGTCAGCGGTTGTCATCTCTGTCAGAGGAGGGCCAGCCCCCGCTGGCAGTGTGCGCACGTTGGGGGGCTGTAGGGCGTGGAAGTACAGCTCCAACAGCACGCACCCGTGGATTGCCTCCTCCGCCCGCCTCGCAGGCTCTTTACGTAATGTCAGCACATGGCCACTTGTTGCAGTATTACATGCATCCTAAACACGCCTCAGGTCATTACATGTATATTTTATTTGTATTTTCATATTCCCTATCATTCTGAGAAGATATTTTATAAATCTCATGCAGCCCACTTGACCATATGTCCATCTAGTACCGATTTTCGGTATAATGCTGCCTCTTTCTGTATTAATAAAAGTAAATTAATTGATATCATTATTTTGACTTCCAGGCATACCGAAAGAAAAAGTGTGTGATGATACATCTATAGAACTGGAGGTGGAAGCTAAGGCGCAGTGGCCCCTGCTGAGGCCTGTCTCGTCTCATGATATCATGGCCCCACTGCCCCCCAACAGTCTTCTTATCAAACCTATTAATGCAATGAAGGTATGAAACCATCACACAATTATCTAAGTATTCATTTGATTTATGTCATTCACATGAATAGAAATCAGAAGCATGGAACTATTCAAGTGTTGAATCAGTTATTATTAAATACTAGTAATGTAGCCCGTCACAAAATGACGAATTTGATGAACGATGCGTCTAAATTCTCGCGGTGAACGACATCTCGCGGCGAAGAAGTGAATTATATAATTAAAGTTTAGCTAAAGCATATTTTAAAGTTTATGAATGAAAATATTATCCTATCGTCTTGAAATTCGGCACATAGCTGCGGAAAAATTTACTTAACTTATGTGCAAAAAATCAGCGTTGTATCTTTTAAGATATTCTATACAGAACGGAAAAACGAAACATACATACAAATAAACACACAATGGCTATTATTATAGTAGATTTCTCTCTATTGATAATTCTTATAAAACTTTTGTTTATTGTTATATGTTTTTGTTGTATGTTTTGACCAGTTGAGTATTATTAAAAAATATTTATTTTAATATTATTGTGGAAATAACTTTGAAAGTCATTGTCATATTAGAATTGTGCAAATTGCCCATGCCATGAATAATTAGACTACCAGTTGCATTTATTAGTTAAGAATAATTTATGTTCTATTTTTTAGCTAAGCGCGGTATGGTAAACCTGATAAGTTCACTTTATTGAAGTGTTGGAATGAATAAATGGTTTTTAATGCTGGCAATGTTTTCAGAATTGTAGTGATAAAGCAGTGCTAGATGCTGAGGACCGTTGGTTGAGCCAGGTGGAGATCATGACGCATGCGGGACCTCATCGAAGGCTCTGGATGGGACCTCAGTTTGTGTTCAAGACCTACAATGCCACTAGCGGGTAATGCTCTTGGTCAATATATCTGATTGAGTTGCGGTTTTAGTGTATTTACTTTTGTCTGATGTAGTTTTGTGATATTCTCGCAGAACATCATTGTCTCTATTGGATTCTGATGCAGTGGAGGTGGGGACAGGTCCAGCGGTCGCTCGATCTAACCCAGTCAACATGCCTGGTGCTCGTCCCATCGTGCCAGTTTTAATAGAATCAGGTTCTGCAAGTGAGTTTTTGTAATAATTTGTACATCCATATAATTTTTTAATGAAAATGATACTAAGCTCTTAATGTAAAGTTTGTCTTTATAGCTTTTTATTTATTAAATAATTAACACCCTTTGTAAATAAAATTTACTTAAAAAGTATTATGAAACTTGCATTTAAGACCCATAGCTATAACTATTACTTATTAAATAATAACTTTGGAGAACACATGCAGAGCCAAAAACACTGAGCAGCATGTGGGATTTACCAAGGTGGGTTTGGGTGTAAGCCCATGAGGTGCATTTTTTCTACTCAGCTCCTCTATTGCTTAACAATTCAGAATAATTAAAAAGACCTCTGTATGTTGTAGGTTCGTTTATTTATATATTCAATATAAAACTACCATTTCCATAATGTAAGTTCCAATTAGCAAACATAAGGGACATGCATCTCTGGCTATACTGTAATAATAGCTAATAGACCCAGTATACTAATTGTGATTGTTTAGGTTCCCTGGAGCATTCACCGCGCCTTTCGGATGCCTATCGGAAGGGCAGCGTGCGCGAGAGCAATCGCGAGGACAGCCACGGCCATCGTGAGGGAGAAGTTCGACTCAGGGAGGATCTCGCCGAAGCCATGAGGGACACAGATCAAGGTCAGTGCTAGATAAATTACTGCAAATATGTAGATTCTGCATAATTCGTATCATATCAATATTAGAGAAGATCTTAAACCATCATCGGCATTGTCAAGCATTGCCAAGATAAATTAACAATTAAATTTCTGTATTTAAATTCATTATTAAAATATAATCTTCTCAGAGTTCACTTTTATATATTTTTTTTATTAGAAAGGAAAATTTAACCTTATGTCAATTTTATTGTAATTGGGACTTGTCCATATCAGTGCAAACAAAATGCAATTGTTCTGTATGGTGTTTAAATAGTTATGTTTATTTCAATGTTCAAATCAGTCAGCTCTAGCTTTTGACAAAACTGTAGGACAGTTTATGCTGTGCTTGCTTTGTTTTGGAGATGTACTGACATGCCATGCTTGTCGTTGACTTCATGACAGTGTAATTTATCAACATTAACTGTACATTTCTGAGTTGGATAATTTTACAAGTTTTCATTATAATGCATTCAGGCAAAATTAGAATTTTAAATTGTTAGTTGTGTGTATATAATAATCTGTGATATAAATAGTATATTATTGTAACTGTCCCTTAATATTCGTATATATTTTTAATTTAATGTTCAGTATCTTACATATATTAATATTTATAACATTTTTTATATGTATTTTTAAAAACACTTTTTACTGCTATAACCTAATAATATTCCTAATACTCAATCTATTTTAATTAATCAAAAAAGCTCCAATAACATTAGCCCTTTTCAATAATAATATTTTTGTCCATTCCCTCGCCATGTTTCCAATTGGATACTGACTTTAATGTAATATCCTAACAATCATATGTATATGCGAGGCATTCAAAACGAATGGTTGATGACATTAAACTCAAAAGTACAAAGTATATATAATCCTGTAACTGCTACTAAGTGAGAAGTAAACATGAACACTCCGCTCCCGAGGCTGCAGGGAGCTGCGAGCCTCCTTGAATGCTGTCATATTGTCGTATTTGGAGATTCTGGCAGAGGGAGAATGAGCCAAAGGCGTTCATTAATACTAACTTTCTTTGATTTCAAACACTTTCCTTTGAGTGGTAACAACGCTTAGAGTTACTAAAATTTGACTTGTTTCTTTGCGCGCTTGCACTCTTGTCATTTCGATCAAATTAAAGCTTTAACGTTTCTCAACTCTCTAGAAATAATAAATTGATAAAAAAAATATAATTTGGAAATTAGTACTGATGCGCCTTTGGGTTGTTCTTCTGTTCAGGTGGGGAGGGGGCCGGGGACCGCGGCCGGGGACAAGAGCGCGCGCAACACACTTCCAATGCGCCACATGCGCAGCACGTTCCGCATGTGCACCGCATCGTCAACCCCCTTGGCACGGTCGTCGGTGGGACCTCCTCTAGCCCTTCTCCTCCCAGCGATCGTGATGACCCCTGCATCCTCTCCAACGAGGACGAGGCGCTTTTCCGCCCCGTGTTGAGAGCACCTTGCTCCCTGCCTGCACCGCGTGCGCCGCCTTCGCGCCCACTGTCTTCACGTACCCTTTTGCCTGCGCGTCGACTGCCTACACAGCCTGCTGATCTGTCTCCCGCTCCTGCTGCGGCTCTAGCCGACAGCGTCGTAATACCTGTCCGTCTATCTAGAGATGGCTTCCGACGGTTTCCTGATGCCACTACCGAAGTTAAGACCGAGACTGAAGTCATTGTCGAACGGTATTCTGAGGAGAAATCTCAGAGGATTCGAACTGAAACGGCTTGGAATGACTTTGCAGATGTTTCTGTGGAAGTTGAGCCAGCATCAGAACGAGAGAATCCAGTTCGAGAGAGAGTGAAAGTGTCTCCTCAGGTGGACGTGAGGAAAAAATCATCCAGTAAGAAGGTTCGAGATGGAGGAAAACGGGGTCAGAAGAAGATCTCCCCAGAGATTGAAGCTCCAATTCACTCCGAAGGTTCTCAGTCGACTTTGGAAAGCACCGAAACCCATCATAAGGACGAGGATAATCGGGAATCCTCTCCCCTGATATCTTGTATGGAAGAAATACTGAAGGCTGTCGACGACATTGAGATCTGCAATAGTGAGTTAATCGGCAACTTTGAGGCATTTCCCTCTTCGAATTGGGAACATGGAAAGTCAACAAGAAGTCCTCCCCTAGAGTTAAACACTGCTGATATAATGGATCCTGAGCAGCTGTTCGCTGACTGCACTGGGTCTCGCACCGATGAAGAAGAATATGATCATGAAGAAATAGAACCGTTCGTTGCATCGGTAACCGAATTTGCTGGTGTCGATGAAGATGTTTCAGAAACCTTCATCATCACTTTAAAGGATAAGCCTTCGACCCTGGATACGGTGAAAAAAGTTGCTGACGAATCTTCTTGGGAGCTCTTGACAGATGAAAAACCAAGAGAAGATTTTGTCAAAGTGGAGGAAAGCAAAGATGACAAGATTGAAATCTTGTCAATGAATGAGGATGTATCGGAGACTCTGGACAGTGAGAGCAAACCCAAGAGTAAGAAAAATAAAAAAGGAAAATCTAGAATGGGAATGACTTTCAAACCTGACTTACTTAAGATATCTCCTGAACTAGAAGAAGCACTGCTGGAACCTGAGGTCGATTTCGTCATACCAAATGAGCCTCCAAAAGTTAGCTGGAGTTCTATAGCTTCATCTTCCAAAAAAAAGGATACAGAATCTAGCATGGACGAAGTGACAGATACAAAAGTATCTACCGTGTACAACCATAGCAACTTAGTTGTGGCATTGTGCGATACTCCTCAAAATGATCTGTGTTTCATCGACGAGCATCACTCCGTGTTCCAGGAGCCTCCTCCTCTAGAACCCCTGGACTTGATTCTAGATGACGGGAAACTTCAAGAGATGAGGGACAGCTTTTTAGATTTTCAGTTGGCGACCGACGGGGCCGATACGCCTCCGGAAACAAAGACAGATGAAGTTGAATACACTCTAGGTGAGCATTATTTTAATCGCGAATCGATAATATTACCTTCAAAAACCACAGCCGAGGAGAAGTTTATTGACATGGTCAATTTTAGTATATCCAATAAGCAACTACTCAAAAATATAATCAACGAAGCGGAGGAATCGAAGACCAAAAAGAATGTGGGAAAATTAATTGTCAATATGGATAAATCATCCGATGAGGAGAACGCTTCACCATCTTCGTCCCAAACCGAGAGCGACGATTGCGGTGTGGTCCCCTCTGAGAGGGCCGAAGGGCCGGAGCGCAGTCCTCCAGTGGATGTGGCTCCGGCGTCTCAGCTGGGGGCTACAAAATCAAACAAAAAGAAACCTAAACGTAAGAGGAGGTAGAGTGGATATCCAATATCTTTATTCACTTTTGTTTTATAGCTTCTTACTTGCTGATACCGGTTTGTCTTTCTCCACATAGTATGCTACTCGTACCTCACAAGTATCGTGAATGACCTTAAAGTGGATATCTAATGTAGAGTATCTCCGCGGAAGATGTTTTATAATTATTTTATTGGAGTTTTTCTCAATTTATAAAAAGCTATTTTGTTACCTCGGGAAGGATATATGATTATAAATAAGTTACAGTGTTGTTGGCTTCTGTTTTGCCGAGGTGCAGATGTTGTACATTTACCACCCAAGATCCCCGACATTTTCAATTATGATTTTGTTGATCTCATTGTGTAAATAAATTGTTGGCAAATTGTGAAATATTGTTATGTATTCTTAAAAGTTTTCTTAATTTTAACTAATTTTATTATTTTGTCTCATAAATTTTATATACTAACTCAATAAATGCAATAATCTTTTTGGATTGCATTCTGCATAGAGCCATGGGCACCGCAGTAACTCGCACCTTGTCCCGGGACGGATCGTGTTCATATTTTTGTAATGTTTTACACCTCTAAAGAAGTAATCGTGTCGTCCTGTCACTGCCGATTGTCGGGCCAGCCCGAGTGAAACCAAAGCAGTAATACATTTCATAAGCTCGATAACTCCTCACACTTAAGGTTAAAATATTGTAATGAAACGATTGTACGAGTTTAAGGCTGAAATCTTTATTAAACTAGCGTAACCTAGGAGCACCTAAGAGATTAGCGTGGAAGGCGTCTCTCCCCACCGCCGTAGTCAGATCTCAGTACCTTTCCAAAGGCATTTTGTTGTAAAATGTTCACAATCGTATCATCAGCTTACATATTTTCTAATCTTTGATATCATCAGAAGTGATCGCTTTTGGCGGATGATTCTGAATGAGGAAGAGGGCGTGCCCTTGATACAGTGCGTGTGGGACAGCGGGCAAAGTGCGAGATTATTCTGATAGATTAGCGGACGACTTAAGAGCAGCGTTTTCGATATGTGTTCACTTTTTAATATAAGTATTATTTTAATGACATTTGTAGAGTGTGACCCGGCTTGGATCTGTTTCTAAACAGTATGGCAGTATTTATTCTAAATAGTGTGATGTATATTGTGACAAGGATACATTGTGTGAATTGCTATAAGCTAAGTAACTGTAAATAAAATTAAATTCACGCGAGTGGATCACTGTACTGCCTTCTCCTGGGAAAATGGTAAATGGAGGAGTCGTCATCGGGAATGTTGCCGAGATCTTTCCTGGCAGGACTGAACGTCTGGATTGGTTTTTGACTTTTTACTTTTGTGAACTTTTACTGATTGATGTTTTTGTAGCATTTTTTTTACAATCTCTCCTCCATTGTTACTATTTTACCAAATTTCAATAATTTATGGGTTAAAAGGAGTCTGAAAGGGTATTTGAAGTATTTCAAATAATTATGGATTAGTTTTTATTGATTTTATTTGTGTAATTCTTTTTTCTCAATTGAACTGTTATTGTGTAATTGATAGCGATAATAATTAATGTAATAATTAATTTCCTCGCGGGCAAACAGTTGAATTGTGAAGAGCGGCCGGTGACTCACCGTGTGAGCACCGCGGCCGCTGCGACCCTAGTGAGGAGACCCCGGAACGCAGGCACTGAGCGTGTTCGACGAGATTAGAGGGGAACCTTCATAGGAAAATAGATAGAGTTTAACGGATTCATTTGATTTTATTTTCCTGGTGTATAAAGTCTCAAGAGGTCTAGTTGCAATATTGGAATCTGTATAACTAAATAGATCACAATTTTTCAATACTAACTGCAATTTTTTGCCCTAATTGTCAGTATTTGCTTTCTTTTTATAATAGGTAGGAATATAATTTGATTGTTATGACTTTATCGATTGTGTATTGATTGTTTACCGATAGGGCAAAGTTATATGAAACACATAGCACAAAGTTCTCTCTTTATGGATTAGGATCTATAAAAAAATGACAAAATAAATATTTTAAATACAAGCCTAACGCAGCTCTCTAAAAACAAAATTCTTATTTAAAAAAACTTTAAAATCAGCTGCATTATGTAGCCAGAAAGTAATGTAGCAAACAAAATGTTTAAAAAAATAAAAAAAACTGAAAAACTTACAATTGTTTATTTATTATTTTCCTATATTGTCAAAGGAATATTAACTGATTTTGACAATATTAGTAAAATCTCCTCTAAATTTATAGAAGTGCCAACATAAAAAAACAATATATATCAGCTTTATCATACTGCTTGGTCATGTCGATCAAATTAATATATATATATGAGTATTCCTCCATCTCGATACCTTTGTAAGTTATTGTAACACTACAGCCAACACAACAATACTGTTTCTTCTATTTGACTAAAAAACATGAACTTTTCATTGCATAATAGTCCCCACATGTACCAAGCATCAAACAGACCAACGCCTCGAGTATTTGTTTTGCCACACCAATACAGCACAACCAATATTCTTTGTGCAGTAGACGCGTTAGTTTGTTTGAAGCTTTCTTCCAATATCTTTGTAAACTATAGGGGAAATTGCAAAATGGTATGTTATATATTTTTATTATGTTTTATTTTATATATATTTTTTGGTTGCAGTTACGCGCTTCGGTATTTTTGCACGATTTAACGGATGCGTGTTGTTGTTTTTTGCAGTTGCTAGTCAGTCAGAGGAGCAGGAAGACTTGAGTTCCAGCAGCTTCAGCTCGGCCAGCCGTGCCTCCCTCGACCCTCCTTCCTCGCCCACCCCCAGCTGCAGCGGAGATGCTCTCCATTTTCCCGGGGACTCTAGTGGATCCGTGTAAATGCTAGAATCAGGCACACCGACAGACCTCATTGCTTCCTAGTTTTTCTCAGTGGTAAATATTAAATGTGTTTGATTATGCACTGTGGTATTCTGTTGAAGAGTTGTTATTTATAATAAAAAAAATTCTAATTGAATAACCACGGTGAATAAGAAAAGCACATAGGTAAGGCACCACCTATACATTTTATGTAAGTTTAAAAACAGTAAAATACAAATGTAAAAATATTCTGCGGTGGATTTTGATAGACTCAATTGATACTAAAGACAGTTAATCTAGATGCTTGGTAATTTTATATCTTTTTGCAGTAAACAAATAACTGGGTTTAAACAATTTCAATTTATGTAATTTTTATCTCATTAGCATTTCTTATGTTTAAGTTTTATGTAACAGAATCTTATAACCTATTCCATTATAATATGATAATTTTCAAATCACTTGTGATTTTGCAGTTTGTATAGTTATATTTGTAGTATATCCGACTCATTTCAGGTTTGTATGGATTATTATATTTGGTAACGGTTTTAACTTTTAAGCTGCGTTGAAAAAAATCCTAGAAAGGTATACAAGGTGCTCCTTATTATTAAATATTTTTTTGCCAAACATATTACAAAGTCTGGTATTGGCTCATTTACTATATGAGTTTGTATTTATCTCTTTAGATGTAAGTAGCATCGTGGCATCCCACCAATATGCATGTATATACGCAATTTAATATTTAGCAGTGATTCTTGTCAAAATTGAGTAAACAAAAATGGATTATGGTGAACTGAGAGTGTTATACGAAATGCTGTATTTTTTAATAATAATTGTGGCAACTTCTCAATTTATTATTGGAAAATTATGCACTAAACCATAGTTGCACATAGCAGAGAGCAAGAGTGCTGGTAGTGAGTTATTGGCAAGTCATACGTAGACTAGCCGTGGGCGTGTATCCATGATAATTGCTAGCACTCAGTTCCATGCTATGATTAACGATCCGCAAACGCTGGTTGTTACGATAGTGAAAAAATTATAAATATAATTTTGGTTTTTGTGCAATTGATGTATGTTTGCAAATTAACGATCTTTCTCATGCCGCTTGAAGGATATGAATACTATATAAGAGTATCAGTATGCATATGTTAGCCACCACGACTACCTATAGCTACTGGATGCTGTGCCATCATATGTAGCTGCGGCTCGAATAACTAATGCTTAGATAAATATGTTTATTTCTGGTCGATATGAATATTCAATTAGTTAGTTTTGTTTTGGAAGAGTCAGCAAAATGCCTACTTTCCAAGCAAAAGGATTTTACACCAGTTAAACAGCCTTTTTTATAGGAAATATCTAATTTTTTTAATATTTAATATACTTATTTATAACAAAAAACAAAAATAATGATTTTATTGAACATTAAAATGAAAGGCCATAGCAATTTCGTAGTTAATATTATCTTAATATATGTTTTATTTTTATTTACTTGTATGTTATTTACTCCTATAGTTACAATTCTTTTTACCAATCATATTATACTACTTGGTTAACGGGCCACATTTTATGAAAAATATAATATTTTTAATGCTTTAAGATGTCTGTTTAAAAGTAATTAATGATTATTATCAATGATATTAACCTCTTTTTTTAAATATATATATATATATATACATACATACAGAGTCCAATTATGAATTATTTAAACATAAATGCAATATTAAAATTTATTCTTGTAACTAATAAACATTTAAAACATTGCAATTATTGTACAAAATTCTGAGTAAATTGATATTTTTTCTTCATCATATTAATTTACTTCTATATACTTCTTATACATATTGCAAGAATTAAATTATTTTAAAGCATGGTGTAAAATTACCATTGTCAAAAATTTATTAGTACTATTAATTTCTATCTATTTGATTATCATTTTTGTCTCTTTTTATTATCAATGTAATGAAATAAAGTATTTTAAATATTTTTTTCCATATTTGGTGAATTGAAGTGGTTATGATTTTTTATATTTGCCTTTTTGAATAAACTTTTGTGTATTTACTTTTTTTATTTTCACGGTGAATTGTATATACACAATTAAAGACTCTTGACATGATAAAATTGAGCCGCTGAGGTCTGAATGTAAATATGCTAGTTTAGCTAGATTCTTTGGATGTTTGATGTCAAACCGTTGTTTCTGTGCTCCGTATGCTGCCAAAATAGAGAGGTGATTTTATCTATCTCACAATTTTCTGGAGTAATTCATCATCACCATCATTTAAGAGCTGCACATTGAAGTGTTAAATCCATAGCCTAATTTTTAAAATTTTGGACGTTTAGCAAAGCTCTTATCAAAGGTGTTGGAAACATAAATTCTATAAAGCACTTGCACACTTTGACTATTATTTAGTGTCAATAATCCAAACTGATTTTGATAATAAATTGTTTGATTATTTTTATAAAAAAAGCACTCTTGTGTAAATATGATTTCTTGAATATTCAGATTTGTTAACCCTTGCCTTTGAATTGTTTTGATCACAATTAGAAAACCCCTTGAATTTCTAGTAAAATTTAAGTAAAATTACATTTTCTTATATCTATGTAGTTTTATTTTTTTGAAAATACCTTAATTGCCAAAAAAATGCATATATTAAATGTCATTTCTTTAGCAGTCGTTTCCAAACATCTATGATGCTCGTTGCAATCATCTTTAATTATGAGGTTCTTTGAATTCATACAATACTTGATATTTCATCATAAATTGTCTATCCACTGCTAGTTGAGGTCCTCATGATGTTTTTATGCCTCTCAATTGTCCGATTCTCACCCATGACCACCTAATGAGAATTAGGCTCCTTATTTTAAGTCTTGAGAATATCACTAATAAGATCTATTTCATCCAACGATGGTATTGCAGTTGTAATGACATAATTATCTTTTGCCAGGCTCTCAATTAGTTATATTCAGCATGTGTTGATTGGAGCTTTCTTATAGATTTATAAGTACAGTATAATTGATCGAATAAGTATGCTATTTTTTTGAATAATGGTAATATATTTGACAGTTCAGATGATTGAGGGTTACTCGGTTGTTGGACCATTACATACACAGGAAAAACAAAATAGCCTTAAAATTTTTATCTTCTACCAATAATATAACTTTAGATAACACTTCTAAGTAGTAATGCCCTTACAATAGAGTAAGAGGTTTTAAGATTTGGGTATTCCGCTCTCATCAACCATCTCATTCAGACTGGATTTCAATGACATATCTGGAGACACAACTGACGTAGTTGTTACTTTGAGACCGGGATTACTACTAGAGTTGGAGTTTGGTTACCGAGATGGTTATGTTATCATTTTAAAAGTTATTACTGCAGTGGTGAGGCTTGTCGGAGATTTTACACCACTACCGGGAATTTAATCAAAAACAATTTTTCTTCTTTTCTAGTGATTTATATAATCTTATGACTTTACTATTCTATTATTGGCCAATATATCCATGGATATAGAAAACTGCTTATAGAAACCAACATTATTAAGAATGGAATATAATTCTCATTAATCAAAATATTTTTAAGTATGCTTATAAAATAAAGATCACTTGTGTAAAAAAATGTTAGGTTTTTAACCATTCAAAGATTGTTTGTACGTCTGTTAGTAACGGATGAAACTGTGTAGATCTTAGTTCATATATGGGTAGATTATTAAGTGATCTTTAATTTATAATATGTAAAAAAAAATATTTTTAAGTTACAATGTTAACCAAGGTTTGTCATAATTTAATACTTCAGTATCATTTATTAAACTTAACAATATATTCAAACTAACTACTTAGATTAACCCTTCTAAATATTAAAAAAATAAAAAAAAGCTTTTGATCTAATTCTTTATAGTTTTGATAAAAAAGTCACAAAAAAATATTTAGCATAAAAAAATTTAGAATGCTATATCAGGGTAAAAATTCCATTTGGATTTTCAATAGCAAATTAATTTTATAAACGTAACTTTTTTACACGTAATACAATTAAAAACAGTTGCTAATGAAACATGGTTTGTTTTGATTTTGAATTGGCTCTTTGTGATTAGTTTTCAAAGCTGATTTATGTACTGCATGGACTTATATAATAATCTACTTACTATTTAGAGAGTGACTATATATACTAAAAGTTTATCATAGCTTAAAATACGGTGTGTTTTATGATCAAACCCGTAGTAATTTTTGTTGCCTGTGTATAAAATGACACAAATTTATTAAAAAAGGTATTTTTTAAAGTCACACTACTTTCATGATAAAAAAAAATATATTATTCTCATATTTATTTGTATTCATCTTCAAATATGCCTTTGAATATTTAGGAATTAAGTAAAACATCCACCAAGAAAATAAGATATTTTTGTACAGTCGGGAAATTTTTGCAAAAATTAATAAGACCAAAAATATTGAATTCATCATTCCACATAGCATCAATATTATTTATTGTCTGGAAAATGAAATGAAAAACTTCAATTGAATTTGTTAAAAAAATAGATTATTTATTGTGTTTTAGACTGCATTATCTATGTACGTGGCAAGTAATTTGTTGAAGGTCGATTATGAATATTGTCACTCTTGCTATTAAAGGCAGGATTCTGTACTCTGAATTCCTGTATTCTGAGTACATTGCCTCTTAATGTAATTATGAAATCATATTCTTAGCCAGTCTTTAGCATTCTGCATGCTGTTACCCCACGCCACTGATAAATATGTATCTTAAGCATTCCTTAAGCGTAGTTTGTAAGAAATATTTATTAATCGATTTGACGATAGGCAGGGCGAAACGTCAAGTCTCAGGGACGTTAGACATTAACATGTAACTTGTATGAACTCTATTATAATGAAGTAATCAATAGTCTAGTGCATTTCTACAACATTATAAAATGTGGATTGGTTAGCGATAATGTCGTCTCTGATAATACCTGTAATGGAATAGAACTAAATTACATATTTGTAAGTGTATCATCTAATTGCTCTGTAAAGGTAAAATATGATTTATACACAATACCGTCATTGTTTAAGGTGTACGCAAATGTAAAATTATGTATGTCAAAAAAGTACGAAAGGCCGCAATACATTAAAAGTAATATTAATTTTATTTCCCATAGAATATTCAGCGGTATATTTTTAGACTCTGGTACTTTACAAAAAATACTATGTATCAAAAATGATCTAAATTTTATTTAAATCTCAATATGTTAAAATAACAAAGTGAATATGATTATCATATCTATTTTAAACGATTGAATATTCTCCCCTTCCCTCCACAGATATATTAATTAAGCAGTCTCGTAGATCAGCTCTCATTGGAAATGTCGATAAGGAAAGATTAACAATATTCTGATTTTGTGTTAAGTTTTTAGAATAATATGGTTAATTGTGTACTATGATTGTTAATCGTGCACTATGATTACTAGAACATGTTTTTTTTAAGTATTTGGGTAGGTATTATTGTCATATGCTTGATTTATGTTTGACTTTACACTGGTTTGATAGAATTGGACTAGGATGAGAAATCTTGGAGAGATGTGAAATTTGGCAAATAAATATTCCGCTTATATTGCTCTAGAGTAGATTTTCAATATTATGAACTTTGTAGTGTGATTTGTCTCATATAAATAAATCATAAACAAATGTAAGATCGTATCCTATTAGCCTACATTATATTCAAGTGCTTTTACAGAAAACAATATGTATTGAGCCCTTTTAAATCATATCTGATTCACGTGCATGAATTCTGCATAGGGTACATGTCTATTTCTGGAGTCTCCAGCACGTAATTATTTACTTCTTGCTGAAATATCTTGAAACTCCACTTTAATAGGTATTGTCAATCAGATGAAACATAAATAATTGCATAAGACAACAATACCATAGTTTCCTACTCGGGTTGTTGATTTGTTCCTTAAATTAATTACACAAACTTGTTAATTGAATTTATGTTTGTATGCCAATTATTGTCCTCGTGGATTTACAATGATGAAGCTCATTAGTTTTTTTTTATTATTATTGTGGGTCGATTGTTTTGCGATTGTTACACTAGTCACTTAATACAACAGAGAATGCCATTATACTTAATATGTGTAATGTCGTATGTACATTCTACAATTACTTCTGTACTTCAAAAATATAATCTTTGGTTTGAGATACTCGGCTGTTGGAATTTTCATACTTGTGGATGCGAGTGCAAATAATAATCTTCTTAATATTTAAGCCACTGTACTCGTATTGTTTTCATATTGTTGTCATAAACGCAGCTTTTGTAATCCATTTCAATTAAACTTTATATTTTTTGTTTTGATTATAGTAAATATCGCGAACTTAGTTGTTTTTTCTGTTTTGAGATTTCAAGATGTTTTTAGTGTTCAATTCGGTAAATTTATAGTAAGATTTGTTTCAAAAGCAACACGTGAAATGTTCATTTGTATTTAAACTATGTTTTGATTTGCACTCGTACCTGGATGTATGTTACCATAAAATAATGTGATTTCAGATATTTGTGATAATTTCAAAATAACATAATTATTCATATGATTAAGTAATTTTTAAATGAATTGGATAATAAGGTATATAAATAGCATATATTTTATTACAGTATAAATCTTCTTAGAAGATATCATAATCTATGACTATTTACTCAACTGATGTTTTTGTAATTGAATAAAATTGGTGAATAAAAAACATACTTAGCTCATAAACTGTTTTATTTTTAACATAACTCGATAGTACATTTCATCGATATAATTTTAAGTATTTCCATGTAAGTTAAACATCTTCAGGTACTCATTTTAAGCACAGTTTGCAACATTAGGCACATCGGGATAAAGTTACGGTGTAATCACTGTCTATTAACAAATCGATAGAAATCTGTGAAGTAGGCAGATGATCTATAAACAGATTCTGACAAAGGAAATGATCTAGAGATATAACAAAAAGTTGCCGTATAGTATTTTTAATATTTAATTTAAACATTATTTAATATTGATTAAGAAGTGATCAATGCATCATTTTCTTAACATTGATTTGGTTTGAATAGATTAACTCTTCTCCAGTCTTCGTATTTCAACACCTCTTTTAAAAGACTTCGTAGACATCCAACAGTCTTCGAAACGACTTTTTTAGGATCTTGATTTATCGAGGAGACCGGTTATCTCGTTCTAAGTGTTAAACACCGCACTTATGGTCTCATATCAAATTCGGCTGGAGTGGAGCTACCTCCAGTGTGAACATCACAATTGTGTAAAAGAATCGATCCTCCGTCCACACTGAGGGTTGCAAGCTCCTGGACTCCACTCCTTTCAGGGTACTGATCTATTAATCTCACAGTGAGTTCCATGGAAGTTTTTTTTGTTTTGAAGAAACAAAGCTTCAAATAAAAAAATTAAGATTTCATTTCAAATCAAAATGAACATTTGCCGATTTATATTAAAAATGCCCAGAGCAAGCCATGCAACTTGATGATTTAATAAAAAAATGAATAATAGAATTAATCAAAGAAAACTGGAAATTATTATATTTTTAGTATCGATCAGACGCTAAAAATAATAGACACAAATGGTTAATTATTAATTAATTGTAAATTCGTTACATGCTTAATAGCATTTTTTCACTGCTTAATTAAAATGGTTCACTTGTCTGGCATGGGATTATATGGATTTTTATTACAATAATAAAAATTGTATGATTTGATTCATCCTTATTCATACATGTAGAATACACATTGAGTATAATGTAAAAAAATATTATACTAGATATAAGTACACTTTTTAAAATTCAGACTCCATATCACTTTATAAACTGTTGTAATTCACTAACAATTTTTTTAAAATTATATTGATGTATATAAAAAATGGACATTGTCAACGTTAAAATTATTGACATTTTATTTTATATGTAAAAAAATAAACTATCTCACCAACAAGAAATGCACATTTTGGGAATGTAACATAAAAAAAATATATATATAAGAATTGAAGAACATTTGGTTCCATTAAATAACAATAATATCATCACCATTTAACACAATAATAAATATAATATATGGCTTCAGCTGAATTTCTCTTTTAAAGCACGGGTAAAATCCATATGGTTTACTAATGATGACAAATTCCATAATACCTCTAAAGGTATTGTAGCATTTGTATCGGCTGTCTAATCAAGTAGCACCAACATCTTGGCTGAGAAAATAAGCAAGGGGAAACTTGTGGTTTGCTATTGCATGCCACTTAGATACATCTTTTCTCTAAAGATACAAAATCAATGAAAAAGCTTTAGACACTTATAAATGAAAAATCCTACTTTTCACAAATGGCACAGTAGAAAGTAATATTTTGACAAGGTGCAGGAACAGTAGGTTTTATTATTTGTCCTAGAATGTTAGCTATTTTCGAAAAAATAGCTATTTATATTATAATATAAATAAATGCTGCCTAGGTTATATCTACCGCTTAGATAGTTATAAAGCAGCCAATAAACCGTTTTCCGATTGCCAAAAAAACAGCAGGAGGGTGAGGAGTGTTATACCATGAAAGGTATCAAATTGGAAGAAATTAGTCTTCAAAAAAAGACTGGGTACACCAAGATCCACAAAAATTTGTAGCATCAAGAATAACGATGAAGATATGTCAACTGATATGAAATTAATTTAATTCTCTTTCATATCCTTGATAAAACTCATACAGATTTGGTTTGATGTCCATTGTGTATATTACTTTACAGGCATCGGCTGAATATTAATTTTTATCTGTAATGTATCAACATTGATAAAACCTTTGTATTTAATATCATCGACAGTTATGTACTCGGAGAACCCAAAACCTTTGGAACAAATATCTGCAGAAGGCTTCTGGAAAGCTTCCAAGGTTGATTTGGACATCATACTATCCTTCAGAGAAAGCTGGGGGAATGTTGAGTTTACTAGCATCAGAGTGATTTTGCCTTCAAACGGCCAGTCGAGGGAATCATCATTTTCTGTCCTCATGAGATGAAGGTGAAGCGCAATGCACCGATTCCTTGATGATGAGGAGTTAATGCGAGCACAGAATCTGCAATTAGTAAACAATTTTCATATTATCATGAATTATCAAAGAAAAATAATTTAATATATTACTAAGAATATAAAATAAAGACCTTATAAATCCGTAAAAAGAGAATCCGTTCAGTTGTGATGATAACATGGACAAAATATTTATTTAGGTGCATACCTGTAACCGTTGGGAGATGTAAAAAATCCATGGCTGTAAATCTTCTTGGTTTGGTCGTTCATCATCATTTCAATTTTGCTGTTAAAGTTGTCGATCTTCCATATATAAGAACCCATGCAGTACCGCAGAGGCATGTCTTCGCAGAGCCTCTTTTGATTGTGAGTCAGTGCTGTAGTGAGACAGGAGAGGTTCCCAATGGTTATGTCTTGCTCTCTGTTTCTCTGCTCGAGCACCACGACCCTCTCATACAGCGCTCTACGTGTAGAACAAGATAAAAATGACTATGTTAAGATAAATTATTTTGAAATTAAAGTTACAAATTCAATTAAAATAGATTTGAAAATCAATTTAAAGGCTTTAAAAAAAAGAGTGATTGGTCATCAAAATTCTTGTTTGGGTACCTGATGAGAGCCTGCACAGACATAGTGCGGGTGCTTCCTTGAGGCTCTCCATCAGGACCAGAATCTTTGGTTGGCGCTTCCCACAAGGCAGCAGCTTCTTGTTCCATGGCACTTGCATTAGATCCGTCTAAATCTTGATCTACCTTCAGCCTTGAGTATGCAGTCATTAGTAGCTATAAATTAGAAATAAAATGATTCAAGATACAAAATAAACATTTATAAAATTAAAGAACGGCACAACTGTCTCATTTGCCATTTTTATGGCTAGAGTTTTCTGAAAAAATGTCAACAGATATTTGTACATAGGTTTACACCTCTCAGAAAGGACGCTCAACCATGAGTTGGGTGTTTAAACTCCTCATTAAGTTCATGTTTAGATATTTCCAAAAAGACCATAGTAATAAAATACTTAATTTTATTTTAATTTAATTGCACAATTCAGATCTTTAAGATCACATTATTACTCACTGTTAAATGTATTTGGATATTTTCATCCATGTGTCGAGTGAGCTGTTCTTCATTCTTGAGAAGTACATCACAGCCGAGTTCTTTAAAGGAGCATGGAATTTTGGAAGATTTAGGACTGGCAGTAATAGTGCGAAATTGACAGATTTTCGTGTGATTTTCCACATCCATTGGTACCAGCATTGCAGTGCAACCTTTAGGAGCAAAGGGACATATCATTCTCTGCTGGAGAATCTCTCTTCTTGTATAATTATCCGGAAATAAATCTACTTCACTGCGTAATTTAATGTTATCTATAGGACAATGGTCCTTTTGCCTACAAAATAAATTGACAAGATACATAACTTATCAAAATTAAGAGGTCTACGAAATTTAGTAAATCTTTGAGATATGAATGTACTTACTGTAACCATGGAGTTATGCACATTTTACAAAATCTATGACCGCATGATGTCAGGACTGGGTCTTGCAACCAATTTAAGCAAATAGAGCATTCGTGTCTAGATTCCGGTTGGACGTCTAGAGAATTTCCATCCGGGTGAACCTAAATAAATGAAAACATTGTAAATATTCTATTGTTAATTAATATTTATTAAAAAAAATCATAGGTATGCGAGTATTATTTACAGCGACGTTTTCCTCGGCACTACCCATACGAAGATTATCCATAATTGTTGATGAATTTGTCACATAACATAAATTAATTATAAAAAAGTTTTTCGTCTTAATAGATTCTTTAAAATCGAGTGTTCTCGCAAATAAAGTTGTTTACAAATAAAAGTTTTACATGACAAGTAAACCTAGATAAAAAAATGACAAATGATATCATCGCTAAAGTGTGTGGCCAGGCTTAAAATTTAGGTGTTTAAACAAAAAACCGGTTTATTTATTTTTGACTTTTTTTTTACTGACGAAGAAAATACTGTTATAAATTTTCACTCGATATTCTTAAGAGTCGTATTTTTTATTTGCTCTAAATTAATAAATAGTTTGTTTTAAATTTAAAATGTGGCAACACCAAATAGTCTATTACTATTGACAGGAAGACTATGAAAATAATATTTTGACGTTTAATAGTTTACGTCTCTGGGATAGATATGCGAGCTGTAATAAATAAATATAAGCACAACATTTGTGTAAGTTCAGTACTTTAAACGAGGAGCTGTGAAAATATTTCAATAATATCACGGAAAATAAATATATAAGTATATCAAAATGAGTGTGGATATGTTGAAAATAGCGAGAAAATCCCTAACGGATGCGCTGGGTGAAAGAACGAAGATATATTTTGATCACATGAAAATGTGGTTTAAAATGAAAATCACCAAAGAAGAGTTTGATGTAGAAGCACGGATGTTATTGAATTCCGATCAAGTCCATTTGCACAATCAATTTTTCCTGGCCATTCTGAATAAAGTAGAAGGATTAGCAGAAGCCACATTTATCCCCGAGAGAACATCATCGCATAGCCGCAGTAGTACTAAAAAACACAAGCACAGTTCACGAAGCACATCTGATAAAACCAATTTTGATCCTGTTGATATAATGGAGTATGTGTCGCCGGGTTCTCCCCCCGGAGCGGGTACTGACACGCTGCGGTACGCGGCCCAAGAGCTATTCTTGCCAGATCATGCTCTGGTGGAGGGACGCTTCATGCTCACAGCTTGGGAACAAGGCTTGGATGGAGCACATGCCGAGACCATTGACTTGATCGTAGCTGCAGTTCAGGTCAATATATATTATAAAGTTTATCTTCATACTAGTAAGAAATAAATATAATATAAACAATAATAGAACATATAATATATTAGTGTCAGAAGAGCAAATTTATTTAATTAGGACAATTATACCGACTTTTCCGTTCCATCTTTTAGTTTCTAGAGTTTTAAATAATTCATAAAGATGCAGTGAAAGTAATTTTTTATCTTGTCTATTCTAGATTTCTCTATATAATTTTTTTTTTGTTTTCCTGACAAAAATCACAACTGTTTTGCCAAAATTAAATTTTATGACTAAGAAATAAATAATATATAGCTCTATAGTACTATATAGGCTCTATAAGAAATATAATTTTCAAAAACAAAAAAAAATTGCCCATTGGTAAATAGTGCTTATAACGTGGAAGTTAATATTAACTAGTTGATATAGAATATTAATGTTTTGCTAAATATATAGGTTTTTCTCAAAAATATCCTCACAGTAGTGATAACTCAAAGAAAGGGTTACAAAGTAAGAGAGGATAATTTTATTTACGACATTGGATGCGATGTGCCGAACATGTGGCTGAGGAACACCTCCAACATCCAGGACCCAGCTGCCAGGGGGCCAATGGAGCTAGATGAGACAAATGAGAACTTAGTGCCTAGCTGTCCCATGACCATTGATGAAATAGAACAGACCACCGCATTCGGCATAGCCTGCAGGTAATCATAAAATAAAATAATTATAAAATTTTAAGAATTTTAGTACCTGTATACTGAATGAGTTTTATCTAGTACCTTTTGCAGATCTTTACAGCGGTTGAAGTATATGCTTGTGGAACTTTTGATAATGTATATGAAGGTTTAGTTTCGTTGACTGGATAGGTTAGGTTAAGATCAGAACTGGTTATATAGAGCGGAGGAATGGATGCAAGTGTGAGCATTAAAATTGTGTTAAGGAAACCAAGGCTCTTGATTCCGTTTATCTCTATGCTTGATTATGGTCAGAGGCTTATAACATAACTAAGTTTTTTAAATTCTCAGGTATATTGTATACAATAACTTTTTTTTTATACTGCCATCTTGTTGTCATATTTCAAATACCATTACTCATAACATATATGTATATAAAACATCATCAATTGATTACACAATTATACTATCAATTAGTTTGACATACCACACTAGGAACACTTCAACAAAAGTAAGTAAGTAGTCAATAATGAAGGTTCACAATTTCAACTGAAAATATTTGGTTTTTGTATTGTTTTAGTGTACCTGAGCTCAAAACTACAAGAGAAAGAGTTTCTATGCAGGAAGTGTATGAGGCGTTGAAAGTTCATAAAAACGTTATAGGAAGCCACGGAGTTTATTCTATTAATATGGAGAGAATTGTTAATATGCTCTGCCACTCTAGTTACTAAAGAGAGACTCGTAAGTATTTATATTAATTTACTTGTTTAAAGTTGACACTTGAAAGGAAAAATTATTTAACCACATTCAGTGTAATCACCTCAGGGTAGATTTAAATCTTGGTGATTGAAAACAAAGTGGAATATGTCACTAATGTAAAAGAATTATTTATTTCAACAATTAATTAATTAAGTTCAGATACATATAATTGATGAAATAGTGTTTTATGTAACCTCTGTAATGATTTAAGGATGCAATTTTTAAACTTGAAGTTTTTGTCAAAATGTTTTATTTATATTGGAGTGCTGGACGTGCCGGGTGTGCCGTATGAAGTTTCCATTGCTATCTTGGGCCCCGTGGTGAGAGCCGTGGCACTGCTGTCGCTAGTGTCTGACAGTCGAAAGTGGCTGATTGGCTCACTTCCCTGTGGGCTCATCTCTATTTCCTGTGTGATCTCTATTTGTCTTGACGGTTGGGAAGATCTTCGTCGCCTCCAAGTTGTATAAGCGAAACCTGCAAATCCTACCACCACAATGATAAACCCAAAAGCAATGCCCGTTACTGATGCAGCAGATAGTTTTTCGTCTAAAATTTACAAGAAAATTTAATTAGAAATACTGACTATGAATTCTAAAAATAGAGTTTTTAGTAATAAATAATTTTTCATTGGCTGTGTTTCTTATATTTTCTAATAAAAAATGTGAAAATAAATTAATAAAATTATATATGTCAAATAAAGTGCCTACTGTTAATTTCTACATAGTTTGGAGGGTCGTTTCTCCCCCGTGTTTCAGGGCTTTGAAAATAAGGGATTTTTCAGCATTTGGGAAATGTTTGATTATTATCAGCAATGATTGTGATAATTGAAGTGATTTTATAGTAATTTTTCTCATTAATTTATGTGTCTTTTTAAATTTTAATCTTACCGATAACTTCAAGGTAGACATAATCTTTATTTTCAAATTTTTCTTTGTCAATCATGCCGGCACAGATCCACTGTCCGTTATGGTCGAGGGAGACTTTTTTGATTGTCACCGCGCAGTCTCCTCTGTTCAGTGAAGCTCCTTTCTTGAAGTAATATAATCCATAAATTGCTCTGGAGAAAAAAAGTTAATATTATGTTTTGTTATCTTCTCATTTAAAATTTTCATAAATTTTTGAAACATTAAAATAAAAAAATGATGTGATGTATTCTACAGAAATGTGCTAATTATGAACTTACTGATTATGTAAATATTTAATTGCTGTAGAAAGTGTATTTTCTTTGTTACCTGATGATGCTGCGATCTTTTAAAAATAAAAATTACAACTTAAAAGGATAAAAGATGATAATATTATCTACCATTAATATTGATTGTGTATGTTATAATTTAAGTTTGTGCTGAACTTAATTTTGGTAAACTGGATTGAAGAATTAAGCGCTACTCACTTTTCAGGCGTGATATTTTCATCGATGTTGAAGCCTGTCTCGTTTGGCATAGTAAAGCGACAGTATGTTAATGCATCTTGAGAGTTTGCTGTAACGCATTCAACTGTAGCAGATCCATCTTTTTTAACAGATATTTTAGTGTCCACTGCAGTGATAGATCCTCCGACCCTTACTTCAGCGTAATCTGTCACCTCTATTCCGGGTGACATCAGTCCCATATGGCATGTCCATATTCCACTGTCTTCAGCCCTTCCTTCCCTGAATGTGATTGAGCAGTCTCCTACTTCTAAACCTGTTCCTGAATACCTACATAAATATTTAATATCTTTAACTTCAGGATCCAACTAACAGTGAATCACTGTTGACTAGATAAAAAATGTGTGTTATAAGTAAAATTGAACATTATGCAACTTCTTGATTAAAGAAAAGAAGATATGTTCAGTTAAACAATTACTTGACTTAAATTTGCACTATTGTTTAATATTCTGTTTAAAAAAGAGACATTGTTGATAATGACTTTAATGGGTGCCAAATATAAAATTTAGTTTGGAAAACTGGATTTCTTTTTTATAATGGTGACAGTAGATCTTGTCACAAGAAATGTGAACACAGAAAAATAATTCAGAAAGGGACTCGAATGCTAGTACATTCAGAATATTGGATACTTTGAGTAAACAAACACAAGATGTTTAAAGTAGTTTAACATGCGTAGTTTAAATAGATAAAACATTTAGTTTCTAAGCTTTTACATTAAAATTGTTATTTATGAAAAAAATAACTTTGGACTTTTAGTTTTTAGTATTTAGTTTTAATAAGATGTTTTCTATGTTAAAGATTATATTGTAACAAGTAACAGTAACTTATGAAAAAATAAAATGATAATTGATATATTAATTGAAATTCATTAATAATAACTTACCAAAATAATGAATCTTCTGATTTGGGGCCTGGTGTGTACGTTGATCCATTGTGATGCTGCAGCCAACAATACGATAATGCATATTTAGAATTGCAGCTTATAGTCATTTGTTTACCGATGACAGACAATGTTATTTTATCATTAGATCTAGTATTTCGAGTCAGTACTCGCGATCCTGTAATAACAATTAATTATTATTTGTTGGAATATGATATCAAGCTCCCATATTTATATTTGAAAAACTTCTTTCCCGTTGATGTAATTACACAATAGAGATTGTTTACACTTGCCATAACAGTTGCAAAATACTAAAATTAACACGTATAATATGCTAATGACCGAAGGGGGCATCTTAACAAACTAAAGAATGAAAGTGGCTGCTGAGTAATATACATTACACCTTGTATTTATTTAAATATTCAACGACACTGATAGCACTCCTCTCAGATGGGTGCTTGGGTCAAGTATTTGTCAGACTATTTGTTTGCATTTATATACTACCCTCAATAATATTGATAAGATTATTATTGTATTTTAATAGAGAATGAAGGTCCATCCATTCTGTTTATGGTTTCTAATAAATACAAATCAATCAATAAAATTAAAATAAATATTTATAATTTCATGTTATCTAATGCAGTGGTTCCAAAAGTGGGAATGTGATATTAATTTACTTGCTAAGAAATTTACTTAAGTTTTAACCATATTGCAATTTGTTAGTTCGGTTTTTACTAAGAGTGGTATAATATATTTTTATAAAAATATATGTACTATTTTCTTTGAAATAATTGCTTGCTTTCTTTGCAAATTTTAATGAAATAATGGATAAAAATTTATTTTTAAATTAGCCTGAAGTATGTCCCTTTTCTTTTTTTTCCAATCTTATTCATATGTATGAGCCACTCGGTAATTTTAGCAATTATCACTTGAACCCCTGACTGCTTCAGCTACTGAACCTCAAGGTGGCCAGAGGTCTTAATGGGAGTCATTCTGGAAGGCCTGGGTGAGAGTGGATTTACACTAATGTTACACGTAAACCATAATAATCAGAAAGTTTGAAGACCACTGATCGACTAAGTAATAAGTAGTAAACTAAATTGTTAACCTAATTGATCGACAGTGATGATTCTTCTAAGAGTTGTGTCAGATACTCCAAGATTGCAAGTCCAGCTTCCAAAATCCATCAGTGTTGGCTTTTCAATTGTCATTCCACACTCTTTACTCTGAAAGCCATTTCCTTTGTAGCTGAAGTAAAAAAAGTATTAGTTTTAGGGAAAATATCTAAGTTCATGGTTCATGAACAAGTTTTATGATTTAATTATTTACAAATTAAAATTTGTCATAAAAATTATCTAAAATCATAAAAAAGTGTTTTTGACAAATTTTTTATGTCTCTTTATCAAAAAAAAGTGATGCAAGGATCAGTTTTAGTACTTAAAATATAAGTACAAATATTTATTTAAATATAACTTGACCTCTGTCTTAAAATCTAAAAAAAAAAGAAAATTTTTACATTAAGATATGCAGTTAATTGGGTCATTGTAAAATTAGTTTTTTTATTTTGACATCAATAAAATAACCAAATGATAATATTTAAACCTGTATCGGTCGAAACCTAATCCTGTATTAAGGTTAAAGCCTTTCTTATCTTGCTTTCTTTCGAATCGGCAAAAAATTAAAACCCGCTTTGAGTTTTTTAAGTTACAGTACATTGTGATTGTATTTGAACTAGCGTCTTTCACAAATCCTACATCAATTTCTTCACCTAAAATGTTTTTACTCATATCATTATCTTGGCTAAAAGTAAATGTATATTTTTCCAAATAGTCAACTAGTCGTAATAAAAAAAGCTAAGGGTATTTAATCAAAAGTTTCGTTAAGCGAGTCATGCGAAAAGATCAAAATAATGCAGAATTACCACTAATAATTGGATATTGTAAAAAAATATTCAGAGAAGCCAAGATGGAAAGAAAATTAAAACTGGTAGGGTAGGTAAAAATAGAAAGGTGGAAAACATACATTATCCATAAAGCATGGATAAATTTTATGGTGACAATGTTTTTTTATTTAGAAATAAAGAAAACATTTTTAGTGGTTTTCCACATGCTTAAAGCTATAAATGACACCAGAGCTTCTTAACGTTAAGCTCTGTGTGTGGCTGACAATATTTATAGAATTTTGAAGGCTTACTGTAAACATGTATATATTTTTCAACTTCCATTTCAGAGACCTGTCCTGCCATACCGACAGTAAGTTTCCAGATTCCCTGTAGGTTTTTCCCGACCCTCTCGACGGGTAATTTACAAGGGCCTTGAAAGAAATGACTCTCGGTAGAGTGTTGTTGATTGACAGTACAATAAGCACTCTTGGGGTCGATTCCAAAATCAATAGTCTCAGGAGAATCACTGTCCGACATCACAATATCACCTCCAGTGTTATTTACCTGTGGATCTAAATTAAATTATTAAAAAAACACACTTTAAGAATGATAACTTATTTCTTCCATATCAAATTAACAAAATTTGAGTGTTTTTAATAATGATATGTTTCTAAGTATGTTCATATGCTTGTAGGACATAATTAAATAAATTACCTTTTATTTTAAGAGATTTACAATAATTTTATTCAATTTATAATAAATGGTTGATATTTTACTGTTAGAACATAAAAAAGTATTTTCTTTGGATTTGTGTTTTTTCAGATAATCAACGGTATTTTATAAAAGATGACTTGAAAAAGGGGAAATTATCTAAGATAGAAGATATTGGTGAAATGATTACCTTGAAGGGCGACTGTGAATATTCCTTGGAGTGTTTTGGTTCCATTCATAGACTGAAGTTGCCATCTTCCTTGGTCAGAATTTTGTAGATTGTAGATTTTAACACTACAGTCTGAATCCCATCTTTTGATCCTTAAAACATGTTTTTTATCATTATCTTTTTACCGAAAATTAATATTAATTCTTGTATTTACCAAAAAATAGTTTTTGGAACACATATATAAATATATTATTGCAAGTTTAACATTTGGTCATGTGGCGCTCTTAGATTTATTTGTTCATGATTAAAAATTGTGTTTCGAATGATGTTAATGCAGTGTATACATGATATGCAGATGCAAAGCATAAACTTAAGCATAATATTTTCAAAACGCATGTAATATACTCTCATATTATATGCAATTTAATATAAGAGAAAAAAACAGAGACGAGAAAACATATAAATTTAAAAATACACTTTTATGAAGAATAAGTGGCTTGTGTGGGAACTTGGAAGAGATTAAAGCTTGTGTAATCACTGAAGTAGAGTAATGAGTTAGGTACAACTGGTATTTCACGAAACCTAAGTTTCAAATAGACTGCCACAAGAAAAATAGGGCAGCATAATGTATTTGAGCAAAATCAGATAAGTTCATAACAAAAAGAAGTAGGAAATAAGCCTTACAATCGTCTTATATATGATCCAAAAGAGTTATTTGATGATCACATCAATAGCCATTATTGGCGACGGCTACCAGATTTATTCTCTCGAGGAGACGCTGGCAGTCGGTTTACTTCTTCGGCTTCAGCATATGAATTCGCCAAGGTTCATACGCTAGCAGTGGACTGTATTATCATTCATTTAAAACACTTTATTCGTATAAACTTTTATTCAAGCTTCATTACAAACATTGATTACAATTTAACATTTATCTGATATTAAAACAGGTTACATTTAACACTTGATTTTAACTTTGGACCGATAACCGGGTCGTTTAATTTCACTTCACTTTCGACACAATATACTCCGAACTCGCGGCAGTATTACTTTATGAGATTTGTAAGATCTCTAACCATTGCGGCAGGTATACGAACGCATCGTATCCTGGCAGAGTATCCTTGCTCCCGGGCAGCGTCAGCCCGTGGAGTCAACTCGAATACTTTTCAACTTTTTAACGACAGACACGCGATCCTGCATGGTTGTCGGAGTATCCTTGCTCCCGGGCAGCGGTTACCCCTTGGAGTCAAATTCAATACTGCCCCCTTCCGGGGCTGAACGGTTCTTATACCGTTGGAACGTCCGGCCGCCCGGGTGGCGGGCCGTGTTTAAAAACAATAGAACCCAGATCAGGCTTTCGGCACGTATGTCCGGACTGACTCTGGAAACAATCATAAACCTACACGAGCGGCGTCATATACATTGCAAATTCAAAGGTAACGCGGCGGTCCCTTTAGGAGCAATAATCATAAAAATCCCCCGGCCGTGTGGTCCGTGGGAGCGAAGGCCGTGGTCGAGGCGCCGGTCCGGCGGCCGTTTATAGCAAAAAACTATATCTATATTATTTTTATTTTAAAAGAATTGAAACTATGATCGCGTTGCCAACAGCCATCTTGTATGGAATATCGAAGATGAGTCAAAAGGCAAGGTGTCCTACGGTTTTTCGGATGAATGACATTATCAGACTAGGTTGTGTAGTGTTGTCAATACTGGCGCAGTTTATCATAGAGAGGTTGATTTTATAAAGATAAATATGTGTGTAAAGTAACCTGGGGTCATTGTTTACAGTTAGATCGATCAAATCCCAGTTTGGCATTTTAAGTAAGCATTTTTGTTGATTTTTTACAGTTTTCATTAGCCTTATCATTATATTTTGTCCATGCAATGTTTTAATATCATGCGGGTATGCCAAGCCGTTATTGGTGATTCGTTCATCCTTGAAGAAATAGCAGCTGTACTCATCTAAAACAAGTTATATTTTAAGACCAAAGTTTAAAATAAATCATAATTTCATAAATATCACATTCGCAGAATATTAAAAAACGTCTTACTAGCAGAATCACTCGTACACCGCTAAAAGTAACAAGTAAAAATAAAAAAAACCAGTTGATATGAAATTTGGATTTGATCTTACGCATCGCATAAGTATGCTGTTATTTTAGGAATGGGAAGACTGAGGTATTATAACAAGCATCTTGAGGAACTTAATTTATTAACAATTATAAACAAATTTAGGAAAATAACGCACATTGTCAGGCAAACAGTTCAATTTGTGCCCGCCCCTGGTTTTCATTAAATAGCTTGCTGAACATTGCAAACATGCGCATTTTTGTCAACAAACAATGAAGGCTATTTTCTTTTATATGTTTGAAAAGTTTACATTAATAAGGGTGGTGTAATAATAAGGTTATGTTTTAAGGCAAAGCGCACGCGCAGTGATGATTATAAGATATGTTGATGAGGATACATGAGCAAATGAAGATACTAGAAAAATAATTGAAACTGATGAAACTGTTAATATTTTAAATGAAGTTAAAATACTATGCAATAAAAAATCATATTCATCAAATGCCTCTCCTCTCCAATAAAAATAAATAAATGTAAAATATGCCCTTCTGCTCCTAGTATAGTGTAATTCATCTGCAAATAAAATCTAGTTAGGGACAGAATTTTAATCTTGCTATGATAAATAACATGAGAAAATATAATCAATGGAAATGAGGTATAAAGGATAAAAGTTATATGTGGATCATCCACTGTATTTTCACCTGAAAAATATTTTTTAGTGTGGTAGAATATATAAAATAAGGAAATATTTCATTTATCATCAAATAAACTAAAACATTCATTTTATTTCTATATCTGCCAACTACATATTTCCATATCGCTAATAAAGTTAGCATTTGAACCCGAAATTGTAAAAAGTATACACTGATAAGTGATTTTGAAGATTAAAAATTATAGAAGTATTAAGATTATAAAAACAATCATGGTTATTTTTGGAAATTGAACATTTAATATGACTAATTTTAAAATACAATGTTGCGGGTTCTAGTGTACTTAATAAATATGATGTATGAATATTATTGTTTTTTTATCTTTTCTTACCCATTGGTTTTTAACGAGGATTTAAACTTTTTGACATAGTGATTAAATGTGTTGTTTTAATAAGCAATGACGTACATACAGTACAAATGTAATTGAAAACATGAGTTCTTGTATTACAAGTAGACAATGGCTTATATTTCTATAAAAAATAACAGCATTAACAAATGATGCGAATTCAGAAATTTGGCTGACTGTGTGACTGTAAATATCAGCTTTCACTTTTACACTTGTTTAAGACTTTTGTTTTTACACTTGTTTATACAAACTATTACAAAGAAGTTTCACTTCTGCCACAAGTGGTACACTCATAATTATTTTAAACAATACTTAGTAATATGTATCAAAATTAGGATCAGTTTAAGTTCATAAGATGTTTATTTTACAAAATTATCAATTTTACTTGTCCAAACGAAATCAATCACATAATAAATATAAAATTTTAAAAAATTACATTACCTAATTGCTGAATTATTATTAAAAATAACAAAACAATGCCAAGCAACTTGTTAGGCATGGTAATAAATTTGTTAATTGATTGAATAATTTTCTATACTGAATGTGAAAATAAATTATCATCTTTATATCAAATCAAAATATTTGAATAATGCATTTTAATGCTCTGTAGGGTGACAATGCGAGATTATAAACTTAAAAAAATAAATTGCGTCAACATGTGCAATGTCAATATAAATCATCTTCAACCAAACTAAAATAGGTGTGAGCTCAATTATATCAATTTGTGATTCATCTGCTAGGACAGGGATCAAATTGTGGATCTCGGTTAAGAGTCAACAGTCTAACCACTGGGCTAGAAAATCAAAATTAACAAAAACAAATAAAGGAAAAGAGTATCACACTTACCTTGTGAATAAAGATAAAAAATATCCATTATCAAAATAATATGAATCTTCAATGGTTTGAAAATAGATTGAATTGGTTTCATAATTATAAGTAGAATGGTATCGCCGAGGGCTCTCTTGCAGAACGACATCACCATCAATAATGTCCCAAAACCACCAGTGTGTTATATTACGCCTGCTAAGTGTTTAGGTCACTCCTCCAAGTTCTCCTAAATCATTCTGGTGATTTTGATGATGAAAGAAAATAGTAACCTAAATATAATAGGAAATATAAAAGCAAATAAAATTGTAGGGATTTTCATTTTTGAAAGATCCTTATTTACTATCAGAAACAGTATTTTTTTATAACTGATTGGGATTTTTAACACTATAGTAAAAATATTAAAAAAATAAACATTGATTCATAAATAAAAAGTAAAATACTTGATAATGGTGGGGAATTAATAAATTGCAGTTTAGGAAATACACCATCCATGACTTTCAGGCCAATAAAGTATAATTGCATTATTAATGAAAATCAGAGATAAACTAGGTTTACTTTGGTAAAAGCTTAAAATGACAATTTATATATATATATTTTAATTTGTGTTTTGTTCAAGGTATAAAAATTTTAAAATAATTTGCTTAGATTTAATTAAAATTATGGTTTAAAAAAATTATATGCATAAAATATATTTGATGCACTGATAAAAACTGCAAGAATATCACATTGATAAGTTTTGTCTTTACTTTTATCATTTATAGACAGACATAAGATAAAAATGTAATTAGGACGGGAAAAAAATGTGATCCAGTTTGATTTGTTGAAATATGATTATATTTTAAAACATTTCAAAAAAAATATATGTACATTCTTAAAATTATATACTATTAGTAGAATAATTATCAAATTTGATCATTGACGGGTAGAACAATTTTATTGAGTTGTTCTATTTTGATTGGTAGGTGCTGGGCGAGCTCGCTAGGGTCAATGCACATAGCTGGAGGGATCTGGAATGAACAAAGTATTATTTGTAACCAATGTATAAGAAATTAATAGATTTTATAACTGACTATGTGGGAGTAGAGTAGATTTAGTAGGATAATATTAGCAGATTATTATCTGTAGCTGATTGTGTTAATGGGATAGTACTGGATGATTACTATCTATTGATTGTGATGAAAGAACAGATATGGCGACAGATTGTTATACATAACTAACAATGCGAAATATAAAAAGCAGACCATAGTTAACTATGTGAGGAAAATAAAAGATTTATTAGAATAATATTAAACCAGTAACAGATTTTTTCATCTTGCTTAAAAATACATGAGAACATACTTTGACACTAGAATGATTATAGGACTAAAGACTTAAGTAAATTATTTGCAAAAATAAACAATTTATTTAATTGTATGCTTTTAAACGTATGTTCTTCACAGTATATTTTACATACATTTCTATTAATTATGCACCAATTAGGTTACTTACCTTAAGATCAGGAATATTGGCCTCTCTAGACGTGTACTCCACAATCACATGAGGAGAGTTTAACTGGTAGAAAAATCTTGTATCATTGATGCGAGACATGACGTCATCCACTCTAAGAAAATAGCGGAGAAGTACGAACCAACTGGAGGGCATGACTCTCTGGACAAAGTAAAAATCACAAATTCAAATAAAATATATATCCCCCCCTCCATAAAGATAAGTAAATAGGTAAATTTGTATTTTTAGCATGTAATTAAGTAATATGAATGTATGTGTATTTATAAACTCATTATAACAACTTAGGCAACAAATGAGTTATTATAAATCATGAGTATTTTTGAAAAATATTGTTAGCATTGTCATTTGTTGTGATAACTCGCATGATCAAACTAAGATTATGATAGTCAAACTGTAAATTGTGAGTATACTATTATAAATATATCTTCACATATTAAATAAAATCAAAAACTCTGCATTTTTCAAAAACAGATAATGTTAATAATGATAATAACACGAAGGGAGTTAATAATATGAGAATATTTTAAGATAAAGATTATGTGTAAGTCCGGAAGAAAAACTTATACTTACAATCTTGACTGAACTCGATGCAATTCCATGATCGTGCAATTCATCTTCGAATAAAGTGAGATCGTGGTAGAAGAGAATTTTTTCTCGAACTTTGAGAAGCTCCATATTAATTTTTTCTGTAGTCGGTTGTAATTCTATACCACCAGAAAGCGAGCCTTTATAATCAGTAGTGAAGGTCCAGTCAAACGACTTCAGTTTTTGTTCAAAAACTGGCCTAGCAAAAATAAAAAATAAAAATTTCATTATTAAAATTAATAACATTTAAGATATTAAGCAAATAGGTTGAACATTTAATAAATAAAATATTTTTTACAGATAATATATTTTATATTTTTGATATTCTATTATAAAGCAGTCAGTTTATCTGACAAAGACCGTTGATAAAACTGGGTACTTTAAAAATTCAAACATAAACTGTAGAAGCATCACTATATATTTATTCATCTTTAAACGTTTCATTGAAATTTTATTACCAGAATTTACGTCGGTTTCTACCTGAAGATGTCACCAAATTTGTTGACATAACTAATTGTATAAAAAATACACTTATACAAGTAAATAGTTTGTTTCTTTTGGTGAATTGATGTTTATCAGTTGCCACTTACCGGCTAAATTAATCCTGGTGAATGTTTTACACCCGCTTGATTCTGAATAATAACTAAACATTTTTTTATTGAAATTAATTTACAAATTAACCTTGATTCTTGCCATTCCTCTGCACAAGCCACCTGCACCGGAAGCCTCCCGGTGTCTACACATTTAAGAGCATCTAAAGGATTGAATTCGATTTTCCCATTGCTAGAGTGCACAAGAGATAGTACATTGTTGGGAAATACCATATCAGGTAAATGTGGGAATTTCAATGAGTTGTTATACCTGCAATATAAAATAATCAACCAATAAAGTATATATTACCATTCAAAAGCACACTATTATATATGCATAAAATATTGCATGTGTCGGAGCAACTTACTGACAAAATTGACACAACGCCTCATCCGAATTGCATTTTTCGGGTGTGGAGCAGATGCTTGCTAATATGTGGGATCGATGGTAGGATATGTCCCAGTCGCCGAATTTTATTTGCTCATAATCAACTGGAAGACGATGTGGATCTGAACCGGGCGTCCGAAGTACATTCATCATCTTTACTCACGGTTTGTACTTTTAATACCTAAGCAGAAATTGAAAGCATCAACTGATATATATTATTTAATGTTTAATAAATAAATAATTCCATATGACTATAAAATCGACTGATCGAATTTATAAAAATATATAGAAATTCATGAGATTGTCAAACATAAAAAGTGACAGTTAAAATTCATATTGTCTCTGGACTATACTAACATAGTATCATAGACAAAGTACTATTTATGGGCTAGTTGAGATTTTTACTTTATGGGTAATATTTTATGGTCTTATAACATATCATATTTTTTGGTAGTAGGTTATATTAAAAGTGAAAAATTAAAGACACCGATAACGGAAAATAAGTATAATAAGTAACATTGTAAATTTTCAACAGAGGTAACATTTATGGAATTAAATACATGTAAATGCATCAATAGAAAATAGTGATAACTTATATTGATATTATAAAAAAATATATATGGTTTTATTTAATTACCAAATTTTTTCATCATATATTTTTTTGAGTATTCATATACAACAAACAAGCACGCTGTCCTCACAGTAGTTGGCTTCAAACCGTTATACAAAGCCAGAGGTCCTATAAAAAAATAATATTATTCGATAATGGAATCTTAGAATTTTGAGTAAAACGAAAATATATGTTTATCTATTTTTCTATCTATATATCTAAAATACAAAAAAATGTTTATACCTTTGATGGTTATAGGGTTTGAAACGATTTAACCAATGTGAGGCAATAATATGAAAATGGTTTTAGACTACTACAGCATTTGGCATATTCGGCCCAATCATGAAGTCGATTTTTGACTTTTCCATTCAAAAATTTTCAACGTCATCAAAGGGTGCAATTGGAAAAACACTCTTTCTCAATTTGATACTCGCTGAAATTCGATCGAAAAATGAAATTACACTAGCTGTAGCATCGTCTGGAATCGCGTCAATGTTACTCGATGGTAGGCGTACAGCGCATTCAGCTTTTAAGCTTCCATTAAATATAAACCATACCGAAACACCAGCATGTAATATCGGTAAAAATTCTGGCATGACTGCAGTATTAAAAACAAGCTCACTTATTGTATAAGATGAATGCACTATGACGCACAAGAAATCTAGTCCCTGAAATGGACCCTATATAGATAAGGGACCATCAACGACGCTCTCTCTTTTTTTTGACACTCTCTTTTTCGGTCGAGCGCTAAAGGCATCATCTAGCTAGTGTTAACAAACAAACAACGCTGTTATTTTCATTTCCATTGTTTGTATTGTCAGAGCTTGAGATTGTCAAGGTAAAAGGATAAGCGGGCTGTAAAAAACATCAATTGGAAGCTAAATGTTATTACTATTAAAAGGATTATGAGAAATAAACAAGATTACAGATTTTTTAGTTTATTTAGAATAGACATATACATTTTCGAAACGTGGAATTTAATGAAATTCTATATCCATACATTATTTATTACAAATAAAATTAAAATAAACCATTACAATAAAATATGGTGATGAAAGTTGTGGTATGTTTCTGGAAAATATCCTAGATATCACTGAATACAAGCTTGGGTTTTAAAAGAACAATGCTGCTTTTATGTAAATACTTATACATACGAACACACAGAGAGTTAAATATTATAATATCATTATGTTTACTGGCAGTGATGTAAAAACAGTGTTTATTTCCGATGGCAGGTTATTGAAGTTAGAAGTAATTCTACAACATGTATCTATGTATCTACTCGAGATTTGTGCTATGTTTCTCTCTTTAATGTATCTGGTCTAAGAAGCATTTGGTATCTTTTCCTTAAGAAGTAACACGCAATTATGTCCATTAACACTGAAAACTTTTCATTTACTACTAATGTTTCTTACAATTCAATGCAATCTTAAAATTTATCGATTATATTATAAAATACTACATATATTCTTAAAAAAAATTAAACACCGTAAAATTTCTATAAAAGTAGAATATTGTGTATTGCATTTTCATTAATTTAATATACTGGGAATATCAGGATGATTAAAATGCTCTTAGTTATAGTTCACACACGGATGAAAACATTTCTCTCATTTGCAGGCGGTAAAAATTGCAAAGATTTTACTGTTTGTTCACTTCTAAGAAAATTCAATTGAATCTAACAATAATTTCTAGGAATCATCTGCTGAGAGGACTTAATCTTCAAGCATTGACTCTCTTTTGTATTGTTCATCAGTAAAACCCAGATTCGTCAAAGTTAAATAAACCAGCAATATCAAATATCGGCACTTGAATTTCATATTCGATTTCTATAAAAGAATTTAAAGATGAATTAAAACAGGATGTTTATTTTTTAGACTAAAGTAAATATAGAAGAGTCAAATAATTTGTATATTTACAGAAATTAGGACAATATTAAAATTAAGCCATTCTACCTTTCATACTCTATTTCGATAAACATCTTATTTTATACATTTAAAATATAAACACTTAAAACGCATGAATAAGATAATACCATCTATATTAGTAATACATATCATTTATAATTTTATAAGTATATATTACTAAGATTCTCATAAATCATCTCACTCACAAACTATCGTTAAATATTATTTGGTATAAAGCAAAATAAAATAAGTAATGAGATGTTTCAAGTCAGCTTTTAATTTATGAGTAATGAATTGGACAATACAAATCTAAGCTACAAATGGAAAAGTTATCGTTATTTTTAAGAAGTGACTAGGAAAATTCAGAGTGTTTGAAAATTTTCCAGCAGAGAGTCGGAAACGTTCATATTATAGGTAATCCTAATGCCATTAATCGTATTTATTAAAATATTAAAATGTGATTAATAAATATGTATTATTTTGTAGCCTAGTGATTATAAAAAAATGCCAAAGTCAACTGCGTAGTTTCCAAATTGTTGAATTAGTCTCAAATGGTTAGTAAGTCTTTTTTTAGTAAAGTTTAAGTACTAACAGTTAAAAAAAATGATAAATTAATGTAATGGATTAATTATTATGGCTCGACAGAGTATGGCAGTAAAAAAAGATGAAAATATATGTACAACGATTGATCAATTTCTTTACTAGCTATACAAATAAATTACCAACATGCATTTAAATTTGTCAAAATTAGTTGTATCAAGAAATAAATCTATCTATAAATTAAAAAGAAAAAAACCTATCCTCAATATTGTAATTATTAATAAAATTTTACTGTATTAAGTCAGTCAAATCATATTATAATAATTTTAATCATGGCTGTTTTAACCAGAAAAATCGTATAATTCTTCAGTGTAGAAAATGGTGTAAAATATTACGGAAACTGCACAAAATGGATTGTATAAAAATAAGGTTAATGTTGGCTTCTGCGAGGGCCAGGATGCCCGAAGGTTAGTCCACAACGCATTGTCGCCGCTACTGGTTCAGTATCTTATAGTAATACAGAGTATAATCAATTTAATTACGCATCTATTGGCTTTATAATATATAAAAGTACATAAGTAAGAAATTTATTCACGGTTTGTTATTCAATGTTTTAATGTAGAAAAATCTACAATAATTGTATAAATATCGAAGAATTCTCCTTCAATTGATATTTTACTTTTAAGAATTATATTTCGCAAAAGTTTGGATTAGCTATTCGCATATAAATTATGACGTAAAGATTACGGTTCTAGGAGTAGAGACTACACGTTACATGGACACCCAATAGACACACTAAGCATCATATCAAACTGTCGACCTATGAGATGCGCACAATCTACCAATATGATAAATATTTTAAGAAATATAATAGGTATTATATATGCATATTACTTTATATTATAAACTTTCCCTACATATTTTCAATCATTCGGTAATACTAGATAAATATATTTAATTTCTTCAAGATGTAAGGTTACGCTGAAAGAAAATTATTGTTATGGGATCATAAAATATTAAAACTTATAAATTGATTGCTTCAGGTTGTTAATGCTCATTGCTAAATTGACGTAATTAAAGGTTTCAGGGTGATTTTGAAATGATGCAAAACGTTTATTACAATCCACAATACTTAAAACTAATTTGGAGCGCGCAAATCTTTTAAATTTTCACAATAATATTCTTCTATGTTAAAATTGAGCATTAACTTAGAAGAAGTATTCGACATTGGCAATATATCTTCTAATGGGTATAATTTAACACTTCTATCATAATTGTAAATGTATTGTGATTATAACGATAACATTCATTTTACTGAAATGTTACAGGGTACGATGTTTACTTGCAAGATCGGACAGACTCTCTCTTGAGAGAATGTGAATCTGAAATGTTTAGCTGCCGGTGACGGCTCGCTGCATACACAAAGGTGCTTTGCTTCCATCAGTTTGCTTGAGCTTTCTCTCGATATTGGTTGCTCGTATACTTTGGGAGCATAATAAATCAAGTAGGATGTTAAATAAGATTTTATTCCGGGTATTCCGGAACGAATCACTCCAGGCGGGCCTTGTAGCTAGTCTTCCAGATCTCTGCGAGAGTAACGGCAGAGTGGAAACGGTGGAAGATGCACAGCGGGAGAGTCACACGCTGAACAATAGCCCAGGCCAAGAATCCATAGAAGTCCAGTTGAACCTGTGCAAAGGTGATTTTTGATTGAATATGTATTTAAAACAAAATAAAATAAATAATGACTTAAAATATTATAAAAGAGTAGTCGAAGTTTAATTATATTTATTAACTGATACTCTGAGATTTCATTACTTCAAAATATAAAAAGTCTAAGTTTAAAGATTTTGTGGTTCAGTTTCACTAAGCATGTGAAAAATTGAAACAGAAATATTACTTAAATAGGTCATACATTGAAATATTTATTAGATTAATGAAAATGTTGTACGTACGGGGTTGGCAACAACTTTCTGTGTCTCGAAAGTGTAGATAAGCCACATGGTGACGTTGCAGATGAGTAGGAAAGTGACGACCTGGCGGGCGGGCTTGCTGCGGTCTTGCTCAGGAAGGTGGACTCGGCGGCGTGAAACGTCAGCAATGAAGAGCAGTTGCAGTACAACCTGAGTACAAAAATTTAATTTAATTTGGTTTGATTGTTTCCTTACATTACAATTAGTGATTAATTTTTCTATTTCAATAACAAGAAAGAATATTATTATTGTAAATGCCAAGGTTTGATTTTTTATGATGTATATTTAAATCATTATTTCAATGAGAGGTCGTGTCAAAAATCAAATTATTAAAACTATTCAAAAATTATGCTTAACTTGCTCTGAAAATCTTAAATGTTAAAACAAAATTTTTCTTTATTATTTGAAGCGTTTAGTATGTTGAGTATATAATTACCTGAACAACGCTGAGGGTTCCGGTAATCATGACGAGAAGATTGGGTTCATTAGTGAAGGCTCCGAGACTGCCGGCAATGACGCTGAATACAGCATACACGAATAATCCAAAGGCCGATACGCGCAGGAGAATGTCATTCAGGTCAGATTGCTCCTCTGAGCGGAATTTCAGCTGCTGGACTCTAGAGGGGTGGGCATGGGAGGGAGATCTGTAGGACCACGACATGTGCGACGCCCTGGTGTCAGTGCACCATTAATAACGGTTCACATTGGATTTAATTTATTTTATCCACATCATATTGCATTCAAACAGTTTTTATTAAATTAAATATAATAAAACAGTCACAATTGTTATGATGTGATTGATGAAGTACGAATGTAATAATTTATTAGTGAAAATTATAATTAAAATGCAAAGAAAAACAACAGCACATAATTATTGTGGTTCCAAAAAAGAGGAATTGTTCAGGAAGGGATTTGGGTAAACGGAAAAAATGTATAAAAAAAAAAACAAATATAAAATGCACACACAACATTAAAATCAATGAAATCAAATAAAATAATGAAAAAATAAACAAAAAAAATGGGTTCATGCAAAAGTAATTGTTGTACTTTTCAGACATTAAAAATTTGGAAATCATGCTAAAATAATGAGGTTAAAAATTAACTATCTCTTTTTGATTCTGATATGAGGTATAATAATACTCAACACAAAATTATGGGACAAAAAGTTGTAATTGCTTAGTTTATGTAGGTAGTTATGTGTTTGTAAACCATTGATGTAAACAACATTAAAAATAATTAAGTAAATTTGGTATTTGCCTGGTGCCCACAGAGTCAACTTCAAACCATACCTTATAAAGCCAATGATGATAGCCAGAATAGATAGCACCATGAGAGCACAGTGCGATACGTCAGCCAGGTATATAGCCAGCAATCCTAGCTCAGGGTGGTGGATGAGCACAAAGAACAGGATGAGGCAGATGAGAGACCCCACCAACAGCAGTAGTCCGAAGAATAATCCTTTGGAGGCGCCCACGCAGTCCACGCGGCCGGTCTGTTGAGCGTGAGCCATGGCCACTGCACGACGGGATAGCATCACTTCCAGGCGGTGTTCCAGGTCCTCTTCAGTCAAGTAGCTGCAAACACACAATAGCAGGACAGTTTAAAACCAAATCAATCATTTTCCAATGATTTATAAGCAAGATATAATTGAAACAATGTCTATTTTATGTTTGAAGAATTCAGGTGTTATAAAAACCAATAATTAGCTTATACAAATATTTAAGTTTCCTGTAAAATTAAAATCTGTAGGGTAATGAGTTGTTTTTTTTATCAGCTATTTAGTAAAAAAAATATTTGTACAAATTTAAGATTTTTTAATGATATTATAGTCCATTTTGAAGATAGATATATTTAAGATGGAAATGGTGGAGTTTCTAGTTATGAGGCCTTAGGGGCATTGGACAGATGCATGACTAAACTGATGATGTTTAGTCATGCATCAGATGATGACCCGGTCATTGGGACTAAATTAGTTATGCAAATAATTTCAACAAACTCAAAAGTGGAGACAAAAATACAAAGTTACTGTTTATAATTATAATAATGGATCTTCACCATTCAAATGCCTTGTCCCTCAACAAGATGTATAATGATAGTTTTACATGGGGAAATGGAATAAATACCTTTTATACTATTGTCTTACCGAGTATGGCGACCAATGTGTTTCCACATGATGTAGATGACGGCTGCTCCGATGAGAGAGTATTCAATGATGAAGGGATACAGGTACGGAGCTGAGTCTTGCACGATTGTGCCCATGATGTTTACTCTTCCACAGCTCTGTGGGATTCCATAGGTACTGTTGGATACCAGAGGCGATGGGAACAGCCCATCAATGTTCTCGATTTCGGTGCTTGGAGTCGTGAAGACACCTTAAAAAAAGAAATCGATGTAGCCATTGACCATGGGAGTTGGTATATAAATCATATCTGAGATAATGATTCGATCTGTAAATAATTGAAAGTGAAAATAATAGGAATCTACGAAAGAAGTTTAGATGAAAACTGAAATGAAAAGTAAAAATAAATATGTAACAGGACTAAGTGTTTGGATAAATGCTTCTATTATTTATTAAGAATTTATCAACAGCAAAACAAATACTTCCATTTGATCACAGTACCCATTTTATTTACACTACGTGTACGAGATCTATATTATGTGTTAGTATGAGTCCACAACCCTTAATATGAAATTAGAAGAACGTAAAACTATAACAACTGAAGACCAGGTTAGGTTAGGTTAGAATCAATAAGATAAGAGTACAGTACTTCATGACTTGCCACACCTCTGAAAACTTAACAAGAGAAAAAAAATAACACAACAGTCACAGTGATTATGTGATTTGTATTATTTTAAACAATTAGAGTATTATTGCAACATTGTTAAAAAAAAAACTATATTCAGTTGGATAAATTACTTGAATAATTTGAAATACATATAAATCATGTAAATCTCTTTTAACTGGTTTGTATTGCTGAAAGTTGTTCGTGGGGTGCAACTAGCACACAGTAAAGTTTGTTCATTACTACTCTGTTGAGTTTTGGCAGCGATGAGGTAGATTAATTAGACTAGTTTACTTACATCTAGTGTTCTCTTGGTAATTAAATATGTAGTTACATGTAAGGTTTAGCCACAAGGTCTGCTAGCAACATGACACCATAGTATGCAGTGCACACTGTATTAGGTTATTATCTATTTCTAAAACACATCTACTGCTGAGGGTTTCTAGAAAAGGGTTGTGTACGTGTACTATCTGGTAAAGCCTCACAAAATAACGGTGATTTATTGCATGCTTAAGCGAAAAAATAACAAAAACGTTTACGAAACAATTGAAGTCAGTCGTGTCTTCTTAACTATGCAAATGTGCACTGAAGATATGTTTCGAGACCAACCTGAAGAAGGCAGTCCTCCGAAGCCCAAATCAGGGCTGTTATTGTTAATAGGGAAATTCCAATCAGATTTGAATTTGTTGGGCAACTCCGTTAGCATGGTCAATGCTGTTGTGGCCGCCGTGGTGATAGGAGCGAGCGTGGTCGTGGGGACAGTGGGAGGGGACGTCCAGGGATAGTTGGGAAAGGGATCCAGCGGAGCCACGGGAGCCCTCCACGGCTCGAGGGTGGTGGCGATCGTGGTCTGAATCTTTTTCAGCAGAGTGGAAGCCGTGTTCCTATTGAAAAGGTAGGGGGGATACAAGGTGCTGGTGGCTGCAAGGCAGAAAGTAAACCTCGTGTTAGTAGCTTCGGGAAAGTACGACGAGCGCTTAAATCAATATAATATTTGTTGGAAATAATATACATGCAGTGATATTAATAGTTTGTCAATTCCGATTCGGACCACAACAGCGTTTCGATGAAATTAGTACATGGCTGGTTGTTAAATTTAGAAAATTTGTTATTCCGATAAATATCATTCTATAATAGTAGCTATTGACTATTGAAAATAAACTCCTATGAAATAAAATTAAATTGTTGATCATGAATGTAATGCACATATGAAGTGAGAAGATGCTAACTTGGTAGGTTGTTGGCCGGGGAGAGGGTGGTGGTGGTGAGATACTCGATGTTTCGGAAGAAGTTCTTAGCTGTGGTGCTTGTGGTGGCCGCAGTGGTTGTGGGAAGCGCACGCGTGCCACCGATCTCCGCTCCCATCACAGTTCCAGCATTGCGAAGAGTGTGGAGACGGATGCTCTCTTTAATGTAAAAGCAGATGGTAAGTAAAGTAGTGCTGCCTGTGATAGCCAGTATCGTGAATTTTTGCATGGTGATGCAAACATTTGAAAGGCATAATTGCCATCATACTCTAAAATGTATGTGCTATGAAATACTTCGATCAAAAAATAATAATGACTAAACTTGACAATTTTTTGTTTTCAATGAAATTCAAACATACCGAGAATGATGCCATCCTCTGGGTGGTCTCCTCGTTTGTTGTGGTATGCGGTTATTTCCTTGAGTGACTCCAGTACGAGGGTTCGAATCCAGACACACAGGTTGGTTGCCACGACGTGCATCAGTCCAAAACGAGCCACTACTTTGAAGCGATGAATATTCAGCTAAAATTATTAAGTCATTGTTATTCTGGATATGTAGAAATATAATAATAAATTTTATAATATTTTGAGAAGGTACTTGTATTTACATAAGCGAAATGTCCAATTCGCGAGGGAAAGTATTTTATTAACCATTGCGAAATAAAAAAAAAACTTCAAACGTAATCAATTATTATTGTATTCTTTAACAAAAAAGTGATACAGTTAAAAAAATCATAAATAAAACAACACTTAGGACTTGATCAAGATAAAAGTGATTTATGGAATCGATAGAAGCTTAAATGGCGTGCAATGCAAAATTATAAAAAATGACTAATAAGTCATTTTGAAAATAAAGCTTCAAAAAACTCACAATCACGTGATCAAACATAAATGTGAGCTTGTAAAAATTTTAGATAAAAAAAACAGTTGTTGCTATTTTGCATGATGTTACATGAGTGTGGAAGCAAAAGTTGAATCTGAATAAGTGAGTTTCATGATGTAATGGAGTACAGGACGATTTGTGAGTCCAAAAGATTTGTTTGGACCTACCTCGGTCTTCAGTAAGGCTATTCTTGATGTCTGCACGAAAATTGAAGTTAAACATCACAAAAGTATCCATACTCATTTTTTAAGAAATTATTTGAGTCTGAGGGACTCAAGAAGGGGACGGGAATCGAAAATATAGTTCAATCGAGAAAAGCATTACTGACTTGATATGAATAACAAAAAGTTCATAATAAAATGTTTTTAAAATGAGATAAGATTTTAAACAACAGAATAAAAAAAACAGCAATGCGAATGTAACTATTATATTAAAGTATGTATGTAATGCAAGCGAAGTCTCTTAAGCTTACCCGAGAGTTCATGAAGATAAAATACATCTGCATGAAGGTGAATACCATCTGTAGAACGGGATTGACTCCGCGTAGGATTTGGTAACACGGTGAAGTAAACGGAACCTCAAAGAAAGCTCCGAATTCCAGTCCATTGTAGATCATTGTGCCCAGGCCGAATGCTAAAAAAATCATTCAGTTTAATATTAGATATTACTAAGATATTACGGAATTAATACAGATATTTATAATGTCTTACCGATAGCACCAATGCGAAGGAAGAAACTCCCATGGCTGTGATCATTCTGTGAAGTCTTTCGCCGGCGCATGGAGCGCTGCGGGATTCCGGATTCCACTTCCACCACATCCTGAAGAAAACCCACGTTTGAATAAATGTAATCCTTTAAACATATTAAATTTCTAATATTTTTCAAGGCAGCATTCAAGTGACACTTTAAAAGATAACAAAGTTTTCAGTCACAAGTCAATTTTACATCAGTTAATTTAAATTATTTTGAGAAAATAATTAATATTTTCTATATTTTCTTTCTCAAACTTAAAAATGTGCACATGCAAGTCTATTGACTACTTCAACTACTGTGAAAAAAAGCATTCATAATGGAAATAAACAAAGAATAATAATACATATATTTATTATGATAATTTATATACATTATAGCTGAAAAACGTAAATATAAGTAACATAAAATATTTTTTGTTATTTTGTATACACCTTAAAGAAACTGTATAATACTTTTCTTTTATATTCTCCATAATTTTCCTTTTATTTCTTTCTCCACATTGTACCATGAAATTAATGATTTATTTTTATGGTGAATAATGATTGTTCTTAATTCCATTTACCATTAGTTTGATAATTTTATTTTTGTGATCCATAATGATTACAAATAACCATTGTTAAAATAGATTATTATGGTGTTTTGAAATAAAAAGTAGTATTTCCTATATTTGTCTTCTAGCAATAGCTTATTTATATATTGGTGAAATCAGGTCAAAAAGAAATAAACATATTTGTTTTTCCCTTTACAGAAGTACTTGAATGTGGATGAAAATGAAAATGAATGGCGTGGACTTGATGTTGACGTTTATAATAGATATTTACATTTTTTTATATTTAATGAAAAATTATTTTATGTCGATAAAATTTCATTTGAGTAACAGTACAGAGCAACTTTGTAAATAAATGCTCAAGCTGGTGTGTTGCACATTTGTGCAGTGTAATTTCAGAAAGTACATCTACATATTCTATTGCAAAATGTCTAAATAAGTTTTCATACGTGTAAGTATGCATTATCAAATAATTAGTAAATAATCTCCATGCGTGTGCATATAGTCGGCGTGCTCAAAACATCGAATCTCACGAAAATGCAAAAATGACAAACGAAGCTTAATGTACAGCAAAAAATATCAAAGCAGATACTAGTGATGGACATGTCTGACCAGATGATGGTATGGATGATTAGGTAGTAGCAAAACAACAATATGGCTGGTGTTACTTCGATTTCCGTGGAGACGCACTCTAGGAGGCCATTTGTTTCCGGTTTTGATGCCTCACCTGTTCTGGCGCGCACATTGGCGACGTGCGCAGTTGCTGTTCACGCACAATGTCGCGCATCTTACGGGGGTACACCTCCTGGCCAAATAATAGGGCGATAACCAAATGCATGCATCGCAAATTAAAAGCTAATAAAGAAATAAATGTTTACGATAAAAAAAAGAAGCATTCGTGTGCTGAGGATGGAGTAAAAAAAAAATAAAACCGCTGATTGAATGCTTTAAATTGTTTGTTTTACATTATTAGATTATAAATCAGATTTTTAAAATTGGGTGAATCAAGTGTAATATTAATTTGAAAAAAAAAAACACAAGTTATTTACAAAATAAAGTAATAGCTACGGAGTTGGTTTACAATGAACGCTGTTCTTCTTATATAAATAATAGGTTTATGCAGAATGAAAACAAATGCTTTTAATAGTATCTAAATAGAAAATATAAAGATTAATAGCCCACAATTGAAAAAAAACCTTAATAATTTAATAAATAAATTGTATTGAATACAATACGACACTAACTTTTTTGGTTTATTGGGAAAGTTCTGCGTAGCAAAATTTAGTTCCCTTATTCTGCTATTGTTAACTATTAAGTTTAATCTGTTTGAATATAACATCATATTTCTTTTTATTATAAATTGTTATAAAGGTAGTATTTTTGTAAAAAAAAAAACACAATGAAAATACATATAAAGTCGGAGATGTGCTTAAAACTAAACAAAATCAACTAATAGCAATAGTTACTGCGAACACCTAGTTCAAACTCTGCGAAGCGGTAATGAAAAGTCGACAGTGTGGTAAACATTAATGATATTACAAATGTGCCGAGCAATGTAACGACGAAGCCTTATGAACTCTGCCAACATGGGCGACAACATGAAATCTTACAAGCTTTGAGTCTACAAGGGAAAAAAAACACTGTTAAAATTAATTGCAGAGCTTTTGAAGGATACGCATTTTGATTATGAAGTATTCATAATAAACTATTGGGTCAAGAGTCCTTTGCGGATTGGAATTAATTGAATTTAAGTGTGTGTGTATTTTTGGCGTACTCACTAATTTTGACGCTGATAAATTATCTAACTACGAAGATAAATTTATAATATTAAATAATTATAACAGATGTGTGGAAATAATCAGTACATCTGTTCAATCCATTTGTTTTTTTTTAAATATAAAACATATTGAAAATTAATAATATTAATATTAAATGTTGACTGAACTGCAACTTTTATTTTTATCATTGTTTAACTTAAACAATAAAAGTATATGCACATTTTCACTTCATAGCTCCATATAAATAGCAAAAAAGGAAAAAATGGTTTTATATGTACTAAGTATAAATTCTTATACATTTAACATTAATCAAAATACAAGTTGAAATTTTAAAGTTTGTATCAAATACATTGTATATATATTTTGAAGAAACGTAAATTTATTTAAAAATGCAAAAGGTTTTTAATGAAAGGCTCACTGAAAAACCTTTTCAAGAAAGTTTCACAAGGCTCATTTTAATGACCAACATGACCAAAGCTTTTTTATCATACTTTCGAATAATAGCGAAGCTCGCGTCAAAAGCTCTTTACAACGTCTTCACATTCAGGGAGGGGCCATACTGATGCAGAACTGGGGCAAACCAAGAAGCCTATGAAACTCAATTTCAAACCCTACATTATATAAAAAATTATAAATAGGACCTAATTTGATGCTGGTCCATTTGTTTGAATAGAAATGATAAACAAACTCCTGTTAGGTATACAGCAATAAGAAAATTACAATGATATAATATAGGTTTTTTTATTAGAGTATATATAAATATATATGTATATATATATATATATTCTTTGTGAATTCAATGCCATATGTTTTTTTATAGCCTTTAATTAAAATTTAAACAATATTTTAGATGAATATTTACACTATGAAAGTGAATTTTGAATTTTGTATAAAATGTAAGGTTTGTACAATGAGACGTTTCACAATCTCCTGGGATTGACCTAATGGGATGATGTTGTCCATACCTGATACTGGCTTTGCTTCTTGGATTCCTTGACCGGTTTCTCCTTTCCTGCATCCTTGTCCTTGTCCTTGTCCTTATCTTTCTCCTTATTCTTTCCTTCCTTCTTATTTTCCTTTTCCTTCTCTTTGTTCTTCTTTTCCTTTTCCTTCTTGGGTTTCTTCTCTGGTGGCGGAGGCTTTGGCTTAGGGGGGCTTCCACTGCAGCACGTGCTCTCTAATATGGAAGCGAAGATTATTCAAGTTGAATTTAAGTCTTTGTCATATTCTGAAGTAAATCCTGTCCAAAGAGATTATGCATCTTGAAAATATTGATCCAACTTGAGATATTTAACGAAAACTAAACACATATTATTTCAGGGTCTCATGGATTAGATTTGCTTCTGAATATAATCACTAATGAATAATGTAAGGATTTAATTCTAAATATTTTATTGTGTGACTTTTTATTATAGACAACATGGCAATATTCAACTCTACGTATCAAAATGCTGAATGAATGAAAAAATAATCAAAATAAAAAATATGATTTTGAATTCCATGTCACTGTTTATTTCACGTGCGTGATTTCAGTGTAGGGCATCTACGCAAAAGTGCCATTTTTTAGAGATCTAATGAAACAAGTTGTCATATTTGTTGATAAATAAATTATGTAAAAATGAATACGATTTCTATCATACTAACCTTGAAGCAGGAAACAGAAGACGTATAGCAAAAACAATATGCTCATGCCGTAGAGGTAGGTGAAAAATCCTTCGTAATAGTACAAAGGGAGATTGTGCGTAATGACATCGCTGATGACGTAAGCAATGCAGATGACTACTAAAAGCTTGGCGTAGATGAAACTCATGATGATAAACAGGGAGGTTCTGAAAATAAAAAAATGCAAAGTATACAGTATGGATGACACGTGATTGACGTTCACAACTGTCTAAAACAGATCCTACACTTATAGACCCATCGTTAGAGCTTCGAATGGATTTTGTTATTGGTTATGGATTGAAGAAGTGCTGTATCAAGTCTGTTTGTCGGTACACTTCTTTGACTCCTGAGTCTAGCTCCATTGGATAGAAAAGAGGTTTTGATGACTTGTGGTGTGGGTAGGAAGATATTAATGCAATCAGAATTTTCTAGAACAAGCAAAAAAAAGTGATGGTTTAATAAAGAGAGATAAGAAAAGAGAAAAATTTGGGATTTCGGCTAATTCAGGGTTTATTGATGAGATATTAGGGGTCATTATCAACTTCTGAGGGATAGCTGATGATGATAACAGATACTGTGCATTAAAGAGTGAAATCCATCAGATCTGTGAACAAGAAATCCATTAGACTATTGTACGATAGATCCATGCGTTCAGGCTCTGCTTAAGATGCAGCGGAATTATATTAGGTTTTAGTGGCACATTCAGTATTATTCTGTAGGTAAGCTGACCCGGTATATCATCAGCACAATGAAGGTACCGGAATCCTTCCCGTGTCACTAATAACCTAATTATGTCCACCTTAATATTGATGACGTCATGAGGAACGGGGTTCGACTACCCGGGTGCACAAGATGTGAATTAATTGGAACTTTTTAATGTACCAGGCAGGTGGTGTACAAATTAAATTTGTACAGTTATTGTGCCATTGTCTCTATGTGCTCATTTTTATTTAACATAAGTGGTTCAGATTTACAGGTAGTATGTGAAGTTATAGTTATAATTGATTTTAATTGTTAATAAAGAGAAGTTTTCTTTAAATGGTACTTTTCAGATTCACTTTTATGAAATGTTAGGTTTGCAGAAAAAAAAACTGCAAATATATTATATATAGTTTGTGTGTTTATATATTAATTGGTAATATCCTAAAATAATTATAGTTTTGTTTAAATAAAGCAACCCCTGTCAATTGGCAACTGGCAGGGGTTGTTTTTGGGAATTGGAAGTGTCTATGAGTGTCATTGACCCCACATCTGATACGCCCTGCGTATTTTTCCGAGAAAACTCTGGCCTGAAAAACACCTCAGCTGATTGTGAAAATAAATCAACTCGTTTTATAGTTTTGTCTATAAAAAATTTTAAGCAATAATATAAATACTGATAGTATCCAATCAAACGCGATAAAGTGAAACAAGAACTCGCCCAAAAATCAATGTTTTCCTGTGGAAATTAGAAAAAAAAATTCTGGAGTTGGCGCAGAGGAATATATTTGTTATTGACTATAGTGGGGTTCTCATCGTCGATACTTTATTTAGGTTTTTATATTTGCAATAATATAAGTGAAATTGAAAGTATCGCTCTCATCGGGGATCGAACCCGATGCCGCTGCGCAGAGTGCCCCTTGGACCGTTCTCGGAAGGCGGCAGTCGAGAGTGTCGCCAGGAGGAGCGTCCGAGCTGCAGCCGAGTCGGTACCTTTTGGCCGGCTTCGGTTGGACGTTTTTCAGTTCCATCTCCTTGTTGGCGGAGTTGTTCTTCTCCGCGATGGCGATGTCGCTGCCCTGCTGCTGGCGGTGCTGCTGCGACACCGGAAGCGTGGCCATGTTGTCGATGGACTCGACGTCCACGGTGGACACCTTGACTTCCGGCCCCGCCGCGATCTCCGGATGCTTATCCTTCCCCATTCCAAAATAGCGAAATACCGGACGCGATATCAACCGGCAAAGCTACCACTCATTATAATTATTCACAACTTTTTTTTACTGAGCACTGTCAGGAAGGAGAGGTTTCGTTTTGCGCGTGTTTGTATTCGTTGTCGCTTTATCGCATCTTTGTTGTTTTAAATCGTGAAGCCGCTGAAGCGATTCGAGCGAGGCGGGGATGAGGAAAACGACGAGTACGATTTGTGCGGCGGTGTGTAGATCGGTTGTATCACTCGCGTCGCTCGAGATTCCCGGAAGTCAACCGCGAGGTACCGGAGTGGGGTACGTTCGCAGAGCGAGATGTGGCGCCGGTCGCTTCGGGTTCACTCTGTCGTGAGGGCCGCGTCAGAGAACCGGGAAGCGCGGGGCGTCGGGGCGCCGGGGCCGTGCCGGGGGCAGCGCGGAGGGCGAGGGGCTCCCGGGGCGGATCACTCGCGGCTGCAGGGTCGGGAGAGTTTCCGCGTTCGGCTCGCCTCAGCGGGACGGGGCGTTCGGAGAGGCGCTGGCCGGAGCACAAAGGATCGACCGGAGAGCGGCGGGGCGGGGCGGGGCGGGGGCGGGAGGCTCCAGGGCGGCGGCGCAGGGATGCTGGGGGCGGGGCAGTCACGTGACGCCAGAGGCGCGCCTCTCGAGGGATCGCTCCTACCACTTTTATCGCCCGCCAGGACATTGTTTTTAGTGCCATCGCGTGATCCTTAAGCTTTGCACCCCCCCACTCTGAAACGCTGCGAGGGTTTATTTTCTTAGATCCCCGTCCAACCTATTTTGCTTTTACTCAATTTATTTCCAAACTGTAAGACTGACAAAAACATCGCAACCGACTTGAGCTTAAAAACCAAAATATATACACCTTCGAAAATAAACTAAAAGAGAACAATAAATTATTTTGCGTAACACATAAAAAAAAATTCTGATGAGATTCTTAAATTACGCCCTGATCAGCCACGAGTAAACCGAGTAATAAACTAGAAACGAAATGAGGCTTTTTTTTTTTTTATGAAAATTAGCTCCCCGCGTCACGAGGCGCACTCGCTTTTCATCTGAACGCGCTTTGGCCGCCGCGTGTTGGTCGATACAGCTGCCCGGCAGGGGCGGCTCGTGGGGCGGGCGGGGCGGGGAGACTGGGGCGGGGAGACCGGGGCGGGGAGACCGGGGCGGGGAGACCGGGGCGGGGGCGGGGTGGCCCAGTGACCCCCGCGCTCCGGGCGTTGCACTCGCGCGGCACTGCAGCCGGCGCAGCCTTGAGACGTCAAGGACGGCTTCCGGTTCAAAGATTCTCGGATTCAAATCCGAAAATTCGATTATCGTTTCAAATTTGAAAAAAGTCTCACGGCCGACGAGTTGATAATGATTAAGTACATTTTTTCAAATATCGAAGATTGATTAAAGAAACTCTTGGAAAAATATCATCGCGATTTGTGTGGGATTTGAACAAGCTTACACGGCCGGTGCATTACCAATTATACCAACGAATCACTGGTACTAAGCAAGAATTTTTAATAATCATATCCTATAAATGAAAAAACGTACTTATTACGCCAATTAAATATTGTTCGATTGCATATTTTAAAATAGAACGATTTTCATTAAATTTTTAATCAAATTTAAATTGATCACTTCAGTGAACAAAAAGCAGATTGCATTATTGCCAAAATAACATATAAAAATATTTTTTTTATATATACAGGCATTTGAGACAAAAAATATGGATCAAAAAAGACATACCAGAATGGTTATTCTATAAATTTTATTTTTTAATATGAAATAAAACAAATAATTTTCATTGATAATGATTAAGAACATTTTTTTAAATATTGAAAATTGATTAAAGAAACTCTTAGAAAAATATATCAACGTGATTTGTGCGGGATACGAACCCACATCCCCTCGCTTACATGGCAGGTGCATTACCAACTATGCTAACCAATCACTAGTACTAGACAAGAATTTTTAATAATCATATCCTATAAATGAAACAATGTTCTTATTATGCCTAATTAAATATTGTGTGACTTGCACAACGAGTCCCGCACAAATCACGTTGATATATTTTTCTAAGAGTTTCTTTAATCAATTTTCAATATTTAAAAAAATGTTCTTAATCATTATCAATCAATTAAACCTGTATAGGTAAAATCGTACTTCCTGTGAGATGGTCTTCACAAAAACCAATAATTAAATAATTTTCATTTTAACGAAAATTGGGATTGTTTAATATTTTAACATTATTATACAGGTACGCTGGTTTAATTCCAAATTGATAATTTGGTGCCGTTAAAAGCTTTTCTCAATAAAGATAAATGACAATAAATACTGTTTGCATTGATTATACTTAAATAAAATAAAAACTACTGTGTGATCCTATTTTTTCTTTTTTATTAGTTATCATTCGATTTTAGTCAAAAACTTCTGATATGAATTTTTGAAATTTGTTTTTCAATAATAGTTAACATGATGTCACCGAAAACATATTTATTGAAATATATTCATTATAATATATTTCAATAAAATTAATGATTACTTTGAATAGTTACGAAGCAGTCACGATTTAGAATGAACAAGACGATAGAGATAAGCAATAACGTGGTAACTTTTGATGTACTATTTATTATTTGAATTGTGTTTTTTTAGTGGTGAACTATATTAATCACAAAAATAAGCACGCGAAGAGTATACAAGGATATAATTTATTTTATTTTTCCTTGCCAAATATATATGATTAATATAATACACATTGTATGAAAAGATCTTATAATTTCGATTACACAAAATTACAATTGCATTTCTATAACTTAATCGAATGATTTACACTACGAAAATTATTTTTTTATAAGATTATATTTTTATATAATAATATGTTTTAAAATGATATAAAAATAATCCATTGTATCAAATTTAAGGTATAACGTTTTTCGCTGCGTTCGTAGTTACTATGACACCAATGTGTAAGAATGTAAAAAAAGCAGATATGAAAAGATGTTTACTTCATAATTTTTTCATTTTAATGAGCAATAAAGACATAAATAAATGTATAGATAACTATTTTACATTCTTTGATTATCAAATAGAAGTCACTTGACATTTGCGGTTGGCCATGAGTACAAAAAAAATATTTCTAAACACCTCATTAAAATTTATAGTATTCCACAAGAACGTTGATTATTTGTTGTTTATGAAGAAATATATCACATTATCTAAACTTTAATCAGATGTAAGTTCTATTCATTGTATTGAGAAAATAATTGTTAATATTTCAATTTACAAAAGAGCACATAATTGGTGTTAAATAATATTTATAAACAACTCATTTAGCTTCGATTTCGCAATATAATTTTTTTTATGACTATCAGCATGCCGACTGTGTAATTTTATATATTTTATTCTAAAAAAATCGGTAAAAATGTGCAATAAAAAATATTATATCTTATTTTATAGTGTTTGTAACTGTAAACTAGATAAAAAAATATTAGTGAAACTAAATACTTTGATTTAATTTAATATGCTATCGTAAGTGTATTTCCAATTTAAAGCACTGTGATTGGACAATAAATCCGATACAAAATCAGTAAAAATTTTGCTTACGCATTAAGGAGCTTGAAGCTTAATGGTTTCAGGAAAAGCTCGCCTCAGGCCTTAAATATGCACATAAAAGTCTTCTCTCTTCCCAAAAGTGTGAAAATAAACATTAAACGGATTTTAAATCCTCTTAAGCTCCAATAAGGTTAACTGTACAGGCATAATGCCCGCATAAAAGCTAAGGGAAGCTCTGCTTCGGATTAAATTGGTTAAAGCTTTGCGTGAACTACGCCGAGATGTTCTTCGTTGTTTTAATTATGCAACAACATCTTATGCATGAAATCTGATGCTGGAAAGTAACGTATAATATATAATAAGCGTTAATTATAATATATTTTATAAGTTTTTGTCGTTTTCTTTGTTGGGTAACAAGCTTTTATATGAATAATAATTAAAGGACTTGCATTCAAAATATTTGTATGAATTTAAAAAAAATAGTATTATCTGCTTGAATATTTTAGGAATGCTATATTATGTGTAGTAAATCAGTTAGAAGTATAAAATAAACAATTAAAAACAATATAGTGGTTGTGTTAAAAATAGGATCACCAAAAATGTCGGTAGCAATATAAATCAAAGCAGCTGTGCTGCTGGTAGCATAAAGCAATATACTGTTTTAAGCAATAAATATAAATCACTGTATTTTAAACGTTGTATGTTTTTATGCATAGTAAAACATATTGTTTTTATTCTGTATGTTTTACGTTTGTTTTCATTTTATAAAATAGCTGTAACTTCTATTCGCGGTGTTCATTTAGTTCATTGAAAAAACCAGGGGGCATAAAAGTGAGTAAAGCCCGCCGTGAAAAATCCTCGATTTTATATATTTTTTCTTTTCTTTTTTTTTTTTTTTTTTCGAGAGCATTGCCATCTGACGGCGTTGAACCGAGGCTGACGCGAAAGGGACGCAGCTATTTGTAAAAGAGAGACAACACCATGCCAGATCCTGCGAAAACGCGTCCTATCGATTCCGGCGTCGACTTTTTCTCACATTTGGAATTTAAATTAAGGCCACAATGTATGCAGAGGAGTGCAGTCCATGCATGCTCACTCGCATTTGAGGGTGCATTAAGGGGCAGGCCCGCGAAATTGCCTATCAATTCAAACTTATTGTTGGCATTTTGCGAGACAGGTTTGGGGGAACCGACCACCAAGAAATAACAAAACGTGGAAAAATCACAAAATCATTTTTTCAAAAGCAACTTTTAGAAATGTCTCCATCCTTATAAGATAACATTCATACAATTATCATTCGTTTATTCTGCAAGTAGCCATATTGCAGAAAAGTTGTTGGGAAGATATATACTTGCACTTTAAGGTGTTGGAGAACCCAAAAGAGGGATAAATCAGTAACTGATGGTAACAACCCTCTCAGATAGTTCTGTCGATGGGTGTAGGGGAGTAAGGCTGGGGTAGTTTCTGTAACTATATAGCCAATCTATTTGTATATAGGGATTAGAATATATAAATTGCTATGCATTTGCGGGGTACCTTGCACACCCCACCCTCAAGAAGTCAATTTGGAGTTTGAACCCTCTTGCTAATGGGAACGATTTATTTTTATTTATGGGCTGGATTATCCTACATTACTCACTGCGTCAATAAAAATATCTACTAACATCTTCCAAAAGAGGTGTCGACTTAGAAGTATAATTATATATTATATGGCTCTAAGTAATTTTTTACTAGATTGAAATATTTTGTAATTTTTGCTCATACTTTTCAGGCTTTCAGGTAATTGTAAAACAAAAATATATCGCCTGAAAAACGGGAATATTATTGTATTTCGTAGCACAGATAATACTCGAGAGTATAATAAATAAACCCCTTTCGTGTGTTGAAAGGAAATAATAGGCTGCTATTGTTTCTCCAAATCGGCTAAAGTAATCCGCACAAATGAAGCTTTAATAGCATTATTCTGATAAATACTCAATACTCAAAGTATTATTCACAAGGTTATAAAATTAATGAAACCAACCACAAGGGCAGCACAGAATCACACATATATATATATTATAGAGATTTTTTAACTTAAATAATTTGTAAAATCAAATTTGATTACGATGATACAAATAAAAACACACGAAGAGTTTCTTTATTTGTTACTAATAATTTTTTATAAAAACAATATAAGTAGAAAAAAATATTATGAAACGCTTAGGTTTTGTGTCATGTTACTGAAAAAAATTAAACGTTTTAAAGAGCCATAGAAATACAGGCAATAATTGGGTCAAAGATAATCGCGGTGTTTGAGTGAAAGGAAAAAGTCATCAGACCGAGTGGCGTCGGCTCTTATTAAGTGCAATCAGCGCCATTGCAGCTCCCTCATGGGCGGTAGACACGCGATCCCGGCGAAGGAAAGGCACGGAGATGCAGCGACACGGAGAAATTATTCAATCATGGAAATTTATACGCCAGGAGTCTTGCGGATATCCTTATCTATGTGATGCTCAATTATTAAATTATAGTGATTTTGTATTTGTAGAGAAGAATTGAAGTACAAACGGGATGCACGGCTGTTTTACATAATTCAATATAACAAGGAGTGTGTAATATGCACTATTCAGTAAAAGTAGGAAACCGTAAGCGAAAGAGGCAATTTTTTTTATCTATTTGAAGCAATTATGCCTTGTTGAGTAAATGGACTCCATAGAAAACGTTGTACTAGAGTCGTTGTGACGATGGAATTCCATGGTGGACAGTGTCGCACAATAAAACGATGTTGTATGTGTTCAAATTAAAGTTGAAATGTTTTATGTTGATATGTAATCAAATTAATTAATATATTATGCTTGACATTTGCACGATTCTAGCCGATTTTTAAAGTATGGTAGTATATTTGGTGAAAGTATTAATTAAACCAAATTGGTTTGAAACACAATATAAATCATTTTCACATGATTAATGTCTCTTTTTCACGAAATACTTTTAATCTAATTAAGATTAACAACAATAAATGAGATTACGAAAATTGTTGTGTTTAAAAAGTTAAATGTTTTAATAAAGTATGTGTAATTTATAACAAGGTGATAGTACGTGCTGATAACATAGGTTGTTATTTTTTATTATTAAAATATCTCGCATGGCTGGATGTTCACCACATTTTCTTGATGAACATCCAAATGCTTTTATCCATTTAGCCATGCAAAATGGCGATGTTTATTTGAAATTACGCTTTTATCGAGTTTTTGCGTGCAAAGTACGTACTTCTCTTCATTGTTACTGCCTATATTGTAAAAGCGAAACAATTTTGTAAAAAGCATCGTAAATGTAACACAGGAATTAAGTAATAAAACAGGGTGGTGCGAGTGTACGTGGATATTGGTAATTAGTCGTATTTTTTATGTATGATACATATAAACAATTAAATAAAATTATAATTGAAATTCATTAAATACGCGGTTGATTCAAAAATATATTTTTTTCTGAAATGAGCTTTCAGGTACTCTGATGGAAAATTTACCGCACGAGGATCGCATCATTTTTCCTTTTCCAATATTGGGATTATTTATAGCGTGTTATTAACTGTGCTAAGAAGCATTCGTAAAAGTAAATATAAAGTCTTCAATTGAATAAAATAAATGTGAATTTCTATAGCGAGATCGACTCCTGTGTCGGATGCCGAGGCGAAGACAGTCTCGGATCTAACTAACCCGTCCGAGCAAAAAGCGGTTTGCGGAAGACGGATCGTCCTCTTACCTGGAATATCTGGATTTCTTCACGACTCACCTGCGGGGACCAGCTCGCGGGTCCAACTGCATCTTGCGACCGAATGAGACTTTTTTTTATCTAAAGGCAAAGTCGTTGCAAGGCATCGGGGACGAGACGTTTGACAAGAACGCGAAGGCCTGAGAAGAGTTCTATGCGTAAATCGAATAATGCCGTAGCTCAATTTTCATGTGAAAATTATGAAAGCATACTTGTATTATATAAATTTTTTTCATAAAAGAACTATCGGTTGCAGGTAAATATAAATATTTATATCATGATGATATTGCTGCAGTTTTCTATAATTTCTAAGTGCTTATTTAGTTACAGCCAATCTCTTATAACGAGATGATACTAACTAATGAAATGATACGAAACTCATAAAAATATGTCGCGGAGATCGATTCGCCAGTCCGGACAGATATGGGTATTGGAAGCATAAACCTACTTTATGAATGGTTTGATAATAGTCTGGGGCACATCCGGTGCGGGTGACGTCACGAATATAATCCGAAGCGATTTCCTGTGATACAGAGAGCTTTCAGCGGCTAATGCACTCAATCTGCCAGGGGCGATTCAAAAACTACCCGCAAAAAACTGTTTTCAGCATCGTTGCACACTTGTCGTATTGAATAACAATTTAACTTAAATGTTTTGAAAAATCCATTTATAATTTTGAAGACGAATTTCGAAGTGGAATTTTCTTACAGTTAATTAATAAACCATATGTTATACATTGTTTTGCTTAACGTAAACCCAATAATCAGTAATTAATAATATAATAATCCAAAGCTACATTAGGTAATTGATTATAAGTCAATATGCATAAAAACTTCTTATTTTTTTAATATACTTGATGAGTTTACATTTCTTTTAGTAAAATTTGCATTAAAAACTAATTGGGCATATTTTTATATTAACCGATTTGCCGTCTTTGATTTTGAAGAAAGCCATGACAATGGGGAAATTAGGGGCACCCATGCCTATAGAATAATTCATCGCAGGGGATCTGGTGATAGTTTTATGTCACTGGTTTAAAATAAACTAATTGAATATTATAATAGAAAACTTAAAGAAGATGAAAAAGTTATAACGCTATTTATTTTTATTTGGAGCAAAAGTGAAATTTCTTTCACTTTTATAAAAACTTATAAATAATTCCACTCGTTTATAAATTTTTTATGTTAGATTTAAGTGACTAAATTAATTTGATTTTGCTTCATTATTTTTGCGTTTGCCTATAGGTATGAGTTATAATGAGTTTGAATTACAGTGTATACTGAGTTTCAAATCTATATCCTGCAATTTCATAATAACGTATCATCAATCCAACAGTAATCAGCGATCAAGGAGAGCTCCAGCGAGGAGAGAGACCTCCCAGAATGCCGCAGCCATCTGCCGACTTCACGGTCGGCCTGGTCTCCCGACTAACGGCGGATGCAACTCAAATTGCACTTATTCAAGGTGCATCTGCAGACGACAATCTTGCAATCCATCCAGCATCTCGGAAAATATTTCAATGCCGTTTAATTGGATATTACCGTTGCGCTGCGCTATGGGATTTCTAACGAGACTCTATGAATCTCTTTTGTGATATTATGCAGGAATTGAATTTGAATCTTATGTAGGTTTTGGCAGCCGTTGTTATTTAATGGTTTTGTGTTACACAGCTTGACACTCAAGAAACCGCAAAATTATCGAATAAACCTTACATTTTTTAAAACAAATAACTCGATTGCGCTTTCATTAAGAGCTTCAGAGGTCTGGTTGGCACACCAGAGGCAGTCCATTACCTGGCGAAATCGTGTCATTTTATTTTGCTATGTCAAAAGTTTGCTATGTACAGAGAATTGAAAAAACCATAAATTATATTTATCTATTTTTTATTATTTAATTAACGTCCATTTTCAGGGTAAAATAAAATCTTGAAGATGTTGAAAAATTGGATAAAATGACGACTTTCAAAACCAAAGTTTGTTAAAGATTTTTTTTTTTTAATTTTCAAACTAATTCCAACAGGAGGGTTTATAATGAATCTTATAATTCCATTTGAAAAAAAGAGTCATAAATGTTTATGATTCTTGGAACAGGAACATCGCGAAACTCCAATACCGAAACTTCAATCGGAAAAACACATATTTATCATATTAAAAGTAAATTATAAGAAATAAAAATGGTAGTAGAAGAAAAGATGTATCTTACTTTCTGCATTTAAATTGTTTTGATTGGTGCAGTCGATTTTTCGCAATAGGTACAAGCAAATGGTCAAAAAACTCGAATTTGGTATCACGGCTCTTAACGCATAATCCGATTCCTAAAACGCGGTTAATCGATCGTGCACATTCGATTGCGACTATTCATAACGTCTTAAGGCATTTTTTTATTTGTAAATAATGCACGTGTAATATTTATAAAGCAGCATGTACACACCGAGTTACAGTAAAATATAAGTATGTCGGGTTACAGGAAGTGGGAATGGTGCTCCGCATTCTTTACTTCATATTACAGCCTTCTGCAGACGTGAGCTGAATCGGGAAGGCTAGACTTCTGGCATGGGGAAAGGGCCGAGGAATTCATCGGAATATCTTTTTACAACTCGCAAATGATTGATATAAAAAGTTTATTTATGTTCTATGAATCCTGCCCGGAATAAAATCTGAGAAATTACACGAAAAGATGCATCACAATGCACGCTTCTAGAGTTTGAAATTATTTTACGTGCCTAATAATCAGGCATAATAATTTATTATATAAATATTACGGCTTATAAAAAATACACACATTACATATTCTTAAAAAATAAGAGTATTTGCTTAGCAAAAATAATTAATAAAATAAAATGTGTTTTTACTAGATTATTCGGCACTGAAATTTTTACTTGTTTCTGATATAAAATCCGAATAACAATATGTATATTGAAATTATATAGTCAGATGCAACTGAGGTGTTTTTGAGACGATGTTGTTTATAAATATAGCTGCTTCTTAGTGTTTTGCTTCACCACCACGAAAGCTAAAATGAATTTGCTTTTGTGTATAAGAAAGGTAGCTTTTAATAGGTGGCATTTAAAATGAATCGTATATATATTTACATTAATTTAATTCTTTGTGTTGATGTTGTCTTTTTGGTTAAAAATCGGTGTTGTAACCGCTCTTGGTGGTGATGAATCTTCAGTAGAATATTTAACTTTTTAATTCGCTTGACTTGGAGTTTTTTTTTTAAAATTAAAATATCGTTACGTAATTGTGGACGGTGAAACAGTGTAAGGGTAGAAAAACAGAGCAAGCTGTGATGCCACAGATTTTTGATTGAATTAATTTTGCTTAATTCATGATTTAATTCAGGAGTAGGAAAAGTAAATATTTAATGTGTTTATTTATTATATAAATTTTGATTGAAATGACTTAGGTTTATGTAATAGCTTTTACTGTTAGTTATAACTCTGAGACAGCAATATCATCTGCACTGCCTTTATCATCTGATATATGCGCTCCCCGCTCTCCGCATTCTGTTGCTTGTGCATAGCTGCCATTCTGTACCCTGAGCGTGTGTAAAATATCGGTAATGGAGTAGTAGACTTGGAATGATTGTAGAGGGATGTGCTCTGGAAGTACTTTGTCGAGGTGGGGAGCTCCTGCTATTGTTTATATAGCTAGCTGCAGAAAGAGTATCAGATCTAAACGCCGGAGCTTTGTAATGAATGGATTATATAATAATGCTAATGGCAGCAGCAATACGCAGACTTTTCCTTCCAGTATAAAACTGCGGTGTAGAAGGACCGATCGGATTTAAATGCTTCACTCAGTATTTTGGGTTAAAAGTCTAGTATTGCAAGTCACGCAATATTTAATTGGCATAATAAGTACGTTGTTTCACTTATAGGATATGATTGTTAAAAAAAATCTTGCCAAGTTGGCATAATTGGTAATGCACCGGCCATGTAAGCTTGGGGATGTGGGTTCGAATCGCACACAAATCACGATGATATTGAGAGTTTTTTTAAATAATTTTTTCAATATTTGAAAAAATGTACTTATTCATTATCAATCAATAATGTATAGGCAAAGTCGTACTTCCTGTGGACTAGTGTGAAATAAATAATCTTTTGATTGTGGACCCGACCCGTTACAATACGGTGGATTTCTGCTCTGATTACAGCTTGCGCCATGTTTGTACCCTTGTGGTGTGTAGCTTGTGATACTGACTTGGCATTTTTAGGGTAGTTGTGGCCGGGGCAGGTGGGGGTGGGCGCCCAGCACGGCTCGGCGGGGCAGCCGCAGTCCTCCACGGAGGAGCGCGCCACCAGGGGCGTGCACTGCGTGTGCGTGTGCGTGGGGCTGGTGTGGGATCCGTAGCCATCCGCGTTCAGCTGAAAAAAAACCACTGTAAGCACTCGACACATTAGAGCAGAGGTTCCCAACCCTATGCCCGCGGACACCATGGCGCCCGCCGACCGTTTTACGTGTGCCCGCCGCTGTGCGACCACGATAAAAAAATATTTAAGTTTACAATAAAATGTTACGAAAAAAATTAATATTTAGTAATTAAACAGAGAAAATAATTATATCGTTATAATTTTCAAGATAATAATTCTTTCCAGAAATTGATATTTATTCAACATAATATTTTCAAAATATCATTGCTTTTGAAAAAAAAAATGGTGCCCGCCGCCCGACCGGCATTCTAAAATGTGCTCTAGGGTGCAAAAAGGTTGGGAACCCCTGCGTTAGAGCATAGGTTCCCAACCTTTTATTGACCACCGCCCCCTTGACAAAAAAAATATATTCCAACGTCCCCCTTGACAAGAAAAATAAATTCCAACGCCCCCCTTTGCGCAACATAACAGTTATAATTTTATTTCTGTATATTATTTATTGCTACCCGGGTAAAAAAAAAATTTGTTCGAGTTCTTTTGATCATTTTCTCGTTTTATTGTGAATAATCAATCTACTGTATCAATTTACGGATGGGTCAATCAGATGCGTATTTATTACCCATTACGGGTTTATTATATTATTACTAATATGATTAGGCACATTAGTTCATATATAGAAGATGACTCAAAGAAACTCTCAGAAAAATATCATCGTGATTTGTGTGGGATTGATATTTTTAAATTATTATATTTTTATATGATATTTTTCTATCGATCCTTACATCCAATTATCTTGCTGCCCATCCGAGTTTATTAGCCCTTGTAAATAATTTTTTAAAAAAGGCAACACGATCGTAATGGTTCGTCTTCTTATGTCATAAGCTCCAAAAACGTACGTCGGTATAGTTTTACAATGCCGAATGTCTCGTTTCTCGAGCATTTGGCACGAACTTCTATTCTTCAGAGCTTCGATTCGTCACAAAGTACATAGGTACAATCTGTGTTCGGTGCATTATGACATTTACGAAATGTCTAAACTTTGGCGATGACCTGCTTAAATGGGATCCACTCTCGTAGACCCCCATTTATAGTTCATGGACCTCCAATTTTATTTCTCGCTGTCATCGACCCCTTGCAGAGCGAAATCGACCCCTGGGGGTCGATATTGACCACATTGGGAACCTCGAATTTAGAGGTATAAATTTTTAAAAGAAAATTTGAGAATACAGTAATACCCCGTTTTACGCGAGGGATACGTTCCGGAAGAAATCGCGTTAAGTGAAATTCGCGTATATCGGGGTTTATGATTAAACATACATACATAGTCAAAACTTAATACAAAAAAAAAATAATCATTTGAATCAATCACTTTAATTATAAAAACACTTTGTGGAGTATTACATGTTATTTTTACTGAAAAATACATCTATTGTCTTTTGGGTAGCGTTTCTTTTACATTCTTGTAAAATACACCCAACGCTATTTTTAATTTTTAAGAGAAGTCAATGACTACATTATGTTCATACACATTCTTTAAATAAGAAATTCGCGTAATGTGAGGCATTTTAACGCGAAATTTGAAATTCGCGTTATAGTGAAACCGCGCATAACGGGGTCGCGTAAAGCGGGGTATTACTGTATACTTATCGATTGGTAAACACAATACAGCTCGTACTTCAGTAGTAAGTTCGCTTTTTGGAGAGTGAAACCTGTCGTTAAATTGCGAAAAATTTATTGAACCCAATACTTCCTATAAATAAAAAAAATATTTTTTATTCTATGTATTTATTCATAAAATTATAGAAATGTTTGTGTTGAGGTTTTGTATATTTTTGCATACAAAGATTTAAACTGAAATTGCCTCTAGATAATATACTCTCTCCGAAATAAAATATCTCTATATAAAATGAAAAATCATTGATACTCAAAGATTATGCAATGTGTCCAAATAGTTATTTGATATAATTTTTCAAAAATAAAAAGTTAAACGGGCAAAAAATACAGTAAATACTCATTAGCAGTTTATTTGGGTTTTCAAAATTATTTGGACGTGACGTATTTTTTTAATAAATAATGCGTTTCCCATGAGTGTGAACATTTGCCGACATTGCGCATTTGCAGTCACGCCCGAGTGCATGCTGAGATATCGGTTATCATTTGCATATTTCAATAGTGCATTATGCATGCAGTCGGCCCACATTCCCTTCAACGGCAACTCTCGGGTTACATGAAAGTTGCTTGGGAGTTAAAGGCAGCGGGGGAGGGAGAGGACATAGCACTGTGTCTATAACTAACACATTTTCAGAGATTTTACTTATTTATTTAACTTATTATCAACTCATGTAAAAAAAAAATTATTCACTCGTGTATTTCCTTGCAAAAACTCAGTAACGAAAATAGAGAAATCCACTTTCGCTAACACCTATGTAAGCCCCATATCCTGTGATCCCACGATCAGTGGATAACCACATACTGTATTGTAAGCATAGCTCTAAAAACTATAGTAAATAAATAAAATGTCATTTTATTTTAGTCTGGAATCGTGAAGCAAGAAATGAAGCTGAAATTGATGTTTCAGGAATTTACTGGCGGATAATGCTGCGGGTTCCTCGGACGTCCCGCTGGACCAACGTTTTTGCTCTCAAGGACCTGAAGGTGACATTCGGGTAGCCGGCCGTATATACTTATTTATTATATACTGAAAGAAGCAACGCCCAGATTGTCGTTATTTATAGCCTTACAACCTTATAAAAGATGAGAATTTATGAAATTAGTTTTCTCGACTATTTGGCTACGTTTCTACAGTAGAGTTTCAGAATGAAATAATTTTCAGAAGATGAAGATTATTTTTGTACTGAAATCGAAAAATGAACTGTATTTCATCAACATACAGAGATTACCTTGAATTATGTAAATGTGGAATGTTTTTCGTAAATTAAATCTTATACGTATAAAAACGACAAAGAAATATAAATATTAAGCGTAAAAATTTATTTGGATAACAGAGTTGTTTACAACTACTGTTGGATCTCGGATTCAAATCTGATGAAAATATTTTTAGTTTGAATGATTTTATAAAAACCACAGATTGTTTTTGGATTCAAGGTAAAAATAGGCATCAAAAAAACCCCTAATTCAAGTCACCATTTTTACCTTTGGCCGTTTGCTTACTTTTCTAGATTTCATATATTGCCCAAAGGGATTAATATATTTCCAAATTAGATTATTTGAGTTTTGGCGTATTCCGTAGTCGAGTAAGGATAAAAGCAACAATTATATTAAATATTAAAAAACCTGGCTTCACTCGTTGGTCTGATAAGTAAAGTAGGTGAGTGGATGTAAGTGTGAGTATTACATCTGATAAAAGGATCCTTCAAGTACGCCCCGAGGACTTCCAACCCAAAGCCTTCTCTCCTGTTTACGGTTTCTCCGAAGGGTCTGATGTTGGCCGTAGATTTTTATGACAATTGAATTTTTGAAAAAACGACCTTTATATCTTGTGGAGATTTACAAAAGAGTAAACGTATTAAGATTTACTTTTGTTTTTTTTATTTTTTATAAGCTGTATATTTTGAATATTCTACACTCGAAAATAACATTTAAAACATCTGTTTAATTATAAGAATACGATGGGCGAAAGGAAAAGTTATCAGGTCGTTTTAGACAGTAGGTATGAGTTTAAATTCCACCTGTGCCTTGCAATTTTTTTCTTTGCGTGTGTATAAATAATTATATATAAAAAAGAACGCCTTTATATGTTAAACTGAATGAAATCAAATAATTTATATGCTTGATACTATGGATTATGCTGTTAAGCTGTCATGACGCGGGCTATTTAGATTATTTGTTTGTTGTTGGTTATTTTCAGATTATTATTTTGGTCTCGGGGTATATTCTTGGAATAGTGAGCAAACGTTTGATTGTCCACCCTTGAGAGTGACAGGTAAGGGGGTAGTGGGCTATATTTAGGGATGAAGCACCCGCTGGGATGGAAGTAACCATGGCCAGCTCCAGCTGACTGATCTCCAAATATAAAACTGCCACGACGGCGATGACGCAGCGGAGAGTTGGATCTGCAGTCATCTTGAAGTTGATGCTGTACTTATTCAAACTTTATGTATAGAGCTGCTTTACTTTTTTCATTTATTTGAGTAAAAGATCTTCGAATGTGTAGTGGGAAAAAGTAAGCAGGAACATAGAAATAAGCATTCAGAGTGGTTTCATTTGATATATAGTTTTTACAGTATTCACCCTCGGTTGACATGCAAGGATGCAAAATACTGAGGCGGTTAAAATCTGTTGTAAAATTTTGTTGATGTTTCGTATACATTTCACAAAATATCATACATGAATCCAACTACCAAGATCTTCAATGACTGCAGTTTGAACTAATCATAACACTACAAATAAAATAGTTTACTATCCATGTTGGTCTTATAATTAATGTAAAAATCGGTAATATTTTTTCTTGGTATTTTTTAGGCTTTTGTTAACCTAGGCCTCTTATTCTCAAATATGTTTTCTTGTAAAACTGAAAATGCTTGTTTATACCTCGTTTATTTAATTTTTTTTGCTATCATATGCACTATAATATTATATAAGTGATAATTTAAAAGCAAGTATTTCAGAAATAATACTATTGTTCTTCAATACGCATTTGTTATATAGGGTAGTATTTGGTTCAGAGGAGAGTTGTTGTGGAGTGTGGAGATGAATGGTTTGTACGAGCCTATGTTCATTGTTGGTTATTGACCAATAATTTACTAATATCATCAGTAACTATTTCATCATCGAGATGCTATTGGTCTCTAGTAATAAATTGATTGAAATTGATAGGCGATACGACATTGAGTTGATTGTACTAAATCGTGTACGAAGAAGATGACCTACTGCAGAATAAAATCATAAAAATTAAATTTGAATTCACTGGGAATATACTTTGTATTTTTGTTTAATAAATTATAATATTTTTAATTTTACCAAGGTTCTGACTAAGAAAAATGACCGCTGAGGTAGGCTTAAGTTTTTGATAAAACCTCTGTTAGAATTGTTTTGCCTGGATTGAAGCTAGAGAACTCATAGTCAATAGGCAGATATGTTAACATATATATATATATATAATAAGTCTGTATGGGACAATAACAATATTCGATGCCTGCCACAATCCATCCTGCCATTCTCTCCTCACACGCCCATCCACCTTATTCCTGATATATACCTGATAAATTCCTCTTAATATATAACATTGTTATGTTTTGTTTGTTTTTAGAGCTACTTGTATTCTGTGAATTACTTGGTGTTAGTCAAAACATATCCACACTCCAAACAAATAGATCGAGTGAATAATAACAAACAAAATAATTTATAAATTAAATTCACTGCTTTTAAATGTAGCTTTTAGGTTTTATGATAATTTTTTCATACATTTTTGGTTTTAGTACAACTTTGTGCAATTTATTTTTCATATTTAAGGCGATTATAAAATCTCTTTAAAAAGTGTTAGGTCACCTTAAACATGAAAATCAATGCATTCTTGGGTTTGGGAAATAACTTGACAACAATTAGCACAGTAAATATGCTACCAACATTTTTCAAAAATGTATTTGTTGTTATTTCCTCTCCTTCAAAATTATATCCTTTTAAAAACAATTTTTGGTACAATCTTAATTAATTGGTAAAATTTAAAGGGTTGCAAAGCTAGAAAGCGTGCCATACCTTGACGATGGTGCCGACGTGCGTGTCCTGCACCACCTCCAGCACCTCCTTGTTGGAGTCCATGGGCTCCATGATCAGCACCTCCCCAGTGGTTCCTAGCAGACGCTCCTTCATCTCGTGGATGTAGGGACAGCGCTGCATGACTCACTAAAATGGATGGACCTGTAAAGAAACCACAACTACATTAGAATAATGACAGATTTATATATTTGAAACCATATTTATATCAAAACACTATAGATTTTTTTAGTGTATAATACATTTTTTTATAAACAGCAACTGAAATGTACAGTATTATAATTATTTAGTTAAATTCTCGATTACTTTATTTGATGAATTGACTTCCAAGATAAAAAATTAATTGCTGTTTAGATAAGTATTGGTAAAAAAATTGCAGTGAGTAATTATGCATATAAACACACGAAAGGTAACGATTATATATTGAGCAAAGCAGATATTTTTCAGTATAAGCAGAGTAAAGTTGAAATGGCTGAAGGAAATAATTAATAATATATAGCACACTAGAGACTGGTTTTTGGTTTAATGATGTATATTACATGTCAAAAATATTTGCTGATTATATCATTCTCAACATATTGTATCATTATATGCTATTAGATGTCTGAATAATTAGTAGTGTTTTAAAGCCAGTTGTAATTGATGATGCTTTATGTTATGCTAACTCAAGTCTATTGTAATACAGTTCCAATTCATAAAAAAATATTTGCTGATTTTCTTTACATATTTTATCACTACAGGCTATTAGAATGTCTGGGGAATTAGGAGTGTTTTAAAGCCAGTTGTAATTGATGATGCTTTATGCTATTGTCAAGCGTAAAACAGCTCCAACTCATGACATTAAGCATCAGTTTACGGTTAGGTTAGTTCTGGGTTGAATTCGAGAGCATTCAACAGTCAACCTTGCTCTACTTAGGCCTCCCAGATTTCCGCGAATCGTTCGAGCTGTATTCGTCAGAGTTAAAACGCAGCAGACTCAACGCACCGGAAAAATTGGCAGCTGTGCAAATGGCCAGCTCTGTTTGCGGCAATTTCTCTGATCATTTCTATTTTCAATAGCCAAGTCACGGTTTCATAATGTGCGTGTGTTGAAATTACTTTAGATCTTTAGACAGTCGATCTATTGATCCGAGATGTGTACGTGCAATGCGTTAAACTCTTTAACTGACTGAGGATGGTGTGAATGCGATTGTGAGTAGTGAGATATGTCTGCCAGGTGTTGGGAACTTAATTTGGAATAACTTGTTGATGATGTTTCTAAAGACTTTCATTCTAGCCACGTTGAGGAAAATATATTCTGTTCATGTAAATTTATACAGTATTTGTTATTGTAAATTTATGACGATGTATCCATCTATCCATCATGTATCTATTAAATAATATTTATTTTTGATTCAATAGTCGATTATACAATGAATTATTAAAATTGTATTTTTAATATCATATGGAAGAATAATACTTTTACCAAGAATGATAATATTAAAACTTTAAATACTACTGTAATATGATTATAATAAAGCATTTTGAAAAATATTTTATTTTTGGTTAACATTACAATGACTCAGTGTTCAATATTGGAGGAAGTCTTTTAATGTTTAATATTTTATAGTATCAGAAGCTTTCAATATATATCAAATAAGGTATGTGCTTTTTAATAAACTATAACGTAGATTTCTAATTTATACGATTCGTATATATTTGTTTTGATGTCTTGTATTTCAAGGCCCTGGATGGTAACCGAGGTTTGACTTTCGGTTTATTTTGGTGGATTCGCACATTTTTTAGGTCTAATGAGGGAGATCGTTGAGTTGGGTCAGTTTGTTTATATTGCCGGCCTCTGTTTACGTCGAGGATTTATTACGGTTTTTTAGACTATTTTTACCGGGAAAGGCGGAAATGAAAATCTGTGTTTTTACATGGAGGAATGCTATGGTCGTGTCGGATTTCAACAACACGCCGTCCATTTGTTGTGTGGTCTAAATGCCGAGCACTTGCAGCTTACCGGAGAATATAAATCTCATACGATGTTGGCTAGAACAGATTTACTGTTGGGTGATAAAAATAGTTATTTGAGGATTTATTACCCTGTAACTTCAAAATAGTAAAAACAAACAAAGAAACAAGCCGTGAACTTAATTGTTAAACTGTGACCGAGATTATGAACTCAGCTACTTTGTTATTATGATTTTTGAGTATCACGGCCGAATAATTCTTGGAGCAGATCTTGAAGTCTGAGAGTGATTATTAGTAAACAGTGAATGATTTGATATTGCAGTATTCAAAACTGTTGTATCAAATCGGGCGTACGTCAATCTATAATAATAATATCCATTGTGTGTGCATGTTTAATTTTTTGGTTCTCTACAGAATATCTGATTTTTTGCACGTAAGTTCAGTAAATTTTTCCGCAGTTATGTGCCGAATTTCAAGACGATAGGATAATATTTTCATTCATAAACTAATTGAATAAAACTATAAAACATGCTTTATGTACGAATTATATGATTCTGTTGTTCACAGCGAGAATTTCAAATTTAGAACTTTTACAAAAAAAACAAATTTTGATGCTTCTTAGAAATTTCCAGTTTATGTCAGTTTGACATAAGTACCATCTTTATTTTTTTTTATCGAAATTGCGTTAGAAATTATTAATCACATCATTAACAACTCAAAATGCCTCCTAAAAAAATAACACCGTCTACGCACAGCAAACGTAATTCAAAAAGAGTTGCACTATTGAACGTGATAAAGACTGCATTACATTTGTTTTGGAAGGAAAACGTGAGCAGTGTCTTCTTAAAATTCGAGTACCCAGATATTCGAGTATTCAGCCAAACATATGTTCAAACACTACTGCTTCGTTCATCGAATTCGTCATTCTATGACGGGCTACATTTCTAGTATATTTATATTGATGAAACGATGTTATAATTTTTTATGTTTTGGAAACGTATTTCGTTTTCATTATGCCTGAACCAGCAGAGGATCAATGACGCGCAGTCGAAATCGAATAATTAAATTCCCATTCGGGTGCATCTCCATTCACGGGCCGGTCCTTTATCGAGCAGCGCGGACGGAGCGCCATCATCCAGCAGTGGATGCGAGCCGGCCGGCGTCCGACAATCGAGCATTGTATTTCGGGCACAATGCTCCAGCCCTATAATTACGCCGGGGCACCGAACCCTGGCTCTTGCGCAAGGCGCCGCTGCAGCTGGACTGTCCAGTGCGAGTGCACCAGCGGCTCCCAATTGCAACTGCTCGTGCGGCTTCACCAGGCTTGATCCAACTACTAGTTCTTTGTATTTTAAAAATACTATTTGAAAATCGCACCTGGACATCATACGGGCTTTACCAAACCAGCTGTGTTTCTTCCGTCATATTGACCAGATAAATCCCTACGAAAATATAAATGGTCGTTATTTTGATCTTTACTCGAACCCATTCAAGATGATGACATGCTTTTGTAGGAATAATATTGAAGAAAATTTAAAAAAAAAATATATATATTTTTATGTTTTCTGTGTCAAACTGGTCATGCTGATTTTGGAACATTTAGTGTCTACACCAACATGTTCAGCTCGTCACATATATATTTTAAACGGATACTAGAAAAAACAAAAATCAATTCACCTCTTCAAAAGAGGTTGGTGACCATTTCATTGATCACATCCCTATTCTGGAGCAGTTTTACCAGCCACGTAAACATCCTCCTTTTTCCTTCGATTATTCTTTGGACAATCAGCTGTACGACGCTATATTTACAGTTACGAAATTCCTTCCGCTTCTTTACCAACATCAGGAATTCTCTTTCTTTACGCATTCTGTGCAAGACTCATTTGTGACGCGGTCAACCCACGGTGTTTTAGGGATTCTCCAATATAGCCACATTCAAATCAATTTACTACTGAGCTAATAGTCAAGTCGATATTGTTGCATTTGTTGGTTGTTTTCGAGGAAACGTGAGTATGGAACCGCTAGAACATATCAGATGTATTCCAGTCCGGGCGGGAGCGGTTCCGGATGAAAGATGTCAGTACGTCATGGAATGCAACAGCCGCTCCGCGGTCTGGTTGTGACTTTAACCACTTCACGATATTTTGGTTTATTATTTTCGTTCCCAAGACAATGTGATAGTATGTCGTGTTAGAAGCTATCACAGCCACTTATGCGCTATTAGAAACGCGCACTGTATTTATACAAAAACAGCATATATATATATATATATATATATATATATTTTTTTTTTACAGTAATATACTATTACAACGTTCAGAAAATGTATAAGTATAGGTGTCTCAAAATTTATAAGTATATGATCAATGTTTTCTATTGATATATAAACGACGGTAAGAGCTTTAAACGCAGTGTATTTATCATGTCTCATGGTTTCAGAATTACTGTTAATTCATTTACTCATAAGAAGCTAGATTACCTGTTACATCGAATCAATATACCTGCACATTTAACAATTTGAATCGCTAATATGATGTTATTTTAAACACTTTTGTAATATTACTTATAAATAACTTTATCTTAGGTATATTTCTGTAGTTCTTTGTTAAACATTAAGTGATATGATTTATATTTATTTTATTGTGAAATATAATAATATTACAGCCTTATATTCGATAAAACCGGGGCGTGAAAATTCAGTCTGAATATTTATTTGTACAGTGGTTTTCTAAAATGGTTTATTTATTGTGTATTGTCCCATTTAAATGTCAGAAGTTATGAGGTACAAACAATGCTGTCTGGAAAGTTTTTAGTTGTGAGTTCTCAGCGCAGTGTTTTATGGAGGAAGTAAAAAAAATGTCGGAAAAACTTTGTCGTTCTTTCAGAGCCGATGGAGAAACATGCTGGGATATGTACCGAGCATGAGTACCAACTGTACTTGAAGTGTTTTTCTGCGGAGACAGCAAGTGCACTTCCACACTTGAGCGCCACATGGCGTCCAAGTGTCCATTTGACAAATACCAATCGCTTTATAAGTACAATACAAATACAACCTTTATCTTCAAAACAAAATTTTTACAGAGAGATTTTTCTCAATGTCACGTCCGGTGAATCCATGTTGTGGGTTTTGAGAGTTATCGACTGAAATAAGACGTAATAAATTGTCACGCACGGTCCCAGTTCCCAAAATGAACGACATGATTCATATATTGAATTTGAGGTTCATTTTGTGAGTGATACGTTTAAACAAAGACATATTCAATAATTAAACAACAACAAAAAAAAACACAGTTTATCCCCGACAGGTAGGTTTAACTTCAATATTTATTATATTATCACTAGTTACATAAAATTTATAGAAACTGAATAACGAGTCCATGCCATGCAATTGTATGTGTACATTAGGGTGTCCCTTAAATTTCAAGTTCGATATTTTTTTACGCATACCTTCTTAAAAGTTTAGTAATAACCCTATATTGTCTAGAAAAAAAATATTAGTTCGATTTATAAACGATAACCCGTGCCGACTTGCGATTTTAACTTGTCCATACAAGTTGCGTAAGTACTGCGCTGTGACTTTTACAAATAAAACATGTAGTTACCTACATGTTTTATTTGTCATTTCATATGTGATTTTTGAGATTAGTAGTGCTTCATTGTTTAGTGCGTTGACATATCGGTGGAATTACGGAGTGATAAACAAAATAATTTCTTTATCGGTTTGCCTAGATATCAAATAAATGGTGCAAAATTACCATCTAATCGACAATTTCTCTCGGTCCTATTTTACAATATTCTTGAGGTTAAACTGACTGTTAGTGAAAATGCAAATCTTGTGATTAGGGAGTGCATCATATATTGGGAAAAAGCAAGAATTCCAACAGGGGCATTTCCTAACTGCGTGAAGAAAATTGTTGATTTATATCATGTTTGGAGAGAGTTGCAAAAAAATTGTAAGAAAACTCAGGTTACGTTCAAGAGCCGTGAGAACAATTTCAAAATTGATCTTGATAATTTGTTTGATATTGCACATGCTGATGCTTTTGTGAGAATGAAAATAGAGGAAGATAAATTATTTTTAATGAAACAGAGAGAGCCAGGTCGACCGGGATGCTTGGGTGGTGTTGATAAAAAATTGGCGGAAAAAGAAGATAGATCTAAACAACGACGAATGGAAGAAGAGGAAAGGGTTGTAAGACAAAGAGAATCACTAGCTGCTGAAACTAGAAAATCAAGGGCAGAAGCATTAAAATCTGACTTCCAAAACAATGTACCCGACGTAGTCACAGTCCATTGGGATGGAAAACTATTACCCAGATTGGATGTACGAAGTTCTAAAGAAGAACGCTTGCCAGTTATTGCTTCGTTTGACGATAAGGAACAGCTTGTTGCAGTGCCGAAACTAGAACATTCTTCTGGAAAACATCAAGGTAAGGCTGTCTCAACAGCTCTTTTTGACTGGAGCCTTCACGATAAAGTACAAATAATGTGCTGCGACACAACAGCTTCCAATACTGGCCATTTTAATGGAGCTTGTGCTATTTTGGAGCAAACTTTAGGAAGAGAATTTCTGCTTTTCACCTGTCGTCATCATGTTTATGAATTGGTCCTAAAAGCTGTCTTTGAAACCAAAATTAAGCAAATTACTAGTAGCCCAGATATTTCAATGCTTAAAAAATTCAGAGAAAATTGGAAAAACATCGACGCTAGTATCATTGAATCATCTCTTCATTTCGTAAAACAACGTGTTGCCGAGACAGACATTCAAGCTTTGTTAATATTTTATAAGGCAGAATTAGACAAAGATTATGTAAGAGATGACTACGTAATAATTTTACGTAGAGTGCGTAATAATTTTGGGAGGAGACACAGAGTAAAAATTAAAACTAAGCCCCCCCGGAGCCATGCATCAGGCACGCTGGATGGCGAGAACGATCTATTCTTTAAAACAATTTGTTTACTTTAGTCACAATGCAGAATAACTGCGAAGGACAAAAAGGCTCTACAAGATGTTTGCTTATTTGTCGTGATGTTGAATGTTAAACCTTGGCTCGAATGTACAGTGGCGATCAAAGCACCTAACCAAGATTTGCGCTTCTTGAAGATGTTAAAAGAGTACGAAAAAGTTGACGCAACAATTTCTAATGCTTCTATAAGCAAGTTCAGCCATCACTTGTGGTATTTATGTGAAGAGACAGTTATTCTATCTCTGTTTGATGATGAAGTTGATAACCAAACTAAGAAGAAAATGATTGCCAACTTCAACCGGGACAAAACCTCAGATTTTAGCAAACGCGATGACCCGTCAAAGGAAGAACTTCCTCAAAGGTTGTTTGGTAAGTTAAATTGACTTTTTGTGATATATTTAAATTGTTGTAGATTTTTTTTGTTATTTGTCTTATTTTCCTTTTTTTCCAGACGAAACACTGCATGATTTCGTATCGGAAAAGAGCAAACAATTTTTATCACGACTGCAGACCGACGACAGTTTTCTAAAGGAAGATGTATCTTCTTGGAATAATAATGCTGCTTTTCTGGAAGCTAAATGAAAAATTAATTATTTAAGAGTTGTGAATGATACTGCTGAAAGGGCTGTTAAAATGATGCAAGATTTTAACGGACTTATCACGGCTGAAGAAGAACAAAAACAGTTCTTGCTGCGCTGTGTCCAGGAACATAGAAAATTGTATCCAGACTGTAAAAAAACAACTCTAAAAAAAAGTTACCCTGACTGATTGTTATTACTTTATGTTTTTGATTAAAAATTAATGTTCATCTAATTGAATTTTTACTTTTATTCACTTAATTTATTGCATTTATAATGATTTTATACCAGACCGAAATATCAAGACAAAACACGTTTTTTACTAAACTTTGAAGCTCGGTCGGCACTAGTTGCAATTATGCTAGAAAGATGAAATTTTATATTTAAGTATCTTATAGCATTAGTAAAAAAAGTAGAGGGTATGCATTTCGAAATTTGAAAAAAAATTTTTTTTGGTCATATAAGGGACACCCTAGTGTACATACATGGCGACAAATATAAGCAGAATTGATTAAAATCTTTGTATATCATAATAATAATATTTTTTTAAAAGTACTAATACAACAAGAATAAGCTTTGGATATTTTTAAAATGTGTGTCATGATAACATTGCGGTTCATTGAACGGTTTTATGACCCGTGAAATACGGGTGAAGTTCCCAGTTCAGGTTTAAGGGGTTCGAGTTTCGCATTTAGGATCAAACCACGGTTCAAAAGAGTTCTGGTTTCATACCTGTTCTGTAATATAAACAAAGTAATCTTTTGCTATTATTTTTTTATTACGTAAATAATGAACCGATACAAAGGATTTCTCAATTATAAATCTGAATTTCAATAAAAATAAAGGATGCTTCAAACCTCATGTAATAATTTTAAATTGTACCATAAAACCTTAATCGCTTAAGATTTAATTCCGTACGGTTCTGATAATCGATAAAGGTAGCGAATCCAATTTTAGAGTTTATATTAAATATACAACCGAAAATAGGTTAAGAGAAAATCAATATCTATTAAAACCAATGCAAAGTGTTTATTTAAAGCATACGGTTTAAATTTTCATTAAAAATTATTGTCTCTCAATGCGAAGTAAATGTCTCTCAGTAAATAGAGTCGATTTAAAATCACGTACCTTTTTTGAAGAAGTAACATGAAACCAAATTTCTTACTTTTTGTTTATTTTTATGATGGTAAAGCTTTATTAAATTAGGTTATATAACTCAGCCTTATCGCAGCGGATGTAAGTACGCAGGAAGTATTCATAAATCTAACCAAGATTTTAATGTAAAATATGCGTGTGATACCTTAAAATATTGTATGTCATATCTTAAAGCATGTAAATAATTCAACTCGTGACTGCAAGTACACAGTAATATAATGAGCTTTTTGTTTTACAAATTACTGCTTGTTAATTATAAGAGTGTTAAAGCTCTCAATAAGGTGCTGGTTAATTCAAATATGGTAAGTATTAAAGGTGAGATGCTCGGTTATTCGTTTAAAAATTTTGTACATTGATCGTAAATATATGAAAAAATACATTTTTTTAACGATGCCACATAAAAAATATGTATTTTTTACCCTGAAAATTTTAATAGTAAGACAACCCCAGAATTGAAACATCGCAGGTTCACAAACCAGATCATACTTTTGGATTGAAAATTTTGAAGATAAATCAGTGTTCTGGACCTTTAACACAGGCTAAAAATACAAAATGTCTCTTTATTTTAGATTGAATTTTCTATTATTAGAGAGAATGCAAATAAAATAAATTTGAGAGAGTTTTTTACTAATGTATGTTCGACCATAGTGTATTGATGATTCACTAAAAGCTCTTTAAGTAAACATTTTAACACCTGCGATAGTTCGCAAAGCTTAATTTACTTCAATCCCGAGTTAAATATTTGTATAGAGGCCATAATTATTTCCGTGTATATACAAGCATAGCTTTTCAGGGAAATGTGTGGAAAGTTTAAAATTAGCTGCAAGCTTTGATAGGAAGTTTTCCCAACTAACCAGCCGGGAGAATTTCCTGAACTGTGGAAAGAGGCAACGAACAGTCCTGGAAGAGTTTTGGAACTCCAGCGATGAAATATTATGGCTTTCAAGTGATATATCAGGCTTAGAAAGTACTGTTATGTGAGAAGAGTTTAATTAAAAATTTAATAGCCAACTCTTGCGAATATAATGATTTATACGACTTACGCCATGAATTCAGAAAATTTAAATTTTATAAGTGTAATGTTAAATCCGTGTAAAATAATTGTGAAGAGGCAAGTACTGCGTTATTGGCAGTTGATAAAATTTACTTGTCGAAGATGAATTCTGTGCTTAACCTTTGATCATAACGAAGTGAATGTTGCGTTGGTTAAATGGTTTTTCTTAATATATATAATTATGAATACGTGCCTTAGTGTTAAGTTTTCAAAGTAAATGCTTGGTCATGGAAAGGGAAGTTTGCAAAAAAAACCTACATTAGATCAATGATCTAATATTGTTTAATAGACCATTGACGCAATATGTCAGCGAGTACTGACAAATTAAATGCAAATGTCATTATTAATTATTTTAATTAAAAATGAAAACATAGTGTAAAACTTAAAAATATTTCTTCAATTAAAAATATTATAATTTCAGCCAGTATTTTCTCTCAAAAAATTTGATTATTTTCATTAATTGTGAGTGTATAAAATAAATATAAATCTAATTTAGTACTTGAATTATTACTCTTTCGCCTAATAAACAAGCTCTTACTTACTGTGTTGATATTCTAAGTATCTAAAATGTGATTTATTTTGTTTACATATTTTTTTTGTGAAAGTAAAAACAAAGTGTATAAAATTAATTTTATAGAATATTTTTTTTAACCGGTGTTATTATCAGTTATTTGAAAGATGCGTTGATAGTTTGATTAAGTTTTTATTATCGTGTCACTACCAATAGCGTATCTAATCTAATATGAATATTGACCGGATATATCAATTGTCGTTAAATTTGTGTGTGCAGGCTGCTCCCATGGCGCAGTACAAACATCGTAAAATACGCCGAGCTTTACGAATGTTTCCCGCTGTCTAATGTGCCGGCCCGTCAGATAAAAACGCTATTTTATGTCGGTACAGGGAAAATTAATAAATAACTTCGCAAATCCAATCGAACCGAGCAGCTGCTCTTCATAATGATATTTTATGGACCCTTATTAACAGGCGCATGAAAAAAGTTTGCCGGATGTTAAATAGATCGCGCGTGCCGTCAGGATTAACAGATTATCTGGAAAACGGCAAAACTGTATTTTAAAAGTTTTGAATGCTTGGTATTAAATGGGTTATTGATTGTTGAGGAAAAAAAGATTTGTTGGTTTTGGACGGTGAAGCCGGAACGAATTGTATTTTTGCCAAATAATTGAGAAATGCGAATGATGTTTCATCGTTTCTGTAACTTTTGTGTATTGGCTGAACCTGCAAAATAAATAGTTGTTTTAACGGTATCATTAATTGCAGGTGGCACAAAGCAAACGTTAAGCGTTAAAACCATGACGCAAATGACCTTCTAAGAATTTTATATATAAATAAACTGCTTACTCATTTATACCATCATGTATAATTTAGTAACTAATTTATGTCGAACAAATAAATAGCAATCGATTCAATACGGCGTTTGCTAGTGAATTTGTGTTAGTTTTTAGAAAATCGTTTAAAGGTCCAAAATATTATTATTACTGATGAATCCGAAAAATGAAATTGTTCACGTGTAACTTAAAATTATTTTCGAATCAATCGATTATGATTTCGTCATCCTTAGCGTAATTAACACAGAAACTGGGTTGTTATGCAATTCGCAACACACCTGAACAATACGTGTTGCTGGGCAACACCACCTGACCGAAGTGCAGGAGTTGGATCCGCAACTGCATTCAGCTGCAGGGCATGCACGAGCACCATTACCAGTTGTTTACCAGGACAATGAAGGCCGACTCAAGTAGCTGGATTTCAAAGCTAACAAGACTCAAACAAAACTTCAAACAACACTCCAAACGCTTGTAATAAGGCCAGAACATATAACCGAGGCGTCATGAGATTTGTCCTCCTTTACATGTGATGGCAGAAAATAAAAACTATAACGGTAGCATCAGGCACACGAGAAGATTTTTTATACAAAATCAGAAGTAGTTATTAAATTTTTGTTGTTTAGAATTCACAAGTTACAGGGGTACGTTTTAAGAATTAAGGTATCAGCGACATGGGAACTTTTTATGTTTAAAGTATTTATTACTAATTCACGTTGACTCGTTACTAGTAATATGTAAATAATGATATGGTATAAATAACAAGCGGCTAAAGTATAGGTATTGTAAGAGAACACAGAGAAAACGGACAGGTCACTTTGATCAAATGCTTGGTTATCATAAACCTTGACTGAATCCCTAAAGAAAGTCTTATTAATATATATATATTTATATATATGTATTATTTATTATATCGTTATTAATATTGGTCTAAGGTAGGCATCACATTTTGTAATACACGATCCATTTTTTTCAACGTCTTCAAGCAAAGTTGTCTTGAAAATCAAATACCACTTGACTGAGAAACATCTGGGATAGATCGGAATACGTTTTAAATTAAATTGATCATTTGAAACTTTGAGTGTTTATATTGTATTAAAATACACGCAATTGATGTAAGTATGTCGTAAGTATTATATAAAGAAGACAATTAAATAGATTAATATCTGCAGTCCTTGAGTTATGTTTTCGGTGGTTTAGTAATTCCACTAAAAATGGCTGCCGCCCTGCATCACAGCTTTAAAGATAATATGCGAACATCACGAGTGGATTTAGAAGCACAGTAATCTAATTCACGTTTCCCCACTAATTGTGTCGCCGGCACTGGCAGCTCTCCAACAGTGGCGGCGCGGGGAGCGGGAGCTTCACACTAAATTATCTTATATTATGCTCAGTGGAGCAGGGTGGAGGGAGGTTATTGTGATTATGAAAAAGGTGGAAATAAAAAGCAGGGGAGGCAAACGGAATGTGATTACTGAGAAAAGATTCACGAATAAGAAATGTTCGACAAAATTAACTTTGAAGTTCGCACACAACTTTTGAACAGTTACCTGAAATTTAGACAAACATTATAAATACCGGCTTTAACTTGTTAAATATTTTAAAGTTTCTCTCTCTCTGTAGAATTAGATACATAAGAAATGTGTATAAAACATCTTTCGATTGGGGTGTTGGTAAAACGATTGAGCCAAATAGCATTCATACATTTTTATGATTGTGCACATATATTTTTAAATTGAATAGATAAATCTTATTGTAATCGCCTTGGCAATCAAAGAATTTTTATCAATAAATTAAAAAAGTTATGAATAAAAATGACAGTTTAATTTTATGCGAGTATACGAAAGTAAATTCTTTATCCATATATTTTTGTGTGTGGTATAATAAATGTAAGAAATATGAATACATTAAATTTACTAATTCTCATTCAAATGAGTATTTGAAACACACCGCTTTTTTAGTGACAAAAATGTCAAATATTTTCTCAAAAATATGCTTCGTTCTTATCCACCCTTGTGATAATAAATAGCTGATAATCAACATATTTAGTATATACATGATAAACAGCCTTCATTTTAAAAAACTCTTATTTAATTTTCTATGCAGTTGGCCTAAAAATATTATGTATTTCAATAAAGTATTCTTATTCCTGAGAGGGGACAGGAGTACAATACATTTATCCCAATTCGCAGTTTATGTTAGGTGAATGAATACAAAATGTGAGAGATCAATTTTTTTGTTTTGGGATACTTGGCTGAAGTTTGTTTACCCCTCCCATAAAAAAAAAGCCTTCCGTGGATATTTGCATTCCGTCCCGCGCCGCTGAATACAAAACAAAAGAATCCCCGGAGCGCACAAGCACAAAAAGGAGACCAAGTATTACCAGAATTATACAATACACAAGCCACGTAATATATTATACCATAAGCTCTGCAAATTATGTCGATGACACGTTATTAAACGATTCTACTTCTCGCTCAGTAACAGTGGCACTGTAGCTCAATTGGCAAGAGCGCAGGCAGCCGTAGAGGAGTGAGTTCAATAAATAATTTTCATGTCATTCAAGTTCATCGCTAAGTCATTACAAGTCGACAAAAATAGCCTACGTACTGAGCTATTGAAGATCGATCAATATTTAATATATGTATTATAATTCAAGATGGTTTAATTGTTTTACAGAATATTTAAAGAGGCAAGTCTCGAGGTATAAGTCCGTTGACATTAAAGTCTAGGAGATGTTGCAAAACAGATGAAAAAAAAAATACCGACGTTCAATTTTGGCATATCCATTAATATTCTATACATAATATTAAAAAAAATATGTAAAAATAACTATAAGCACTGTACTATTGAACTGTATACAAATAAAAAAATAGTTCATTAATGAACGCCTGGCCCAAACCTTACCTGTCAAAATAGATTATATAAGATAATTTTATTTTAAGATTAGTACTCTTAAGACTATGTTGAAATATTAATTAGTAAATTTAATAATCAATTAACTCCCAGGTGTGTGTTTTATATTTAAGTGCCTTTTACTATATAAGGATACAATATTATTCTATCTCAACATGTGATTACTCTATGTAGATAGTACTGAGTACTTTGATAATGAGTGCTGGTCTTTTTGGCAATTTTCGCATACTTCGGAGAAGTTTAGTTTCTTCGCATTTGCACTTCACTGTTATTAATCTAAAAAAAACCATCGCCACCTCTTTCACGCAATAATAAAATAAATCGAGACCAGCGGTAGTGGCATTTACAGTTTGCTGTTATTCGAGCTTGTAAAAAAATATATTATTTGTATCGAGTCTTTATTGTTTTTTTTTTGTACATCAATTAAATGCTATCCATTAATTTCACTTTAATTCGAATTGACCCTAAAATAGAATTGATACAGGCATACGTCATTAGCAAATATAGGTGCAGTTGAAAAAAACGAATTGGTCGGAACATGTTTGTTGTTTAATCATTTACTTGTTAGAGGAAGCATCCCACGTTGTAGTCAGTATTTGAAATTAAATATTTGAATGGGTGGACAAAGTTTTTTTTTAAATTTAATGTAAATTTCATATTTAAATATAGTTTTGAGAACATATAATGTGCACAGAAATCCCTGATTTATAATATTCATTTCAATATTTCTAAGCCAGTCCACTCTTTGGACTGTTCTTCAGAGCTCAAAGTCAATGTGAGATTTTCGTGAATACAAAAAATGTCGAGTGCGGACTGCTAACGGCTATTTTAATAGTTAATAGACGAATCAACAAAACCGTTAACAGAATATCATTAAATCAATATGATTTTGTCGATTTATTTAACGATATAAATGAAGCTTAAAGATACAGCCATCATCATATTCATTTACCATTATCGTCTTAATGTTTTATACATTCCTCAGTATTTTTTTTCAAAGGTTAATTTGAGTTTAAAAAGCATCATTGAATAAGGTTTATAACAAATATAGGGTTTTACTTGATAGTATTTTAATTAATAAGACAGACCGTTAATCGTTTGCACGCTTGTAATATCATTTAATGAGCATCCTACTCGCATTGAAATGCAAATGCCTCATTATAAAATCAAGACTTCTTTCATTACATCGCATTGACGCGCGGAGACCGCCGAAAAGTTCATCGTCGCCATTTCGTTTTTTTTTCCTTCCAAATCCGTGTGGGAAGTGTCTCCGCCGGAAATGCAATCCCCACTTGATCGAATACAGCGCCGGCAAAACCGGAAATTGCTAATACATTAGTGAACATGAATTCCGATATGCTTCCGAAATTCGAGGATTTGATTTCTACACGGGAGTGCTTGACTTCACGCGATTGAAAATCAATCAAGTTAAACGAAAATTTAATTTTTAAGGGTGACTGCTTCCACCGATGTTTTGTACAAAAAAGCTGATAAGCTTTGGAATCATTCGTAGACTTACGTAAAATCATATTTATTTTTGAAATATTGCAATCTACAGACATTGGATCGACACTCTCAAAAACAATGATTTATTACTAAAAATGAAATTTTAAATAAATGTTCACGTGTCCAGTGAGATTAATAAATTATGTAAAAATGCAGAATACACATTATGTTTATACGAATTTGGATTTTTCATGATAATAACATTATTTCTGGAAAACTTGTTTCCAACGACACATTACGTTATCAGACATATTTTCCCTATAAGCTCAGTTACAACTATGCCACTATAAACAATTTTGCTAAAACTATATGTAGAATTGCCTTGAACCGTAAATCTCAAGTAAATATTAAACCCATGTCTCAATAAAAAAATTACAATAAATTTTACGCTGTACGAAATATATGTACATACTTCTCAATAAGTCAAGTGGCGAAAATATTTGAATTGTCATATAATTTGCTAAGTGTAAGTGCGTAAAACTATATATAAAATTTCTTCGAACAAGTAAATGTCGTATCATGATGTTTTCTCAATGAAACAGGAAATAAAAAAATTACAATAAATTTTACGCTATCTGAAATATATGTGCATACTTCCTTGTAAGTTTAGCGGCGAGATGATTTAATTAGCCAATTAACTTGCTAAGTGTAAGTGCGTGGCTTTTTTGGAACCGATCCGGGCGTTGTTCGTTCCGTTGACGAGACTCCGAATTGAAATTCAGACGAGGAAACAAAGCTCGACTGTTTACTGTCCGGATGTTGCCATGTGATACGCCAGCAACGCCAAAACAGGCGCATGCGATTGTATATTGGGAATAACAAACGGGTGCTTGAGCGACTCCGGTAGTCTCTGATAAAGAGACGATAAAACCCAATCGAGCTTAGAGGCTGCGTACATTCATTTAAAGCTGCTTAATTAAAATATGCAATGTTCTCTTGTACATTCAGAATTTGATATTTTGGCATGTACAAAGTCAACAATAATATATTATCAATTTATACAGCTCTCAGCTAGTTCACCTTTTCGATGATAAATTGCTGTTTAAGTCAAAATTATACTATTACTAATATGATTAGGCACATTAGGTCATACATAGAAGATGATTTAATAAAGATGATAATATAATAAACCCGTAATGGGTAATAAATACGCATCTGATTGACGTTTAATCAAAAAATCGACATGTGTACCAAAATTATATACTTTATTAAAACTATGTTAAAACCTAACCTAACCTAACCCAATTGAGCTTAGAGGCTGCGTACATTCATATAAAGCTGCTTGATTAAAATATTTATTAATTAAATTATTTTAATATTCAATGTTCTCTTGTACATTCAGAATTCGATATTTTTGCATGTATAAAGTCAACAATAATATATTATCAATTTATACAGCTCTCAGCTAGTTCACCTTTTCGATGATACATTGCTGTTTAAGCCAAAATTATGTACATTATAAAAAAATATGTTAAAACCTAACGTAACCTAACCCAATTGAGCTTAGAGACTGCGTTCATTCATTTAAAGGTTGTTTTAAATATTTATTAATTAAAATTATTTTAATATTCAATGTTCTTGGCAAGTACAAAGTCAATAATAATAAATTATCAATTTATACTGCTCTCAGCTAGTTCACCTTTTCGATGATCAATTGCTGCATAAGCCAAAATTATATACTTTATTGAAAATATGTTAAAACCAGAAATAATTTTCGATTTAACCAATTTTATAACTCGTTTTTGAAACATGACATTTTGTAAATTAAAAAAAATATTACGTTAACAGAATTTAATAATCGTTTATTAGATTTAGTAAAATATTCAAGGCAATTATGCATAATTCAATATTTACAAGTATGTGATTTAAACAGGTAGATTAATTGAGTAATTAATGTATTAAATATTAATCAAAATGATTAAGTAACTTAGGCCTGCGAAGACGATCAAAGTTAGGTAAGTTATTAATCTGAAAACATTTTGCAAAACAAGTTATGATTAACAAATGGTGTCTGAGAAGAGATTAAGCTACTATTTAAATTGAAAACGCGACTTTAATACAATAAGGAAATGAAGATTTTAGAACTAATTTATTTACTTAACTTTACAGAATTGATAACATTTTATATTGATTGCTGTCACCTGGTTAAAACGGACCGTTAAATACCGTGTTTTACTTTGCATTAATTAAAAAACATTCGGTTTCAAGATAAGTATGCTAAAACACGGTTAATTATTCGCCGTTAAAAAATATCAATATTTTGTATAAATATTTAATCTGAGATTGCGTGTTAGTAAATCAAGATATGCAATTATATTGAAATATATTTTTCAACATTGAATTGACTTTGACAAAAACGCGACTTCGAACTCAGGCGTTTCAACCGGTTATTAGTTAATTAATCATTGAACATCTATTATTGAAAAAAAATTAATAATATGTTTTTTTTTGTTAGAGAATAACAGCTATTAGAAATATGACCGGAAATTACGACATGATAAAGTGCGTATTAGAGTGGACAAGTTTTTTTTACTGGGGGCTCTTGTGGTCTACTAAAAAAGAGGGTTTGCAATTTATTGGATGATTAGTCCAAGCGAAGGCTGCGATGGGTACACGTTTTTCGTACTCACCTGCTTTTTAATGGACGTTTAGCTAAATAACTGGAATATAAAGTTGCTAATTCCTATTATAATGGGGTCAGTCGTGCATAAGAAATAACAATCTAACACTTTCTTGGAGCTGCTTGACGCAACAGTATCCAATTTAAAAAAAAATATTTGATACAAGTATTAAAAAAAATGTCGGCATATTTAATAAACTAACGAGGTACTTGACTTACATGACGTTATAAAATAAGTTGGAAAAAAATATTATGATCTCGTAGCTATTTATTTTTTTAGTTGTTTTGTTTAAATATTGAGTATTACAAATTAACACAGTATGCTGTGAGTATCTTAATAGAAGCTTGAATATCATTACTTTAGTATTAGTGGTCGGTTTGTAATACGCTATTTTTTAAAGTTTTGGTAGAAAAATAAACATAAGTAACAAACAATTTTTTTTAAAAAACACTCAACACATGAACTTCATCACTTGCCTTGCCATTTTGATCTCATACCAGTTCTGTCGCTTCCAGAAGCTTCATGAGTGAAAGGTCTAATTATTAGTGAATCCTAATTGAATCACCAAGATACTTAATATAATATTATTAAATTGATTTCGAATCAGGTCCGAGGCGAGTGTGGGTCTTTAGACGATCTCGACTACCGACTCGGCAGGTAATTAGAGACTCGGGCCGGCGCACAATATCTCCGTGCTAACACGTGCAATTTGCATGTAAAACTCGTTTTTCAAAGTGCCGCCATTTGCAATGACGGTTCGAGTCTATTTGCAATATCGAGGACGCGACACCATTGCTCTTTGTCCCGTCGGAGATGCTCCTTTATGCCTGGAACTGAAGAGATGCTCTTCATAGACAGTGGACACGTCATTAACATAAAAATGGTATTAAGTCAGTATAATATGCCTGTTTTGTACTGGAAGCGGACTGATGTTTATATTATGCTTATTGTATTACGTTTTTTTTAATAAAGCATTATATATTTGTGAACGTCTGCTGTGTATTTTATAATAAAATTCTTTACTCGGCATGTTATCTGTGTACATTTTTGGAGACCTTGGATTATAAGAGACTGGTGACTTCATTTCTTGGGTGAGTATCAAGGCTCCTACTAGATCTGGATACGATGACCAGTCGGAATATATATATAAATATATAGTATAGAAATCAAGGATTGATTGAATCAAACCTAGCATTGATAGAGACTTTATTGAAACATATCAATCTTCCCACATACAGTTGTCCCACGCGACTACCAAAGCAATGGACCGACCTAAGGAGGCCCCCGGCTTCATTCATTAAAAAAATTTAACCACCATTGGTATTATTCCATTTCACATGGCAGCATGGTAAATGGAGACTAGAAGCCTGCATTTAATTTGACAGTGAGACGCCATTGTTTTTTTTTCAAGCGGGGTCTTAAATATAGCGTATCTCCCAAGTCTGTAATCCCGGCAATTAATGCTAGAAATTTTTTTTTGTTAAAACATAAAATACGAAATTAGCTATCATTGAAAATGTGTCGGTAATATAATTTAAAAAAATATGTATTTATAAGTTATTTAATAAAATTTTGTCGTGTCATCTAAAAAATGAATAATTAGTTGTACTATCTTTCAATTTTGTGCGGTTAAGGTCCTTGAATTCAACGGATTTAATTATTTAAAAATATTGGCGAGTGGTGGACTCACAAGTCACAGAATGCATTTAAAGGTGATATATAATGATCAATTCGTGCAAATCACGTAGTTTTTGGTTTAAATTTTGTTTTTAACGAAAATATTGTGTTTATAAGAGGTCGGATGGCATTTAGTGATTTACTGCTTGTATACAATGAGTCTAGCACAATTATATTTCTCACGGTATATAAAAAATACGTTTTGCTTATTACTAGCAGAAGAATATTACTCATAACTACTACATACTCGCCTAAGTAGTTATGAAGGTATAATTGTAAAATACAGCGTAATAATATAGTTATCAAATTCATGTATATACATGAGCTTAAAACGTAGTTAAGTATTTATGAAATGTGCATATTTAACTCGAAACTGAATAACATATTTAGATTGAAAAACAAAATTAAAAATGAACATTGTTATTTACTAAATTCATGAATACTTTGCATTAAAAATACATCGCCTTTTAACAAAAATATTTTTTGAAAAAATATACCTGTCAAAAAATATATAATTAGCTTATACCACGGGCAAACTGTATTAAAATAATTAGTGCAGTAACTGTATGATTTTACGATATAGGATAAAACAAATAATTTGTATAATACCAAGATATATATATATATATATATAATTTAATATTGTGGAAAGTTATGAGTGGTTTTTTTTATATAAGCAAACTTAATATCCTAGTTTTTATAATACAGATGATATCTAAACCTGAAGTGAGTGCGTTGAGAGATCTATGAAGAAACAGGTGAGTGCTTCCTGAAAGTGCAACATGGATTTGCTTTCAGCCAAAGGTTTACGGTGCACTTTAGGGAAACACAGTGAACGAAAATAGTATTACAGCAGAGCACTTCAGGCGAAATATCAATGCATAAGTAAAATATCTTTTCATACATTTGAAAATACGTTTACTAGTGTTTTGATTGAGAGAAGCTACGAGTTTAGATTCAAAAACACATGTTAGTAATTATTTTTTTATGTTTTTGTGGTATCTTAGCTCACTTGGGTAATATAAAATAAAGCAACCCCACATATCACTCTTGTTGATGTTTTCAGTATAAGTATATAAAATTTAGTATTAATTATTTGCAAGTGGAGATTTAAAATCCACAGCCGATATAAAGTGCCTTGTATGTGTAACTACGGTGATACAAATACTTCAGGAATTAACCAACAAGTTATTTACTAGACACATGTTTGTTAGTAAATTAATTAAACCTGATCTGTGGTGACATCGTCTGAAATTGACGGTATAGATGGATGTAATCCATCTTGGAGTCCATCTTAAATTCTCAGCTGCTATTCAATGGACGCAATAGCGCTGAAGCCTCATGCCCCTGAGAATTTCATTCTTTATTTCCAGACGGCGTTATTGTTTATTGTTTAACGTCCATTATTTTTTAAAGTAATTACGACTGAGAATGCCTTTCATGGTCTGTCATTACAAGGAATAAAAGTGTTCACTTGCTAATACAACTGCCGTTTTTTATTATGCTGTTATTATATTATAAATCTCGTTGTGCTCCTTCGAAACAACGGGTTTGAGATTCAATTTTAACACTAGCAATAGTACTCAGAAATAGAAGAAAAAAATGCACCACGAATCTATTGATGATATGTTTTATGAGAATTGTGTAGATCGTATTTTGTTGTTGTAGTTGTAAATTTGTGTTTATACAGAAGCAAAGAACTGAATTGTTATTTAAGATCACTGGTAGATACTTTATTAAGAAATGAAAATTACTGAGCTGCAATTTTAATGACGAAGTACCTTTTTTAACAACGTATTTATTTGAAGAGTTTTGAATGAATAAATTAATAAATAGACCTTATTTTAAACGGTTTGTAAAATCACTTGTTGTTATTTAAAAAAAATGACGGAAGCTTGTTGAAACTTTTATCCAGCAGCAAATAAATAACGCCTGATTGTATGCCTGCTTATTCTATTTCTTGGGCTCTGAATTCCAATAACTGGGTTAGCGGGATGAGCTTGTGAATTCTATTGAAGTATATTTAAAGATCTGAATACGAGAGTATGAATAAGAATGATCGATTTTTGGTTAATACCGATTCTTTGGAGTGAATATTTCTCCAAATTAAAGTCGAATTTCAATGTAATGATTTGATTTATTATTTTCAGAGATTATTCGGTTATTTTTAAGTAGGGAACGAATACTTGGCATGAGTTAGGCGTTACTTCAACAATTGAATGTATTCTGGGCTACAAGGCATAGAACTTGAACTAACACTAGTTCAATATGTGGGCGATACAATACAAGTTTGAACACAACTACAATCCATGAGGAGCTACAAATCAAGTCTGGCCAAGACAATTATAGTGTATTACAATACATACCAGACCTAGTCCGAGATGGCTGACTATCACTTACACGGAAGAAATCGATATCCCGGGCGATTGATTGCACACTAATACAAGCAAGTAGATACAAGTAGTGCCTACAAATATCAAAACAATGAACAGTTAATCTGCCTAGAGTTTTAAGACAAACTGTGTGTAAAGGAATACCGAATTTTTAAAATTAATATTTACAAAAGTAAGACTTATAGCTTCAATTGCCAAACAACGTGCAGAAAGGAAAACCCCCCTCGGTATATTCTGCATTATACAGTGCTTGAAGTTTCAATGCGGTTTTTTATAACAAAAACGTGTTGCAATCTGAACCAAGCCTTGCAGTCACACACTCAGGAAAGCAAGCCACGTGTACGATACAATTTCATTTTCTTTTCCCCAACTCCCCCTGCTAATACTGTTACAAACGTGTGCTTTTATCTTTAACTTAAAGTACTAAGATAATATTGAGAGTTCTACTGCGTAGTGTTTTTTTTATCTTCCCATCCTTTTGATATTATTCAGAGCTTTTTAAAGTATCAGCAACTTTGCACTTTGCAACAACTGTGCACTCTTTCAGATGCATTGTGTATACATACAATTTTAAAGTAATTATAATTATATACGAAACTATCGATTTAAGGGTATATATTTTTTGTATTTGATCAAATCGTACAATGATGTGATCTGTAAATTGAAGCTCAGCAATAATCCAGGGCTACTGGAATTATAACGATACACCAGAACAGCTGTCAGTTAGGATGACTGACACACTACATTCTGAAACTCGTATTTATTTAATAGACGGACGACTTTGCAAACACAGTGTTTACTAGATTAATACACAGGTTGATTCTGTGTTACAGACATTTTAACTAGTATTTTTTATTTATATATTAAAAATAAAATAATACTTGCATCTTCCCTTGTTATAAACAAATGTGGTCATCCTAGCAAAATAAGCAAAGCGTCTTTATTAAACTATACACAAGTATCATAACTTTCGTGTGCTATGGTAACCATTTTGGGAATAGGCTGATTTTTATGATAAAATAAGCATATAGTAATAAAAATATAAGTTTAGAAGGCCTGTAAAAGCGTTTGATAATACTATGTACATTAAGGTTATACTAACGCATGAATAATAAAACAACTTTTAGATTGACAGTGACAATTGCCCAGCTACTATCATATAATTTAAAATGATTTTTTTCCAACAATATTGATTAAAAAATATGTCAAATTTAATACGTGTGTAATGTCATTACCTTGCTGACCACAAATTTTATTAATTTACATAATCTCGAGCAGGTGTCAATGCTGACGGTGTCAGATTGTGGCTGTCAGGCTCGTAAGTAAAACTGACATAGAAAGTCCGAGATTACTGACACTTCATTTCTAACAAGATGGATGCGACCTGTGACAAACATTAGTCTGGTTTGGTCGGTTGTTTTGACAGGCACGAAGCTCTATTAATGTGATAAAAATTGGTTTATTCTTGGTAACGGTTGAATGTTATGAGCTGTGAGAAACGTTGAGTGAAATCTGGTATTAAATAGACATTTTGTCTGTAAGTTGCTGTTACCTCGTTATGCGAGACAGATGGTATGTCTATCAGATTTCATGTATGACTTTACCAATTTTATTCATCTAAATAACATTTATAAAATAGACAATAATTACTATAGTATATCAGTATATTTTTTGTACAAATGCTATCTAATTTTTCAAAATACTTTTGTGAAACGACAAAATGCTCCAAAATGACGTAAGTCACATTGATAAACCATCATTGTAATGCTACGGAGAAATTTACTTGTAAGAAGCATGGAATATCAATAGGATAAATAACCACAAACAACTCACTTTCAGTTGTTACATATAGCGTTTCATTAAAAAAATATGTAAGACTGTAATGAATTTATAAGTTTATTGATCTTATTCCTTAACCGATCCCAAATAAGTTGATCGTAAGTTAAATGAGAACTACAGAGTTTGATAATTTGGATATTTTGTAAAATCAACAAATTATATATAAAACAACTAATATAACTACATCCACATTATCAAACATTATTTACTACTCATAAAGCAAATTTATTAAAAATATAAAATTAAAACATTCGCATGGTTGGATTGATTTCTTTGTTTCAAATATTGTCACAGGTGATTTAATTTACTGACCGATATTAAAATGCCAAAATTAATTTCAGTTTATAAAGCTTCTTTGAAATGTATTTGGGCTTATCGAGGAAGCATATGGCCTCATATCTTGAGAAACTATCAAAGGCTACATTGATATAAGTTGTAGCTGCATAGAGCAGACGAGTGGATGAAGAGTAAAAATTATAAAAAAATCAAGAGCACCGGTCAATAAACCTCACGACAGGTATTTGAATAACAAATTTTAACGAATGCAAATATTTCACGGCACATGTAACAATCTTAGACTAATATATTGAGAGACCACCGCCTGCAGGCTGCAAGATACAGAATGCAATGAAATGCACACTGTTAGGTCAATGACAAGATATGCGGTCAGATCAACAAGTGCACTGCTCGTAGGCGAAGACGATCGTTTGTTCAATAACAATGCAAGTGCAGTAAGTGTTATGCAGGTTGCACTAACTTTATCGTATCATGCTGTTACCTGACATTATACTCACACCTGTCAATTAAAATATGCATATAGGGGTATTATTAACCTTGTTTTACTCTGGTAGTTTGAGGGTAAAGAAGCAAGGGATTTTTTTATTACTTACATCGTATTGTCTGAGGTGAAATCTTTAAGTCTAGAAAGTGTTTGTTCTAATGTAAAGTATAGGCACGTAGCTGTATGGTCTATTCTCTGCCCAGTCAGTGGACCGTAGTAATTGACTTACAAACAATGGTTCATCCTGGAAGCAATAATCGCCCTAATGCACTCGTTTGTTGTGAGCGATTATCCTGTTAGACCAATTAGCGACGCAGGCCAAAGTATTGCTCAATCGATTGTACTGCCGCCTTAATTAACGCTCTTATAGGTACGTTTTAGTGCCTCCTCTGTGTATAATTAAAACAAACTAGATTTTATCTCTTTTACTTGTAAACACAACGATAATTGCACCAAGCCAATATATATATATATATATATATATATATATATATATATATATATATATATATATATATATATATATATATATATATATATGTATATACATATATCCCATTATAGGTGAATATTAAAGTTTGGTTTTCAAATAGACCCATCATAGTTGATACACTATTTAATAGATCGTTCGAGTTTAACTATGTTATTTTTTATTATTTTACGAGCGTCAGACATCCAAGGTCAAATTATGCAAAATTAATCCAAAGGAATTTCATTACAAAAATTATAAATAAAATTTCCCCTTTTTTGAATTTGAATACTATTGTCATGGGCGATTTTCGAAATACAGTACATATTTTTTTTTTTCTGAACATAAAAATTATTAGTTTATAATAAAATTCATGATTTCATTGACTATATTAAACTATTTTTATTAAAAAATGTAACCGAAACCGAAAAAAACGTAATCTGCCATTTTCAAAAGCAACGAATATAGACGATTGAATGTAGTAAAAAAAATTTTCACCAAATATATAATGAAAAAGATATATGTAAAAGTCGGTTTGGAAAATAACAATAACCGGAATACGTATTTATCTTCTATTTCACGTAAAACCTTTTTCCTAATTGGGGCAAACATCGGAACGTTTCCGCAAACAATCCAGCAGGGCGCCCTGGAAGTACTCAACAAAATAGGTCAAATTATTGTTAGAATTTCACTTAATTTATGCGCTACGGTATCGGTGCGATTTATTGAGTTATAAAGTAATCAACATGCGTGAGGTGATTAAACCTGTAAAAATTATCAGGTAAATCTCGTACGAACAACACCTGTGGACACGAGACCGTGCAGCAAAACACTAACACGGCGAACAGCTGATCTTAATTAGATTTATAAAATCAGGGGCAGCAAAACTTTTCACCTGGGGATCAACTAGCCATTTTATTGATTAGGTCTATGTATATGTATGTGCATATTTACAAATAAGTTTTCAAGGATATTTTTTCAAGTTTGACGATTTATTGTGAAAAAATTGTTACAAGTTTATTTTTCAAAGTATTGTCAATCGCTGGCCACTACTTTTTCCCATTTTTCTCGCAATTTTCGGATACCAAGAGCCTGCGTCACCGACTAAAACAAATGGTAGTCCTTTGTCATTGGTATTAAAATCACCACTTCTAAAACGTTTATACCAAAATTTACACATGGTTATCGATAAAGCATGTTCCCCGTAAGCTTTTTGCAGCATTCGATGGCTTTCAGCTGTCCTTTTTTCAAATGGAAGCAGAAAAGTAAGCTATCCCGCAATTGTGTATTGTTGGCACAAAAGTTGACATATTCGGAGCACACGAAAACTAAGTTGTTTCCACTTCAGCGAAATGACACATAATGAAAAAGAAACCCTAATGATGGAGTTATAAAGTGAAGTTAGTTGCAACAATATCCGTTTCGACTTAATACTAGTAACGTCATCTCGTGAAAATCCTTTAAAACCTAATTATACACCTAATATATATATATATATATACATATATACCATGCATTGTTTTATTAATTGGATTTTACCTTTTTGGCATCCCTATATAGTATGTAGCTAGTTTTTTTTAATTTCTGCCAATTTTTCAGTAATTCACACGGTTTTGAGTACATTAATGAAAATTTAACGACGCCGCTATAAATTTTAATTAAAATGTGTAATATTAGTGCCGGTAACAGTTTAATAATAGATTAAAAGAACCGTACGTTTTTCAGCAAATTAACAACAAAAGAAACGAAGATAAGATCGCCCCACCTTCCTACATTTAGGGAGAAGGCTGTTTAACCACGCATACGAATACCTACTTAGGTTGGTAATCACCCGAATTAGGCTGCGTGGGCATTGAATTTATATACGAAAATAAATGAATTGATTTTGAATAAATATAAGAATATATACATAAGAAAACATCAAAATTTGTTCGGACACAAACGTTGAGCGTTTCATAAATTACAGATCGTACGGCCAGCTTGACGTATTGTTTTTATCGTAAATGATATTAATTAATTAATGAATGCGAAAATTATTAATTAAAATAAGACATGTTATGATAATTGTGCTTGAAATTGGTGTTGTTAAATTAAATAGGCATAAGTCAATGTTTTATAATGATGTGTATTTTAGAGTGAAATATTATATGTATATCCCAATGTGGCTTTGAACCTATAACCTGTTGCGTAAATCAAGATTGTTTTATCGATAAAAATGTTATAAATTAATTGGTAATAGTTAATTGACGCAATTGCAGACAATTTTAGTGTAATTTTGTAAGATATTTTGGATGATCCTGAGAGTCAATAGAACATTTACATAAAAAATACTAGTAATTATTTTATGATAATATTATATTAAAAAATAAATACTTAGGAATCAAGTATTAAATTAATATGATCATACTGTCATTTTATTTTCATTATAAGCATCTATCCGAAAAACGTAAAAACTGTGTCTGATTTGCTTTTTAAGTTATACGGGAGCAAAATTTTTTAGAACATCAAATTTAAGCTAGGATTAAAATCAACTGCTTGAACCCATAGAAAAAATATATGATTGTTTGTATAAAGATGGCAAAGTCTCGTTTTGAATGTTTTATTTGCTATAAAATTCTAATTTACCATAACTGAATACGGAGTTGAAATGTTCAACCTGACAAAAGAAATCCATTTCATCAGTTCTTTGTATACTTGGAATACGCCTCTCAAGAACCACGAGGAATACAGCTTTTTACGTCTTTTCAATTCCCGAAGCAATAATGTTATGTAATGGAGGATGATATCATTCCAATAGCGAGAAAACATCAGCATTTCGATTAAAATACGACCGGATAACTAGCTTGGCAGGTTTTTGTTTGAAAGCCTCATTCGGAGGGTCAATTATTACAGAGGGGCCTTTTGTCCTCCCATCAATATACAATCATTTAATGAATACGACCATTCAGTATTTTGTTAAAAAGCTCATCAAGCTATCGATTGGTACTATACATATTGAATAGTTACAGAACAAAACTCGAAACTAATTATAAATATAAAACTATCGTATGTTAAATGGAAGTAATGGCATGGAAAAATATAATTATATTACAACGCTGATGTATTGACATTAGAATACAATTTTATTCAATGAATAATGTACGCAATCCTTATTGTAGCAAATAAACCTCAGTTATGAATATGACGTTGGGAGATAAAAATACATTAGATAATTTTTAATATAAATTAAACGAATAATAACTGTAGAATTAAATAGGATTCATTGTTATCAAAACTAACTAGGTTATATATAAATAATTTTTATTTGCAGGTACAACTAGATTTTTTTAAATAGAATGTGGTTAAATGTTTGGAGATAAAGAGAGTAAGATAAAGATAGAGTAAGAAAATGCGTCTTTTTTGGTTTTCATTTCACAGATGTTTTTATCGATAGGCGTAAAAAAACAAATTAAAATAGATCATTATACTTTTAAAGTTTTATAAAATAACACTATGAATGACGTCAGTAATGCCATAGATTACAAAGAAAACTACTCTTGAGAAACACATTTACATATTTTCAGATCATCTAAATATTTATTCCAGATTCCCATCGCCGATAGATCGAGGCCCTCCTGTGCGCAGATCTGATCTAGTTCGATATATCGACATGTGTTTTCTTTTAATCTAAAACCTATGGTATGTTTATGTGTAGAAATAAAAATAAAATTAAACAAATTAATGCTTCTTCTCAACACGGTCGTGTTGTGTTTTGGATTGTGAAAGATCACAGACGGTTTAACCTCGATTCTCTATATAAGAATTGTTGCAGGCAGATGTGGGTGGATATTTTAGGAAATCTATGAATCATTTGATAAATGGTTTTAACATACGTAATATACTTTTTATTATGGTAACATGCTAGTTACGGTAATAAGTGTTTTAAGAAAAATACATTTTATCTCAGTTGACTCAAATGAATGAAATACAAGCATTGTCGATTAGATTTTTTTTATGACCAAATAAATGCAATATTTAAGTTCAGTTAAAAAAATATATGTTATTTTTTTTATATATAGAATCTGTATAAGAATAATGTTAAATGAATTTTTTTATTTAAATAAAATATTTAAATAAAACTTTTATATGTTTTTTTATGATACTTATTGATTACAAGTATAAAAAAAACAACAGGTGGTCAATTTACATCATTGTTCGCGTAAGAAAATCATTGTCTCAGATATCGTGTAAAAAGAACAATAAAGGTCACATAACTCAATCATTTAACACAGAACGGATCTGGCATAATAATTTTGGCCCATGTGGTTAAATGTAATAATAATGCATTTTGTATTTGTACAAGACAAAAGATATTTCACTTGAACGTCGATCGGTTGATTTTTGGAGGGTTCGACACTAATGTGAATATATTATATATGGAAAATGGATAACATCAAAGCGCGTACTAAAGCTCCTGAATCTATCGATTATTTCTGCACCCTTCCTTAATGCGAGGGATTTGAAGAAGGCTCCAGGCTCCCAGATGGACGAGGGGTTCACTCACCTTTTGACAGGAAACTTCTGAAAATGGCAACCGTCAACAAAGACGAATCTTCCCCTCTCGTTCTATCGCCAGCACCCTCCCGCTCGCGGTGCAATTACGCGGGGCTTACAATGCACATGCACTCGGACATCGCGCCTACCCAAACATGTCGCACAAAAACAATGTCAAATACGAAACACGACACCCCGAGTCATCTAAAACGAGACACTGTCGCATAATCGATCCCGCAACATCATATTATCGAATAACGAGCCTCCAACTAGAATCCGATTCGCGGGAAACTACACTTTGCAGTTTGTAAACATCACAGCGATCTTCAGCGAAAAATCGATTGCTCACTTAACGATCATTATTTGTGTTATCGGGAATATTTTTTATGTTATGGATCATCGATACGTTTATAGAAAAGGGAATATATTTGGATAATATCGTTCGCAAAGTCGAAGCGCGAAGCCGGCGATAGTCGGTCGTCGAGCGCGCTTGTGCCGCCACGAAGCGCGACTAGAGCTGCTCGTGAAAAGGACCGCCGGCTCGGCTCGCTCGGGCAAATCCGGAAATTGCCGAACGCACTTCGGGAGCCGCTCGGTAGGCGTAAACGGAAGGGGGAGTGTATTCGAAACGGTACGGATATTGCATTTTTGATAACCACCTTCTCGACTGCTGCGATTGCAGGCGCATGTATGTGCAAAAAAAAAAAATAGAAAAATCAAAAATCACACCCATCCATATTTCATCAAAAACAGAGTGGTGCACATTTAGAGAGTTTCTTTATCGGTGAGCCGATGGCAGTGGGCTGACGGTGTTGCCAAACTTTAAAAGAAAATAAATGCGTGTCGTCGTAAAAATAACGATGTTTGGATAACGTGACACAGAAGTTGGGTAATATCGCAGTATCTGTTTGTATTACACTACAACTCCATTCAGTTGGCACCCCACCTATTCATTCGCGCACAGTGGGTCGATGAGACGGCCGCGAAGGGCGTTCCTCTCGAGTACAGGGTGCTTCGGCTGACGAAAAAACGGCAAAAATATTTGAAAACGCAAAACTAATACCCAATATTTTTTTTATTACCTATATCGCTTCATGTAACGCATACAAATTTGTGAGTGAAATACGTATATTTATAAATCATTTTTAGTAATAAATATTTTAACAGAATTCCATTTTAATATTTTAAATAAAATACTTTTCCACGTGTAAATTTTTATTGGTGACCGGTTTCGCCAAACAATGCCACATTGGCATTATCAAACTCAGCTTGATAGTAGTCCGGTTGATTTGAATTATTTTTAGGTTATGTCACAAATAAAGCTGGCTGATATAAAATTGTGAACATGGACAATGGTAAAAGCTAGTGTGACCCATTAAGGGAGAGTGGCGAGCGGCGAGCGGCTACACCCTGTGGCCGTCTATGGTGTAATTTAGTTTTGCGTTTTGGCTCGGCGCAGACTGCTGGCCGCCGACCACCTGTGGGATTGTTGACGTATCGAGCCGCGCCGCCATCTTGCGAGCCCCCGCGACCGCCATTAAGGGGCGCGCGCACTGAGCTCCGGCGAGGGCGGGGGCGGAAGTGGGGGCGAGGGCGGGGGCGAGAGTGAGGGCGGGGGCGGGTTCGGGGGCGAGTCTCCCCGCGGCCGCCACTCGCGGTCCTTACTCCCATTTTTTGCAATATGAAATATATAATTTATAGTCTGGGAATTTGTGGAGTTGTGCCCTTTGAAGACTGAGCGTAGAATTCGGGGACGCCGATATTATTTCAGAAGGGTGTCGAGTCTATGTAGGCGGATCGACATTTTGTTGAAATACATGATATTCGAGTGGGTACCACCCATTATGGAAAATGTCCTCCCTATATAGATACTCAATGTTTAGGTTGATGTGTAAAATAAGTATCAGCATTTTCCAAGGGTGATTGGTTTCACAATTTCCATATGACAAACTAATTAGCTTTAAAAACGAATTTTGATCGCCATATTATGTATATTATTGATATCCATATTTCAATATATCAGATTGTGCCATTCACGAACTACATACTTAAAAAGGTATTAACCAGAAAACCATGTATGTAGTATGTTTTTTTATTACTTAGTGTCATGTTAAATAATTTTATTTTTAATTATTATTTTGACAACAATTTATATATAATAAAATTTTCTACTACTCCTGCTGTGTTTCTATCCAAAATAATGAGTACAAGTATTAAGATTTACAACTTTACATTTAAATACAAATAAATATATCTTACAAACGCACATTTATTTCTATAATAGATTTGTAAGCTTGGTGTATAAATAATTCCAATTGGCGAATGTGGCAATGGCGTTTAATACCTCAGCACCCTCCCATTGTTCGGTTGACCGTCAGATGCTCTGCTAAATTATGAATGTCATTCTCTGAAGTAATCCCTTTTATAGGTTAGGGCTCTTCGTTCTCTCTGTAGATATTGATTCACATGGGACATGAACGCAAACCCCGGGCTCCGGGTAAGGTTTCCAATCCGGTTAACACTCCTGAGGGGGTTTGTGTATGTGTATAATAGACTTTATTTACCATTGGTGAAGAAGTCACATCAATCTTATAATTGAGTAATATTTAAAAAAATTACTCCTCAATAAAAAAAAAATTCGTTTATAGTTTGTCACTAAAACCGACAAGCATTATGTCTAAAAATTACCATGTCGTATCGCCATGAATCCACTGTTTTTGAGATATCTATCTATACAAAAAAGATTATAATCATACAAATATGATATTAGCATTTAATGGTACTTTATTACATAAATTTTGTAAGTTAACTAGATTCAGCGTATATTTTTTTTACTTTGGGGACGTAACGTATCAAAATTTAATCCGAAGTGAGCTAGGAATACTGTGCGAATAAAATTGTGTAAAACTAGATTTTTAATCTCAAAATTGAAATATTAGACGTCTTCCTGCTCCCTTGGGCTGAAAGTTGCTTGTATTTTCAACGCTTTTCAACGTTCACACGCGTAGCTAATTTTATTTTACATACACGGATGTTTTCCTCCCCAAGGTATCGTTTGCACCGCGAAGCAAGCGGAAAAACTCTGAACACAACAAGTTAATAAATAAAATGTATTTTGAAGAGAAGAAATATTACAGTGATTTAAGAGAATCACAAAAATGGATTGATCAAATATTTTGGACAAGACTAAAGAGCTAATTATTCTATAAATGACTATTTAAACAAATTAAGCACGAAATGAAACTATCAAACATGCAAACCTGGCTTGTAAAATAATGTTATGTACATAATAGTTATTATTATTAAAACCGGTTAAATTAGTTTTATTCAATTATTAAAATGAAATATTGGTTAAAGTTGTAAGTTTCTTCTATTTATAATATTAAAATTAAGTTGATTACATTACATATACATATTAATTAAAATGTTCAAAATGACTTGTCGTTATGGTGATTTCTTAGTTGCTAACTGCTTTTTTCAATCTTGCTTGTGTTTAAAATGATATAACTAGTTTCTAGCTGGTTTTTTTAAAATTATTTAACTTGATGACATAATATTTATGCATTTCATTAATACAAACAATTTTTAAAGCGTATTTTTGTACAATGATGTCATTTGCTCGTGCATTACACAGCATATATGAATATCTGCGCCCGAATTAATTTCGCCTGTTCAAATATTCATACTCTAGCGTGATATCATATTTTGATAAAAGATGCAGATGTGCAAATGGGGAGAGGGAGAAGAGGGCAAGGAGGGGTTCTGCTCCAGCAAATAAAAACAAAAGTCTTAAAAGTCCTCCAAAACAGAAGAGGGTTTACAGAACAAGTACACACCCGCCACCCCTTAAGAGTGCTATTCACATATAAAACGCACCCTTAATGAGGATCAAACGCAGTTTCTTTCATACTGAGAGCGTGCGTGGAGTTTTTATGTGCTTTTAATTAAAGATATTTTTAATTGGCGGTTTATAAATGCAAGTATTTTTTTATTTCGCTTCTATATATAGAATATTTCAATTGCTATGTACTTGTATATGACTGCCGTTTTAAGATTAGTTTTTGTCAAAAAACTACGGTAGTCATTCACAGACAGGCACTAGAAATCACGAATCAGATAATTTATTTTTAAATTAATATACTTTTATTGGTTTAAATATGAATTATTATCATTTATTTATTTATTCGTAATGATTTTAAAAAAAACTTTCAAAACTGTGATACTTGAAAGTTTTAAAGTAGGATTTGCTGTAAATTTTGTCGGAAATCGTATCAACCCACCAACCATTGCCGTTAGTATATATGTTCAACCACAAAGTTCGGAAGAACAGACAAGGCACGTAGAAGAAGTTATTGTGAGAGGGTAGAATCTGGATCAAGCCTTAGTACGTGGTTTTATGGCACACGTATATCCGTACCTGTAATTAAGGCCGCATATTGTGGTCGTTTACGTTTTCTGTCCACCATGGCAGAATTTAATTTGCGTAATTACAAAATCTTCAAATAATTTGATAGAACACGTTTGATACTTAGTTTATTGCTATTTCCTACATATTTCTCATTTACTTAGTAAGTTCTAAGCAAATATGGGGCTAATGACATCAATTTTTTTTCAATCAATTGATTCATTGACTGTAGTTTTGATGTAGACGTTAAAATGCAATATTTATCAATATTTTATGTGCATTAAAAATCTATATTGCTTTATTGGGTTTTTACACATAAGCTTCATATCTTACAAATACTCTAAAGCTAAACTTTTAATTGATTGAGTTTTGAGCAAGTTCCCCCGTGTCGTACCAAGCCGTACACTCTCCCCTAAACTGAATGATTTGTGACAAACTTCTGATCACACTCCATGACTGTATTACGTATAACTCCGACTATGATGTCACATTTATTTATAGCTGATTTAGCTGCGAACTAGCAGTGATTTTTTTTTAAACTTAGAAACAAAAGATCTCAATAAAAATAATTGCATTGTTTTTAAAATATTTTTTTAAGAAGAATTTGTGTATTAAGCTTAGTACAAAAAAAATACTGAACAAAACTGTATTTGATATCTTGAATCTTTACAAATCGGTTATTGGTTTTGGATTTAAGATAATTTTAAATGAAAAGTTTAAAAATGTTGTAGATTTGTTTTTTTAACGTAATGACGGTCACAGTGCAAATGGCGTCATTTGTAAAGTGCGCTGAGCAGCCGGTCACTCGACTGTCTCAGCAGTCATGATTAACTATCAGTACAACTTCAACCCTTCGAGGTCTCAGCAGGGGTTAATCCCAGCAGTGGCAGGGATTCCACCCCCCAGTCGAGCGAGTTGCAAAGCTCGTAATAATCTTCTCCAATTTGTCAGCAAAAGAACAACCTTAAACTCCACTCGTGTGGATTGATTGTGGTTTTCATTACCACTGCCTAAGAATTTTTTGCAGTCTATAAAATTTGGTATTGAATTATATCCAGTTTCTAAATACTTTTGATTTAAAGGATCAATAATAAGTTTCGTGAAGATGACTCAAATTATAAAAATAGAAAACAGTTCTAGGTATAAGAATATCCACGTGCTTGGGTATAAAGATTGTATTCCAGATGTGTCCGATATCCCTGCTTGGAATTCTTATAACACGAAAATCCCCACATCTGTTTCTCATGACACGCGCAGGCGATTCACTTTGTTTTAGTCTACAACCCTGGTTTATTTAAAATTATTCGTTATTTTACATAATGCTACCGAAACTAAGACACCTTTAAAGTCATACAAAGTATGCATGCACATAACTGTATGTTTCAGATTTGTTCTGGAGTCTATTTGACATTTTAAAAGCTATGTGTTTACGATTCGTTTTAAAAATAAAAATTAATTATAAAATCTCATGTATTATTTTAAATTATGGTAAGCTGAAAGTTAGCCGCTGAGACTGCATAATGTATGAGGAGCCTGATAGGATATAATCATCGCATGCAAATTGCACTTCAAACGTCATTAAAGCTTTATCAGCATTGCATTGCACGTGCATTTTACATACAGTGGTAAACAATTTGCTAAATAATACAATGCATAAATCGTAATATTTTTTCTCATGTACTCGGCGGTTATCGATTTAACCATTTTACTGCATAGAGTAATTGCAATGAACGAGAAAATGCTAGAGTATATAAATATCAACTTTTGAGTTGTTATGCTATAAGATTCTATACCCGAGCGTGTGTAAAGAATCGCTAATGGACTTGGAATGATTGTGGAGGGATGTACTCTGGAAGTACCTTGTCGAGGTCGAGGGGTTCCTGCTATTGTTTCTGAAGCCTGCTGCAGAAGATTTAAACACCAGAGCTTTGTAAGGAAAGGATCATATAATTATGCTATTGGGCAGCAGCTATACGCAGACTTTTCCTTCCAATATAAAACTGCCGTGTACAAGGACCCAATACACTATTTTTAACAATGGCTCAGCGAGTGTATATGCTCAGTGAAATGGTCGCCAACCTTTTTAGACGAAGACGATGCTATGAGTGATGGTCCTCCCACAAAGTATCAACTTTGTTACGCTCAATTAAAAATATTTTTAATGCTGTGGAAAAAATCTACATATCTACTATGTACCCCACACAAAGCGAATATTAATGGTAGCTGCATATAAAAATGACCCCACTGCATCCCTCCCCCTTTAAAGATGTTCCCCTTTAGGGTGCAGCATGCAGTCACGCAGTTGTGGGTCGTAAGATTTCATATTAGGGACGCTGCAATGTCGATCTGCCCCCGTGCGTGAATCATCTGTGGCGAATGTAATAAAATATTTGACATTGTTACCGAAATGCGGACGTTAATATTGCACAATGTTTGTGAGGGTGTGATTTAGTTCGTTATTCATAAAGAATAATACCCTGTGTTGGTGACAGAAACGGAATACAATGATGGCATTCAGCTGATGTAATTGCAACGATTAGAGGCTTTGTATTCGAGTATAACAATATAAAGCATTTCCTTTGGTCATAAGTATTAATCAGCGGAAATATTTTTGGTTTATTAATATTAACAGTTTTTAAGCAATACGTGTGTTTATTTTAAATATCAGCGCTACTTGTATTTTTTTATATTACAATTACACACTGGAGTGAAAATAAACACTACGCTGATATCCGTCAGTAGAGTTCTTTGTTGCTAAGCAATGCGATGACAGCCAAATATTTGTTATTTCTTCAAATAAAATACAAGTTTATCATGTAATGTGATGACGATACATCTATGATTATAAAGACATTACCCATGGCGACATTGTAATCCATCCAATTATATTTTGCTGGCCATCATTGTTGATTTGTAAGAATATGGTTTTAAATTGGTAAGGATTTATATATATTTCTACCGCTGAGTTTGTTTACAACTAAAATTTATAGATACGCTTCTATAATGTCTTGCCGACAAACGCACTGTTAAATGACTTATCAGCCGTAAATAATGACACTCAGTATTGGTATTCCAAGGCGTTATCTGCAAGATGACGTTATACATTATCTAACTGTATAAATGTTAATTTGACATAATGTAATGAATACAAATTACAAATTATATTCACGAAGAGAGTGGTTATAAATAGGATATCTAAAAGGCCAAAGTAATTAATATTCAAAGCCCAGACGTCTCAAACTGGCTTCGTCAAATCCGCAGAATGAAACGCAATATTGTCAAGTGCATCGGCGAGGCAACAAATGCACCTTGTGATCTCCTCCCCCTCGCCGTGCAGCCCTCGGGGTGCTCCATCAGACAAAGGGTGGGAGGGTGAGCAAGAGCCACCCCCCAGACGGATCGAAGCCACCCGCGGCGGCCATCTTGTTTCTGTACTAATTTTCCCGCGCGAACCTCCTTTGTTTTATGCGTGGATTGAAAAAAAAACGTAGACGGGCTCTGTGCAGAGTAGAGAAATTGATAAATAAAAAGCTTAAGACTTAGTGCTTTTGCACACTTATTTTTTTTTAAATGTATTGAAATTCAATATTACTTGAGAGTACTTGGTGGAGTTCCATTTGAATATATAATAAGTAAAAATACATGAGTGATTTTTCCACATATAGATTTTTATTGGTGACGTTATGTTTAGTACTCTGATAACGCCGACGCGAAAGGTTAGCGAAACCGGTCACCAATAAAAAACCAATGTGTGGAAAAATCACTCAAGTATTTTACATGTAATATTATTGAATAAAATACTTGAGTGATTTTCCACATTTTTATTTTTATTAGTGACCGGTTTCGCCAACCTTTCACGTTGGCATTATCAAACAGACAAAACTCTGTTTGATAATGCCAACGTGAAAGGTTGGCGAAACCGGTCACTAATAAAAATAAAAATGTGGAAAATCACTCAAGTATTTTGGAATTCCACCAAGTACTCTCTGTCAAAAATATTGAATTTATTATTTTACATGTCATTTAAAATATTAAATATATTAAACAAACTGTTTTTAATATTTCGACAAGCAATGAATATCACCATATAAAGCATTCTGAAAGTAAATAAACATCTATACAGTAATCTTTAAAGTAAAGACAATGAACTTCTTTTGTCAGACAGTTGGTTGAATGTATTTTAGTGATATTTTACTCATACAAAGGTTTTAGCTTTGATCTGCGTTTTGCAGATGTCAAATGCACGGATGCACTAATCCCAAAACCAAATTTAAATACACCACAAATCTGATCTATTAATATATTGTCATTATAAAGTTACGACATAGGTAAAACTAAATTAAATAAAAAAATAGTACCTTTGAGTTGATATTTTTCCAATACCCGTAATTACCAACTTATCCGCGAAACACATGCATTCTAGCGATAGTATGCGAAGACTCCCGCAAACAATGTGTCAAGAATTCAACAATTAAGCTATAAACCTGTTTTTGCCATACCCGAAGTGTTTGGTTAATCACTGCCGGTTTAGATCCGTTATGGTGTCTTTATTCGCCCGCCTCGTTTCCCCCTGGATGGGTCTCATCTATGCAGCGCGTCTTTATGGTTTCCCATCGGCAGCAGGAATTCCGGCGTGTTGTTTGAACTGCGGGGGCCGGAGGGAATGCGCCGAAGATGGTTTTTTATGGGAGACTTGATGGTTTATTAAAATTTGAATACAAGTTATTTTACCGGACGGGGAATGGAAGAGCCGAGTTTAATTCTAGCAAATTTCAGGGTTTACGAGGGCTTTGAACGTAGAAACAAGCGAGAAATTATTGAAGTAATATTTTTTATTAAAATTTTTTTTTTTTAGAATAAGCGCATATAATGCCTGACGAAGCCCAAAAATATATTTGAGTAGAGAAAAGCTTTTTTTAATATAGTAAAATGATTTTAGATTATCAACCCCTCTTTTGCCCCTACCTGGAATCGTATCCTAATAAAGTACATTACGATGAGCTTAATTGCTTTTTTATTGATTTTGTCATTTATTGGTGAGAAGTACATGTCATAAAAACTGATGAAAAGGTTATATCCAATGCAGTTGTTAGAGACGTATTTGTTCGGAATCATTACCATTACGTCGTTTCAAAATAAATGTGACTAAGTTTCTAGATTTTTATAAAATCAAGGGCCATCGAATACCTTGTTTCCTGAATATCACTTTTATTATATATAATTTTACTTTTTAGTTACATGCAAATAATACAGTAAAACCCTTGCATTTGCTGCAGTGAAAGTAATCAATAAAAGTGCATTATAGGAATTCTACTGCATATAACATATACTGTAGCACGGAAATATATTATCCGAATTTATTACAAACTTCGCTAATAATTATTTTTCTTCGGATATTCTAAAATACGAAAGAGAAAATAATATTTTTATTTTGAATGTGCTCTAAAAGTCGAGAAAGTACGAACAGATTTTAAAATAATTAATCAACTAATAATTAAAATTGGGCCACTGGAGTCATTGGGATATTAGGAAAGAGAAGAACATAAGTTATCGAGAGGATATTCGAGTACGTGAAAGAAGTTTTGGTTGTCTTTATTGCTTTACGAGAATTAATAGTGTGACTTATTTTTATTGGTTTGACAAGCCATAGAATTCCAGAAAATAATACCACTTCTTGTATATTTTTACATTTTTTAATGAATAAATTGAATTTCAATACCACCTGATCAATAAGATAAAATCGCCTCTGCTAAAAAAACTGGAAAAATTACAAGTCTGCATAATTTCGCAATAAAAACGTGTGCTGATACGATATTACAATTTTAAATTCACAGATAATCTGGCGTACATATTTAATAAGTTTTAAATGGTTGACTTCATTGTGTTGAAGAGGCAACTGATTTATTTAAATTTGATCTGGGTATAATGGTGAATTATATAATCGATTTTTCGAGAGAATTTGTATAATATCCAAGAGACAGAAGAAAAGAATTATCAAATTCTAATAAATATTAATAAATAATAAAGTATAGAATCACACTTCAACATTATTTATTTTAACATTTAACTATTGATAGATTTTTTTATAAAACAATATTAACATCAAATAACACTGTTAAATAAACAAATGGTTTGCTGAATTCTTGATTTTTATATTAAGATATTTTTGTTCCAAGATTATTTATATTCTCAGTACATTTATCAAGATGCATTATTTTAAGACAAAATTGATAAAAGTATATTAATTTGATTGACTATAGTCACATGATATATTTATTGTTTGTTTTCAAATTTATTAAAACAGATTTTAGTTAAAACAGGCTGACTTTTTTATAAGGTACTTATAAGAAATATGTAATTTGATTCGTACATTTCATTTCCGTTGAATTCAATACCGACACTGTGTTCTGGAGAAAAAAACCAATAGCTGTAAACGTTTGGTAAAAAATATATATGCGTTACAAATGCCATAAATGAATAAATGATGATAGCATACGAATAATTTTATCAGATTAACTTCTCCTGCTTCTCCATCCACGTGAGATGTAGGCAGCAAGAATTACCAATGTGAAAGATAAAAATAAAAAACTCAATATATTCATAAATTTTCTCGTCGACCCGTTTGCTTGTATATGGATACAGTACATGTTAGGTTTTTTAGTTCAGATCTTAGCTTTTAATTTAAAATCTCCACAAAAAATGTTACACAATGGAAAGGGTTCTTGTGCCTTAAACGGAGAGCTTAATAACAAACCGTGCATACAAAGGGATTCAAGATGCAGGGCTTTTAAACAAAAAGAAAAAGACAAAGGTATGTTTTACTACCTCTATGAGAAATAAGCAACAAAACTTAAAATAGGGATAATCGATTATTTCTTATAATCGAAACGAATACACGAATGAATTTTATAATTATTCATAGCTTAACATTAAAAAAATATGTTATGTTTGAATGAATTGGTTATGTGGTTATTATATCCCCTATTTGAAATGAATGTATTTGTTTCACTAAGCTTTTAATTATCAAAGGAGCTAAGATCCTGAACTGAATAACAAAGACGAAGAAATAAGTAAGGTACATTCATATCCCTTTCCTTTGTTATCTCCATAGCCTGTTTCATCTAGTCACCCAACCCAAACCCAAGATAATTTAATACCGAAGAAGGTTAATTATTCTAATAATCACAATAAATATGGATCTAAACGTAATTGAGTTGTTTTTATTAATACAAAGAATGTGCTCCTGCCGTGATGATGCTTGTTTCTTTGACTATATTAATCTCACTTAAATTGAAATCTTCACGGTAAGAAATATAAATTAGTCTGCATACTTAGATCTATTAGTGAAATTGCTGCAGATGACAATTATTGAGACTTATCGCTGTATATATCAATCGTCATATTAAGTCACTATTTTTTATATTATTTTACATCTTCAATATAAAGCGGCTTCACACCCATTTATGATTACTGTATTGGACACCTCAGGACTCTGAGGTTGTGACTCTCTTACCCTAAGATCTAAAGCGTGTCTCAGGGACCTCATGCTTATTTACACCATCGTATATTTTTTACGCCTTTATTTTTTTAAGGCCTGTATTTTTGGACCCACGTCTCACTCACGCAGATAAGAATCGAGAGGACAGGGACCGGGTGCAAGGTGATTTTGTAACCAAAGGGGAGTTTGTCACCCCTGCAGACGTGACCGGTTAATTGGGCGAGTCTATCGGCTGTAATCAATCTAACAGCTATGGGGTGTTCTTTCCTAGATGCACCGTGCCAGATTTGCTACAACTTGAGAGTTAAAACGTATACTCACTATAGACTGGTTAAATTTTTTAATACTTTGCATTTTTGGATCATACTGCCTTGAAGCGAAAATATTTAGTTCTGTGTAGAAAATGAGCACGAAAGAAATATTTTTAACATATCTCATACTTTTTTAACGAAGATTTTTCTGGTTTCAAGAAAAAACCAGATACGGTTGCTGTTTAGTCCATAAAAGAGTAATCATTATTCAGTAAAGTTGACTTTCCGTCGCTCGAAGTTTATAAGCCAGTTGTAAACTAATAAGCTTGGAAGTAGACGAAATTATAATTGTTAATTATGTTAACGCTGTATGATTATATGTTTGTTAATATGCATATAAGAAGCATTAATTCTTTTGGGATACTGAATTAGGGTGACAGAGGCCCTGCTTTATGTATGGTTTATATTTATTATGTTAATCTTGAACAAAGATTGTATGTGGGGTAAAGATCAGAGTTCAACAATTGTAGAGAGAAAAAACAAATTGTACTCTAAAAATAGAATTAATTATTGCGATTAAAAAAGAAATATTGACAGATTTACTGTCCAAAAAAGTTGGCGGGCCATAAATAATAAATAATATTTCATATAACTAGTGATTATTAAATATCCTAACACGTACGTATACTTGTGCTGAGTAAGTACTGGCAGGTTTTTATTTGTGAAGCTTAAAATAAGGCCTTTTTATTGAAAATAATAAAAGCTGCTTTAGATAATAAAACGGTTCATGTTCATGTAATAAAAATTAAGCTTTCGTATGAAAAAAAACACGAACAGCTCTCGATATTAAAACGATACAAGCTCAGATAAACAACATTCGAGAAATAAAAGAACACAAAGTGGGATCATCAAACATGTCAGAAAACCCATAAAATAGTCATAATGCAAGTTTTATGTTATTTCAGCCGCTAATGCATTTTTGGAGATTGAACACTTCGAGTGGTATCGCTCCGTTCCCTGCCACGATGCAGGAGACGATAAGGACGCCGAGGGAGGCACTCAAACCCTGATGTTTCCAAAAAAAAATACAGATATTCCTTCTGCTTATTATTAAAAATCAATTTCTGATTTATGAATATTATTGAGGAATTTCAAACACTAAAACTTAATTACAAAAATCACTTACATTTCCATCTTGAGGTATTGAAAAAAAGTCCAAACAAACAAAAAAAATCCACACACGTCTAAAAGTAAAGCTGTAACTGCAGCGATGACGTCGATTTATTATAAACACAACATCGAGCGGAAGTTCACTCAAAAAATATATATATATAAATACAACAATCACGAAATGAACGAGCACACGCGGAGCCGCAGACGACCGCTTCCAGACGTCAGCCGACGTCAACTAAACAAAAACCCGACCGGCGACGATTACTTATGCGAGCCGTGATTCGATCATCATAAAAATAATAAAAAAAACCTCCACGGACGCGTTCCGAGCTCTGTCTGTATCCGATGTCGGAATATTATACACGACGCTGCACGCGCGTGTTTGGTAAACAAATGCAACAGACTTCACCAAGCCTCGGAGCGGGACTGACTGCGCCGCTGCCTGCACTCTGCCTCGCCCAGGGGCGGCCCGTGGCGGCCAGGGGCGGCCCACTCTGCCGAGCCGTGCATGTGCTCACAACCAAGTCAAAAGGTTTTCAAATTCAATATTTTTGACGGAGAGTACTTGGTGGAATTCCATTTTAATATTTTTGAATAAAATACTTGAGTGATTTTCCACATGTTCGTTTTTATTAGTGACCGGTTTCGCCAACCCTTCACGTTGGCATTATCAAACAGAGTGAGATTTTATATAATAACTAGAAATGTAGCCCGTCATAAAATGACGTATTCGATGAACGATGCAATAGTGTTTGAGCATATGTTTGGCTGACAATTAGATGAACATTTTGTACACATATATTTTGAATAACCGGATATTAATTTCGAAAGTAAAGCCATTCTAGGAAATATCACATTTCGTGTCACAAACAACAAATCACTTTCACTGCACTGTTATTTATTAGATGCAGTCTTTATCACGTTCAATTGTGCTATTTTTTATTTAATTAGTTTATGAATGAAAAAATTATCCTATTGTCTTGAAATTCGGCACATAGCTGCGGAAAAATTTACTTAACTTACGTGCAAAAAATCAATTAGGGATAAAAAAATCAATTATTAAATAAGCAATTAGGAAAACAATTGTTAGAGGGAGAGGTTGTTGGAGAGAGTAAGTGATTGTTAAAACATTTGTTCACAAAAATTTGCAATTATATAAAATCCTCCACTTGTCAGGTACATTAAAATCACATTAGCCCTTACCACCTGACAATCACTCTCTCTCTTTCCAACAACCTCTCTCTCTAACAATTGTTTACCTAATTGCTTATTATTATATAAAATCTCACTCTGTTTGATAATGCCAACGTGAAAGGTTGGCGAAACCGGTCACTAATAAAAACGAACATGTGGAAAATCACTCAAGTATTTTACTCAAAAATATCAAAAGGTTTTATCCATCTTCGTTGGATAATAAATCTGTCAATATTTTTTTTTTTACTAATCGCAATTATTTATCCTACATGAGCCGTTTTGTTATTTTCAATAAAAAAGACATAATTTTAGGCTTCACAAATAAAAAACTTGCCAGTACTTACTCAGCATAAGTAAGTACGTGTTAGGATATTAAATATTATTTATGGCCCACCAACTTCTTTGGACAATAAATCTGTCAATTTTTTTTATTGATCGCAATAATTAATCCTATTTTTTTACTTTTGTTTGCTGTGCAATTTACTTTTTCTCTTTACAATTGTTGAATTACTTTATTTTAAGTTTCACATTTCAAGGCTACCAGTACTTACTCTGCACAAGTATTATAAGTGTATATATGTGTTAGGATATATAATAATCGATATCTATATTTAATATAACTTCTTTGGAGAATAAATCGGTAATTTTTTTTAATAATCGTTTAATTAAATATGTTTTTTTTCTTTACAAGTATTGAACTCTGATATTAACAGAGTTTTTTTGTCATATAGCATATATAAAACAGTTTCTGTCATCCTTATTTAGTATCCCAAAAGAATGATCGCTTCTTATGTGCATAATAATAAAAATATAATCATACAGTGTTAAAATAGATAACAAATTAAATTTTGTATAGTCTATTAGTTTAAAACATTTACATACATATATTATTTATTTAATGTTTTTCAAAATTGAAAAAATACTTTTGTTAAAATATAAATACTATATCCGTTGTATTTGATCATATTGACTTGAGTTTAATGGTTAAGCTTATGGGGTCATTTAAAATACTTTCCAGTTTCAGCAAAAAGTTTTTTATTCGTATTCGTCTAAATAAGATTTTAACAGTTCTGAGAATTTATTGTGAAGCATCGTGTGGTCTTGCGGTCGGATTGGTTCAACATTTTTATATAAACGGTTTACTTCGTTTGATATATAAATAAAATAAATATAAATAGCATATTATTCATGAATACGCTTTTAAAAATTAAACAACGGTAATAACAACAATGTTTTTAACGAATACAAGGATTTAAAAATGTTTGTTTTGGGCCAGTTTCTATTTTTATTAATATCACGCTTTACGTTCAACTTAAATTATGAAGGTAGAAAATATGCTGTCTATTATATTCTCTTACATTTATATTTGTTAAAAAAGCTTTTGCGACCTTTTATTTTGATGTTGAAGGCCAATGTGATTAATGTTACAAAATATTGGTTGTATTGGGCATAATTTAATCTTGCGTATGACATAATGTAAGACTCCTGCAAAAAGAGGTGCTCATATATTTTTTTATTGACAGCGTCCATATATAAAAAAAACTGCAGATTATTTATACATTAGATAAATGTTGATTTTTCAGTTTATTTTGATACTTGGGATTGCGTTGATGCAGTGGGGTAGTAAAAATAAATTTAATACATATAATTTTTTTTTTTAATTTTTACGACGCACTATGTCATTTTTCGCCTTGATTCGACGACTAAAATTTAATTATTTAATTTTTTTTTTAAAAAAAGCATAAGAAGCCCCCCTCGCCGCCTTTGCGGGCACACCACTGACAGTATTATTGCTCGGCCGGTCTCGGCTCGGGGTATGCATTTTACATGGGCGATACACGCGCACGTCCAGCCCCTTGAAAAGTTAAAACGCACAGCCACACCTACCCACATCTATTTCTGTGAGGCATCAGAGGCCCGGCGGGGGTGCAAGAGGCTCGCCGAGAATAAAACCCCAACTTGCGACTGCCTCGCAATTATCCAGTAGCGTCCTACTTAGCGTTGCTTACTTAGCCAAAACTATAAAAAAAAAAAAACACTCAAAAATAAACATACGCTATTGGCTGATTGCATGTCGTGTGCAGCTTCCAGATTGACTGGCTTCCTTTCCAAGATGGTCTGTATATTTGGTCGAGCATTATGCAAGTCGGCTTTAATAATAATCGACACGAACGCTTGACGGAGCACGACAGCGGCATTTTAATTAACACCGTAATCATCGCGCTATTTGAGTTTTGAAGTAATTAAAGGTCCTTTTACGCTGATGAAATATTGTCTGCTGGGCCGCGTATCTATTTTTAAATTAATTTTTAACTTGTTGTGTAACAAAGGATAATTGGCGGCTTTTGACGACATCTTACTTAATTAAATTCGTTTAAATTATGTAAGCTTCAAATGTCACTGCTCGTATAGATTTTAGTGAGGAGTATAATCGGCCAATTAATATTTATTAATTTACTTTCAACGATTGACTTACTTAAACAATCAATTAACTCTTATATTATCAATAAATTTTAACATGATATAATAGAAAAATGTGCTTATTTGTCAGTCACGTTGATAATGAAACCTTTGATATCACAAATTGAAGCATATTATTGTCACAGCGTTGATATTACGAGTGTCGTTAATTTATCAACACTTATTTACAAAATGTTATCAAATTCAGTGTATCGCTAATGGCAATAACAATTTTTTGTTTGTTACAATCTTGGCCAAAAATGAATTATTTTACTATACTAATATATTTAAAACCATTGGATTTTATAATAATACTTTGCATCAATATGAAGCATGCGTCAAACGATATCTTTTACAAGACACATTAGAGAAAAACCCTCGTGGAAGTTGATTAAATGTAAAGTCTATTTCTCCCACCCCTACTCACGAACATTTGGGGAAAGTAATGTAAAAAGTTTATATGTAAAAATTACTTTGATCGGTGCTGTACATTTTCGGCAATAAATTACATTACAAATCCTCAGCTTACAAAGATAGGACTCTTAATAAAAAAAAACATTTCTTTAAGCTCGCCTTTTTTGCGCAAATGCAAACAAAGGCAAATTTAGTGCAATGTGCAGACTTTCCTAGAAATTTGGTTTGTGAGAAGGTTTTTGTTTCTGGAAACAGCCTTCTCCTAATGAGCGCCATTGTTCTTCGTCCCAGACCCTGCGGAGTATTTTCTCGCTACCTTTATACCGCAATATATTATGGCTAGAAGGTAACATGAGTCGTTTCTTAAATCGGGTCTACGTTAACCAAGGCTTGGTGGTGCAATAATCTCGTTGTTAGTATAATAGTATAATTGTTCAATAGGTGTTTAGACGTTATACTTCTGTATACATATAGTGTAGCAGGGTTAGCAAATGACCCTTATTTATTTTAGTAAATTTGTACAGCTCATTACAATTTAATTATTTTAGATAAACTTTATTTAAAAAAATATATTTAAGGTTATCAATATCGTTTCATAAAAAAAAACTAGATACGGTACTTTTTAAATATACTTTTGAGTCTTATCATCCAAAGATTTTTTCTGAATTTTATGAGAGAGTCTAATAAAAATACGACAAAATAAAAGCTATATTTTTTTTATTGAAACAAATAAAAATATTTCTCGTGGCTTAGAAATGATCTTTCTTTTATTAATGATATCATGAATTTACAATATTGTATATATAATAATTATTTAATGAAATATCCGCATGTATGACTCTCCTATATATTTTCGAAACCAAAAGACTTTGTTATACACGTTTTGGATTGAAAACATCGCTTTTGCGATGTTTGCGATTGTTTGCAAATAATAGTAAATGTACGTAACCACCAGGTTAAATCACCAGGTAAGGGTTATGTTTAAACTTATTTTTTTATGTGTATAAAACATTGATTAATAATTCAGAGCATGTACTGCTTTATCGCTTTCATGAAGTACACGCCACTGGTAATAATGATGGCAATTATATTTGAGTTATCATTCACACAGATTTTATATAATGCATAATGAGACTGGGACTACCGCATCATCACAATAATATTCACCAATAAATTCAATGTCAAAGCGGCGATGCAAAAAGCAGAAGCTATTCGTATGCTAAGTGAGAGCGTTCTGTAAATTTCTCGAAGCAGAAATAATGTTCGGAGCGATACGGAACGCCCTGCAAAATTGCATGCTCTGACCCCATGGACGTAAAGAATAATCCCGGAATAGGGTCGGCTGCATAATGTATTGAATATTGATTTTTTTTATACCGTAGCACCGTCCTTGCGGCATTGTGCTGTTCGCAACACCGAGGGGAGCAAAATTGAGTTTCAAAAATAAAAATTATTTTGGAAGTGTCGCACTGTCAACACTGTTACTCAACAATATTAGTCTATGTACATAATAATAACTAAAAATAAACAGATGTATTTCAAATGCTCACAGGTAGAATCTGAACCACTGTCTAATTGGTGCATCTGTTTTTTGTGCATTGATAATATTTAAATATTTTTCATTTGGTAAATTTACAACACTATTGTTCTTATGGTTGAGGTTGTAATATGGTGTGTTTCTATCGTCTGCTCTTGCTTGCAGGTTGTGCTTACAATGTGTGACTTAGGTGGTAGTGTACATGTATTTCTTTATTTTCATTGTTGAGCTATGTAGGGAATGCATGAGTTGATGAATAAATTAAATAAATTTCTAAGAACTAGATAACAACGATAATGATTTAGAGACAAAACAAGAGGGTACAATAATCACCCCTACAATGTCCCGTCAATACCACAAAATATAATATACAACTTGTCGTATTTGCGCAGTATAAAATCTTACAATATAATTTAAAAAAAAAAATGTTTTCATTGCATCAATAGCTGTTTTTTGAAATATATTTTTAGCATAAGGCTGCAAAATCATATCGAGAAAAGGCACAGTTGAGACGTCTCTAAGCTGTACCTTAAATGAGTTGAATCTGTGTATATAAAAAAAAAATAAAACGAGTTTTAGTGTGCAAAGCAAATGAGTGTGAGGCTGCTAGCAAGTGACGATGATGATGAGTTGATCTCAAGCGGCATAGGAAAAGACCGAACGAGTCGAGCACCATTCAATAAAGATGAAGCCTGTCTATGCGTACGCCGGATGCCCATTGTATTGTACAAATAAGTCACTTGTATTGTTATTAGTTCCAACAATACGCCAGTGCGGCTCGTCGGTGCGTCCAGGGGCGGGGAGGCACGCGGACCAGTAACTGAGGATATAATTGCCCTAACTCTTTGTATGATATTCACTTTACTATCATTGATGATTTTAAGATTTTAGCTTTTGTCCTTGAAAAGTAACGAAAGTTGAAATCGTTCAATTCAAAACACACGTGCCCTGGCCGCCTCTCTATTGCCAACCAGACAAGTGCTTATTTTTGCCATAAATATTATGAGAAGCAGTGGCTCGCCGTTCCATACAATATTATTTTTACTAACCCAAAAGGTTATTTGGAAATTTTGACTAAAATAAAAACACTTCAAAATCGTATTTACGAGGATTAAAAAATAGATCGGATAAGAACCTAAATATCGTTTTTTTTTTTGATGATACCTTCTTCTTCTTGAGCATAAATTTATGCTGAGCCAGTGTTCATGGTTTTCCTAAAGAAAAGAGTGTAGTTGGTCCCCGGGTCCTACTACACAGAAAAGTCTGCGTATTGCTGCTGCCCAATAGCATTAATATATATTTCCTTACAAGGTCTGGCGTTTAGATCTGACACTCCTTCTGAAGCAAGGTTCAGAAATAATAGCAGGAGCCTCTTCACCTCGACAGGGTACTTCCAGAGCACATCCTTCCACAATCATTCCATGTCCACTACTCCATTACCGATCCTGTACTCACGCTCACTATGCACAAGCAATAGAATGGGGATAATGGGGAGGTGGATGATACCACTTGTATTATATATTATGATTATTGTATCAAAAGATCTTGGTGATTGTAAAACAACTTTAAATGCACGAACCGTGCCATTAAAAAGTCATTTTTTTTAAATACGCTCAAAATACAACTAATGACCGTTCACATGCCATAGTTTCAAGCAACAAGAACGATTGAAATTCTGGGCTAAACATCAAACGACCTTTCGTTCCGCAAAGGGTTAAACTTGTTCAGCGGCGGAGAAAAAGAAGTTCTGGCGAGAGATTTCTAGTTTGCCGTTCAAATGGGCATCGCGACAATACCAGTTCTACGCGGATTATCTTTTACCGTTTTCATCGATTAAAAAATATTCGCATTCCGACTGCATAGCAACAGAGAAATGGCCGAATCAACGCCAAGGAACACGAGAATGTACCGTCAAGTCACACGATGCCATCTTTTTCATAATTTAAATCAACTTCGAACCAATACTCGATTAATTTATTATCCCGTTTCAACGTTGCAGTCTTACGAATTTGTATTTGTGGTTTTATCTATTTCTGGTGATTTTTTAGAGTCAAGGCTGATGAATACGTGCTACTTAGGAATTGCGTCCGTTACTCTTTCCTTCTTTACTATATCTAGTACTTTTTAATTTAAATCAATTTTACTAGTAGCATGGATCGATAGTAAGCGAATTTATGCCATGTTTCCATATAAAAAGCTATGATATTGTGAGGTTTTGTGAACGTGTATTTACAATAAAAATATTACGATATGCTGACATCAGATTGTGCGCCCGCATACATATTGATAGAGAAAACGAATTATCATGATATATAACCTAATAATTAATATTACGTTGAACTAATATTCACGAATGATTTTTTATAAATCACGCTAATAGTCAATATAGCAAAAGTTGATTCTTCAGTGAAAAAAATTAATACGCTGTGTACGTGGCCAAGTATAAAATCGGAACCATTGTGTCGATAGATTTCACAGATAAAGGGTCGTCCCCTATGCATGGAGGGGCTGACTCATAATGAAGGGGCAAATGTCCTCTGAGAGTGCTCAGGTATGCCCAGAAGTCGGGAGACGGACTCGTAAATCATACGCACACCAGCGGGAAGGAGATGAATGGACGCTGTCAGCTAATACTCGGCTTATTTTTAGAAATAACATTCTAGCATTGAGAAGACGCCTGTGAAACGCGTTAGAGAACATTTGGATCACTGATGTATGCCTTCAGAGGCTATTTTTCTTCTCCTTATTACAAAAACAAATTGTGAAGTAGCTCGCCACTTAAAAGCCAAAAGCAAATATTGCGTGTATATTTATGCAATGCGTCTTGCTTGCCCTTTCCCTGTTACACATCCATAAAACATATTTTTTTTGAGAAGATTTTCAATTTATACTTTTTCAAGCACACCTGAACACAAGTGAACCCACAAAGAAAAGTATTCTATAACACGAACATTTCTTAATAATTTGACAATATCACATTTTTGTTTGTTAAGTTTTACTGAAGAGAATTAAAAAAAATATTTTGGCAAGTTATTTGTTTACTCTTTCTACTGAAAATAATAGTAAATTTATTAATAGTTTTTTTTTTAATTTTGCCTTTGAGTTTATTAGTCACAAAGGTCTACAAAAAGGTGGGTTGATGTGGTTTGAAGGAATCACGAGTGCGGTGAGACCATCGCTGCTGCATTGGTGTTTACTTGACTTGCATCTGGCCGGGGCGGGCCATGCGGGCGGCTGCCACCCTCGGTGCACCCGCTGCAGGCTATTAAACCTTCTCCAGGGGGAATAAATCCCTCCATGGTCCTCACAACATTGCATTATCGATAGTATTGTGACGAATAATGTCGCTGTCGACTGCAGACGAGGGCTTCCTATAGATATGACAGTCAACCGAGCCAGACGCTGGAGGATGAGTCACGGAGAGCAAACTGATCATTGAAGGGTTATCCGCGTGCCACCAGCGGAATGCAATGCACGCAAGCCAGAAAGCAAACCATTCATACTCGTTTTCATACCAATAAGTATTGTATTTGAATCACTTATAATTTATTGCAATAAAATATGCTAAGAAATTCAATATTTTTGACAGAGAGTACTAGGTGGAATTCCATTTTAATATTTTTGAGTAAAATACTTGAGTAATTTTCCACATGTTCGTTTTCGTCTGTTCGTTCTTCGTTCGTAAAGGTTGGCGAAACCGGTCATAAATAAAAACGAACATGTGGATTTGACAAATCAAGTATTTGACTCAAAAATAATAAAATATGCTATTAAAACCTTATGCAAATATTTTCTAGCAGATTTCAAAAAAGTAAGCCTTGTTTATACTTTCAGCATATAAATCAACTATTCATTATTATATCAAAAAAATTTCTTCTTACTCAAGTAATAAATATAAATGTGAGTAAAATTACGTGTATTAGGCGTGGTTTATATGCTTGAAATACTCGATATATTATACGAAGTCTTGTAGGTCAGAATTTTTCGCTTACAGTAGTTTATATATTTGATACCGAACATTTCTAATAAATACAACTTTGTATTTCAAATATAAATAAATGACGCCCAAAAATTATCAGTAAGATATCATAATAAAAAAACTGGCTTGAAGATACAAACTTGATTATTGAAAACGCATAAATTCTTAGATATCTATCTATATACGTACGGTTCTTTCGGTTAGTTAATACCAGCGTTTCGGCCTTGTCTCCAGTCTCATATTTCTCTCTGAGGTAATAATGGACAGTCATTATCTGGAAGCAAGGAGCACCTAGCTGGGCGAGGATTTAATTACTCACCTGTGATTCTATTACAACGCCTGTATATGGGCACTTAAATGAGCATTAATTCAATATTCGTAAAATCTATACTCCCAAAGATATGCATTAATTTTAATCGATATTGATATTGGGGTGGGTTTGATTTTGACATATCCGAATGTATATGAAAATACTCGGTAAATTTATTAATATTACGATTTTAAAGTACTTCACCTCAAAAGTGTGGAGTAGTCAGAAAGTACATTTCCAAACTCATAAATTCTCACTAACTCTTAATAAATAAAGCCTACGCGTGATTTACAACTCCAGACTTGCGATATGTTATTATGTAAATGTTTTAATTTTATCATATTTAAACAATAGATTTTTTCTTACTGTATAATAATATTAATTATATACGTGTTCAAACATCAAATACAGAAAGTTTTGAATTTTTATCTCAAATTGATAATTTATTTCAATATAATCATTTCATCACAACAACAAAAAACTTTAGCGGAAGTTAAAATCTGTTTTATTATCGATCATTGGAATTATTTTATTCAATTAATGAAAGACACCAAAGTTTAGATAAATTGCAATCGAGATAAAAAAAAAACCAGATTGGCAGGCAGTAAGAAGCACGCTTAGGTGTTTGGGGGTGTGTCCTGTTTGATACGTTTCCGGCATTTGTCTCGTTGCACACTCTGCATCAGACAGGATTTTAATAAAAAATTATACATTATCTTTGAACCTGGAGATAATTTATATTATAGACAGAATTCATTCGACCCCAAAGCTGGCGAGCAAGCACCACAGGACCACGAAGCGGCGTTATTGCAAAAGTTTTAACGGTACTTCCAGCTGTGTTTATCAATATTTTATTATTCAAGATTATACTTTGCTCATTCAAACGCTGAGGACTGTCAGGGTATAATTATGTTAATAAAGTTATGAGATTGTGTACATCGAAAACGCCTCTAGCATGTGGCTTTAAGTGTAGGTAATCTACAGTGGGTGGGCGGATTGGTCTGTTGTTACTATTATGATTTGGGTGAGCTAAAAAGTAGCTACACTAATAATAATATAAATATAATAACTAACTAAAAATAACCAAAGTGAGATTCGATCGATTGTCTTTCTCTCATTGTTTTAACTGATTTCTCAAGACAACACTCTATCGTATTATTTACAGGTTTGTTTATTATTATTATTATATATTATATACCTTAAAAATAATATGGATGGGCATAATGATTGGGTTTCATTATTTGTTTTGGAGAAAAACTCAATATATTAAAATAAGATTAAATACCTTCAGGGTCGTTATTTTTACCTTTCAGTAAATACTTATTTCCCTTTGCTTTAGTCTAGGATAAAAATGACTTCGACAAAAATACGAATAGTGGGTTATATTTTAACACAAAAATATGCATTATTACAACTATAAATGTATTAGCACATTAAGGAATTTTCATAAATCAAATGAATTGTAAAAATTTTATCGACGTATATCGATGACATATCAGATTTATTCTGATTCGTTATTAAAAGTAAGAAAATAAATAGTTTGAATAAAATGTCACGTATGTGTGAAAGATAACCACTTGATAGATGTTTTTAAAGGCATGATATCGGATGTAATAATACTTTTTTTTATCTCAATGATTTGAATATAATGAATATTAGAAATGAATGCGATGAAAAAACCAAGTGTAGTAAAATAAAATAAATAAATTATTAAAGTATATTTCATTCAAAGTAACACGCTGAATTTAAAAACTCGAGACACAAACTTCGTGAATTTGAATACACTACACTTCAGTAATGTTTACTTCTGTCTCGGTGTTTCTTTCTTGACTTATATTTTCTTATTCGCCTTATATTTCTTGTTTTTTTTCTGCGGATGGAGACGGGGCTCTTGATGTTCGGCTTCTGCCTGTGCTTTGGTTTGACCGTTACTATGGTCGAAGGTTTCTTAGCCGGAGGCTTGGCAGGAGCCGGTGCAGCATCAGGGTCCAGCGGAGAGGCGGCGCGTCTCCTCGCTTGGAGACTGTCCGCCGACTCGCACCGTTCTCGCCTCCTCGTGGAGCACTTGCAGAGTAATTTCCGCTTCCTCATGTCCGCTCGCTGCGTTCTTGCGGTGACGTCATTGTCCTGGGACACGCACGGACTGTCGCTGCTCGAGATCACAGGGACGAAGTCCAAATATTCCGGAGAGAGGCTCTCCTCCGTGCAGCTGCAGCCTGGCTGCACGCCGAAATCGGAAACCTGCTCCATGATATTTTTATAAAAACCTTTACTTTCATGAATGCTTGATCAGCAAACAAATGTAAATAATTAAAACCGCATAATTTTGTTATGTCAAAATAATACCACTGTTTTGTTTTGGGGCGATTGTTTTAAATTTTATTCCAAAATTGCAATAATACATATTTAAAATTATTAAATTAAATGTATTATTAATAGTTATAAATTAAAATAATATTTGATATATATATATCTTCTTCTGATGCCTCTCCTCGTAGAAGGTTATTGACCATTCCATCGCACATATTTATATCCTGGGTCAGTCTCACCAATTCGGCCGTACTTCCGACCTCCAGCCACGTAAATTTCTGTCTTCCAACAATCAGCTGTAGGATACTATATTTACTGTTATGAAAAATGTGGCCAAAAAGCGAGACATTCCGTTTTTTTTACCAACGTCAGGAGCTCTCTTTCATTCTGTAGATACTATGCTCAAGAGATATAAAGCTGAAATCTTGCTGGAGATTCGCCAAGTGAGTATACACTATATACTATATATATACTGTGGTTACTTTTTAACTCTAGTAATACTGATACTCTTATTTATTACTTATGATCCTTTAAATAAAATGAACCGGGCTTTTCTGTAAAGGTATGTATTATAAAAAAAACAAATTTCAGGTTACAAGAATTTTATTTTCAATATAAATTACATAGATACTTTATTTTGAAAAAGAGTAAGAAGCCTTTCACAAATGACACATTAAGTTTGCAAGACTCGCTTGCACGCTCCCTCCGTATCAGCACATCGCAAGACGGGTGAAGTCAGGTGAGTCCCGGGGAGTTGCACGCGCTCAATAAACTGCATAAATAATCTTCCACCATAACTGATAATAAATTTAAAAAACAATAACACATTTCATTTAGCTGTCGTATGCGAACAATATAACAATAAGGACATATTAAGCTGGGAGTAATATTCTTTATCACTAAACATTTTAGTCTAAGTCAATCATATAAAAATCTACAACAAAACTTAATCCATCGAGAGCACTATTACATGTCTTATGTACAGAACGAATTGTCATGGACACCACACATTTATACAATTTACACTTTATAATTTTACATTTAACACTCACTATTAAAATGGCTGCCACGTTGGCTCCTTACCGACACTTCCAGCATATTAAATTTTATCCTAAGATTTACTCAAATTATATGTTTATAAAGGCATTTCTTTGTAATAAATCATTCTTCACAAAAGTAATTAAAACCCTTTTTTTACGATCTTATCATCACTGCCAGTTCAAATGTGAAGAATATTGTCGAGATGTGATAAACAAAGTTCCCAGTAAGGTAATTTACTTAAAACTGTAAGTATAGTTTTGTATCTTCTTGTCTATATATATTTACAAGTACATATATTATTATAAGTACTATTCAAGAATTTTGAAACTGTACTAAATTATAAACATATTAATTAAAAATAAATTATATATAACTTAAAAGATTTGACAAATTTATATGCTGGACGTATCAATATGAAGCATGCTATTTTGTTAGTATTTTATTAGCGAGGAGTCTAAAAACATCCATATAAACTAATGAGAATCTAAAGATTTAAATTAAATTAGGAAATTGTTAATTAAAAGTGAAGTAATTCTTCTCCACAAAAATGCACATGTTTATTGAGATGAACGCTGTAGTAAAATGAATCTTAACAAATATCATTTGATAATGGATAACTTAAAGATATTTAATAAAAAAGTTCTGCAAAACCTTATTTGTTTTGAATTATAAATAATCATTGCCTGAATGCAGAAATATCATCACAAAATGTTGATATTTGACAATTATTTAATTAAAAATCCATATTGCAACAAATAAACATGTTAAAGCGCCTGTAATAAGTATTATCAAAGTATACCATGTACAGAATACTAAAATAAAAATAGATATCTTATAAAATGGCTGACATTTCATAGAGACTGCGTAAAACAAACCTTTTTTTGGTTTAACAAAGAAAACGATTGTTTGTAAGCAAGGAATTATCTTTTTTAAATACAAATATAATCCAATATCGGCAAGTGAAGCAGTGTTAAATTTTCTTTCATAAATTTAAGTTTGGCATGGACATGTAAAATAATAATTTCATTAAATAAACGAAGAATTCTTTGGTATTGAAGTATATTCACGTTTTGATAATCTCAAAATTCAAACGTTTAAGAAGTTTTCTTAAGACTTACTTGTTACTTATAATTTAGAATGAACATTTATTTTATAATATAATAAAACGTAAAAAAATGCGAAATATCATAATATGAAATTTTTATATACTTAATAAATAAATATAAATATTTTGATTCATTAGATGTACTAAAATAATATTTTTAAAAATGATTAATCATATTTTACTTGTAAAAAAACTAAGGATTTACTATTTGGCCACATCATACTGTTAAACTAAAGTTTCCTGTGAAATTCTTTAATACATAAGTCATTGTACTCGTACTATATGGCACCGTGTAAAAATAGTGACTACCTCTTTATTCCTACTAATCCGTTTGCAAAACCACTTGAGTTAACTTTGAGCTACATGAAAGGTCCATTATACAATTGATCCCAGAATCTGAAAATAAACATATAAAATAGTTCATCTTTACATTTCAAATACATTTAAAAAAAGCTATCCTACCATATAGTTACTTTATTCAAGTTTTATTTTAATTTAGACACCAATTTGGCAATGAAACATGGCTTAATTAAATATTACGCTAGATAATGTAGAATAATGAAGACAGAAAGTAATATCTAAAGCTGATAGAAATATGTACCAGGGTTGCCTAAAATGATAAATCATAGCTATTGTCTTTCTTTAAAAAAGTTTGGTAAGACTTCAAGACTGGTAAGGAAGCCCTGGTCTATACAAATAGAAAGAAAGTGAAATAATCTCAGTTAACATTCATCAAATATTGCACAAGCCATTGGCCCAACAAGATACGAGTAAAATTGTTTTTAACCCTAGAATAATAAGGCTGTGTCGCAGAACAAATTTAACAAGGCAACGTCATTTATGCCACCTCCCTATTTCTCCTTTTTTTCCACCCGTGTATTTACTTTCCATAAAGTTGTTTTGTGTCCAAAAAATTTTGACTCAATGATTTCTTTAATGAAATATGTTTTATAATTTTTTATAAATGATATAACCTATAAAAAAAAATTATTGTCACACAAGACACCCACTATGACCCACCCCAAAGAACAAGTAAACTATCACAAAACTTCACAACATAGATCACTCACAACTACTGCAGTGTCAAGTGGACCAATAGATTGAAAGGTGCTACACGCGTGGACCACGTGGCATCCAAATAAAAGAATAGGTATCGTAAATGACACCCATTTATTATTCTAGGGTTAAGAAGGAACGACTTGTAGGGTTCTGTTCAATATCCCCATATAAAATGCTAAATAGCTTTGTCCCTGACTCTTCAAACCAACAATACGCATAGAGAATATTTATAACATGTTCTACAATTTGGATAAAAATCTTATAGACGTTTAAAAGTTACAGTTTTTAAGATCCTATAATAAATATTATATTACAAAGAGGTTATTTTACAAATTGCAAAAAAGAGATAAGTTCACATTATAAGCAATATTTAATATACATTACTAGAAAGAACACATTTTGTGACATCTTCGTCATGGTGAATTCTACAGTTAATATTCTTATTCATTATAAACATCTTATTACCTTACATACTTCAATCACTACAATGTGAAATAGTATCAAAATTATACATTAATCAAAAATTTATTGTAAAAGTGACAGTCAAATCTGATATTGTTAAAGATCTTCAAAAAGAGAGTAATAAAAATTTATTTATTGTTAGGTATAAAAAGACTTAAATAATTTATAAAAGTATATGTATCAAAAAAAATACTATTAGAAAAATCCACATCGCCTGATTTAAAAGAATGATAAGAGTTTCACACGAGTATAAAGTTGAGCGATATAAAACTTGAGCTGAAAGTTTTTTTCAAAAATATTATTGTCAATCAGATTGAGTAGGCGGTTTCTATTTTACAACGTAAACGTGTTTTATATCCAAATTACATAATTTAAGAACATTTCATTGGTGGTTTACTTTAGTATGTTACAAAATTCGTTTGATTACATATTTTTTAAGCATTGATATGTTATATTGCTCATAATATGTTCGAACTTTTATATTACAGGTAAAAATATTAATATTAATACACTCCTATAGAAAAGTTCAATTAGTATTGTTTGTACTATAAAACAATGTGAATCGTAGTGAAAATCAACTTTTTACACATGAGTATATTTCAATATCATGGTGTAATGATTATTGTGATATAATATAAGTGTGTTGTGTCATTGCATTTATTTGTTGGTTCATCTCGTAGGATGGTAGACGACGAAGTGATAAACATTTATAAAATTGTAATATAAGTGATTTTCACTGATACAAATGTTACAATACCTAAATATTCATAGAAGTATTTGAGAAAAGTATGTATAAAATTAACCTTAAAGCTATTTGTACAGAGTGTTTATGGTGAGGGTAGGAAGACTTTCATTAGTCAAAAGATTTTACAATATACTTATCTACCGATCATACTAGATGGTACTATAATGCTTTACACTGTAGAAATAAAGGTAAATTGCTAGAAAATGGAATTACAAAAACTTCTAAACTGAAGCACAAATTTTACATAAATATAATATCATTGGTAAAGTTTCCAAAATACCGTCTCTCAAAATACCTTCCCGTGGGTCATGTCATATGTTTAATCAGTCAATACTCAATAATGCTAGAGTCCAATGTGAACGTCCAGTTGTGACATGTTTTCTGAATTAGTTTATAAAAAGCAATCTGAAACGGTCATGACTAAAATCTTAATATTACTCTCGCATGTGGAAAAGATATATTCTGAGTAGTTACAATATAGAGCCCTATGTAATCTACGTTGATGATTCCTAAACTTCTATCACAAGTACACTGAAAATATTTAACCTAATCCTGACTACAAGTAAACTATGTTGTCACACTTAGGTATCCAAATCTATAGGATGTACAGTAAATTCCTAACAGGTTAAATTTAATTTTATCGGGAGGTAACAGGGTTGGGCGATTATGATTTCTTTTTTAAAACAATTTTAAGCAAACGAGGGTTAACAATGCCGCTTGGATGAGCGTTAAAATCAAAAAACTCACAACATACAACAAAAGGAGTCTCTCGCAATGGAGAGCGTTAACTTCAAAGACGGTCATCAGACCGCCGTAACAACATCTTCAACTCCGCTGGACGACAACGGTTGTTATCCGTGTATGTACAAATATTTAAAAAATGTGATATCAGTCAACAATTACATTCATTAGATATTTTTTTAATCAACAATCAGGAAAAACATATGACAGCTTCAGGTCAAATAGAATAGTTAACAATCCTAAAGCTCATGTAACACAATGCAGTCCAAATAAATATAGAAATAACATACACATTAAATTTTTAAGCAAATCAAATAACTTTAATGCAAAAAGGCTTCTCTATTTGTACATAATCGCTCAATACCTCCGTTTTGATTGCTACATGTACGTAGGTTTCATTTTATACGCTCTCTTCCAGATTTCGCACAAGCAAACTGTGGAGTGGAAACGGTAGAATATGGCCAATGGCATAGAAACATGAGTGATTATCGTCCAAGCCCAGAGCCCATAGAAATGCAACTGGATGGGGTGAGACTCCGCTCTGCTCTTTTCCAGTGTGTTGATGGCCCACATGGCGAGGTTTGTGACTAGAAGGAAAGTGACTATCTCTCGACCGGGTTTCCGTCGTATCTGATCAGGTGTAGATACCGATCTTTTACTGGCATCTAATATGAACATCGTTTGGCAAGTCGTTTGAATCAGTGAAGACAGAGCTGTGATGAGCACTAAGATTGTATTCTTCTCAATAGTAAAGTGGCCTCCGATAATTGTAAATGTGCTGTATATGAACATTCCTGTCTGTGCGCCGATCAGTAGGATGTTGTCGAGCTCGAGGTTCCTGTGGCCTTCGAACCGAAGGTGTCGTATTTGCACCATACCGATGAGGGTTGCTAGCGTTGTCATCGCATAAAGAGTCAGTTCACAGATGTTGACTTCAATCACAGCCAAGTTTACGTACTCATGCTTAGAAATGAGAACGAAGAACAGAATCAAAGATATAATTGTTAGTACTAAAATGAGAATACCCACAAATAGTCCTTTATGAGCTCGAGCGCAGTCCACTGAGTACAAATGTGGAGATCTTTTATATGTGAGGCCTTCCAGCTTCATCTTACTTAAAGCGGCAGCCATGTTCTTGGATGGAAATTTGGAGATGTTCTTCCACATGACGTACAGAATAGCGGCACATATGAGAGAGTACTCAATGGTGCAGGGGAAGAGGAACGGAGAGGCGTCTTGAACGAGAGTTCCCATGATATTGGTTCTCCGACACTCAAACATATGATGAGGTCCCTTTAGTCCTCGTGCAATTCTCGCACCTCTTAAGTGAGCTGATGCAGGATGGTCTGATGGGACGGGAGTTGCCAGGATGCTGAATGTATTTTTCAGGGCTGAAAATAAAAAAAAAAGGATAGTTGAATATCAAAACTATTATATTAGACTACATGAACATTTGAAATTCTAGAGATGCTTTTATTTACCTATCCGATGTGATATCCCAAGTGTGTTGTTTTCAGGGTTGTAGAAGGTGAGGATCTCGTGCTTGGTTTCCTGGATGAGAACGTTCAGCCACACGGACAGGTTAGTTCCAACCATATGCATGAGTCCAAATCGTGCTACAATCTTGTGTTTGTAGATTTTCATTTGCTGGAAATGGCAAATATTAATATTATAATAGGTTTTAAATAATAAATTGTTAATAAAATGATATTCACAAGGATTTATAACATAAAAATCAAGCTTTTATCATGATTAATAAAATCTATAATCAATTGCACCAAGAATGGGACAAGAGATTAATAATTAGATTAGTGTTTCTAGGTTTGTACCTCATTGTTCAGGAAGATGAAGTACATCTGTATGAAGATGAATGCCATCCTGGTGGCGGGGGTGAGGGCGAGCAGCACATTGTGGCAGTTGGTGTCGGGCTCCAGCTCGAAGTACTGGCCGAACTCCAGGCCCGAGTAGATCATGGAGCCGATCCCGAATGCTGGTAGTGAAAAGATTCGTAATTAGTATTGCTTGTACAGCACAAAAAATTGTAAATAAACATATAGTAGCATTTGTTCAATTTGACAGTTGAGGCACACTAAGTGCTTCAATGATATACCTGAAAGCAATTCAATTTATTGAATGTTGATTTCAATAAGATTTATATTGGCACATGAACACTTTATTTACAATAGACTTTTAAGCTAGTAAATAATCAAAAATAAATATTTTGTGTTAATTTGCAGTATAATATTCACGCTGCCACGTGCTAAACCAGATTTACGCAAGCCAGGGAGTATTGGCGTCATACTGTGTTGTGCAGTCATTCGCTGGGCTAGGTCTACGTTAACCGTGGTTCATTGACGTCATTGTCTCGTAATACCTCGTCATTTATTTGATGGTAGGTGGTCGGTCGGATGGTAGGTCGATTAAACGTAAAATAAAAAGTAGAGTAGAGCAATAACGTAGAGAAAAGTACGTAGAGCTGGATTCGCAAATGGCTACAAGACTCGGATAATCACGTTGTACACTGATTATTTTTACGATAAAATATAAACACAAGCGTATATAATATGCAATATTTCAGCGAGGATTCTATAAGCGAATAAGTCTTTCAACCCAATTCCTCAAATTGTATTTGAAACTCCACTTAAGCGCGCCGCAGACGAGGAAAAAAGGCTGCATTCTCCGAGATAAAAAAATAATCTTACAGCGCGCGCGATTCCGGGATATCTTCTCCGCTTCCGGGGCTTTTTTACATCGAGGACGGAGATAAGCAGAAATGAATCGGAGATTTATGCGGGCGGCATATGCCAGGGCATTACGGAATTGTTTAACCGAACAGAAGCAGATCCCGAGCATCCGAACACGGCAATAAATATGGCAGTAACGGCCGCGGCGGGGCGGCCGTAAAGGGCTGGCCTCGGGGGCGTCTCGGCGCATCCTACTCCGAAATTAGGATTGTGCTTTTATATAACGATATTTTTTTTTCTTATACTTTAAGATTAAGTTCATACAAACACACACACACACACACACACACATAAGCGTCGACCGCGTAACTATTCCTAGTCGCCCGCCTGTCTGATATGTATACATCTCTGATGCCCGCCCCCCATAAACTAATCAGTTAGTGAAAAGAAATCATTATTTTCTATTGATAAAATAACTTGATAGGAAATACGTATTAGTATTATATGTACTTATTCTTATTTTTGGCTATAGAATACCAATTTTCTTAGGATCACTTAGCATATAAGATGTTGATAGATCGCCGTCTATAATTTAAAAAAAAACAGGTCGTAGTGATCGAAAGTTTGTCTACTCTATAATATATCGTAATTATGAAGAAATTGTAAGTATGTTTATATATCCTCATATTTATTTATTAACATTGATCATATGTACATTAAAAGTAATCAATTTATTTAAAGCATGTAGGTGTTTAAAAATATTTATAGTTTATTTTTTTTATTTAAAATTACTATCAAAATGCAGTGCTTGAAGTGTGCGAAGAGACGCTGACAGAAAATTTAAAAAGCACTCAATGAAAATTTTCTTCATAAATGTAGAAGAACCATAAAATACCACTGCACTCAGATTCGGATATGGCTCCTTCCGATTCATAATTTCAATGCAAACTGACCAATAAAGTATTCCCCAAATCGATAAAAAAGAATCCCCATGTTGTCTAATACTCAGAGCGGGCTTTGCAAGTGGAGGCTTCAGGCAACCGCCAGTCATCGCAGCCTTCCGGGATTAATGACGCGGAAAGCTCCGCGAGGGGAACTATCGGGGGAGTGGGCCAGAAACTGAAAACACCGCACAATATACAGCACCACCGCCAGGAACTGCCTCGCCAGCAGCCGAGGAGCTCTGCATCAGCCGAACGTCGACACAGCTTATCCTTAAGTCGGCCTTATTAATTAGTAAGCCGGGAGTGAATTAGCCGGCGATATTATTCCGCAAAAGCTGAAATCTCAAAGGTTCGTTTACTAAGTATGCTTACCATTGCCTCCACCATATTACAAGGCAAAAAGGAAGAACTTTTTTTTTTATAAACCCTAGATTAAGATGACGCCACTGAATGGGATGTAAACATTTTATTTAAAAAAAAATCAAATAATTTATAAACATTGAATTCACACAGAGTTCATTTTACAATTGATTTTAGTGTAAGATTATAACTAATGTTACTAGCCCAAAAGATGGGTCTCAGTGTATTAATTTATCTATTTGAAATTATAAAATATTATTTGTGATTCAGCAGTTATCTGATTTCATGAGATGAGTTGAGTTTAAATGAAATAATTAAGAAAAACAGCAGTGCATATCTTGTGGCATTAGTGTGTCTACTGTGTATGAGTGTTTGTACCGGGCACGTACCATCACCTCGTGCCCCTAACCCCAGCACGGAGACAGTGAAGTTGGTTAAATCAAAAGGTCGAACAAACGAACAATGGACCACAAGTTGCAGCTGCGGTGCATCTGACCGAGTTGAGTTGGACCCTGTATTATTGGGAGCGATGCCTGACCCGTGTTCAGGCTGACATCCGGAGAATCGCTTCCGGAACGAGTCAATTATGGATCGGGGCGAGATTCGACTAATTAGTCTGAATCGTTAGAGTTCAGATTGATTGATACACAAAGCAGGCTACACACGCTGCAACCGATTTGCAATTAGCCAATAGCGTATCTATGTAAGGGTGGTAGCAGCTAGAATTTCACAGGGTTTTAATGCTGAAAATGATACAGTAATTCTCTTCTAACAATAAATGACATGTACTGTTTATTATATTGTACACATAAATAGATATTTTAAATAATTTCAGATTGATGTCACAATGTGATAAAAAACAAGCCTATAAACTTGTCTAAATACTTTGCAACACTACCGACATTGTGATTAGCTATAAACGTCCTCTTATCGTTGATATTTTTATCAGTTTAGAGTTAGACTAAGTAAATATTGAAAAATAGGATGCTATTGGCTACTTAAAATTCAGATGTCAGTTATGTTGTAACAAAATTACACTTTGATAAATGATGCAGAAGGCTTTATTAATAACTTAACGTTGATTAATCTTCCAAAAACAGAGTTTTTCATATTTGTTTTTGAAGTAAAACACCGTTATTAATACAAAGTATAGAATCCTACCCCACATTAGTTTGATTAAATACATTTCTTGATCGTTAATTAATACTTGATTCGACCTCGTTAATATTGATGTGGAATATAATAAACAAAAAGAAAATAAATAAATATATAAATATAAATATACGAATTGAAAAAAATATTCACAAACTTTTACTGCATACATTATTGTCTAAATTTAAAGGTTTAAATGTTGCTTTAACCTTCGCAACGCCCATTGTATATCTCCGGTATAATAATTATTGAAGAGATCTTCATTAAGAATGATTCTGTAATCCACGATCCTGATTGACATCCGGTGTGTCCTGGATATCGTTTCCGGGGCCAGGCAATCACAGAGCTTCGACCAATCCTGGCCCGAGGTGGCCGGCCCTGCAGCCTTCCGGGAGATCGGGGGTAAACGCAGGAAAGGGAATATTATTTCACTAATGGGGGATAAGCGGAGAGACCGCCCAATTATCATCTGACACAAAATACTAAAAATATATATTGCAGACGAAATATACTATGCTTTTCGAATGTATTATAATATATATATTTATTATAATTCGCACACAGTGTATCGAAGCTTTGCTAGTCGTTTCAACATTTTCGCTCCAGTGTGTGTGCGTTCTTAGCGTTGATACAATAACAATGGTACTATCAACAAGTTATCGCGCTTCTTAATAGCTAAAGTTTTATTTGAACAGCTAAGCGAAGGCGGCTCCAGTAAGCAAACAACAGCTGTTAATTATCGTTAACTCGATAAGTCCGCAGTCAGCACGCACCGACTCAATTACTACTTGAAGGGTCGGGTAGCCCCGGGGATTGGCTTCAGGACCTGACGGCTGCAAAGCCTTACGCAGAAGCCTGTGGAGGTTTCGATTTTAAATTCATTCAGGTTTTGTATTGGAAATTATTGTGGCCCATATTTCATTTTTCGCCTACTTGGAGTCACAGCATCGACTTGGTATATTGCTTACTGGAATGGACTGAAAACTAAATGAGTATATTTTTATTTGCATATCTACTTGATTATTTTTCATCGTACTCTGTATAAGATGTGCTCTTTCATATGCAGTGAAATGTCCATTTCAATGACAAATTTTACACTAGATTTATACTAAATTTTATTACCCTAAAATAATATCACAAGAATTTATTTGTTTGAATAGTTCACTATCCAAATTTTTTATCTCTTGGAAAAATATTTCGGAATTTCTATCCACGGGGCTTTTCGTGACAGGCTGGCTATTATGAGGTAACGACAGAGCCGGAGAGCAAGCATTTCCCTCGTATTCTTCAATAATATCCTCGCCTGACATGGGTACAGAGCGACCGGAAGGAGACCGATCTCAAACTTAAGAACTTGTTCCAGAACTGAGCCATGTGAGTGCACACATTGTGTATAGAGAAATCCCCTAAAGATCCCATGATGGATATTTATGTGTGAAGGCAGACACTCGAAGAAATGAAACGTGGGAAACTTTGATGTATCGACTCTAATTAGATTACCTAAAGTGTAAGATGTATGTATGCTTACAATGAAGTGATTCAATAAAATATTTTTAGATTTAAAATAAAACATTTAAAGTGCTTTAATTTGTATTTCAGTAATAGATTGGCCGCAAAAAAAATCATGCCACAAGTGGGTTTGTTAAAATGCTTACTTCACGATTTAAACGAGGGGTTAACTGTTTCCCCTTTGCTATAAGAGTCGGAAGCAGCAAAAGCAATACAAGCCAACAAACAAACGATTAGCAATACATCTAAAAGTAAAAAGGGTTAAGGTCAATGCCAAGGAGGCAGAATATTTTGAACCAATGAGATCGGTGTGATATAACGATCCGATCAATGGACAGTAAAATTTCATTTCTATTGTGTAATGTAAAGAATCTTTGAGGAAACAGACATATAATTTAGCCTCTATTTTGTAAGATGCTTGAAAATTTAGTTCAGGAAGGTGATTCTAACCTAATTTGGCAAGGTAGCAAAGGAAAATTCTGAAAAGTCCGTGGTGAGAGAAAAATTGATTGGCAAACATTCTAGATTGGCGTCTAACGGGTGCTTTGGCGAGAGGTAAAGATGGACTGGCGGAGTACAGGAAACATCTAAATAGTCCATGACCAGAGAAAAACAGGCTAACAAACATTCTAGATTCTAACGAGTGATTTGGTGAGAGGTAAAGATGGACTGACAGAGTACAGGAAACTTCTAAATAGTCCATGACCAGAGAAAAATTGATTGACAAAAATTCTAGATTGGCTTCTAACGGGTGCTTTGGCGAGAGGTAAAGATGGGCTGGTGGAGTACAGGAAACTTCTAAATAGTCCATGACCAGAGAAAAACAGGCTAACAAACATTCTAGATTCTAACGAGTGATTTGGTGAGAGGTAAAGATGGACTGGCAGAGTACAGGAAACTTCTAAATAGTCCATGACCAGAGAAAAATTGATTGACAAAAATTCTAGATTGGCTTCTAACGGGTGCTTTGGCGAGAGGTAAAGATGGGCTGGTGGAGTACAGGAAACTTCTAAATAGTCCATGACCAGAGAAAAACAGGCTAACAAACATTCTAGATTCTAACGAGTGATTTGGTGAGAGGTAAAGATGGACTGACAGAGTACAGGAAACTTCTAAATAGTCCATGACCAGAGAAAAATTGATTGACAAAAATTCTAGATTGGCTTCTAACGGGTGCTTTGGCGAGAGGTAAAGATGGGCTGGTGGAGTACAGGAAACTTCTAAATAGTCCATGACCAGAGAAAAACAGGCTAACAAACATTCTAGATTCTAACGAGTGATTTGGTGAGAGGTAAAGATGGACTGGCAGAGTACAGAAAACTTCTAAATAGTCCATGACCAGAGAAAAATTGATTGACAAAAATTCTAGATTGGCTTCTAACGGGTGCTTTGGCGAGAGGTAAAGATGGGCTGGTGGAGTACAGGAAACTTCTAAATAGTCCATGACCAGAGAAAAACAGGCTAACAAACATTCTAGATTCTAACGAGTGATTTGGTGAGAGGTAAAGATGGACTGGCAGAGTACAGGAAACTTCTAAATAGTCCATGACCAGAGAAAAATTGACTGACAAACATTCTAGATTGGCTTCTAACGGGTGCTCTGGCGAGAGGTAAAGATGGGCTGGCGGAGTACAGGAAACTTTAAATAGTCCATGACCAGAGAAAAACAGGCTAACAAACATTCTAGATTCTAACGAGTGATTTGGTGAGAGGTAAAGATGGACTGGCAGAGTACAGGAAACTTCTAAATAGTCCATGACCAGAGAAAAATTGACTGACAAACATTCTAGATTGGCTTCTAACGGGTGCTCTGGCGAGAGGTAAAGATGGGCTGGCGGAGTACAGGAAACTTTAAATAGTCCATGACCAGAGAAAAACAGGCTAACAAACATTCTAGATTCTAACGAGTGATTTGGTGAGAGGTAAAGATGGACTGGCAGAGTACAGGAAACTTCTAAATAGTCCATGACCAGAGAAAAATTGACTGACAAACATTCTAGATTGGCTTCTAACGGGTGCTCTGGCGAGAGGTAAAGATGGGCTGGCGGAGTACAGGAAACTTTAAATAGTCCATGACCAGAGAAAAATTGATTGACAAACACCCTAACACCGTACATTCTAGATTGGCTCCTAATGTGCGCCCCATAGAGAGGTCATGTCGGCCTGCCATGCGGGCTGGCAGACACGACTCCCGGTAATTGCACGGTGGAGATAACGTGATGGACGCTTCGGGTGACCGACCCTCCCCGCGAGCACCCTAAGCCGGCCATTACACGCACGGAGATTTGTAATTTAGATACGCCACTAATGTGTGGTTTTGAATTCGTTTTATCGCATTGTCCCTGATGAAACATGAACTCAAGCGACAGCGCGTCTGCATCAAAATCGATTTTTTAAAAATTACTTTCAAATACTGTTTTCAGATATTTTCCCTACACCTAAGCCACACCTTGTAAACCCCACAACCTGCTCGCAGGAGCAGGGGACAGCTACCCACCGTAAAGTAAGCTTAACCCTAACAAGTATTGCATAATAAATTAACAGTTAGATTACGTGTTTGTCTCGTGTATAAGGAATCGCCTGTATGTAAAAAAAAATTGTATTTTAAAAGTGTTAAAATAAACATCTGTAACGGCAAAGTTGTATTTTTATTGACCGCAGTGGATTATCCGCAGGCGGTGCAGCGCAGCCCCCGCGAGGCCCGCTTCCTGTGCGGCCGGATATGGATTTTAAAATTAATTTAACTTCATTACGGGATGCGGCCGGGACAGAATCGAATTTGTTCGGGGCGGGGAGAGATGTGCTTTTCAGTCGTGAATTCGAACCCGGTGCCCCCGGGGCGGCGGTAATCCTTTGCGTTGTTTTTACTCACTCGGGTTTATTTCTGCTGGTCGTCGATTATTGGGAGTTTAAATTTTGTTTCCTTTGTGTCTAGTAGCGTTAAAAAAACATGCAATATTAAGGCACAAAACCACCATAGAAATATAAGCGAAGTTTTTTGTATGCTAAGTAAAATTGATCGATAGCAAAAAGAACCTTCAGAATACAATCCAATAGCATTGTAGTTACTATAAGTGGCAAGGAAAATTTGTAGCAGATAACTGGTTTGAATTTGATCGAGAAATATTAATAATATAAATAAGGAAGAAAAACTTTTCGACAAAAACTCTTTTTGATATTTCTATAAGGTATCTACTATAATAATATCCATTGTGTGTATGTTTCATTTTTTGGATCTCTATAGAATATCTTAAAAGATACAACGCTGATTTTTTGCATGTAAGTTTAGTAAGTTTTTCCGCAGCTATGTGCCGAAATTCAAGACGATAGGATAATATTTTCATTTATAAACTAATTTGATAAATTGATAAATTAAAACCAATAAATTGTTTACCGCGAGAATTTCAAATTTAGAACTTTTACAAAAAAACAAATTTTGATACTTCTTAGAAATTTTTAGTTTATGTCAGCTTGACACAAGAACCAATTTTTGTTTTTTATCGAAATTGCGTTAGAAATTATTAATCACATCATTAATAACTCAAAATGCCTCCGAAAACGTCATTCTGTGACGGCCAACATTTCTAGTTTTAATATAATAATCAAAATGGACAATTTTGGTATATCACTTTCCTCGTAGCTTCCACAATAGAGTAGTGTATTTTATACACTGTATTGGATATCTCAAAGGTGGGCATTTAAGTATGATACGAAGGTTTCCCAATATTTTTGTTTTCATTTGAACCCCGCCCCTTTGATTTATATTGACGGGATAAATCGCGAAAGAAGGATATTCAATTATATTTAAGGTGCACGATCGTGCACAATAGTTTCATTTCGCCGTCGCTCGGCGCAGAATTTATCGCGATAAATCCCGAAAAACGCCAAACATCAGCGAGAGAGACAAAATTGCATTCCGGCCAGAGACAAAGGCCGGGGCGGTTCGTTCGTTTTGCGGAAACGAATAAATCATCCGGCGGACGGCGCGGGAAGGCGAACGAAGCCGGGCTTGCCGCCTAACTTGTTTATGCTACACGGGAGATTATTTTTGCTGCCGGGGCTCACCTGTCGCAGATCAAATAGATGTCGCCGCCGGAGTAAATGTTATTCCGTACATCACGGGAAAGATTTACCCAGACAGTGCAAAAACGTTCTCAAACAATAAATTTGACTTTATATCAAAATGTCGCTTTTTTTGAGAAACAATAAAATTCCGTATAGTGGGTATTTTTTTAAAAACTTTTTACTGTTAAAACACTGGGTTAAACAACAACTCGCTCTCCCCATTCTGTTGCTTGTGCATGGCTGCTGTTCTGTACCCTGAGCGTGTGTAAAAGATCGGTAATGCTATTGTTTCTGTAGCTTGCTGCATAAGGAGTATCAGATCTAAACGCCAGAGCTTTGTAAGGTAAGGATTATATAATAATGGTATTCCAATATAAAACAGCGGTATAGAAGGACTCGGGAACCCACTACACCATTTTCACGTAAAAAAACTATGAACATTGGTTCAGCATGAGTGAGATTGTCGCCAACCTCCTCTGAGGAGAGGGACTCGATGAAAAAGAAACAACATCTTTTAATAGTTTCTACTGAAATACCATAGGGATAAAATCATTAAATTAAGACAGAATATATATAAATCTTTAAATAATATTAAAATTTTAACTTAGTTCAGTTTTGAATGTGAAAATCAAATAAGAACTGTTTTGTATTATAAATAGAAAAAATCCCGGATATGAATATTTCAGGACTGAAACTGATGACGAGGAAGTTCTGTGATTTACACAAGAAACTACTGAGAAGTAGTTTTCCCTGAAACTCCTCTCAAAGCGCGGCTTTGATTAAAAACTTTACTTATCTGTGCTGCCCGCGCCGAAAACTTCAATTATACACAAAAGTACGAATAATGGCAACTTTTAAATTTGCACGGAAAACGGCGTGGGGGAGAACTGATTTAGGGATAAAATATTAATTTTACTTTCAAAAGATTCTGGACTAGGTGGCGGTAAAAAACGCGCCCACCGAGTACATAAATCATGCACGCAAATTAAAAAGAGGATATACAAACTTGTAAATTATATATTTGCATTTCTCCCCTCTTAATTTGCCGCCATTTCTTTCAGAAAATTAAGTATAAAGTTGCGACTTTAAAATTCTTTCCCCCTCATCAAATTTACATTGTGGTACGCGCTTGACTTTTATATTTTTTTGTTAAATTTAAAAAATATATACGTAACTCTAAAAAACCTTTTATTGATATAATGTATCTTGAAAGTTATTATAATAAATAATGTTTTAGTAAACTTTTGTTTATTTGTGCATTGATTTATTATATAAAATAATAACAGATTTTTAAGTAACTAAGTCTCGAAAGTAAGCTTGTACTGCAAGCTAGAGCTGGCTTATTTGATCATAAATCCATTTTGTCGAAATTAAAAAGTTTAAAAGGAGGCCGACCCCGCTCCCTCAGACGTTGAGCAAAAAATCCCGGGCTATAAATTTCTTCTGCCTCATTGGCTGCAACAATGGCGCTGAGTTCTTATAATGATCTTACAAAGACCCGCGGAAAGTTTTTCAGTTTTCCAAACTTGCTTATCTAGTCCGGGAAAATTGAAATTTAGTCGCAAGTATGTGGAGGAAACGGGAGCCTCCCGATGGATGGAGGCTAAGGGAGTTAATGTAGTATATTTGAGCTATACATTATTTTGCTTTGAAATTTTTTTTGAGGTTTAATCGAGCATGATACATTCGAGCGTCGATTATCTAAACGGGGGGTTTATTTTTTTTACACTATTTTGTACGAATAGGTCAAGGTAAGGTGGGATACCGCATTTTTATTAAAATGTAGTAATTACGACTTGAAAAAGTAATTTTAGATTTGGGTGTAAATATACAATAATATAAAATATATATCTTCTTCAGATGCTTCTCTTCAGAGGAGTTTGGTGACCATCTCGCTAAACATATTTGTCTGTTTAAGGGTTTTTTTTTGAGTGAATGGAGTAGTGGGTTTCCGGATTCTTGTACGACTAATAGTTTAAAAAATATTTTATAACAAATAAAAAGAAAGGTTTTGCAATACAAGGCAGCCTTAGACGCGGGGTAGAGCAAGTTACAGAGTGCAGAGAGTGACATGACAAGCCCTGAAGAGAGACGTTCTGAGGCCAACTGAACGCGAGCGTGTGGTCTAGAGTGATTGATGCTAGTTTTGACTGTTGAGCATTATTCAACTGACTGTGCCTCGAAACAGCTCCCCCAGGGTTGTCCCTCTTCATCCCTTCATTGCACTCTGGTGCAGTTTTTGTAGAATATTCTCCACACAAAAGATATGCACTGAAAGAAATATGATTCGAAGGGATCATGAACAAGTAGAACCCAAACACAAAAATAGTGAATTATTTGTAAAGCATTAAATATCGACACTGGCTATTATATTTATTTTAAATATACTATACAGTCTAAAAAAGCGATCCAGGCAAGTAGAATTTCATTATTAATCAAATCGCAAGTATACCTGTTCATAAATAAATCCATTTATTTTCAATTTTAGTTAAATAAATTTAAACACAAACATAATATCCGGATTTTTATATTTGTAAATATCGGCAGAAGTTGTTATAAGTTGATTTCGATTCTTGGGTGTTGAGCTGCTTCAAGATTTTGGTACTCAGACATTTCGGTGCTCGTGTTGGGACCATCTTCAGGGATTTTTGAGATAAGCTTAGTCTAGATTCATTCAATTGTAATAATGTGTTCGTTATGTGATTTGTTACTTACCGACAGCCCCCATGCGGAGGTAGAAGCTGCCGTAGTGGTATTGCTTGATGCCGCTGACGAAGGCGAACCCGAGAGACATCCGACGGTTGGGCAGGCGCCCGTGGGACTCCGTGGCCGTGGACATCTCCGTGTCCGTCTGCTTTCGGGATGTCTCCGACTCCTCGTCTTCCTCGTCTCCCGACTCCGAGGGGGTCGTGGACGACTGGGAAGGTGCGCCGCCACGGTTTTCTGAAACAAGTCAGACCATGAAGGTTTAACTCTAGACAGCTGCAAACAAGACTTCTCAATACTCAATAAAAAGAAAACGCTATGTGAGATAAAATTTAGGTAGCCGGTCAATTTTGTTGTCAACTGGAAGAACAGTAGCATCAATGAGACAGAACAGATATGAGTATAACTAAATATTTGAGTTATTACTAATATGATTAGGCACATTAGTTCATACATAAAAGATGATTTAAAGAAACTCTCAAAAAAATATCATCGTGATTTGTGTGGGATTTGAACCCACATCCCCTGGCTTACATGGCCGGTGTACTAACGAATCACTTCCGTTTATCGAGAATTTTTTACTCCACATATGAACCAATGTTCTTTAAATCATCTTCTATGTATGAACTAATGTGCCTAATCATATTAGTAATAATATAATAAACCCGTAATGGGTGATAAAAACGCATCTGATTGACGACCAATCCAAAAAATAAGACAAATATTTGAGTCTCATAAAGTTACCATAATAAATAAAAATATTATAATCTAGATTCAATGTTCAAAATTTTAAAGAAATTTAAAAAAATGTTATTCTTCGTGTTGTTCATGAAATTGAAAATTAAATTAAAAGATAAGAAAAGACTTTCGTTTTAGCATGTCACCTTTTAATGCACGTGTCAGAATACTTGCTGAGTGAGCAAACAATCACCAGACGAGCACGACAGCATTATTAGAAAGTCAGTCGACTGAAAATGAAGCAGAAATTTGGGGTCGGAAGTGGAAGTCACCGGCTCCATTTACATATTTTAAATGAAATTTTTAATTACCATACTATATGTTTATCAAAGGAGTTTGAATAAAAACATGAATAAAAAATATATAATAGTTCATTTGAATTTATTTTAAATATTAAAAAAAAAATTTTTTTTAATAACAATAAGGTGTTTTAATCAGCATGAAATTATAAGAAAAAGCCGAAGAACAAAAATATAAAAAGTTAATTCATTTACGTGAAAGCATAATTATTTTATGCGTTGCCAAAAAAACTTTCGCGTTATTTTATTATACAAATAATTAAAACCAATCAAAACACCCCTTCAAAGGAAAGCACCGCTTATTACCGGAAATGAAGGATGTAAATTGCCTGCAGGTTGAAAGGAAAGGATCATACAAGGAAGATGAATTATGAACAGACTGTTTATATTTCAATAATTATCTTGCAATAATATCTCAGATATGTGTTTTAATTAAAATCAATGGATGTACTTGAAAAGTCTGAAGAAATAAAATGGTAATGGTTCATCTATACAGAAATACGAAAATTTTAATTTAAATAGGTATTGTCTGTTGTGATCACATAACTGATGTTTTTGTGATGGTAAATCGAAATAGCAACATAAAATTAAACAGTACCGCTTTGAAAACATAAAATTTATTTAAAAATAATGTAAATAAAATACAGATGGGCCATCTGTGATCTCAACTCGAATGAAGGAAGAAATAGAAAGTTTGTTTTGATTCAAGGGGAGTCTTGATTGGTCAGCTGTGAATTTGATATCTCGTTTCTTTTATAATCAAGCTTCTTATACTGATTCTGAGAAAATAATCAACCGGAAGCATTGTTTGGTTTGTAATGTTTTGATTTATAAAGGGATTTTTTTTTGTTTTGTACTGTATACTTTTCTATTTTGACTTCAGCTGTTGAAAGATATCAGCTGGTATTTGTAGCCACCGTAATATGAATAGCTTACTAATTGAATATTTGAAAAATTGATAAAATACCAAATTCATAAGAAAATTGATAAAATATTTAATAAATTATTATTTAATTGCATCAATAATAAATGAAGGTAGAATTTAAATATTAAAAATATAATGTTTCAAACTGTATTAGGTGGAATTTCATGGTTGCCTAAACGTTAAAAAAAATATTCGTATATAATTTCAAAATACGAAAATTTCTGAAAATACTCAATTACGAAATAAAATAACTTATAAATAAGTTAATTGTGCATAAATAAAGTTTATTTAAGTTCTCAGTGTGAATCATTAATATTGTCCATATTTTAAATAATTAATTGTTATTGCTATTGTTATTAATTGTAAAATATTATTGATAAAACGAATTTAGTTTTCTCCATTAAAATAAAACGGAGGATGTTTTGTTAATCTTTAAATCTATAAAGATTAAAATTAGCATTTAAATCATTCAAAAGTTTTTACTTTACGTAGACCAACATTTTTTCAGTGTATCTGTATATAATGCATCAAAACGAATGAATATTTGATGATGACAAATCGATGCGAGCAGTTCACTGGCCCGGCGGGAGTTCCGCATTCTCCCTCCCTACTCCGGCCCGACTGGGGCTTTAACACTGCACTCCGGGATAAGCAGCCTACACAAACGACACAACTGCGACTCAACCATTAGCAAAACGGTAAATGGCTAATAGCGTTATATTTGGCGTTGCTTGGCGTTTACCAAAAATAAGATAATGTTTACAGCTAATCGTCTTTTGGTTGTCGGTTGTGTTGCAGCGTATTTAGGCAGTTGTATAGTCTTGGTCTTGAAATAAGCTTTCTACAAATTAAAAATCTGCAAATATATATCTTCTTCTCCTTATACCTCTCTTTATAGAAGGTTGTTGACCATTTCATCGAAAGTATTTCTATACTGGGCCAGTCTCGCCTATTCGGCCGCAAATTCCACATCCACGTTGACTTCCTCCTTCCAATGCCTCTTTTCCTTCAATTTTTTCTTAAACAATCAGCTATAGGATACTATATTTTGATGCTGTATTCTGTTACAAAAAATGTGGCCAAAATAGAAGACCTTCCGCTTCTTTAGCAACGTCAGGAGTTATATTTTTTTGAAAATATTATTATAATGATAAAAGTAACTTTGTATTATTTCTTGCATGCATCTGATGATGACCTAGTCTATTTGGTCGAAACTAGTCATGCAAAAAAATATAATATACTCAAAAGTGAAGAAATAATACAAAGTTACTTTTATCATTATAATAATGGATCTTCACCAATCAAATGCCTTGTCCCTCAACAAGAAAATATTATTCTGTATTTCAACAATCATATGTACTAAGGATAATTTAAAATATCCAAATTATTTATTATTTATAATGTCAAAATAATTTTAAATTCGTCTTCATTTCTGTGAAACTTATATGTGTTATTCAAAATATTGGTTTATTATTTTTTATAAAACAACGATAAAAAATCAATTAATTTCGTAATTATTTGACTGTAGTGTATTTAGTTTTTTTTATTGTTATAAATGATTGAATAGGGGCTATAGTTTGAAGGTAACGCGTCAAATATACAATGTGATTAATATCAATATGTATATACCTAACAAAATTTAATATCATCTAACCAACGTGTCGAGTGGTGTTTCATAATGAAATGTACGATCAACTGAAAAGGAGAGACTAGAACCACCCATTGCGCAATTTTTTCAAACAATTATATATTAAAATATAAATGTATATAATATATAAAATTTTCTTCCCTCTTTCCAAATGTACTCGAAGGGGAGACATTGCCTCTTTTGGGTGCATTTTTTTTTTTAAATAAGCAGCTCTAAAGCAATACCATTAATTGAAAATATTTTTCCTGAAAATTCAGTAACCGGAAATAGAAAATCAAGGCACGTCCCGATATTTTCCGCTGAGCTCCCTCGCGGTTCATATTACTCGAGATAGTGCGGCGTGCGGGGGTTGTTTTTTTCTTCTTCAATTAGTTGAGATTTCTCCCCCCCCCCCTGAGGGGTGTTGGGGATGTACAGAAATTGAAGTACTTTGGTTGAGATGGGATTTTATTCACAATTGATTGATGGCGGAGGTTTTCGTTCTCTTTATTATTTGTTTTGCGCTTTGGTTTTCGCATTCTTCCAGGTAAAAAGGAACAGCGTTGATTAGTTTAACTTTAAGTGACGGGTTTTTTATCAATCTTAGTTATAATGCAATATTAATTGGTACATTCACTGTACTTAATAATACCTGAAATACAAATACTACATGATTTTTTTTGTTTATTTGCTAAAAAATAAAATTGACATACTTTAACACTATAATCTATTAGCAATTAGCTTGAGATATATTGAGTCGTTATTTTATGCAGTTTAACAGTTTCTGAAGGGATGTTTTTAGTATTTAGCGTATTTTTACGTGTCAAAATTGCTGTATATACATTTTCCAAGTATATTCGGTATAATTTAAACAATAGAGTGAACCTTGAATCAGTTTATTGCAGTTGGTGCCATGGACCGGGAAAACACGTAGGTAGGGATAGGAAGATCGGCGACAACAAAGGAAGCATCCGAACGTGCATGCGAAGAGTCTCTACTGTATGGATTTCATGACAATAGAAAAAAAATGCTGTTCTGTGTAAGGTCAGAGGGCTGTCTCGCTATTTTTTTTTTCTCATTTTTTAATTTACTTATAATTAAAAGTTAAACATAAAAAAAACCTTTGAATTCATTACATGCTGCAAATTTCACATATATGAACATAATCCTTAAATAAATAAATAAAAGCGATATTTATATCAAAGTGTTGATAATGTAAATATTTTCATCATCATCTTCATCATATGAAGGTTGAACATATAAAATTATCAAGGAAATTTTAACACTACCTACCATTTTTTTTATTTACTAGTGAAGATTTGCGATGGCGTAGCCGAAACTTCAAAGAACACGATGAAGACGATAGCAATGAAGTGGATATCTTACATTCAAATTAATATTCAACCAACGATCTAAATATTTTAAACAATCACATTTTCATAAGCAGAGTTACACATGTTTTTATATTTGTTCATTTTCCATACAAGGCACGCTGAAAAAATCCCAAATAAAAGCTCTCATGGAATACGCTCTAACTTATAAGATTAGGGCCATATCTCCTGAAACCGTCGCTCGAGGGGTTAAAAACGTAGCTGAAGCCGAACCGGTATAATGGCACGGCAGAACCTGTAAGCCGCTTAGGGACGGTTCAAATATTTATGAACAAATTACAGATTCAATGTTCGCCGGCCGGGAAAATGTAACAAAGCGAAATCGGCTTATTTTGGCACCAGCGGCTTTCCGGAAGTTCCGGCTGAAGCAAAGCGACGATCTCGGACGGCAATAAACATAGATATGCGCTCACTAGAAAACCCCATCGCTTTTGTATGAGAGGAAGATCAAAATAAAATTTCACGATCATGATATTCTATACCGGGATGTATTATTTAAATGTTAAATTCAAATTATGCGGTTTAAATTTTTTTTAAAGTATAACAACACTTAGTGATCTTTGTGTTAATTAATTATTAAAATCACGTAACAGGGATGAAAATTGATAAATCATTGCTTTCGATGAATGCAATTTATAATATGCATTTCTCTCTGTAGTCGTATCTTTGTTATTCCCTGTTTTAGCTCAACGGCATAAATGGTAGGTCCTATCTACGATCTGTGCTCAGTGAGAGGTGAAAAGGCTGTGTTGTTTACAAATACTTGTCAAATGCAGAGCACACATAGCTGATTGTTTGTTCGAAAACGTGATTAATGGTTTTTGGTGGATTGCAATTTATTATAGTTTATTATCGATATTGTATATAGAGAGTAAATTTGTCTTAAAAGTGACATCGAAATAAATTTGGATAAACGACCACACAATTTTTTCATTCATCGACAAGAATAATATAATAAATTTATGATGATGCATTGTATTGTTTAACTTGAAACAAGCAATTGCTATTGCTAGTTTAAAAAAAAGCTATTAGTAATCTAGTCATTATTAAAAAACAAAATTGTTGAGGACTGTCGTCGAATGTGTTTTATTAGAACATATATGCAAATTAAACAAGATTTGTTGAGTTGATAGGCAAGATTTTTTGTATACAAATGAGATTATATTTAATATTGAATTTAAACCGCGCAAGTATTTTAATATAAATATTTTGATATTTTTAATTGTATACGGTGATTCAAGTACTGTTGATAAAAAAATCAATAGAAAATAAATTTATCAACTACAGAAAAAAAAGTTCTGTTTTAGGAGAAAACTGACTTAAAACATTACTAAAAAAAACTTTCTTTTTAAATTATAATGTATTTTAATTGCAAATTGATGCAATCATTTACAGTTTATGCGATGCTGCGATATATTCGAGTACACTGTAAATATAATTGAACAACTGTTTTACCGATAAATTAAACGTTAATTCTACGTTGATACGAGGGCATAAATTAACGGACAAGTGCATTTGCTTTGTCGCGTTTTAATAAAACCGTGTAGGCGGCAACACCATCAGCCAATCACAGCGCAATTCAAACATTTCAAATATGGAAGCCATCAATTTAAACCTCGAATAATTTACGCCATCTTGTTTTACATTCAAACGCGAGGGATGATCGAGGGCGAAACGAAATCGAAAAGATCTCATTTCATTAGAAATGCAATTAGGATTTTGTTAGATCTATTGTATTTTACGAAACAATAGGCCGAAGAAACTAATTTGGATTATACGCTTAATTCGCAGGATTCACAGAAATACTATTTGTCATCAAACAACACGGATAATGAAAATTAATCAGCGTGCTACTCTCATGGCAATGTATCACTGTGATACTGATATGTAAGTACGATCGATAATACACGCTATTCGGCAACAGACGTTTTGGTTTCTCCGCCTATTGTTCTGTCTTTGTGTACGATTACGCGTCGAGAAAATATATCGTTTTTTATCATTGACTGAAAAAACATGTGGCTGAAAAAATACTTGCTCGAATGCTCGTTTAATTTCTATATATCTATATATCGGAATATATCTGTGAAATGAAAAGCAAACGCGCGAGATGAAATGTGTAAATTTATTTAAAAATGAATCCACCATTTCCAAGTTTTCTGTTTATAAATTCACAATACGAGTGATATATATGCTTTTCAGTATGAATTTACTTAGTTTTTTTTTTTTTGAAGCGGTTGCCAATGTATATGATGAACTTTGAAAATAAATTCATTTGAGTTTTTAACTAAGATTTGTAGGTTAATGGGAAAAAGGGGGTGGGAGTGGTTATAAAGTATTTAGTTAAGTGTTCAATATATAATTTTTGGGTATAATATATACGATATTTACACGAAACTAGAGCCCAGTATTATCGCTCAGCTCAGCCAGGGTCCATCGTACCCTCGCATATCAGCTGTTACATTTGGCAGGGCCGGCTGTGTTCCTGAGGGCTTAAGGGACCCCGGACCGCCCATTTGAGATCCCGCAGCTAATAGCTGCGGAGGTTTCCGGGCGCGAAGGGCTAAGGAGACTATAAGGTCTAATACTGAATAATCTCGTTACATCGACTGGATTTAACAATGTGTAAACAAAATTGTACACGTGCGACTGTACAGTGGCCTGAAAAGTACGACGATTTCTGAAACATAAAATTAAACTATTTTAATCGTGAATTATAAATTTAACCAAGAAGTTTATGAAAACCACATAAAAAACCATTTTTTATAAAACATCTTTTATAGTAAAAATTTCGCAAACGCAATAGCGAAGACGCGTGCTTTGGGGTTCCTGGACTGCTTATCGAAGCAATGTATTGATTCTCCAAAAGCAGGAGTGAGAGCGAGACGATCTTACATATGAAATTCCTTATTATTGGAAATGTTCCTGGAGAGGGAGATCAGCGACTATATTCGGAAAATGATGGGATCTGTCTCTCTGGATGAAACTATCCACCCGACGGATAGCGTGGAATTGAATCCAATTACTCAATTTTGAGAAAACGTACGGCAGAGAACGTAATATCGTAAAAGTAAGAATCTTTAAAAACCTGGTGTTTTCGATTTATATGTGAATTGATCACATAAAAAAATATATTGCACATATAATAAACCCATATAAAAAATAATGCAGAATTAAGTAGAAATTAATATATATTATTGGTGCAAACATTATACTTAGTGAAGGTTTTAAAAGATGATTAGTAAAACCTCTTTTAAATGATTATTTCTAAATACGTCATGAAAAAAGTTTCGGGTGTTTTATCAAAAATATCTAAGTAATAATAATATACTAAATTTCAGTTCCGGGAAACTTTCAGAGATAGAAAACGTTACACCATTATCTATGAGATAAAAAGAACCTTCGTTCCGGAGAGATTGATGGGATTTCCCTTAATCTTATGGTTGGAGAAAACTGTTTTCAATTGACAATGAAGGGTTGATAAAAAAATCTTTTATCCAGCTTTATACAGGGTAATAAATAATCGAGATAATGTTGAGTTTTAAAACCCCAAATAGTCATGCGATTATTACAATTATTTTTTACTGTAAATAATCTGTAGCACACATTCATAGAGGTAGGATGTTTCGTATAAATCTATATTGTGCAAAATACAAAGTCAATAATAAATAATATTTTTTTGAAAAAGGTTAGATAAAATAGTGTTTAGATGTCTAGGTGAAGCGATACTGGTGTAAGCATTGTAAAGGTAAATATAAAACAAAGGTCAAAAAACCTCAGGTAAATAAAGAACCGATTGGCGACTGGAAGCAGCCAGATGCAATGTTGCTGTCTGTGGTTGTTTAATGTAGTTAAAATTTATTATTCCAGCAGTAAAAGCCGAGTCAAACATCACATATTAAAAGCACTCGACAAACGGCCGCTTCGCAATAAAAGGTAATGCAGCGAGAGACGCCGGTTCTTGTACGTCCATTTCCCTCGGGATATCCTGCGGATTGGAGTAATAACAACAAACAAATTGTGTGTTCGGATAAAGCTAATGAAACGGCCCCGGGGACGGCCATTGTGACTGGCCATCCGCCATTTTGTAAAACATTCGCCGGCGGAATTGTAAATATTTCGTTTTCATGCGAGGGCCGAGAAGTTAAACACGAACTTCTCGTGTTTTTATTACATTGTGCGATTGATTTGTATTTGTTTTTTATGTAAGCAGTAGTAGATCTTTTTGTGTACAAAATTTTATACTTGTCTTTAAAATGCTGAAGTTATTTTTAATGCGTTGTTTTTTTGGACTCAATAACCGAGAAATATGAACTAAGCTTGCTGTCGGGTAATCCGTTATATTTGGCTTAAACAAGCATAATCCTTAATGAGATATTATATAATATTAATTAAAAACACGAAATTCATAACTCACTGAAGTCACTGAAAATTAAGTACTATACATGTATGTATCAAAATATGACAATAATTCTTTAAACTACACAACATTAGAAATAGTTTACAACTTCATACAGTCGAGTTTTTTTGGCTGCGTTAAAATCTTCTAAAGATTCCAGTGTTGAATATTTTATATTGGCAGATAAAGATAAACATTTGCTAGATTGGACTGTATTATTTTTCAAGTAACATCCCTGTTTTTCCTGGGCTACTGACCCCTAACTTAAGGGGTGCATCGTTGAATGTCATTTCAGCTCGCTGTTTAATGTTACGAAACAGGGTCGTTTGTCCACGATCGATGCCATCTTTTAAAAAAGAATTCATTGTAATGCCGGCAGTATTAGAATAATTAATGCAAAGTTATTTAGAAAATGTATCGAGTTTCTTAACTTTTAAGCATTGAGTATTCGTTACTTTTGTAGTTTAAGTTGATATTCGGTATACTTTCCAGAATATCTTTGTTTCAAAAGTTTTCAGATCGTCTGTGGTTTAATTTTCAAAGTATTTTCAATATTAAATAAGTTGCGTCTGCGAAATTTCATAAAATATTGTTTTAATTTCAAGTCTTAAGTAGAATATGACATTTCATTTCTCAAAAGCTTGAAAATTATAAGAGCGTAGCTTTCTGGAATCAAGTCTAGAATATGGAAATTAAATAAATTATTTTTAATAAATTTAAATCTATTTGAAATACACCGTTAAAAAATATAAAACTGAAGTAAACGAGTTTGGTTTATAAGACTCTTGTTGGTTAGCAGGGAATTTGAAAAACAAAGTTAGTTTTATATTCAAAACATGCGTACCGTTTGTCATCTTTGTGTGCATTTGATAGGCTTTAAAGATCGAAGAAGTTGTGCTTTCTGAAAGTTTAAAAGCCTTTTGTGCTCAAGCCTATTTTTCAAAAAGTTTCATCCCACTTGAATAGAATCCCCAGCGAGGGGTAAGCAGGCTTTAACTCCTTACGTGCTGAGATTTGAAAGTCGTTATTGTTAAACCTTGCCACTTATCTCTTTATGTGTAACAAAAACAAAAAATATAGTTTTGTTAAAATTGAGATCATGAGAAAACATTGATTAAACATAAATTATTTTACTTTCATAATAATGATGTGACTATTTAAGCAATGTAGGAATAACCAGTACAGTAATACCCCGCTTTACGCGAGGGATACGTTCCGGAACAAAACGCGTTAAGTGAAATTCGCGTATATCGGGGTTTACGATTAAACACACATACACAGTCAAAACTTAATACAAAAAATACGAATCATTTGAATCAATCATTTTATGCAGTATTACATGTTATTTTTACTGAAAAATACATCTATTGTCTTTTGGGTAGCGTTTCTTTTACGTTCTTGTAAAATACTTTCATAACACCCAACGCTGTTTTTAATTGTTAAGAGAAGTCAATGACTACATTATGTTCATACACATTCTTAAAATATGCGAGGCAATTTAACGCGAAATTTGAAATTCGTGTTATAGTGAAACCGCGCATTACGGGGTCGCGTAAAGCGGGGTATTACTGCATTGTATATTGAACAAGTTATAATTTAGATATCACAGAAAACAGCTTCGTCGCGAAAATTGTATTATTTTTTAGTCGATATAAAGACATCTGGTAATATAACGCAGTGTGCGAAATCTAATATGTAATAATTCTTGTTTTTTTTTTTATCAGAGCTCTGAAAAGAATTCTTTTTATTGCGTAGATGTATTATTCCCGTTTGTGCTTCGGGTAGGAGAGTGTCACCTGTGCACGCGACACGTCGCCGGAGTTTTCACCCATTTTGTCTTCACGCTCGCGACAATATATCCACCTTTGTGTTTAATGCGAAGAAAAATTTCCGACCTTTCAGGTGGAAAGTCCCGCACATTATACGGAGAATCGAATAAAATAAATAAAAAAACCTTTTGTGTGAAATAAATGCGCATTTTAATTTTTCCTTCGCCCGCGGAGCATGAACTTTAGATTTGCTGTATTCTTTTTAAAATAGCTGGAAAATGTATATTTATGTCTCAATGAAAGTTTTTTTTTATTGAAAAATCAATTGACTGCATAATGCATATTGTATTTAAGACCATACAAGTTTGTACTTTTGTTAACAGCTCGACAAAGCCCAGTCAAAGGAATAAATCTGGGTTATAGAAAAATGCAACTAATGTTATATACAAATACGATTAATGTACAGCAATTATCATAATAGCATATTTTACATAAAGTTTCGTCATCTAAAAATATATACGCCATTAAAGCATCAGCTGATTTAAATTTATAATTTAAAATTGAAATGCACAAACTTCTAAACGAAGAGAGCACACAAATCCAATAAAGACAGTCGCTCTCGCGGCAACAAGTTGCAAAAAAACGAGCGAATATGAAATAAAAATTTCAGCACTCCACCGAGAGGTGATTTGGAATGGTGGCGGCGCGAGGCTTCGCCGTTTCCCATAATAAACATAATTTAGCATCTCATATCCGGGCTGCCTGCGCCGGCAGGTGATCCTCGTGACGGAGCCGCCGGAAATTGGAAGTTTGAGGATGTGTCAACTCAGGATTATGGCCACGTCCAATGGACGTCCTTCGTGAGATTGCTTTGATCCGTAGACGAATTTGCGAGGCTTTTAAATCGAAAGTTATCTCAAAATACCTGAAAGGTATTTGTTATATTGCTCTACATACTTCTCTTTTATATAAAGCGATCAATTGGTTATTGGTTAACAGTTGACTATATTAGTGTGATTGCTTTATTACTTTAAAAATAAGTATTTTAAATCCAATGTTATCTCAAAAGTATTTTTTTATGTTGCTTTGTAATATGTATAAGTCGGTTCAAAAGTGGTTACCCTACAAAAACTATGAACATACAAATTTCCAGCGAAATGGTCACCAACCTCCTCTGAGGAGAGGCATCTGATGTAGAAGAATCTGTAAGTTTATATACGCTTCAGCATTATATTTGATTTTACTAGCTTTTTATGCCTAAATAAATATTTGGGATGTTTTCAATTTTCGTAGACATCTTCAAGGAAAAGATGCCAACTTAAAATGCTTAATGATCCCAATCTAGAAGTTATCTCCGCAGGTTCCACTTGACGAGCGACGACACATGGCCTTGTGATGATATTACTCCACAAACAGTGATCCACCTTGTGGGTTCATGCCCCATCTTTGGTCTTCAGAGACACCAACTGGAGAGCCAATGAAGTCAGTGGCGAGACACCCACAGTTGATGAAGTCACTGGATGGCTTCTTGAAGCGTGTCATCGGAACCATAAAGAAGATAAACCAGGGGGTGTAGCTTCAGTCACTCCCATACATAGCACAATTTCGATCGGCTAGTTTGGAAAGTTTCCCCAAATTGTGATGACAAACCTTGTACATAACAAGCAAGGTACCTGTTGGCGAAAAACGAGTGAAAACATCACAAAATATTTCATATCGAATTCCACCGTACTGTACTTTCTGTAAAAAAAAATTGAATATTTTTACAAAGGCATTAATGTGTTTTTAGTTGTAAATCTGATGGGGTTTGGGGTGGATTTGAGGGTTTCCGGAAAACCAGCGGCCGAGTGACCGAGTCCGGTCACCGCTGACATCCGCAGGCCGCACGGGGGACTATTGCATTAGCGGCTAACGACTTTTTTGTTTTCGCTCCCCGGGGCTGCAAACATCGTCAATCATCCCCTCGTCAAGCGGACAACCTCTCTGGCGAGGTTGGCGGTTTATGTTTATCAGGGCAGTAAGTGAATGTTTTCTGCCAGATACGGAAGAGATTAATTTAATTTCCATGTGTAGGGGTTTTGAGTGTTTTGGGTTTCAGGAATACTTTTACTGAAAATTTAACACGATGGCTCAGGCATTATTTAAACGAGCGATACAATTTTTGAACACGCAAAGATAATTATTATTACCCTTGACCAATTGGTTCAATTTATTATTCTCTGCATCTAAACAACAAATACAAATAAAAAAATAAAAATTTTTTTGGCATTATAAAATAATGGATGGACACAAAAAGAAAATTCATAATAGGTCATTTTGATATTTGTACGTTTTGACCAAATTACTTTTAAATTATCATGTATCTAATTGATCCACCTTCTGAAACTTTGATTACCTAGTTGTTTTAGTTTAAAAATACCTGTGTGTACCAGACCGTTATCCTCCTGCGTGATTCCATTAAGTTCCCAGCATTTAAAAGTAAAAAGGTCTTTATTGGTTCAATAGATTCTGAACGGGCGTTTCAGCTCTCTGAAATAACTGACAGCGATCGAACGAACGACCCTCGAAGAGTTTTATACGATGCCTGAAAAAGAACGAAGCGGGAGAACTAACTAAAAGCCTGGAGAATAATGGGGAGACTGCAAGGGCGGACGGTGAGTGTCCTCGGGGCAGGACACCTGGAGTTATAGGCAGGTAGGGAAGTTATAGAAAGGTAGCCACAAGTGCGATTGTGGCTACCCGTGATGATTAATAAATTCAAATTTTTTATTGAAAGTTTATAATATGACTATTATTAATATAACATTCAAATGGTTTAAATTATATTGTTGATTTGGGACATTTATTTTTTTAAATTCTTTCAAGTTTATTTGAAAATATTTCAAACAAATCTATACTGACGTATTGTTTGTTATTCACATTAAAAGAGCGAGCAAACTCTGCCATTTTTCGTCACTTAAGGGAGGGCTGAGCAACTCTTCTCCAACTAGTTTTAAAGTTCACTCCACGAGACGACAACCCTGGTGTGTTTTTTTTTGCCAGTCTCGTAAAAAAACACGAATGTGTGAACGCGGCCGAGGTTAACATTATTGCTGGAGGCCCGGCGAGGTATGCCGTTATTGCACTTGGAAAACTTTTATGGACGACTAAATCTTTTCAGACTGCGAACAAACAAGTGGTGTATTCCTACTGTAAAAATGAAACTTCTTCAGACAGAGCTTTTTTCGAATCCAAAAAAATAGACTTGGAGTTTTTATCACTTAGTTTTGAAATTTAAAATCTTGAGCACGTACACTTGATCAAAATAATATGACTAGGTATTTCTGAAAAATAATTTTAAAATTTCACACGTTACATTTATGTATTTACGTGCATTACAAACTAAAGTAGTTTTCAACACTTTTTTTATTTAAAATTCTGAACTTTCAAATTTAATTCATTTATTCAAAATGTTCAATTTCACTACGATTTTGTACTAAAGTTTTTAGGTTTTTAGCTTCCACGACTAACGTGACACGCACTTGCATGAATACTAATTAAATTTAAAATATACTGTAGGAGAAGTTCATACTTTTAAGGTTGTTAGCAGCAGCGTTCGACTTGGACCTGTCCCGCAGCAGCGCAGCGTACATGTACAGCAGGAACACCATGCTGCCGATGTACAGGTACAGGTAAAAGCCCTGGAAGAAAACATTCAAATTACTTTTATAGACACTGGAAACATTTCAACGGAAGTCAGGGTTGTCAACTAGAAACGAGAAATTTATGACTTTACGTTTTTTGCATCAGTATGCCATATTAATATAAAAAGATATATTTGTGTTTGCGTACATGATAAAAATGAAAAAAATGACTGCATTCTACGTGTTTCAATAAAAAAAAATGTTTTTTGTATAACTATTTGAATATAAGCATTGGTTTATAAAGCCAGTATAAAAATCGATAGGCACCAAACTCTGCTGCGCATACACGATCAGCTACTGTCGGTATTTTAAATAAAGTTATGATAGCTTAATAGCTTACAGTAAATATTATTATTGGGAGGATAAAACTACCGTGGATGCAAAATTTACACCAAGAGAGTACAGCCAAATTAATAAGACTGGCTCAAAACAAACATATGTTCAGTGAAATAATCACAAACCCAGAAAAGGGAAAGGCACTCGGAGTAGAAGATTCACACCGAAACACCGATTCGGAATGCTTTGATACGAGCTCTAGGCTCAAATTAAACTTCAAAGAGAAATTTATTTTAAAAATAGCTCTGAACTTCATAATAACACAAAAGTATTTAATTCTAAAATTACCCAACGAAATTAACAAACAGTCAAAGTTCGCAGTCCCTGGAAGCCGCCGAGCTCCGCACAGAGAGCGAATTCGTATTCAAACGAAGCCAATAAAATTACGATCTGAGAGCGGGACCGGGCCGGGGTTATTTTTAGGTTCTCCCGAATAAGGTTCTAAACGAATTACTGGCAGTACCTTGTCCCGATTCCGGGCCGGGGGAGAGGGTGCAGAATGCGGATCTAATTAAAGGCCGTGTATCGAACAACTGGTCGCTTTGCAAATATGCAAATAAATAAATGTTCGCCACCGGAAATCATAATGAGAGAAATTGTAACAGAAAAAATTACAGAATTTTTTTAATCTAATGAAATTTATAATTATGACGTACAGTAAAGATCAGTACAGTTTTTTGTTGAAAGAAAGTACAAATGGATAGTTTGAGTCCAAATACAGATATGGATCCAAAAGACTATGAAGTTGCAGCTTACATAAAACAATAGAAAAAAATTTCATGTGTGTGCTGAAATATCAAGAAATATGGACAATTGTTTTCAAGCTTTAATTGAATGGAAGCCATATACAATGTAAAAAAGGTAGGTTTCGATGATATTTCATGAATCTACTATACATGTAAGAAATCTATTCCATTTGAAACACTTTCAAGACTTGATATTATTGTGATGCTGTCATTATTTGGTTATGTATAGTAAAAAAATATAAATTTTAAGATTTAAATCACACGTTTATTTATTGAATTCGTTAAAAAAATGTGTTCATATTTATGATATAAAACGCACTACCATGGAAATTTGATAGCTATGTTATAGTGCGTAGAATTTATATTTGTACATTTTGTTGCGTTTTTACGACTGCCAGTGTGCGCTCACATATCTGTACCAGGGACTATTTGTTATACAACCCCATAAAGTGATGGTGTCGCGTGAATTATTCGGCACTAAACGCTGGTAGGCGCCATAAAAATGGAATAAACATAATGCGGTACCCCATAAAGGCCGCGGTGTTCGGCGGTGGGACTTACCTCATAGAAGGATGGCGGGATGTATGTGGAGATAACCTCGGCCATGGGAAAGGCGATCCCCATGACTACCAGCAGCTTCCCGTACAGGGCGGAGAGGGTTGCGGCTAGAGCATCACCGCTGTAATAAAACAAAACCTTATCATTACTGTGCACGTGTCTCGTGACATCAAACATTATTATTATTATTTTATGTACTGCAACACAAAAGAGAAATTAAAATTCTACTGTCGAATATTTGATGTATTATAAGAAAAAAAATAAATTATATGATTGCTGATCGTGGGGATTCGGGATTTACATGCAGCAACAAAAAATGATTTTATTTATTTGTTATAAAATTAATTATTTCTAATTTTAAATGAAAAATAACTCTTCGAGACAAAAACCTATATGATGCAGGTTTTAAGTGATTCTTCTGCTTACAAAAGAGCAAATGAATATGATGTATCAAGTTGAACATAACTGATATCAATAGATGATGCATTCACATTTGGGGCATACACAGGGCTGTAATCCAATGTTTTATAGCCACCATAATATGTTAATAGCGTGTATTTAATTTGTAAGATGATAGCACGTATACCTCATCAAACTTATATTATTATGAATGAAGTGAGGATAAACTTCTCTTAAAGTAAAGCACGAGATATTAATTTTAATATTGCAGGTCGTTTTTAATGGCAGCAGCACATGTCGCCATGTATGATGACAGATTACATCCGCAGGGAAGCGTTAAACATTGAATAAGCAGCTACAACTCAGCTGAGAGCTTCAAAGTAGCTAAATATTATATCATACCTCTCGCACGCCGAGTCTATTGAATTTTGCGGAGAACGGATAAAAGCAGCTCAAAGACAGGTGTCTATAATATAACATTAAGTGATGAATTCACATAGAAAGTGTCAAGTAAACTACTTAATTTTTATCGTCGGCTTAGCGCTGTATCCAATGCAACCACCGCAAAAATTTGAATCGACATTAGCAAATGCTGAACCGACGAATCTAGTATGCTAGATTTTCGAAAAATGCAGTAAGTCTGCAACTACAGTACAAACGCAGAATTTAGTTTTATTGGTAAATATTTTTTCTACTAGCGTCTAAAAATATATTCGAGGTATTAAATGCGCAGTAAAAACTACGACATATTGAATGCATATGCTCTCGTGTTTAACGACGTTTACGTATTGTGTACAAATAGCTTGTTTTATGTACGCTTGTAAATAATTATTGGTTTTCACGACAAAAGCGGCTTGAAAAGATTTTTGTTTGACAGTATGTTAATATCTCGTTAAAAACTTGGTATTTCGTATCCTATGGAAATGGAGTGTTACTAAAAAAAATATTTTACGGGCATATAAATTTGAATTGAAAAGTTAATACGTTTCTTTATACGCGCACTTACATATAGTATTTTGTATCGAAAGGAAATGGAGTATATATAGCATTATATAACATGAAATGGTATTAATTGGTAAAATTTAAAAAAATACTCCATTGCCATATTTTTTGCTTAAAATAATAAATATTTCAAATAATACTAGTAAATTGATTGATACCCGAACGAGTAGGAATTGATTCTTGAGTGGTTGAATTGTGGGTGAAACTGTGTACCTAGCAATGAACTTTGTTTGGCTTGGCAGGTCGTTAGCACTCACAGGTGATGCTAATTGGAATGAGTAACGGGAGAAGGTCCCTTTGAACGGATGTACTTCCTGTTCTTTAATTAATGCCTGCATTGTTACCTCAATAGAATCGTCTAATTAATAATTCATGTACTTATCGATAGAAATGTTAGGTGCACTTGAAATACAGAGAAATAGGCTGTCTTTGTGAAATGACTTACGAGTATACCACATCATTATTCTGTTTAAACTACTATTATCGACCGTTAATAGATCATCGGTTTACGGTGTAAATTAATATTTTAATTTATTATTAAATAAAACACTCTAATTTATAAAATGTCTAACGTTGCTAAATAAATATTTTTAAAAAAATACTGCTTTGAATTACGGGCGATTAACGAAAGAAAAACATAAAATCGATAATATTTTAATTTTAGTATAATTTATTTTATTTATATATTTGCTTAGTGTAAAATAATCACAAAGGCATTAAATTAATATAAATATATTTATTTTCAAGCATTATTGTTTTTTTGGTAAAATCTCATATTGATGGAGTATATTTTTTCAAATTGCAAAAAAACCGCGTAAGGGGATTTCATTCAGATTTCGGGCCGCCTCACCTGGGCTGGACTAGCGGGAGATATTAATCTTCGTTCTGAGGAGATAAAATGGATGGGGCGGGGGTGGAGGCACCCGAGGAAAGCGCGGACCCGCTGAAGGGAGTAAATCGATGCATATACTTAGTTCAAGTGACGAAGGGTTGCTTTTTAGTTTTGTTTGCTTGAATGTAGTGTTCTGTATACATTGGAAGTTTTATTATTTTATTTTCAGCTGTTTGCAAAAAATACACAGTGAATAATATTTTTTATGCTTAAGCAAAAAAATAATATTTTTTTTTTTATTTAAATGATTATTCTATGGTTCGCCGTAACAGAGGTATTTATTTTTTATATTAAGTATAAGTAGGCGATATCGAAAAATATTTTCTTGGAATATACTTTTTGTTTTGAGTAGTACGCTTGACGTTCATTATTTGAGAATTAATACTCAATGACGTCACGGAGGGGCCTGCTGAGAAAAAAATTACCGACAGACATCGTCTGCCAACGACACTCACGAGAAGTGCACTTGTATAAATTATCTCCCGCCGTTACTCCGCCTTCTTCCCCTGTCCAAGAGCTTAGCACATCATTTTTAACGAGAGGTTTTAAAAAATCACCCTTTAATATTTTATTTTTGTTCCAAGAACACATCAGTGATTTTATTTTATTATTCATGTAACATTTATCATCATCATAGACTGATAATTAGCAATAAAAATGATATAATATGTAGTGTCTGAGTTTTGTGAAGATCAAGAATACAAAAAACTATCCCACTAACAAAGTAGGTGTAAGAAATTTTGTAATATTTTATGGGAGTGTAATGTTATTTGTATTGTTATAATGTGCATGGTTGCCATTCTGTAGTGAACTTGGAATGATAGTGGAGGGATGTGCTTTGCCGAGCTGGGGGGGCTTTTGATATTATTTCTGCAGCCTGCTGCTGAAGGAGTATCAGGTCTAAACGTCAGAGCTTTGTAAGGAAAGGATTATATAATAATTGGGCAGCAGACTTTTCATTCGAATACAAAACTGCGGCGTAGAAGCCACTACACTGTTCTTCATAGAAAATCATAAATATATGCTCAGTGAGATGGTCGCGAACTTCCTCTGAGAAGAGGCACCCGATGAAAAATATATGGGAGTAAGGCTTGAGAACTCGATAAATTAACTCCTCATAATACAATATTATAATAAAATTAGAGATCTGCTTGATTCGGGTTTGTTGGCGTTTCGGGCTGACGAGTGTCACGCTTGCTGGGCTATGACAAGGAATGTGAGTTTGCACAAAAGCGAAACATTCCAGAAGTTTGTTCTCGTGTATCCGAGTTCAGGCTTTGCAAGACAAACCCCGGCAGGGTGGCCCTCGCTGCCTACTCGTGTCTTTGTTCGGGATATTATGTAAAGCCTCTCGGAATAGGCTGTTTGTAGGGCGGGTGTTAGAGGGAGTTAGGCTTAGTTTAGGCCCGAGAGTACTAATGTGATAGTTATTTTGTCAGCTGTAAATTAAAACTTTGTTATCCTGCTGTGTACGTGTTTCATACAAGATGTAAGACATTACATGTCTGATATAAAACTTTGCTTTGCCTCGGAAAATTAAGTATTGCGACCTGGCATAGTTATTTTATAAATAATATTTTTGCAAAATCCACGCTTGAGCAGTCCTATAAAAATATCTCATGGGTACACAATTTTTTAATAGCAGTTATTTATGTATCAGAGTAAATATTTTTCACTCCATTAATTCTGACTCATTAAAAAATAATCCATTGCATATGAAGACTAGATAAAAAAACTCGTATTTGCCTCAAACGTAATAAAAAAATTACTAATATAAAACATGTTATCTCCGTTTTCACAAGAATAACAAATCAGAGTTTCAGCATTAAAAAAAACATGTTTAAAGATCAAAGTATTAGTCTTATGATATAAATCAATCATAAAGCGAGATTGAACTAATTTAATTTTGAGTTCTACGAAAGGATACACTGTGAAAAAAAAACGGTTTGAACCTTTTGCTATATACAGTTAGGCCATTGTCTTTGTTACGTTGAGTTTTTACTATGGATTGAGTAAAAAATAAATCTAGGCAACCCAGTGTGAATAACCCTTGTGAAAAAAAGGTGTGTGACCTTACTGAATTGCACCCCATGTAAACAGCAGCATATAATACAACAAGTAGTCGAAGGCGTGGTGGTGTTTTAATCACAAAAATAAAACTATTTAATCAAGCTTGCTAAGTAAGTTAGTGATTGTTGCCACCAGAATAGCTCCAGACAATAGAGGCTCCGTTCAGTCGTGGGTAATCCGATGATAAATAATGTTTTCAGCGCCGCCTTTGCACGGGACAAAGGGGGTAATTGCCACGAGATTTATCCAAGGCGCAGTGTTTAGTCGGCAATGCCCGGTCTGTCCCATTGGGTCACAGCCACAAACAATGCATCAGGTTTAATGCTATTTACATACTAATAAATTTATATTTAGAGTGGTATTCAATACAGCTCATAAAAACCATTCTACAGTTGAGCTATACTTACTGTTTATGAGTTGTAAACATAATGATTCAAACGCGTTTTTTTTATTATATCGCTTCTAAAATGATGACTTTTATATAAGTAAATATTTTTTTTACAAAAAAGATATTTGTAAAACTGTCGTAAGTAGATTTAAGAAACGCCCCGTCGATTTGTAGTTAACAATTCGATTGCAAAGATTTCATGATTGAGACAAATAATTATTGATGAACCATGTCAGATTAAGGACTAAATAATTGTTTGAGTTAAAAAAATATTGATTGTTTTTTCAACTTGTTTTTATTTGAACTATTAGTTGTCTGAAAAACACCAAAAAATAGTTTATTAAAATCTTCTCTCTTGATATATTGTAAAATTTGGAAAAAGAAGGCTTTGGTACACAAGCAAAATATTTTCCTATTATTTTCAAGCTATTGATAAAGTATATTAATCATATCATAATTAACCCCAACCCTGTCGAAGGATGGCAGTCATAAATGTGGCTGAGAGCTAATGTATGGGCATCCCTGATCTAAACCAATCATCGGGGTTGTAATTTGTATGAAAATTGTCTGCAGATTAATAATCTTTCGATTTTTGAAACTGACTGACTTCAGAAAATCAAAATAAGATTCTTTATAGTTTTTTTAAATTTTTAAAAAAATATATTATTTGATCAATTCTGTTATATTTATCTCTCGACTCTCATTTTTTTAATACAATTTGAAATTTTAAAACACAACGTTTATGTGAATTCATTTATGGTGAAAATCAAGGAATTAACGGTTTTTTGAAAATAACTAAGAAAAATGCTTAACATAATTGTAAGACATTTATCATAAAAATTTAATAAAAAGAAAATTAATTACACAAAGATAAATTCTGGAGAACATCTTAAATGACCGCATTAGTCGTGCGGGGGAGGAAAAAAAACGCAGTTTGCGGTTTTCGGGGTTGTTCCGCTGCAGATCGCTGAAGCCGTGACGCTGTAATCTAATTGCAAAAGTCCGATTAATCTCCGAATTGAAAGTTATTCCCGAGGGGAGGGGGTGCAGGTCAGACCCACCCCTCCAGGCCCCGCATCCTCCCCCGTGCAGATTTATTCCCTGTCCGAGTCCTGGCCGAGCGCCCCTAAAATAGGGGCTTCTTGTGACTTGGCCGGTTTGCATCCAAAGGTTTGAATTTATTTGTGCTTGGTTATTATAACAACCCTACATATATTGAGACTGTTGTTAAATTCATTGAAATAATATTCCAAGCAGTATATATATTTTAAGAATTAATTTAAATTTTGGGAATTGCTTATGCGAATGCGATAATATATTTTTACAAATACTGACATTATTTTTTCATGTTATAAGTTCTTAAAAAAGGTCGATAATAGCAAAAAAATACGAAGTGTTACGGGATGTAAAATGTGTCTAGGTAGACAACGGGGATCTCAGGTTGCATTTTACTTTAAGGCTTCCGCGATGGCCGCAGCCGCAGGGCTTAGTTTCTCGCCCTTAGACCGATATTTCAGATCAAACGACCCTTGCTCTTAAGATTAAGAAGTGTAAAGCCTCGCCCCCTCTGAAGTGTCGGTGAAGGTGGTGGACAGCCCTGAGGCTTTGTCAAACCGTGAAGCCTGCCGCTGAACAAGCAGAAATATTATTTAACCCTACCACTACAAACTAAAAAAATTGTTTATGTATTTATTGATACTGAAATTTTTTTGAATTGAAATTATATCAAATAGCTCAAACAGAGACTAAAATTAAATATTGTAGATTTTACTTTAAAAATAGAGATACATACAGTATGTGGGATAATAAAATTATTAAAAAGAAATAATTTTGTGTTTCAAATGAGTAAAAAGTTCATACAGGTATTAAAAGTTTTCTTAAGAAATCAGATTAATTGATAAAAAAATTATTGAATTAGTTGATACATATATGAATAATTTGCAATAATAAATAGGTTTTCGTTAATATTACCGGTTACAAAAATCAATGTGATTTTTATCATTTTTTGAAAAAGCATTGGTTTTTGCCTCGATAGCAATAAAAAAAAATCTCCACAGGATTCCAATCCAGGATAATAGTAATGTTTGTCGATTTTTAGCAGTCGCTGTTATAAGTTGATTTGAATTTTTGGATGGTAAACTGCTTCAGGTTTTCGGTACTCCAACGTTACAGTCTATGTGCTGGAGACATCTTCAGAAATTTTTCAAAAAACGGGGTACAAAATCAACAGGTAAAAATATAGGTATATTCGTTGGTTTTGATAGCTGATGATTGATTTCTTGGTGTTGCGCTGTTAGAAGTTATATAGTTTACGTCAGGATAAAATATATACCTCCGAATCAACTATGGTAAATTATGTATTTTTTAGAAATATTTCAAAAAATGAATATATGTGAATTATTTATAAATGAATCTTCGTGTTTCTAGGTGTCCTGTGCTGGGCATTCCTGCCCGCGGAGCAATGGGAGGGTTTCTCTGTCAAACATTGCTAAATTTATTTGAGATCGTGATCCGGATTTATGTGCTCGAGGAAATGTACTTCCGATCTATCTACACGAGATCGCGGTGAGCTTCGAGGAGAATAAAAATAACCGTTCGTCTTGCACCGTTGGAGGCGAGAGATAAAACTGGATTCAATTTGATCGAGTTGGTTTATAAAGCAAAGGGTTTCATGCCTGAACTCTTTCTGAATCATAAATGAAAAGGTATGAATATTTGAGGTTTACAGCGTCAAAACTATACCTTAACGTATTCATATGATTTACAAAGATTTTACTAATAAGAAAATTTAATTCAAAGTACAGAACGATTTATTTTGATATGTTAATTTCTAGTACAAAGAATTGTGATTGCAAAAATAGTCTAACAGTTAATAAAGATTTTTCTGATAATAAAATGGAATAAAATGTACAGAATGATTTTTTTGATATGTTAATTGCTAGAACGTAGAATTGTGAATGCAAAAACAGTATTTTGTTAAAAAGCTTAATTTAAAAGAGATAATAAATAACTTTGTAGACATTAAAGTCATGGACACGAGTTGATGGAATGCTATTTCGTCAAAATATGATTGTATTTAAATAATATATCCCAAAATGCTATTTATGTAGAGAGCGAACTGTATATCACTTATAATGCATTATGGAGCTACCGGTTTTTAATAATTATGTATAATAAATCACGAACTCCATTTGTATGATATTGATAGCAAAGAGGTTGAAGATTTATTAAACCTCAAAAATAATATATTAAGAAATACTTAATGTAAATGTCGAAAACTATTGGAAATATTTAATCAATAAGTAACTTGAAGCCACGAATACTATTTTTACATTAAGTCATACGATTATTGTACCTCAAAAATATAAAATTAGGAAATTCTATATTCTTGCGTAGAGCGGTCGGTATATCACTCATGATACGTTTGGGGATTCCTTGTTTTCCTATATTAATTACATTTATCTCCCTAGAATACATGTAATTTCCATAAAAGTGGGTTACAATATGGAAGACGGGTGCCCGGAAGGCAGATGGCTTTACATAATTAGGAAATATTAAACATTGAAATTTGAAATTAAAATAACAAATCAACACCCAATTTTAGTAATATTTGTAAATTATTTTTTTTTATGTTTATACACACACAGTTACTATCCCAAAACAACAGTACAATATATTTATCAGCCCTGGTAGACTGTTTTTATGTTTGAATTATTGATCCGAAAAATGGTATCGGAACATTTGTCAAAACTTCGACATTTATATAATTTTAATTAAATCAATTATACTCATTTTTCACTTTTCAACTGAATACAAAAAATAAAAATTAAAATATAGTAATTATTTGTAAACATTCATCACACTAGTCAATGTTTTTTAAAAAAAAATAATATTAACAAAATAGATGATGTACTTTGTAATTCATGCATGCAATGCTTTGATGTTCGTTTAGATTGCACGCCACTGAATTCTATTGAATAATTTATGAGCGCAAATTATCTCAAATACCCTTACAATAATATTTTAGCATAACATGAAGCAGACTGAATAGAGTTATTTAATAAAAATACTATTTTCAAGTCTGCTCGACCGGGTAGCAACAAATTTCTTACTGATTAGAATATTTGATTCCGATTTCTCGTCCTTTGTGCTAAAGTTTCCATTCACCCTGTCCTTTGTTCTCGCGGGTGAAATATCGAAATAAAAATACGCTAACAAAAGATCAAATATCGACGGCTATCCACAAAGAAGGATTTTTTGTAATTTAAGTTAAACGGTTGATTGTTATTGCACGCCCTTGAGAGACCGATCTGTGAACAATTATACTGGTTTTTGAAATATTTTTGAGCTCTTTAGTTTGTTTATTTATTCCGTAAATTATTTCAAGAACGATAACGATATTTTGACTAAACGAGAAGTTTTTAACAAGATTCAAAGGTTTTTGCAATATAAAGCTGTGTTGATAATAATATTACAAATCATTATAACAACGTAATTTAAAATGATCTGCATCCAATAGTTTTTAAAGGTTTAAGGCTTGAAGAGAAAAGATTACGAATTATTTAAGATGAACTATTTTGTCTTTGCGCATCTTGACTTTTGCAAAGTAGAATAAGTGAATCAATATTGATTGTCACAGATTTTTTTGAATATTTTTATTTAATTAACTCAATGGAGAGAAACACTCAAACTCGTATAATCTCAATAAGCCTATTGATCACCCTATTCTATAAAAGTCGAAGACTTAATGGAAATAAATAAAGGCTTTTAAAGCCATTCGAGGCAATTTCGCTTATGTCCGATTGTAGATTTAATTGTATTCATGAAAAGCACAAAAAACCTTCACATAAAATTATCACTTTTATTAAATCTGAGGCCACTTATATTTTTGACAGAATTAAAAAAAAATGCTTCTAATACATAAACACTTGTGACCAAATGATGAGGCAGTTGTTTGCAAAGTTGTTTTTTTATTTCTGCAACATATTTATCATTGCAGAATCAAGTGAAAGAAAAAAAATGATTTCGTAACAAATCTACGAGACCATTTACAATTTTATTATAAAAAAAGTTACTATGAAAGAAGATTCAACTTTATTTCTTCTGGTAATATATTGGAGGCTTTCTATTCGGGGCCCACTGAAGGGCGCACGCTGGGACACGCGCTGACATTTATTCTGAAGAATGATTTATACATCTGAAAAGAGCTTTTAAGAAGTCCCCGAAAGCTTTTTTCTTTGTGCTTATGAGAGAGGGACCACCGGTTTAACACATTTTTCATATTTTTTTAATAAAAATTCAGAATCGCCAGAGTGTTGGAAGGTAATATCGCACGGAATAGCCAGTGGAAGTGTAAAAATTAAAAAAAAATCTGAAGAGATTTGTAAGATAAAATTTATATTATCAAGGAATAAAATTATCAAGTGGACATTAGTCTCCATGAAATGAAAATGAAATTTTTTTACATTGTATAAATAACAAGTTAAGATATCACATATTTTTTGGAAACACGTCGTGTATCTAAAATAATAATAACTCGTGTGTAAACGCTTGAAAAACATATTTATTAAAAATCGATTTCACTTTTTAAACTTTTTGTGTATATAAATAAGCAAAAATCTCTGGGATTTGAAAGTTCAAAATTACTTACTCAGAGTGCCGGGAGTTTTTGCTCATAGCAGGCAATACATGCGCGGTCCTCGCAATTTCCCCACCATGGGGTTGGTTGGCCAAGGGGGGAGGGAATATTGCAGCCCGCTCGGAGGCGAGGGGGAGGGACCAGAGCCTGCACTCTCTTGGGAAATACTCAGTGTAAAATGCATAATTTACACTACAGTGCCAATTATCATACGGCGAAAAATCAATGAATACTCAACCAAATATATTTTACTTTACCCGTAGCAAAATTTTACATTCAATGCAATTTTGTAATATTCTATATATAAAAAAAAATTATAATAAAATATTAGAAATCAGATGAAAGCTGGTTTTAATGAAATCCATAAAAGGGCACGTTTGCTGGAACTGATAAGTAATAGAAAAATTTAAAGGTCATTTGCTTTATTATTTTTGGGTATTCGAAAAAAAGCTTCATTTATGTTAAAAAAACAACCTCATATCACAAGACGCCTCACAGATATTGTTTTCTTCAAAAAGAAAACCCTATTAAGTTGGTTACATTTTTCGTAGATTTTGGTTCCTTGTATACAATAGGCAAAGCACATTTTACTGAAACATTTAATATGTACATTTTTATACTAATATAGTTATTATCTAGAATCACTTTATTCCATAATCATTAGTATTAAATATTTTAAATTGCAGTTCATATAAACAAATGTAAAACGTTAATATGGTGAATTTCATCAGTATTTTTATTATTAATATAAAAAATTACGAATTCAAAGTATGTAATAACATATCAAATGGATACAATTAATTCGAATAAAACGTAATAGTTAGATTTAGCCAGTTTAACTGTATTTCAGTTTTCATTACATTTAATTAAGTAGGAATCTTTTATTAAATCATTTCAAAAATACAATTGTTTATTCTTGCTAGCTATATTTAATGGGAATGAAGTTAGTACGTTCATTTATAAGAAAAGGTTTATCCTATTTGATCTTTCTCAAGCGGTAGCCATATGTATGCAAACCTGCTTCCTCCAAACCAAACAAGAATTTACTTTTGTTTGATCAGTAGATAGAAGAAACCTCCATACATAATGTATGGTGTACTGGACCTAAGCAAATACGTTTATTATAATTCTGAGTAAATATCTTCCACTGTCCGCCCGAGAACCGCCCCCTCCGATAAGGGTGTTTCCTAAAGCCTTCAGAAGGTTTCAGAAGGTCCAGTTGGCGTAAGCCGTTTCATGGAATTGACACATAATCAATAATACACCATGGATTGAGCATATCTCGATGTGATAAAACTAAAAACTTGGATTTAAAAATATGTATTGTTGTTTTATTTTTAATAGTAAATTCAAATTTAAGTATTTTTGACACTAAAATGTAAGAGAAGAGAATTTTTTTATTTTGAAAAATTAAAGATCTAATAAAAAAATTACATTAATATTTTATGTCACTTTTATGTATGAGGAATTTTATTATTATATACATTATACTCATACACAAACAGTTATAATATTAATATTTGATGATTTTTAGAAATTATTTTATCAACAATCAAACTTTTGATATACGAGTGGATAAATATTACGAATAAAGTATTTTTTGATGTCAGGGAGTTCTCAAGACACAAAGAACGTTCAACTTCCAGTCGGATACCTGAGACAATTATTTCCATGTCCCTGGGCTGAAGGCATGTAATAAATCAAATAAGTATGCCATTTCAGCGGAGAGACGAGAAAAAGGCAGCAGTGTTTCAAGTTTAATCGCACGGAACGACGCCAGTTTTCTGCGCGGAGGAGCAACAAGTCGGGGGCGCCCCGAGGACCTGGCACGAGAAATAACGTCCCTCATTCGAGTAACGTAAAACTGAATAAGGCCACGTTAAAAAAAACCTCCATAGCATCAGAAATTGAAGTTAAAATTGTTTATATTTTTACTGTGGTTTCTGTCAAGATGTAACATAGTAACATACTCTATTACAGTCTTTTGGCCCGCGGACCCCCTTTCATAGTCAAAACTTGCCCACGGACCCCCTTTCATAGTCAAAACTTGCCTACGGATCCCCTTTCATAGTAAAAACTTGCCTACGGACCTTCATATTATAGACTAGTTGATGCAAGTATCGACTCTATTGCGTTCCTGTATTAACCTACCTGACTCACCGCGATGCCTGTTATTACTTGTATTTTATGCACCTGTCTATATTTATATTTTACTTAGGACGTAAAAACCGCTAATATTGTATTCATTGTTATTTATTTTAACTTCCATATTAATAAAAATATGTCACATTTTTTTATTTTATATTAAACCTTGCGCGGACCCCCTGACGTTGGTCAGGGACCCCCAAATAGATTTTAATTTTATAAGGATCCCCCGAATGATCCCAGGGACCTCCTGGGGTCCGTAGGGACCGCTTTGAGAAGCACCGCTCTCTAGTACCTAAACAGCAGAGTTATATTTATACCAAACATACTAGGCTAAAATCTGACACTATCTCTAGCCAAAAAACAATTAGCTGCAGTGATCTGAATTGACCGGATTATTGCATAACTTTGATATTTAACTGGACAGAATGAAACCGGATCAGTCTCAATCATTACAAAACTTAACCTACTAAGAAGCTTAATTGAAATATTTATTATACTATGACTGGATGAGGTTCACCGTATTTTATCATTCTGTATTGTTGCTTGGAATATAGATTAATGTTTATTAGTTCGATAATTTTTAGTCCTTTGCAAGCTTGCAAGCGGAAGATATTCGAGTAACATATTTTCTCTTATAATATATATTATAACGGAGATTGCTTGTTATATGAATAGTGAAGACATTTAAGTTTAAATACATCACTTTCACATTGAGAATCCTTCTCAAAGAGTGAATGGAAGGTTTTGGAGTAAAACAATCGTTAATTATACCTTATACTCAAGCAAGTAAAAAAAATTACCAAGTACTTAAAAAAAAACAGGGTATAATTAAATGTTTCAAATAACCGACAAAGTATGAAGATGCTATCTTTATTGATAAAGGTTTTTGAAACTTTTTGTGTAGAAAATTTTCTTTTGTGCTTTTATTAAAAAGCCCTCTTTTGTCACTGGTTTTGATTACCTTCTAAATTATTATGGGTTGGTATTATACAAAATCTTTGAAAATAAAATCAAGTCGTCCAAAGAAAAGAAGCGAAATGAGGAGAACGTATTTTTATTAAATAAAAAAAAAAAACTGATAAATCAATAACAGTAAAAATCATGGTATCTTAAACGTTTTAACTGAAAAAAAAAACTAATTCCAAATATCAAAAATACTACCGACAGTGAAAATAGCGATACAATAGGTTTATTTATTTTTCAGTCGCCTGAAACTTAACCCTTCTCTCAACGTCGACGTTTCCTTACTCATTCACCTTGGGTTTTCTCCCCTTTGCAGGAGACCGACTTTTTTACACTTAAAATTCCCAACCCCTCTGTATCCTCGATCTCACAAAATTATCCTAACTCACAAGTTGACATTATCTTTTCAGGTCATCCACTTTTTTGTACTCTGTTTATGGACGAAAAAAAAACTAAAATCAATGTTGGCTGGATCTTGACCAAACATTTTGCTGCCACCACAACCTTATAATAAATATTGAATATATATATATATATATATACAAGTCGATTATTGACAGGTTAACAGATCATGCTTAGCTACTAGAGATGCAGAATTCAAAGGATGGGGAACATTTACCGAATGTTGAATATAAGTAACCGAAGTAATATAATAATTATGTACTGAAAAATCACTAGCAAGTGAAATGTTTACTTTTTAAAAGACCGGTAGACATGCCATCTTAGATTAAAAAAAAATTGTAAAAAGAGAAGTTCCAAGAAGGAGACAGGAGGTTCAAAGGTTATGTTTACAAGGAAATTATAGAAAATTTGAATCTATAAATAATTTATATTTGATTAGAACGAGAGACATCAAGTGTACAGAAAAAAAGTTTTGTCCAGATTGAGAAAATAAAAATGTCAATGAAATGAAACAAGCATTCAAGGGCAGCGATGCTTGTGACAGTATATTCGATTCAAAGAACTGACATAGGATGCGAGATGGTAGTATAGTTGGGGACCGTTTAGTTGGCTGGGTTAATTGTCGGGACTCACGCGCTGATGGAGTTGACGTGCGTCTGGGCGGCGCGGGAGGCACGGCGCATGGGCGGCGGCGGCAGGTGCGGCAGGTGCGGCAGGTGAGGCGGCAGGTGCTGGCTGTGGTACAGGGCCGGCGGCAGGGACAGCATGGGCGGCGAGGGGAGCCTGAAACAACAAAACAACCTCAAATCAAATCACCAATGATTACGAGGGCGGCGAGGAAAGTCACTCGCCGGGCAGAAATTTAAGTCGAATGAGGAGGTCATCGCCGCCACGGAGGCCTAATTTACAGACCTCGATAAAACGTATTTTTCAGATGGGTTAAACATATTGGAGCATCGCTGGGTCAAGTGTATAGATCTAAAAGGAGACTATTTTGAGAAATAAATCACCACTTTTACTGTAGGCTAAGTACCTATCGGACCGCCATCGTATTGTGTTCCCAATTTTACGTGATTGATTCCAGCATAAGTTCAAAAAAAAATCATCGGGATATCTGACCTTAAAAGTCAAACTCTCGCTCAGTTGGGGAGCACCGTTTCTCAATTGAAAAAGTACGAAATCAAATTCTCAAAAAATAATTCCAACAAAAAGCAATATTATTAGACCTTTATACCATGATATTCTAATAGCATCATAAATCTTTTGTCCTCTTCTCTGTTTATTTTATTTATTTATTATACGTGCACTCGTGATCAGTCCAGTAATGTTTGATGGAGCAGGAGGTTTTAGTGGTCAGAGGGTTTCACGACATCAGAAAAAAATCTCTCATACGCCACATACACAATTATGCGAATTAGCTGAGAACCACAATCCTAATTTATATCTTGTATTTTTGGATCTATTCAGCTCATGCCTCATGTCCTTTGAAAAATAATATTTTAGCCACATGATATAAAATCCAGACATCTTGACTTCGGAAGTGAATAAAAATACGGGTGTTAAAATAATAATTTTTCTTCTAGGTTTGAAAAAGTAATATTTCCTCTGAACCACATCTGCAGCTCCGTGCCAGATAAGTAGAGCCACTCTGGTGTGAGTTAACGCTTCCCTCCCTTATCGGGGTGTAGAGTTCACAAGGGTAGCAGGGGCGGAGAGAGTGCAGTCGGCCAGAAATAAAATTCACGGGTCTGCCTGAAAATGCAATAAAAAGGTTCCAGATATCCCTTTCCGCTTACTTTATCTTAAAAAATGCACACGGGATAGTTGAAGGGGATTTCCTCGCTCACGAATTCTTCTCGCTTTAGGAATAGTTTAGATATACTCGAGTGTGCGAACTGATAACGTTCTGAAAACATTGGGAAGAAAATACATATAGTAGGTGTTGTTTTACACTCATGCCGAGATAGTTTAATAATATGTTCAGCTTATCTAATATTTCGAATAATTGGCATTATTGTTAACAAAAAATGGCAGTATTTTTTAATGTATGGATTTTGGCGTCTCAGTTTTTCTTATCAATCCTCCCTCCAGGAATGTTGCCGTCATGTTACTCCATCTTTCTGATGATCTGCTTAAGAATAATCCAAAAGTCGTTTATCATGTGAAAATATCACGTGTCAGCTTTGCTTGAGGAAATTTAATGAAAATGTTTGAGAAAAAAGCTGTTAAACTGAGTATATATTTACGAAATGATGGTATCACGAGGAATCAGTTATTGAACATACGCATTTTTTTAAAATTAATTTGATAGGAGATATTTTGACTCTTTGGGGCCACACGTGTCAGAAGCGAGTCTATGGATAAATCTGTATTAAAAAGCCTTTCACATATTTCCTTGTAAACTAAATTGAATTGCACTTTACTGTATCATTATATTTTTGACTGTGTATTATAGGCCGATGTAAATCAACTCGTAAATAGCTGTATTCGAAATAGATTTTGGTATTCCTATTTAATAATATAATTATTTCTGACAGAAAGTACTCGGTGGAATTCCATTTTAATATATTTTTAACATTTCTTGCTGTGATGTAATGTAATGTAAAACCACGAAAAGCATCCAAAATAAAGAGACGCTCTTGGCTGATTGCAAATCGGTCGCAGCGTGTGTAACCGGATTTAAAAAAGCCACGTAACTAACACTAATCCCTAACAAACATTTTAATATACTACCATAGGCAGGATACTAAAATACAATGCTCAATTCCTTTGTGACTTTGAAGCATCTGATGTCCTGTGACGTAGTATATGGTATATGTGCCTGATCATCCTCAGGAAGGCCGCAGGAACTGACGCACGTACAAAAGTCGTTGCTTTGCAGACTGCAACGGAACATAAATTCGGCCGACCAATAGAAATTGATTTACGAGCGAAGGGACGGCAGGAATTATTCATGAGATCAGTTTAGAGGACTCTTATGTATCCTTGCGAGTGAGCTCGCATATCCGTTTAATTTATTTATTATTTATTTATGAAATTTCTTCCAATGCGATCTTCGAGGCAATTTAGGCTCAAGTGTTTTTTTTTATGAAATCGAGTTTGATACTATGTACCTACTGAAAGCTTGTTTTTGAATGTATTATAAATATTAAATATTTTACTTGTTATTTGAATAAAATGAATGTGGGATTTATGGAATAATACTAAAAGTAATAATAATAAAATTCGAACGGCCACGGTGGTGAGATTACTTGATAGGTAAATAGTAATAATCGTAAAATTAGATGGTGTAAAGTGTAAACGCTGCCTTAAATTATAACAAGAAAGATTGTAACTTTATTAACACTTTAGTGATGGCGTGATAACTAGTATTTAAGACATATAACCTACATGGGGTAGGTATTTAGTACTTATCTAGAGGCAAATGATTAGAGGGTTGAAATGACAGCCAGTGCAGATAAGCCAGGAGGCTGAGGGTAGGTTTATCAGACTATAAGGTTACGAGTTACCAAATTAAGTTTGCGATAGTTACTTAACTAGATTATGAAGTTTCGATTTGAATGCTAAGGGGTGATAACAATATTTAGTTAAATCGTACCAACTGTATATCCGTACAGTAAGTTTAATTTGAAAAGTTTTCTTGAATTGACGAAGACCCGATTTTACTAAATAATTATTTTGTTTGAATAAACAAGGTTTCTTCATAATCTCTTTGGGACTATTCGAGTTATGTCTGGCAACTGCGTAATATACTGGCTGATAGTTTTAAATAGGCTATAACAATAAAATTGCAAAAAATCTCTAAGCATAAAAAAAATGACAATACAAATCTTCTAGATTCTTCGGATTCACCTGCCAGGATAAGGATCAACCGGAGACCTCTCGATCAAGAGTAGAGTAGAGTCTTATAGCCAAATTGCTTACTTGCCAACTATACACGTAGAGTTTTAGTAAAAACCATACGACAGCTGCTTTATCCTTGCGGTATTTCACTTTTGAAAAGTACTGCAGTCTCCTTGTTTCTCATTAATTATATTGAAGCAAATATAAGGCATCTATAGCAAATATAGGGCAGCAGCAATACACAGACTTTTCCTTATCCACCCACTACACTATTTTCCCCTTTAGAAAACCATGAACACCGGTTCAGCACGAGTATATGCTCAGTGAAATGCTCGTCAACATCCTCTGAGGGGAGGCACCTGATGAATATAATTATCTGATATTCATCTGCAAATCACGACATAACTCTGCGGATAAATTGCTAATGAACGCCACTGGGCCACGATCTTTCATAATCTAAACTACATATGCTAATCTGACTGCTAGGATATCACCCAAGCCGTGCAGTAATTCTAATACCACATAGGAACGTGACGCTAATTTTCATGAATTTCAGCAGGAAGCACGTCCCTGCAGCGTCGATTGCCCTAATAATTCGTGCGTTACGGTTCGGAGGACTGATTTGATCGCGGGCCAGAGTGTAGGCCGGCGAGCGGATCGCGCTCTCATTGGTTGATTGGGCGAGCTCAGGTCACGCGGTGGCGGTGGCGGTGACGGTGGCGGTGGCGGTGGCGGTGGCGGTGGCGGTGATGCCGTGGGTGGGATGATCGCAGCGCGAGACTGACGTGTCTGGCCGCGTGATTTACACTCCGGCTCTGAACGGTGGTGGTTCACGTAACAAATGCAATAATTTTAAGAAATTCAATATTTTTGACAGAGAGTACTCGGTGGAATTCCATTTTAATATTTTTGAGTAAAATACTTGAGTGATTTTCCACATGATCTGTTTGATAATGCCAACGTGAAAGGTTGGCGAAACCGGTCACAAATAAAAACGAACATGTGGAAAATCATTCAAGTATTTTACTCAAAAATATTGCAATAATTTTAATATCTAGCTAATAGCGTGCCCTTTTGCACTATTCACTTAATCTAAAATCTAAACTATTGCATTGGTTGTGTCGCTGCGTTACACCCTTACATTTTCTGATTGACAAAGTAGCTGTTTTAAAGTTGTCGTAGATAATATTCGTATGATGAATTAAAATAAACGAATCTTTATAGGGTGGATGGGCTCTCACTGTACTAAGGATATATGCTGTAATCAATACGACTTCAAATGTGACCACCACATATAATAAAATAAAATAATAAAACGCATTGTACCACAAGTACAAAAAAAAACTTACATTTATACGGCAGTATTAACATGTAAACAAAACAAAGTATTTTCTATATGTATTTCTATTTTAGAGGTGAGTAATCATGTTTTGTTGTGTGGTAAAGTTGTTTTAGGAAGCCACAAAAACGGGTATATTAAATACAAAAAAAAGCATTGCAAACTTTTGAACTATTTCGCCAATTTATTTCCTTTTTCCGCAAGTTGGCAACTTGTCAAAAAGAAAGAACAAGTGAAGTAACAAGCGTAAAAGAATTTCTTTAGAGTAAATTGCCTCCCCTGACCCGACGGGCGGTTTTCCATCCGTCTCCATATTCTCGGAAGCAGAGTTTATTTTGGGACAGAATGGAATATCGCTTTGTAAGCATGACACCCTAACGCGCGCCTATCAAACGAAAGCAATTTAACAGTTATTGGTTCCATTTATTTATTCCCGGCGTAGGGAATGAATAGCGGACATCAGCGGCTCAACAATGATCTCGATGATATTGTATGCTTCCATTGAAAGAAAAACATGATTTTAAAAGACAAAAGACATATAAATAAATAAAAAATAAGTATTTAAGATCTTGTGCAATATTGCTTTATTCATTATAAGTGGGTGTTTTTATTTAATATACTCGTATCTTACAGAGACACGAGAATTTCTTACGAAAGGATAGCTTTAATCTGTGAGCAAACAATAAGACAATAGAGAGTAAAAAGTCGAATCTTTGAATCATGTACAAATCGATTATTTTCAAACAGTTTTATTTTAAAAATTATACTGCACAGAAATAAAATAAATTCCCAAAAGAAATGCATGATTTGTATTTTATGAATAAGCTATATATAACAAGTTTCATGCAATTTTTTGCTGCTTGACTGATCGTTGGTCAAAGAAAAGATCAAAATGCTTTCGATTGACATCCGCAGTTTCCGATAATGCCCAAAATTAAATTGGAGGGGATTTCTCTCCCTGCTGACCTGGCCTTTGGTTCACCCCCTGACCCGCAGTAAACAACATATGCGAACAACGACCGTCATTTAAGGGTAGGTACACGAAACTACCCACAACTATCCTAAATATAGCCCCGGGGGGTGGATGTTCCCTTCATCCCTGTTTTTGTCTCCGGTTTTCGTTATCTATAGAAACCACATGGCATAACGCGCATCTACTATGTTTTGGGCAGCAAAAAATCATTTCCGTTTATGTAGAAGATTTATTTTAATATTTAAGTTAGTGAAAATATTGTTTCTAACAGACTTTAGTGTTATAATTGAATATAATATAATGAATGATAAATAGTTCCAATGTATGAATTTATAGAAACTGTATTGACGGTATGTCTACTTTATGATGGCAAATTTTTTCTAAAATAAGATTATTTTGTGAGACCAATCAAATATTGAAATTATTTTGGTACAGTTAAAAAAAATCACAGATAATATCAAGAGGAGCAATGAAATATATTCTATACGCATTCAGTCTAAAAAAAAAACCTAAAGGTTAGAATAGTTGACTTTTGACCTGGAGCTCGTGGGTTTTATTCTTGTCTTGACAGGTGAATCCACGCCTATGTCTTGTTGATAAAAGATGAGTTGTATTAAGCAAGCGTCAGACTTACAAGGGAGTGATGGGCATAGTCGATTAATTTAATGATATACTAATAATCGATAAATCAGATGCTATTTATTTTACAATCGTTAAAACGCTTTTCTAGAAAAAAAAATATTATCATCAGGAATTACAATCACTGTCGCTGCGTTTTTAGATATTTGTATTCCTTTGGTACTTTAGATTGAGATAAGTTTCTTCGAAAATCCAAAACAAGATGAATTTTCATTCCAAATGTATCAAGACGCCGTGATTATTAAAGTTAACGGATTACAATCTTTATTTACGGTTTCTGTGTATGTGAAATCGTTATCTCCAAAGACATCGACAGTACAGCAAGGGCTGCATGGTAAACTTGTTATATTCCATCAGTCTTAAGAATTGATAGGCCATTGATCGGTTGATTCTAGTATCTGCAGCCTCACTGGCTAATTTGCCATCAAGTAAGCATTAATTAACGGTTTACACCCATTAGTAATTGCGTATAATTTTCAGTATTTCGTGGCGTGCCTCCCTTGCTCCGGCACGGCAGTGTGCATAAGTGTGAACTATAAAGAGGGAATGTGCTCGCTTCGTTGTAATTGAAACAACTATAAAGCCACAGAGCTGTATGGATTCGCAGTTTCGTGAAATTACAGCGCAGAGTGGTTACAGCTTAACGACCAACACAGATGTTTCTAGATGTTAGGATTATCACTAGATTAAGCAATCATAATATAAATAAAAGAAATATTTTTAGTGATTTTTCTCATTTTTATTTTTACAGTTTCGCCAAATTTATATTAATAAGTTACACAAAAAAGTGGTAAACTGCTTAAAATATTTCTTTCATTTTAAATTAAAAAAAACACAATGGAATCTCTCCAAGCAATTTTTTTTAATACCCACGAAAAGGAAACAAAAATATGTTTAGGTATACATGCGTTAGGGACTGTTTAAATAGGAATGAATAATCTAGTATATCTATGATAAATTTAAAAAAAATTATACGCTTGGGGAAATGATTGCATTTTATCTTTGGATATCTTTAATAAATATTAGTATCACTATAAAATAATATCCAGACCCTTCAATTACCTTGATAATGTAATATTTCGATAAGCTGCTTAAAAAAAACTGTATTAGGTATGGTAAAATATTTATTTAATTATTTAGAATATCAATTGTCAAACGTTTTAACTGTACGTGGCACTTCTCATGCAAATCTGTATGCAAGTCTTGTCCTTTACAACTGAGTCTGGCACATAACGAGCGGGGCTTACCTCCAGCCTGTTCGGACCTTTTACTTGGCAACTCAAACTTGCAGAGTCCCGACTAAATACAAGGGATGGGGCGCACGTGTACTCTTTTTACAGCCACCACGTGTAAACGATGCCCGAAAGAGAATAGACTAATCTCTGGAATTACAGTCACTTAAATGTAGCAGCGAGTAAACAATAATGAGGCTTAGTCTGCTAAAGCTGAGCTAAGTAAGCTAAGTAAAACGAACGGCATAATAACTATGTCTATAAAAATAAAAACTGTGATGATCTACAGGACAATTTACTTTTTAATAAAATCTGTGGGGTAAGATAATGCAATGATTTATTCGCATCTTATTTTTATAGTTGGATTTATTTTATCCATTATAATTTTATATCGCCGGCCATTGTTTGTAGCATTTCGGCGACAAGGTCCCAGGGAGTGAAGGCCTGAGGGGCGTGGTTATAGGGTCTAACTATCGAGAGGACGATTCAAAGCACTGCTTCCTCATAATATAGTTAGAAAGCTTTTCTGTGTTCACCCATTTTTTTTATTTTACGTCCGATAAAGCTCTCAACACGACTACGCACTGACATATAAGACTACTTGCAGTCATATTGCAGGTCAAAGTTCGAATAAGGCCATTAAGTTACGAAATATTTTTGTATTAGTATTATGGTTGGTTTGAGTTAATTCAGTTGCGAATTCGCTCAATTTATAGTCGTTTTTCTCTAGTGTAGAAAGCTGACTTTTTCATGGGTTTTCGGTTTTAATATTCCGGTCCCGTTTCTGGGGCCATCTTCAGCCATTTAAATTGAGTAATTTTTTGAATTTTTTTTTACGTAAAACACTTGCCACATCGTTGTTTAAAAATCGCGGTGAAATAACTTTCAAATGGATAACTACATTTTACAGCTTAAGCATTTAATGTTGCCTACACAAACTGTGACATAACATACAATCGATTTGTAATAAGTAGCCAACACACGTTATAACACAATCCAAATAGCTTTCTTCGTATTTTGTGTTTTTTAAAAATAGTTTTGCCTATGTTAACAGCTTTAAAGAAAACACTTTTGGATTATCACAGTTCTGTTGTCAGTTGAGTTGCAGTGCGTGTATGAAGCATCACTGTTTATGCGAATCAGGCTGCCAAGGTATTAAGATAACAATTAGTTTAGCATGCTTACATTCTAAACCAGTAGGTTTGAATGGCCAAACAAAGGGTAACATAGGAAAACAAGGGCAGCAAACGAAAGCCGAAGATAAATATTTGTGTATGTGCGAGGTAATTTGGGGTAGCAAAAAGTTTCTATTGATCCTTTCAGCGGTAATAGGTTTATGTCGAACTTTTAAATTACGTGAGAAAACTCTTGCCTTTCCAGTTGAATATATTAGCTGACTGAGATATTTCTATTCACATTTGCTTACAGTTAGATTTCATCGATAAAATAATTTCCGGCGTAGCAAGTTAATAAATAAATATCTTCGGTACTTGCGAGTGGTGTAAACCAATTATTGCAACTAATTATAATGTAAAATATAATATTAAATCAAATATACTTGAATTATATTAAATAGATAATTATTTACACATGGTCTCATTATCGATATATTAATTTAAATTAAAATTTTAGCATTGCGTCGAAAAAAACTTAAAAGAAATAAAAATCTAATGAAGCGAATATCACATTGAAAATTTTATTTGGAAAATACCAATATATTTTGTTAGCATTATTATTCTTATTTAAGGATACTCATAATAATAACATTTTAAAAAATATTATATATTTCAATAAAAACATTAAATAGAAGTATCCAGTGAATCCTTAACAAACCAAGAATAATTGAAATGCTATATATGCTGAAATTGTTAATTAAGACTTAAATTAAATTATTGATCAAACTTCACGTCATGTTATGACATCTATAGATGAGTGCTATCCTCGGTGACCCTACATTCCCTCTCACGATCCACGCTATTGTTTTCCACGAAGCTCAACCCTCAGCACGGAGGACTGGCGCCCATTAGCCGCTGAATGCCACACATAAATCACTGTCTCCATATAGCCCCGCAGATTTATAAAGGGGTTGCAAGAAGGGATGAAAAAAACTCATGGGGGATGATGTCGAGTAATCATCGCGCGATCAATCAAAATTAATGAAAGCGGGAAATGTTTCTGCTATTTATTTATACAACACAGCTGGTCTCATCTTGTTACGAGCTAGGTCATCTGCACGGAAAAGAATAATGAGTTTTTTTTATTGAACGTACGCCGAATGGATGTTTTTCCAGTATTTCTGATTAAAGACAAAGTAATGTGTATCATGTGTGTCGTATAAGTTTTTTTCATTGTTAGATTTATCATTGATTAAGTATATTTTTTCACGTCACGATGCGTCACGTCCCAAGTCACGATGATATTTTTCTGAGAGTTTCTTTAATCCTTTTTCAATGTGTGAAAAAATGTACTTAATCATATCAATCATAAGTAAAACCTGTATAGGCAAAATCGCATTACTGTGACGGTCTTCACAAAAATCAAATATATCCGTGTGTTTTACAAGAGCGTGACCACTGTAAAAAAATATGTTTGGAATTTTTTTGCAAAAAAAAAGAAATAAGCAAGTAGCTTAACGTTTTGATCTTAATGCATTGTAAAAATTATTTAGTTTTCGTGTTTACTTCGCACAGAGTGTACATTTCCAGAGATGAGTGCCGCGTGTGTTTCCCGCTATGAGGCAGTGTTCCTTTGCTCGCATCCTAACGGACCAAAAATGTCATGCGTGCAAACTTCAAAGTATATGAATAAGTCAAAGGCGTTTGTGACCAAGTGGGTGAATCCATATTTAAAAACAAAACACGTCGATGATCTACCAGAACGTGGTAAAACAAAAAAGACGTCGTCCGCTGAGGATAAGCGGATAACTAACCTATTTTTGAAAAACCCACGTCTATCTTTGCAATCTGCACAATAAAAATTGTAGCAAAAAGAACTAAATATACCTCCAGCTACAATAAAAAGACGTTTTATGAAAATTAAGTTAAAATACCGAAGCACACTGAAGAAACCGCTCATTTCAGAAAAGCACGTTAAAAAAAGAATGTCCTGGGCACATGAAAACAAAGACCGTGACTGGGACAAGATAATCTTTTCTGACGAAGCTTCGTTTTGGGCAACTAGTATCTCACCTTGTGCTTGGTCAACTGCCGATAACAGACTGGTCGAAGGTGCATGATTGGGGATGCTTCTCAAAACGTGTTTTTGGCAATTTGAACTTGTTTACCGGAACTTTGAATGCTGCAAGGATGAACTAAATATACAAGAAAGCATTATTACCATCTGCCCAAAGACTGTTCTCAAGCCCAAGTGATTGATGGATATTACAAGAAGATAATGACCCCAAACACCGAAGTCGCCTATGCAGCGCGTGGAAACAAGATAAAGGCATCGAGGTCTTGGATTGGCCCTCACAATCTCCTGACGCAAACCCAATTAAAAACGTTTGAGCGTTGATGAAGCTTAAACTTCGAGGGAAAAAAAAGGCTAACTGCCGCCGAGCTTACTCGCAAGTTAAAGGCCATATGGAGAAAAAATAGTTGAAAGTATGCCTCGAAGATGCCTGGGTATTATGAACAACGGAAGAGACTAGACACCTTATTGATAATAAAGCATCTAAGTATTTATAATTAACTACGTGTTTTATTATTTTCCAATGCTAGGCTTAATTTTTTAAATATTTTATGCCGGTTACGCTCTTTTGTTACATACTGTATGTTAGATTTATCGGTCGGTTGCTGATTGGTGTGAGCCAGAACGGCTAGGTTCCAGTCTTCAGATGAAGCAAAAAAAAAAGGTGTGTTTATAAATGAATTGCTAGGAGTCTCATTACGTTTACGCGTATGCATGTTAATTCGCGTTACACGTTGTGGTGTACCGACGGGGTTCGGTAGCGGCGGCGTGTTTGATGTCGGTATGTCGGCCCTGTTCCAGGTCGGTTCCTGTCTCACCTGACTGGGGACTCGATGTGCACGTGGTGCGTGGAGCAGGAGGGCGCGGGGCCTCGGGGGGAGGGGCTGTCCCCGGCCGCAACCCCCGCGCCTCCCTCCCCGCCAGCCTCGCCAGCCTCGGCCGCCGAGCCGCTCAGGTTGTTCGACGGAATCGAGAAGCAACTGCAACAACAAGATACCAATCAGAATTAATTAAATACTACGACCTCCCCGCTCTCATCATTCTGCTGCTTGTGCATGGCTGCCATTCTGTACCTTGAGCGTGTGTAAAGAAGTTGTGGACTTGGAATGATTGTGGAGGAACGTGGTCTGTGCAATTGGCAAAAAAAAAAAAAATATTAATTTAAATTACTTAAATATGATAAGTTACAATACTTTTCTTAAAGCTATTTCTTACAATACGGTATATTTTGCCCCAGCTCCTGCGCGCAGTGTCTGGAGCTTACAGCTTGGTGTCTTAGGTGATAGCGTACATGAGTTTCTTACGAATGAGGTTTGTTGTAGGTGTAAGGGAAAATATGTGTTAAAACCCTTTCATAGCATGAGTTGAAATAAATTAGATAAATATTAAAAACTAGATAACAAAGGTAACTTTGTGCCATTGTTTATGTAGCGTGCTGCAGCAGGAGTATCAGATCTAAACGCCAGGGCTTTATAAGGAAAGGATTAATAATATTTTAAATAATATGTTAAATACTTGCGGAATTTTTCCACATATAGATTTTTATTGGTGTCCAATTTAATAAATGTTATTCCGCACATTACACGAAAGATTTACCCAGACAGTGCAAAAACGTTCTCAAACAATAAATTTAACTTTATATCAAAATGTCGCTTTTTTGAGAAACAATAAAATCACGTATAGTGGGTATTTTTTTAAATTTTTTAATGTTAAAACACTGGGTTAAACAACAACTCGCTCTCCCCATTCTGTTGCTTGTGCATGGCTGCTGTTATGTACCCTGAGGTTGTGTAAAGGATCGGTAATGGAGTAGTAAACTTGGAATGATCCATGGAAGTACCTTGTCGAGGTGGCGGGCTTCTGATATTGTTTCTGTAGCTTGCTGAAGAAGAAGAATCAGATCTAAACGGCAGAGCTTTTTAAGGAAAGGATTATATAATAATGCTATTGGGCAGCAGCATTACGCATACTTTTCCTTCCAATATAAAACTACGGTGTAGAAGGACCCGGGGACCCACTACGCCATTTTTGCCATTCAACACCGTGAACGCTGAAAAAGTGAAATGGTCGCCAACGTCTTCCTCAGAAGAGGTTTTCTTAATCAGAAAGGCACTTGATGAAGAGAAAATACTATTCTGAACGCACATTGTATAATAATTCAGTCATCGATAACATTTCAAGTGAATAGTGATTATTACGAAAAGAATTCATTTTAATCAATAATCGGTTGCAACGTACATTTGGACAAATATAAAAGTGAAGAAATTATATTACATTAATTCAATTTAGTTTACCATTGCCCCCGTTTCATTATTTTTTTATGAGATAGAATAGGTATGTTTGTTTTCATTGCTGTTTGGTTGAAAAATTTCTTAATTTTACAGAAGGCTTAGTGATTTTATGTAGCATTTTAAATTAACTCAATAAATACTCTAAATTCACTCTTGCTTGTTTCCTCTTGGTGCGAATAATAATAAATTCACGTTTTGATTACGTACAGAATAGAAATAAACATATACCCTGTGAGTTAAAATATTTGGGTGCAGTTTGAGATATTTTAATTAATTTAATAATTTATAATTAAATAACACTGACTGATCCATATATACTTGAAATATTATTTAATTCTTACCTTGTCCACTCTGAACTTAAGATAAAAGCCTAATAAATATTAAAATATATAAACGTATCCGCAATCTTCACTTTTAGCAAAGCATTATAACACTTTTATTAATTTTATTTTTACTAATGATAAAATTTTGATATAAAAAATAACCATCATACCCTTTAATTTTCTTTTCAACAAACAATAAATATATTTATTAAATTTTAAATAAAACCTGAAATATGTCAATTTAGCATTAAATAGGTTTGTCTACAAATATTTATTTCTCTAGTAACTGCGACTTGATTTAAGTTAATGCACATTTTTTTTGTAATTAACTAATTTATTCTATTGAAATGTCTACTTAAATGTGTAAACAATATTAAATAAATAAAAAAAATACATATCTCTCAATTATTAGAAAATAGGTTCTTATGCCTTTTAATTTTCTCCTCAGGAGTCACATAGTTGAGAAGTTGTCTCGGAGTTCAGCGAGGGTCCCGGCCTGTGACGTGTTCTGAATATTTGCAAAGTAATAATCAAGAAAGAGGGGAGGACAAGATGGTCGCTCATTATGGCTGCAAAAATGCGACAAGTCGGTGTCGCTACATCCAAAAAAAGGTTGTTTAATCCTATTTTCACCCACGAAGTTTCCATTCTTTGTTTTTTTTCTGTTTCGGCACGTCTTCATGTTAAATATCGCTTAGGGAGAGAGTTTTTATGTTGTAAAAAATATATGAAAATCCCCACCGTAATTGACCACCCAGGGAAAAAAATACATGCATCATCGTAAAGAGAATGAAGACAGCGTATCTTCTTAAAAACGAGAATCAAATATGTTTTAATTTCCGACAAGTCTCAGGTGAGAAAACCGTACCTCTGAAATAAACAATAATTTATTATATCTTAAGCGTAAATATTTTTGAGAATCTGAAAATACGTAATATAAAACGGAAATATAAAAACCTTACTACGACTTTTTAGGCTATATAATATTTTGGGAGTTGTATGTTTGAACAGTATAAATTACAACAATACGAAAGACTTTGGCATACGAGAATCTACAGATTATGGCATACGAGGTTATTGCCTCACCTTACCCAATATGCTATTTCCATTCACTTAATAATTTAACGCTTAAGGGTATGAAACGACTCAGTCGAGCTGATTATAATTTTAGTTACCTGAGTGTATTAAACTACATCACCAGTTATTGGGAATCGATGTCCAATTACCGTCAGATACACTGGTCCATAATTAATAGACCGCGAGGTATTTACTCGAGAACTTTGCTCCTCTTTCACACAACCCCGAATAATGGCCAGAGCCACATAAATCATGAATTAGACACACCGGGCGCTGATAAATAATAATTGGTAATTTACTACCCCTATCGTGACAGGGGATGTTATTACGGTTGGAATATATTAGGACTTAAGTATCCGTTTTATTGTCTTTAGTACCACTGCAATCATATTTTTTACGATTTTTTCTTAAAAGAGATTAGTGTATTGATGCTGAAGAAGAGCTTCTGTAATATGTGTGAAATATTTTTTATGTTTAGGATCCCGTTGTAGGCTTTTTGCTAGATGATAATGGAGTAATAAATAATAGATCGAAGCAATCATAGTTTTATAACAAAAATGGATATTAGGACATTATATAAATTTTTAAGAGGCATTGAAGCCAGGGCTGATGAAAACGCATATACATTAGGCAGGTGATAGACAACATGTTTGTGTTCTTGAAATATGCCAACCATAATTTAATCAGATTTGCTTTAGTGTATGGCTCCTAACAAGATGGTACTTTGATAAAAAAAACTTATAAATTGATCATATTTTTACATTTCTAGAGTTCGAGTGTCTCGTTCGCAATATGCTCAGATAAGAGGAAATAATACGATAGAGAGAGTGGCTGTCAACGTGGATGGCAGGGGTGTCGACACATGGTGCAAGGCGAGCGGTGACAAGTCTCATGCCCACGGCATCTGGCGTGCCGCTAGTGTTGACTTAGTATCGAGTAGTCTCGTCCTCAACATTGCAAATCAGTTTACGGACTGGTGACAAGTGAAGAAATATTGATTGCTTTTGAAAATAAACATCGGAAAATTTCAAACAACGCATTTTTTTAGACGATTCTTGACATTGGTATCGCGGCCGTAAGTCTCCGAGTCAAAGGGGAAGGCAAACTTTTACAATTTTCTTATACACAACAAGGAAAATGCTCCACCTAACAAACCTGTCAACTGCAATTGTACCTAGTTTCTGCAATTACTTGTCTCCTACTCTTGTCTTGTTGATATATCCTTCTTTCAGATTATTTGCACTCTAGAATCTTTTGCTGTTGGGGAGAAGGTTTTTTATATATTTGTATGCTCTAATGTTAGTAATAAATTGGGTTACAAGCGGCACGGGCCACCGGGTCTCGTCTAAGTGCGTTTGTAATCCGAAGCTTCGGAGGGGCTCCCGAGGAGCAGCAAATTGAGTGAGCAGCAAGTCGGAGGAGCGCGAGGCCGACTAAAGCTCGACACGAATTCAATTACCTTGCATGATATCTGTCAGGCTGTCGCACAAGCAGTTGATGCAAAAGTGAAATGAGATTCTTTCTGCAATTTCAGAATAAATCCGCTCCCTTAGAACACTCGCAAATAAGCCATAATTTGTCTCCGCGAAGGCTTGAAATTGTATTCGTGTTCTGTTATTTGATTTATTTTGATATCGCAACAAGAATTTCGTAATATAGACGCACACATGAAATGTATAAAGGTTTATTATGCTGTTGGAGTATTTCAATATTTTAAGTAAGGTATTTTGATGTAGACTGAAGATTGGTCTTGAAATCGTGAAACTTTACAGAGCACAAAATGTTGATAGCAGATATATTTAAAAAAACGCGTTATAATTTTTTCCGATAAATTTTATAATAAAGTTTCAAAACATTTTAATTTAATTCAGTTACAAACCCCTATAATTTGGGTGTGAAACGTGATTTTTTTATCCTACTCTTTTATTAAAAAATATTAAATAAAACATAATACCAACAATATCCTTACCATAAAATTTCTTAATTAATGAAGCAAAGAACAAATGCTTTTATTTTTAAAAAGAAGCGTTGGGGGTCTTTTTAAAAAAAATCAAAGCAAATTGTAATTTTTTTCAATCAAAAGGTTTATTTTATCTAGATGTTTAAATAGGCGTACTTGGAGAAATACCTCCAATCGCGCAGCTTCAATTCGTAAATCTTCATGAAATAAATAGAAGCCTGTATAAATATAAGGGTAAAAAAAAGAAAAAAAAAAAAAACGATAATTAAAATATACACAGAAAAAAATTCAAACACGAGATTAGCTTATTTTTTAATTAGCCTGTGAATGCGTTCGTTTCATAGCCAAACAATGCAAATCATTCTGTGCAAACATCATCCGGGGCGGGGGTGCGGTGAGGAGGCGGGGCGGGGGCGGGGGAAGGGGGGCGGGGGAGGGGGAGAGCAGGGTGCAAATTTGGTGAGGTGTCGGCTGCACTTGTTTTGGGGGTAGCGCTTATGGATCGGGCTGCGGGGCGCAGGCGCCGTCCTACCCCCGCCGCCAGTGGCTCCGAGCGCATCCTTCTCAGTTCCGGGGTTGGCGGGGTGCACAATTTAAAATTACTCTCAGCCGTGCAAAATCAGCTGGTGTTCAAAAATCTATAAATTTATTTACACCTTCATTTAAATATAACATAACGATGTATATAATACTTGATATTCATATTGAACTGCCAAAAATCAAACCTATATTATTCATTTGGCTTGACAATGCTTGTCCTGGTTTATAAATGTGGGTTATGAGTAGAGGTTGGGGGGCGCAGGGTTCCCCTCCCCGGGGATGCCGGACCGGTCGCAGAGAGCGACGAGGAGATGTACGCCAGATATTGGAAAGGAGTCACAACGGAATACGATGATGGAAGGAGAGGTCCTCCTTCCAAGGACACTAACTCGTTTCATGAGGTAATAGCGAAATAATCACCAGGAAAACTGTACATGCTTTGAATAGATATTTCGAAGTATTTACTCAATACGATAATTTGAAAATATGCGTACGAAAATATTAAGAATTTAATTTTAAACGAGCAAAAAAATAGTATCTTAATGTCTATGCTGTTTTAGTATTTTAAGTGGTACGAGATTTGGATGAAATAATTATGAAACGGTAGGAATATTTTTTATCTAAAATCCAGACAATAATTATTTTCTAAGCACCGTAACTGCAGGTAAAATTTAATTTAACTGTAATAATAACCGTATCTGCAATTCAGCGTAGCAATTCAATTCGTTTCAATAGCACAAATGTTTAATTAATATTCTCGACTGAGAGCATAATCTAGACGTATTATAGCATCTGAGGATTAAGGGGCGTCCCTCCTCTCTGCTGCAGAGGCCGTCTTGAAGGTTCTACGTTCTACGGCGTTCTCTTTAATTACTGAAATTAAACACCCTACAAGTGGAGAGCACCCCGTCCGATAAACATCTCCGTCTCCGATTGATTTATTCAAAGGTGTCCCTTCCCCGGTCCGTGTGAATGCGGCTTTGGCGGTTTCCCTCTCCCTTTACCCTCCCCCGCTGCCCGCATGGAATGCAAATGGCTTATAAGGTATGAGAGATAAAGTAACATCCACATTTTATACCTTGACAACTTATTAAATTTAAAATAATAAAATAAAACTTATTTCTTTCTTGAGAAAATCTTTTTTGAGAAAGCCTTAAAACACCACAAATTGTAGTCGCAGGTGAATGGAAATACGTATATTGGATATTGATTCAAGGCGGAATTTCAGAAAATCAAATTGTTATACGTGTTACGGTGTTATTATTCAAAATCATATTTTTTTTATTAATTGGTTGTTGTAGATTCAAATCTACTACAGATAAGACTGAATTATACAAAGAATATTTAAAAAATGATAGTATAACCATTGCAGAAACTTCCTGATGCATTAATTTTAAGTAAGCTTACAATATAAAAAAGTTCGAATACATTGTATTAATTTTGTTACATAATCATTCAGGATGGATACAGAGAGAATTCCTGAAAGCGTTCTCAATATGATAGAAGCACTCGTCTTATCCTTTCTATATTCGTCTACACCCCTCTTCTGTAGTATTCCGACAAAGTCGCATCTTCATTCGATTGTGCGGGACATTTCATTAAATGCGTCGCGGCGCTCCATTTACATACTTTTCAATGGCCACATTTTGGCTGGAGGGTCAAAATTAATGCGGGGTTTTGACCGATGAATGTGTCGCCCTCCGGACCCCTCCGAAGATGCACATTTGCACGTGTCTTGCTGGAATGGAGAAGCCCTCCACACAATGGCGGCTGCTACTGTTGATTATTTTGCTCCATTGTGTGACGACTCAAAGGAGAAGACGATGAAAAGATCTTGAACGAGTTGCTCTGATGCTACGGAATATTTTTGTGTGAAAATGAACATGTCACTGGGTTGTGGATTGTTTTGAATCTTTTATATTTTTTAAACATAGTGAATTATTTTTTGCTGCATCTTGGATATTTGAGGGTTACTTATAATGCATTTTTTATACATATAATCAAGTATTTTACGTATAATATGCTTTGGATCTGTATAATGTGTAAAAAAATTTTTTTCGATTGGGGTCGATTTCTGCTTGCAGTACTGGTTACAGTTACTGCTTGGTCTTTTTTTAGTTATATAATTAAAGTTAAAGTAGATTGGTCGTGTGAGTTTATTATTATATAAAAATAATACGTAATATTGAGAATATTTATTTGGAAGTCATAGGTCGTCTATCATCATACAGACTTGCTAAGAGTATGAATGCCTGTCGAGCACTGCCGTGATCGAGTACACAAAATTGCGAGGGGTCGCCATTTTGAAATCCCATCGTCCTTTGGCACAATTTTGAATTTAAAGTAAACTTATAATATCCAGTAATCTCAGCCGAATAAATTGTAATACTTGAAATTTCATTTCGGTCGTTACGAAATCGTTAGAGCTCATTATGACAGCCGGAGTCGTGCGGGGTCCTCCGTCTCCGGCGTAATCACCAGCCAGAAAACTTAGCCGCTGTATAAATGCAAATTTAATATCAATTCTGGGACGAAACGGCTTTCTCCTTCAATCACTCGAAGAATCAAATGAAAGACGTTTAGATTAATAGGCGAGAGCGGTGTCGAGCTGTCTTGGTTTAATTTTGATTCAACGTTAAAACGTTTTTGTGTTACAATTTGCTTGGCGGCATATTATTAAAAAGCATGTTTATGATGTAGTATATATTTTTTATTTAATTATAAAATAAACGGTTAAAACGTAAAAATAAACTAGATATATCTATGATTTGATATGATCTGATATTCTAAGATATTTTCTACATTTAATTTAGTAGCGTACATTTCTGGTGTTATGAGTATTGAATAGTACAAATGCTGAAAATTCCATGCAATCCGGGATATAATTGGAAGCCAAAGCGGGATTCAATCTATAATATGACACGCGAAGGGTTAAGGGTAAATCCAAATTATTACATTTACTATTACTTCGAATAATATAAATAACGATTTTGAATAGTAATGTAGTTTATTATATTTCATTCTTACTCTAGAAAGTGTTACTTTTTGAAGAATTATGCTATATTTTTTTTGTTTCTTGAGTTTAAGATATCTAGTATTTATCTAAAGATTGCTTTTCGATAGATGTCTAGACGTGCAAAGGTTCGCTAAAAATTAGTTACACCACGGTGTTGATAGTATATATATATATATATATATATATATATATATATATATATATATATATATATATATATATATATATATATATATATATATATATATATATATATATATATATATATATATATATATATATATATATATATATATATATATATATATATATATATATATTACAGTAAAAATAAATATTTTAAAGATAAAAAAAAACATATACAGCGGTTGACTTAAATTCTGGGTGTATAATATTTTTACATAAAAAACCAATAAAAAAATAATTCATAGTAAATACTGATAACTATGATATTTATTTGAAGAACAATTTGTTATTTTATAACGATAACAGACAATTACAAAATTCTCTGCATTGTTGAACAAAGATTTTTAAATGTGTTAGTCAAAGAATTAACGATAAAAAAACTAAACTGGAAAAGTTTATTGGATCCGGTCAATTAAATAAATGTATGTGGATTCTGGCAGCGGCTTAGCCGCGTGTGTTCCCGTGATTAAACTTCCGGTTTTTATCCGAATTGATTGGGCAGAGTGTTGCAAGCCCAACTGGAAAAGCCCTCGCCTTGTCTGCCGAAAACGAATTGTAAAAAATGTACAAAAAAGAGCCGACAACACCACGTCGCATTCGTTTTGGGTGGCTCTGGTTCGCTGGTCGTCAGAACAAGCGAAATATGATGAAAACTTAATACAAATACATAGACGTAGTAAAAAATCTGTGGCAGGTGATATGCCACTTTAGCTACCTTGACTTTGTAATACACACAAAATTAAAATACTCATTTCTGATATACAGCATTAAGCCAGTTGCTCCCAGCCTTTTAATTGCCTCTGGTGTCTTACCTGGCGAAATTGTGTCATTTAATTAATTTAATTGTCACTTTATTTTTCTATATCGAAAGTTGATTTTTTTACAGAGTATTGAAAAAACTATAAATTATATTTATCTATTTTTTATTATTTAATTAACGTCCATTTTCAGAGTAAAATAAAATTTTGAAGATGTTGAAAAATTGGATAAAATGATGACTTTTCAAAACCAAAGTTTGTCAAAGATTTTTTTTTTTAAATTAATAAGACGCACATGGTTAATATTTAATCTTTTAATTCCAACTAAAAAAAAGACTTTTAAATGTTTAGGATCCTTGGAAAATGTACCAGACGAATCTAAAAATTCCTACACTTCAATCGGAAAAACACATATTTATCATATTAAAAGTAAATTTACAAGAAATAAAAATATATTGTGTTCGGAAGAAGGGATGTATCAAACTTTTTGCATCAAAATATTTTTGATTGGTGCAGTCGATATTTCGCAAAACGGACTAGAAAATGACCAAAAAAACTCGATTACGGGACCTAGACCCTCAAAGAGAATTATCGTGTTATACTCATTTTATTGCTTGGTATATAAAATTATTATTTTCATGCGTTCAAAATACGACAAAATATACGAAACATCTTTATAATTTTTTTATAACGCGGATCATCGCAACCCATTACATTTTTGTGATATCATTACGCGCAAAGGAGATGTAAGATATAAAAACAGATACGGGGATGAGATGACTCCGCGTACGCGAGGCGCATATATAAAAGTCGCGGGCGTAAAAACACGCCGTCGCTACCTCCGGCATTCAATTACGGGCACTCATAACGCCCCGTAAATTTTCGCGTAAAACTGAAAACGAAAGGAAGGGGAAAAGCGAAAAGGAAAACACGGCCGTGTACCGTAGTGGAAAACGAGTACTACGGACGTGCTGCGGCGGACTCCGTTCATAGTCTGCAGACCGGAAAACCATACCCAGGCTGCGATGCTGAAATATTTATTGCTGTGAGTTTGATCGATTAGGAATACGCGACAATAATTGGTAATAAAAGAGTAGCTTATTCAGATAATATTCTGAAAAATTTCTAGAAGAAGCTAGGTAAACTAGATCGGCATTGAAAAACAGCAGGTAAAAAAATAATTTGTTTAAAACACAGCAATATAATTAGCCCCAAACAGAGCATAAGGATAGTAACATAGAAAGGTTTCCCATGGCATGCGCATTAGGTAAATCGTGTGCAAATGTCGTTATTCCCCCCTGCAAACTCATTAAATGGCGCAAAGACGTAACAGAGTAACGGCGCGGAAGGCTGCATGCACGTGATTCTTGGTTACGGTGTGAAGGTGCTCTGTGATTTGAAGTCATAGCATATAGGTTGTGCATCCAGCAAATGTTTTATTATTAAATGATTTCCTCGAATTATGAATGAATTTTAAACCTCTAGGGCATAAGCTATAGTATATAGTAAATTTGTAATATAAAGTACTACCGGATTATATCTGCAATAAACACTGGCATTATAGCAGTATTACAAGGATGGGTATAGTAAAACGCTCGGTCCTTTTAAATCTAGCGTTATATTACATTTTTAGACCGCGGAAAGATATGGCTTTTACGAAAAGCGGGCGAGGGCGGAATGAGATTTAAATAAAAAAATGTATCCGGAATGAGGGCGGAAAACTCAGCGGTAGAATTTTTTTCTGCTATGCAACGCTGATGGAAACTTAGCAAAGTGTCGCCATTTAGCAGACTTTTCTGCTTGAAAATATTCATTCTTCAACCCAGTAAATAAAGAATATCGATTCAGTACTGTGCGAGTCTTATTCTGGTTGATCGTTGGCCGCGTCCGAGGCTTTTTGTATCCGCTAGTGTTACTGTATTGTAAAGGCGACTGCCGAGGCAAGAAGACACCGATCACACATATTATGTCATGTTAATCGGGTTAGACAACATTATTAAATCTTTAGACGCCATTCTGTATAGTATAATCGATCGAATTTTATAATTTAGTAAATTCAAATAACCCATTAAGACGAGTGTGTAGTTGAAATGTTTGGTCAATAAGTGAATTATCGACGAATAGTAATTGATATATTTTTTGCACTGGCCTTGATTTAAAAGCGTTTCCCGTGCTACTTATTTTACTCCTGAAAAAATGTTTCTGGATTATAATTTATACGGGTTCGACTGATGTGCATGGTTTTATTGCGTGATACACCCCTACCCTCTTTTATTCCACCTGCTCAAACCTCAAACGATTTCATATTCTGATCGTTTCCTTTATCAACTCACGAATACCTACGCGTGCTTTGTGGTTTCAGTATTCATAGATAACCCATGAATACCGATTTTATTTAAAATTAAATAAAATTTCATATTTAAGTGAATAAACAATACACAGTGTAAAAGATTATTTTAATTCGGTAAATTAATGTACGTTATGCAGGATCGCTTAGATAAAAAAAAAATACTCTACGTTTTGAGCAAGTGCATATGAGGGTGAAAAACACTTTACAAACGGTACTAGTAAACAAATAAAAATTATTAATTAAGATACTCAAGTTTGCTTTATCCTATTTTCGATTAAATAAATTTTACAGTTTTCAATTGGATGCAGTGGAAATTATATGTCATTTCTGTGTTGGGGGCTTTGCGGCTCGGCACGTCCGCACTCGCTACGGACCGCAGTGCGCGCACGCTCTGTAATAGTGACGTCACGCCCGCGACGCGCCGCGTGGTCGTGATTTATGTTTCGTGCGGAAAATAATATTGTAATACTGCAATCTCCTGTTGAGAAACATTCTCAGGACATCACAGACTGGCATATAAAAACACGCTTGATTTAGTGTGACACCGCAACAGGAGCAGTGCCGTAAATCAAAAACAGAGGACTTCGGTTTATATTTCATGGTTTATGCAAACGCGTTGTTTACATGCCCAAATAAACCTTTATAAAAAACACTTTTTTTTACTTTGAATAGTGATACGAAAATAGATATTTTTAAAATTATCTATGTGTTACATTTGGTTTGTAAAATATATTTCATGTTGTTAGTCGTGGTATTTTTAGTCAAAATATATATTATAATTATGAGAATTTGTTATTAATTTTTGTATTGCTGTATATGTCTGATTTAAATAAAAAAAAACAGCCCCATTTAAAATAGTTGTGTATGCATTTTTAATAAACTAATCAGTTTGTGAACCAAATATTATTTTTGAGCGCATGAGTATAAGTTTAATTTGGCATCAGAATTAATTAGCACAAAGTACCGATTTCTTCGTTATTTGTTTTAAAATTATCAGCTGTTTTCATATGAATAATTAATAGATCAATATTTACCTATTTTTATTTATCTTCTCGTGCTGTCTACTTTTATTTTGAAATTGTTTTTTGTTGTTATATTCACTCTACAGTTATGGAAATACAAGCCATGAAAAATGTTACCTACTTAACGTGGCATTGACTTTTATTGTTAAAAAGTAAGCCAAGGCTTTCAACGATTGCAAAGTAAATCGATGGCACATGCAAAAATACGGTTTTCTACATGAGACAATACACGCACAAGGAGTGCTCTTCCTCAATTGTATGTCTCAGTACATGGCACTGTGTTGTTACAAATTGCGTCTCGCTCGCCTATTGTCAGGCAGGGGGGCTCAGTGGGGGCTCAGTGGGGGCACAGTGGGGGCACAGTGGGGGCACAGTGGGGGCACAGTGGGGCTCCGGGGCTGTCCCCCCGCCCTCAGCCTCCGCCCCCTGCCACTTGACTTTGGCCCGGAAGCGGCGCCGCCATGAGAAGCCTCGAGGGAGAACCATTACTACTCTTATAGGAAGTATTCCCTACTTCAGGTTGTGAGATTGTACTCATTGTATTGTATAGTGGCTTTGGTTCATGTGATTTATTTTTGCCTTGGAAAAGTACAAAAGGAATTCCGACGCAAATAAATCAGAATTGTTGAACAGTAAAATTCTTAAAAATTAGATAAAAATATAGCTCTATGAAAATGAAAAAGATATATTGCAAACCCAACACACATAAGATGTGACTTTTAGAAAGGATTACAAAATTAAATATAAATATAATTTAGAAATGTTTTATTCAAATAAATATGTTTATGTTTTCTTAACGATATCAAGGGGTAAAATTATAGGTAAAATACGCAAAGTAAAAATTATTTAATATTTTTATTAGCGTATTCGAGAAATACTACTGCAGTTCTGTATACTATGAAGTTTGTAAATGTTATTTCCGAAATGTACTATTCTTCAACGAAGATAAGATTTTACATTTTTTTCGCAACAGCAGTAACAAAGGTATTTGTAAAATTAAATAACAAAAATAATCTTTAATATATCAAGATGTAACTAATATCATACATTACGAAGCACCTAAGCTCATGTTGAGGTTGGAGTCGGGGACAGCTGATTGCGCAATTATCAACCACAGACCGCGGAGGTGGAAACCTGACACCTCACCTGGAGTTCCTCGGGTCCCTAATTCCGACAGAAATCCAGGTAATTGAGACAGGCATGTCTCGAGCAGCGCTCTCTGCGTTACCTTTTGTGACAATAATGGGGAGGACTCGGAGGGAGCGAGGCACTTCAGTCTGCGAAAATTGCAAACATGTAAGTTTTTTCGAATGCTTTTTTGATGTTTTGTATGGGCGCTCTCACAGCAGTGCTAGAATAATAAAATAGCTAGAGGTAATACAGTTTTCATGTCAATGATTTTATTGCCGCATTTTTATATGTCTTTCGGGTTCAGTAAACGTGCCTTTATATGTACATCTACTATATAGAAAACAAGAGTACCAATTTTCTGTTCTTCAAAACTGATGTACTGCGAGTCATAACATATACATAAGTGATATTTCTTCATTACTATGAACTATTTTTCTTAATCTGAATACCCTAACTCAATAGCAAAAATAACAAAGTAGCAAATATCAATAGGCCTTTTGCCTATTAAAATCGCTTCATTATTCACACATCATCTCACTCAGTATTACACGGTCTCATGTTTTGAATGCACTTTATTTAGCACCTGACTATTTGCGTTATATAACAGTTCAGTATGAGCTTAGTGTATATTATGGTATCTAACATTGACAAAGTTTTGTTTGAACAGACTCATTGAAAGAAAACGTAGAAATGCAAAACAAGTACTTAGCGACGTTGAAGGTGAATGCTATCCACCCAGTCAGGAGATATTACATTGCCAAGAATAGATATTCCCGTTAACGTGTGTGTCATACAAAGGATCGAGTATTATAAAAACAAGCTTTATTAAAGATTTTCAGAACAGCTTAATTTTGTGTAGTACATTTATAGTTCCCAATTGGTTCGTATTTGCGATGTATACACATTTTATTCGCTCAATAAACCCAATGGCCTCTTTATCACGTGTATTTATTAGAAAAGTTCATGTAAACGCAATGATTTTAATTAAAGTCACATGGTTAATAATCAAATATTGATTAACATGTATAGTAAAATGTTTTTGTTTTTTTAGGCGTTAAGTTTCTGTGATAAACATTTTCAATATATTCTGATTGTAAGATAAATCTTAAATAAAAAGTAGTGGAAACAACACAAAACCAAACAATCTAATTGGAAATATGTGAATGGATATATTTTTGTGGAAAGTATGCGATAAAGTATAAATATATTATATGTTTTATTATATTGTCAGGTACGCAACGCATTTACGGGGTGCGCGCCCCTAGCACGTACAGGAGGTGGTTTACTCCTAATCCCGCGCGTAAATAGCGCCTCGCAGTTCTTCAGGAGCCTTGGGGTAACAAAGGCGTGAGGGGTGGGAGTGATCAGGGTGGCTCACGGGCTGCCTAACGTGCGGAGGGTAGACCTCCTCCTCCTCCAAGGGCCAATGACCACATCCAGTCGCCTGAATCAATGCTCATAATACCCCGATTGCTTTACGGATCGGGAATACCAAAATAATTGGATCCAAATTGAAATATGATTGAATTGAAAAAAATAAAAAAAATACAATATATTTTAAAGTCGCGTTAAAAAAGTCACGGTTAGTTGTATGATAAGTTCTCAGTGTACTTTAAGCACTTGTGATTTGTACGAGTAATCCCACATCAGCCCGGATGCTGTCCCTCGGCTTGTCGCCGGGGGTGTGCGGTGGCCGGGGTGGGGTGGGGTGGGGTGGGGTGGGGTGGGATGGGGTGGCGCAGTTAACTTTCGCGGGGATGATCATTGCCCGCGGCGGCACTTAGCCCGGGCGGGACTTCCCCCGGCCTCTTGTGTGCGCGCTTATTTCAATATTAGTTTTCCGCCTCCGCTGTGGGTGCCAGAAAAATGTACGGGACGACGAATTTTATTAGCATAATAGTATATTGCATATTTATCAGTTAAGGTAAATTGGCATGATAGACTGTAACATGATTTTTTTTATCCGTAGTGGATTTTTGATACTATTCATAATTTCATAAAAAAAATACGTTTTGGTTATCAATTGTGTATACCGCTTTTACAGTAAGTGTACTCTGCGTAAAAATGTGTATTTTTTCGAAATGTTGTGAATGAGTATGTAGTACATATGAGATTTTATTTGTAGTGTTAGAGCCTAAAGGAGAGCACATGTCTGGGGATTTCGCAGGTTTTCGCAGGTGCGATTGTGAAGGGCCCCTTTGAAAGCGCACCGGGGCGGGAACAGAAATGGGGGCGGGCGGCGAGCATTGTTTTGTTCCAGTCCGTGGCTGCATTGTTGAAGGACGGCGACGTCTGCTGATAGAAGTGGAAAGGAACCGACACGTGAAAAATGCCAGCCTCTCCGTGCTGAGATAATCTGCTTTTCCTTTCAAAAGAATAATGGTGGTGATCTGACATTTTTATATAATAACAACGCAGAAGTAAATACTTCTGTCAAGTATGATAAAAAAATATATATATCACAATATTATTCATGTTATCTAGCCCTTAGTTATTCATTAAACTTATTCTTCAACCCATGCAAAAAACGGGTTTTTTTTACACATATTTTCCCTACACAAACTCAATAACGAAAATAGAGAAATACATGTACGCTACCACCTAAACCACCCCCTGTATATTGCAAGGTTTATTGTGTATACAATATCAAATAAACGTGTCCAAATATGAAATGACGTTGTATATATATATATATATGAATCATAAGAATTTTCACAAATATAACATGCAAAACCTTTTTTTATTAGTAATTTTTATGGTGCATATTTTTTCATCAGGGTCAAAATGAAAAAAAACCAACCTATTGTGTGTTCCCGAGCGATTAAAAAGTCATAATTTTTGTATGAAAAATAAATTGGCCATTAGAAGCGCCCCTGCAACGCAATCAAGCCGCAAAGTTCGGAGCCGCACAAAGAGCTTTCTGAGATATTAACAGGTTTGTATGCAAATTAAATTAAAAATGCAGCAGTGTGGAGGGAAACATGTCCCAAATAAATTACAAATGTGTTGAAAAATGCAATAAATTGCCGATGCGCTCTATTAAGTAAACGGCAGGTATTGGCTCTCAAATTTATTCATAAATGTTTTTTAAACAATGCTCATATCAATATAAGTAAAATAATAATTCGAAACTGCGTGTTTGTATGCGTATATAAATCATTATAAAAATTTGTTTTTTTTTTTATGGCTGCTGGATAAAAACATGTTCATTTTTATCTATAAGTTGATGGGTCTTCACTGCTTTGAATTTTCCGCAACTATTTTATATTCACGATTAAAAGCAATCAAAAATGTAATCAACATTTATGGTTATTGCTGAAAATATTTAAATGGTAACTGAGCGAATTACTGCTTATCCACAAGATTATCTAATTAATAAAATACAAAAAATAAAATGTAATTATTAACCCGAAAATTAAAAAAGGTACTAGATAATCTACTGAATATCTTGAACACAACAAATTCCTTGTTTAGATTAAAATGCGTTCCTATGATTTCACGCGGAAAATTTCACCATCTCAGGTGTAACGCGATTAATATTATTAAAGGCGTAAAAGTGTACGAGGGTGGTTAATACAAAACACACATTTATTACCGAGGTAAGATTGCCTTGAGACTTTAAGGGTAGTTTCACGTTTGTGCGGACTACAGGGGTGAAACATGGCCCGGCTGTGGCAGAAGACCCGAATTTACTACCTTAATTAATTTCATTAAGAGACTCTTAGAGATTGTATTATGAACGAAGGTGAACCACCTCAAAACTCGCGCCGCATGTAGGAGTTTTAATTACTCTGATTTTCTGGGGAACTCTTATACTTGCCAGAGATGATCTCGTATTCTAGTAAGGATATAAAAGTTCAAAAATACAATTCATGCATATATTTTTCAACGCTAAACAAAATATTATTCAAAGTCATTTATAAAATCAGATCTACAAAAAGAACAATTCAATTATATTTTAGGTCCTTATTTATTTTACGATTTCATGCCTTCAAAGACATCAAAATAAAAGATTACGAAACAAGTACATTAGGGTTAATGTAAATTTTCATTATATTTAACGCTGAGTTTTACGGCTGAAGTAATTTTTTATTAAATTATAAAATCAATCGTATTAGATTGTCAAATAACAATTTAACTATGAAAGTATGATCTTAATAACGCATAGTATAAACTTTTGAGGTTTTAATTAATTTCTAAAATTATTATCTCATTCGTAAATGGTTCTCTATCCATTAAAGCCATTAAGTTTTTTGTGGGAACCGTTAAGGTCCATTTGAGTTATATCTTTTTTATTAGAGGCATTCAACTGAGAATTTCAAGCGAACCCCAATATTTTATCAAACTAATGAATTTCAGAGCCCTCGATTTCATAATTGTGAATTTACTATCTCGATGAATTGAGAAATTTTAATGAGAAAATGAAGCCATTATTCCAATGCAGTACCTGCAATTAAGCTAATGCCAGTTTTGAGAATTACTTCTCTGAAGTTATAATAAGATATCTGATTAATTGTATTTTATTATAAGCACCTTCGTCTTTTCTTTACCTCTATATTTCTTCTATTTAAATATCTGTTTATATTCAGGAAATTTAATCACAAGAAATACGAATGATACTAGAGGAAAGCACGATCTATTTTTATAAGTTAAATGTTAAAAACCATTAAAAACTGAATGATAGAAATATTTTCAATTGATAGCGTTTTTATTTTCCTTTCCTTTGTGTTATATCCATGGTAATAACTGTAAATTAAAAAAAACACAAATGTAGTTATTTCAAATATTTCAAAGTCTTACACGAGGGTAAATGATGTTTTAAAGGAATTTTCAAAATGCTCGTTATCCCAACTTTATATTAGTAAGACTTATATTAGACGAAGGCTTTCACAGGAAAATTTATTGCAGGTAAAGACATTAGCGCTTTTATTAAGGCGTTAAAGTAAAGCCCATGTTTATGGTTTTACTTGCCAAGAGGAATTGTTTAACCGTGAGACTACATTATTTATTACATTGGTACATGAAATCAGTCAGCTATCTTTTAATGTTAACACTCAAAATTTTATTTAACTAATAAGTAAAATTAAGGAAGCAATTTCATATAATAGCACCCTCTAGATATAAAAAGACCTCAATGACGTTAAAAGATGGAATAATTAAATGAAGGTATATTTCATGTTACCATTGCAGAGTGCTAGCAATGATAGGGTAGATTTATTTTGAAAAAAATTAAATTATTTGTAAACTGATAGATATTGATATATGTTTGTAATGTTAGAATTATTACTAGATAAACTGACAAAAATAATATGTACCAACATTGTGCATTTTATTATAAATTCAAAATAGTCGATAAAATCAAATATGTGCTGTATGAAAAATACTTATTTAAAAGTAGCATTAAAGAGAAAAAAACACATTTCTTACATTTCTAATAGCAAGGTACACGTTGTTATGCTCTCAAAGCTAACGAAATTGTAGCGACTCGCACCCCTTCACTTCGTTAGGGGTCGTTTTGACAAAAAAAAAAAACCTGAAAATAATTACCGCGGGAGTGGAGACATTTTCCGGTCATGGGGGGCAATCGTCCGCTCGCATCCGGCGAGGGCCGCGGACAGCTGAAAAGCTATTAAAAACTTGATAATTGCACCCCACGGGGTGAGGTTGTTACTCTCCTGCAGGAGCACTCGGCCACCGAATATAATGATGCTGAGAAATGTACCTCATGGATGCATGCTGTGATTTTCAAGGTACTTCTGGATCGGTGAGTAATCCAACCGCATGCCTTAATGAACTGCCTCTTCTGTATATGAAGCAGTTTGCTTAGGTTTTTTTTAATTACTACACAATTTTATGATTAATGGTTAGTGCTATATAACACTCGATTACTACAAAATCTTTGTGCAATTGAAAAATCATACGTTTGTAACACATTTTGACCTAATGACTATTTTTTGTCACATGTATGAAATTTTGAATTGGAGAGCCCTTTGTTTTGGATATATATCTTTTCGAGTAATATTTATTATATTATTGGTGCATTTACAATATAAATACCACATCGGTACAAACAAGAATTCATTCCGTTTCTCTTGTAGGTTTTTTTCACGTTTTCGCCCAAAATTATAATCACCTCGGACATAGCATTTTTTAACATGGCTCTTAAAAATATAATTTTTGCTTTCATATGAACTAAAATTGTAATCCTGTATCAGTGATACAAAGCATTTACAAGTATTCAAGGTTTCGTGTTCTTGGATATGGTAATTATAATTGAATATCCATATAATTCATTATGTAATATAAACACTTCATAGCCGACAAGTGCTGATACCAATGTTCTATTTATCAAAATCATATTCATTTCTGATAAGAAATATCTAATATTTTTTTTAAATACTAAGTATCTGGGAAAGCGTATTTATTTTTAACATGTGAATTATTTTGCTTACCCCAGAGGAGACTCTTCTATCCGCATTTTGACGCGCTTCCCCAGTTTTGTATTTTTTTTAACAGCACTTCTCAAAATATATATTAAGTTTAGTTTTTATATCAACAAGTCTTTGATTTAAAAATTAACATTACTTGAATGTATTATTACATAAAATTATTTAAATTCTTAAAAACATACACAATTAAATCTTATAGAAATTTAATAAATTTTAATAGACAGAAAAATAATAAGAGAAAAGCAAATGAAAAGATAAGGCTATATAAAAAAGGAATTTTTTTATGACATCCTGGAGAAAAAAGGGAAGCTGTAGCACATTCAATTGCCAGAAACTGATCATAAAAATGATAAAATTTTGTATTTTTCTTTCCGAAAAAGGAAAACTTTTAGAACTGTATTTATTAAGTTTTATCAGATTTTTTTTGCATATCTATTTGTAGTTACACGATTTTTCATAATTTATGATTAGAGTAAAAATTTGGTATTATTTGCAAAAAAGCAAGGTTTAATATTATTTTTACGATTTTTCAAGCAAAACCAAGCGACCTAAGTATACAAAATATTGAGTGATGATCACATTACACGAAAATCCGACACCCAAATTTATATGACGGAATAAATTATCTCACGTGAAACAATGACTTGACTGAGATATTTGCTGAATCATACGAGAGCGAAATTCAGTAAATGGGTTAACCAAGTGGAGTGTTTCATTCGACTCTCGAGATTCCGGAGACTGTGTTTCCCAGAGCTAGATGATCAGGCTTCGTGGGGAATTTCCAGCAGAATTTGTATAATTGGAAATAGCTTCATCAAGTTTTCATTAGCCACGAACGCCAGGGGGGTGTGAACCAGTCGGGGTGGGCCATTCCCTTGCAGTGGTGATTTCAAATAGAAACTTGGTCTCCTCCAGGTAAAGTATTAAAATTATTCTATCTATATTGGACACAGCCATCAGTACTAATTGTACTTGTATAAATCCAAAAACTAGGCTCTTCTTAGACTACATATTATATGTTTTTGTTATATATATATTATAAGCTAATAATCCAAATAATTTTATTTAGAGATTCAGTCTAACTTTCATAAAAGTTTTTAATAGAATTAGTTTAGTAATCTTGAGAGTAGCCACGTAGGAGCCAGCGACCCAGCTTATTGCATCAGCATGGAGCTGGTGCAGAGGATATAAGGAGTAGCAATTGATGGAAATAGCATGATGCGACGGTGCTCTATTTGATAGAAGATTGCACAGTGTGGGCAGTCAGAAAGTACTTCTATAGTGGAGATATGTTTCAATTTGTATTATTAATAATTTGGCACGAGTCAAGTCTAATTGCTTGGCAAATGAGATGGAAAATTATTTTATTTTTTAATAGTTTTTAAATTAATTTATATTATATCTAATATTTTTGAAAAATTATTTATAAAAATTAAAACTTGGTTTGTAAACGTAAAATAATTACTAATCATTTAAGAAAATATATGCTGTTGGGTTAATTATGTGAAATTGAAAATAATACGGTATTTATAAATAATATTCAATTTGAACTCGTCTGAACATAATTTAATGATTTATATCTTTCCCCAAATTTAGCCAGGGTTGTTTATTTATGGAAAAAGAAATTAAAAATGCCGGATTCAGAGTGCTGACTTTTTGTAAAAAAAAATACAAGGTTAAGCTTTTTAGAAGATGAGACAAAAATATTAGCTTTTTTAAAACATATTGCCAATTCATGAATTAATTATTTTGACAGGCAATATTACCTTTATATATTTTTATAAGGTTTATTAAAAAAATGTTTCTATTCAAATATAAAAACAGAGATTAAATTTTTTTAAATGTTTGCGTATTTAAATAAGAGGTTTTTTTTTTGTTTTGATCAAATGTTAATATGTTTTTAAGGACTAGTTTAAATAATTTCATTTAAAATATGTTTATTTAAAATAAAACTTAAAATCACTTTTTTTTGTAAAAATACGTATGTTGATCCACAACACATCACTTTTTTATACAAAAAAAAAATTAGCAACGATTTATTTTTTAATAAAAATTAAAGTTTTCGAATATAGGGCATAGTGTTTTTTTAAACACTAAAAATTAACGAAATATCAAAAAACAGCACAGCCTATAATGATCCAATCACAAAACCGCACGGGCGAACATTTTCACGCATCTGCTCGAATTGGAGCAGCATCAGAGACAGGTGTGGCGCGGCACTGACTGAGCCGACGGAAGCCAGGGACTTGGCAGTCGGCGGGCTGGCCATCATCAGGGAGAATTAAGCCATTAGCTCCTGCAGCCGGGCCCCGGACTCCCGGACACGTCAGTTAGAACAGATTGCCGCCGGCAAATCAAGAGGGAGACTCAGGATCGAGTGGTCTTTGCATAACAGTCGCTATTTTTTTTCCAAATATTTGTACATATATAATACAACACTTATGTACCTTGATTTAAACATTTTTCAAAACTTGCAGCAATGAAGCTATATAAGTGTTTTTTTGGGATTGCATTTGTGTGTGGTGATGATTATGTAATTCAGTGCAATTCACGAAGAGTGGATCTTGATGCTGTACTAATTTTGATAAAAGATCGTCAACGTCGTCAAAACATAAGTAGGCGCTAATAATAATTATTTTAATAACGTGAAACCCAACAAATATACACTCAAAGATAAACGTCCTAAAACTTTATTTGTTAAAAAAATACAATTTTTTTTTTCTCTTAGTAAGACGTAATTAACATCTGAAACATGATCCATTAAATATATATTTGCTATACTAATTTAAAGCATCATGGGAGATTAAATCTAATGAGGGATATTTTAGGGATACTCCCCTAATTTTCAGGACCAGCCCCACTGCAGTGGAACGTCGGAGGGTTTACTTGAGATTTACGAAGCGTGACAACTTTCCTAAGCAAATTTGTTCCCAGCTTAAATCTTACGTGCACTTAATATGCACCGTAGAGGCATACGTGCAATGTCGTAAATTAATTGATGGTATTATTTTGTATCACGAGCAAATAAGGGGAACTTTAAGATACGAAAGAGTAGTTATTCTGCATTATGTACAGATTAGGTGTGACCCCCTAGGCCCCTAGGGCCTAGGTTATGCTGGGATATGAACGCCGATTATATAGGGTTATTCCACATACAGTCAACTCTTAAGCAAACATATATCTAATTAAATTCGTTTTAATAAAATAAAACTACAATAACCTGCGAACCTAAATTTATAAGTAAATGAGTGTGGAAAAGATATCTGATTAGATATCACAACTAAAAGTTTGATTTGCGTATACCTGTAATGATGAATTTCATAAATGTTACTTAAAGAAAATCGAATTATATTATTTGTTAAAAGAATTATTTTATTTTTATGTATATGTGGAGACTCGAATAGTTGTTTTGAAGGGATGCCTTTGATTTTCGACAGTATATGTGAGTCATATGTAACCAATCTCACCCTTAAAAGCCGTGCGAAAGAGGACTGAAATGAACATAATTTACTAGACGTAAAAAAAAAACTTTTTAATACCTTAATCTGCTAAAACAATTATTTTAATCAGGTATATTTATAATATTTAAAAACCTCAGGTGCTAAAATGAAAAAAAAGGTGTATGCAGAATATATTTATTTTCGTCGTGTTATTTTTTTTTTACAAAACGAAAGGTTTTTATAACAGATAAAACAACGACAAAAAATACGTAAAAAAAAATTACATCCGCGAATCCTGTAGAAAAAATAAATTTATGGCCACTCACAGGGGAGATATGAAAAGATAATTTGTGTGAATAACAGATAAAAATGCAAAAAATAACACACAGAGTAAATGTAATTGCTTTGTCGGGACAGAAGTATTTTTTTTAACTAAGGTTTACATTTTAAGCCAAGTACTTAATAAAATGTTTGGTCAATATTAAAAAGAGAACTTGGAAATGAATTCATCTGAAAATACTAGAAAAGATGATAAAACTTTTCTCAAACGTTAAAAAAAATTGTAAAAATAAAAATAACACTTTTTTGAACGAGTGTTACCCAGTCTCCTCCGAGAAACTGCTGAGCAACAATAATATTATAAAAGAAAATCACACTACAATCACCGATGCAGAGCAAAGAACTACCCGAAATATACCATCATTATTCTCATACAAAATTAGAAATATTGAATATCCCATTGTTTCGCTGAAATTATGCAACATCGTATTTTTAAATTAGATTTTATTTTCTATGAAACAGAATTAGAAATATTCAAATATATTATACGTACTAAGTATAAGTTTAATATAGTGAGGGATGTAAATTTTCATTGTTGTCTTAAAAGTGATGCAATGGGAATAGTTACATAAACGCATTTTCTGGATGCTTCCTTAACTATTTAATATCTACTTAGACTGTGGAGTCAGCAAATTCATGTGTCACACCATCAATACGGCATCAAAAAAAATCAGCAAGGTACAAATATACAATTTTAATAAATTTAAAATGTGTTCATTCATTCAACTGAATAAAAATTCAAGGGCTAGTTTCTAGCCTCCGGGTACGAGGATGTGTTCAGGGGTACGAGATAAGGGAGAGTCGTAGTTCAGGCAAATTCTATGGGGGTAATTTGTTGTGCAGACTGCAACTGTCTCCGCCCTGCCTAATTAGATATTCATCTCATATAGTGAAGCATTCGGAGACACCTTGCAAGCACCTGCAATCATGAATATGAAATGGCATATTATTTTACTAAACGCGGTACCAGCACATGTGAAGTCTCGTAAAACTGAATTTATGTGCGCCTGTACCTTATGGTACTCGCAAGTAAGAGGGGAAACATAAATGTTGTTGCAGTATATAACAATAGCAGATGCTTTCAACAACAAAATTATATTTACATATAGAATAAGGATATACATAGAATTTTAAAGTTAGGTTGAAGCGTTTATGCTGGCTTTGACTATTTTATAAATCTGCATCCAATGAAACTTACTTATAGAAAAATGTCATCCCTTCGGCAAGGAGTGTCTCCAAAATGATGCTCAAAGACAAGCTTTATTTTGTTATCCAGCGTAGAGTTTATATAACTAGCGAAAGAGAATAATAATAAAAAATGACGACAGCAAAGTAATTCCCCAATATCTGCATTAAAATTAGAACTACCTCCATAATGTCAAATACTTATTTTATTAATTTTTAAAAAATGTGGAAAAAATCCTGAACACGAAGGAATATTTAATTTATATTTTCATGAATCAAAAATAATTTTCCGCGAGTCTCTTTGTTGTGTTGCGTGTAAATTGAACCCAGGGCTGAAGCAGCAGTCGACTGCTGCCACGTGAGAGGCTCTAGCTCCAAGGTGGAATGAAGAGTGACACCAGCCGATGGCAGCAGCCATGCGCCACGATCCTCGGGACGAGTGACCTTCGCGTCGTTTAGCGTAACTGGCCGCTTCCCTCTACACTCGACGAAGGACCCGACAAGGACTTACTAGGTTAAATTAACCTAGCAATTATACTATTGAAAATAATTGGTAATGAAGCCGTTTATTTTGTTTTATGTCAATATTTATGATTGACCCGTGTCTATCACTTTTATAAGCGATGAACTGATGTCCACGAAGAAACGAATGGAGGTAGCGAAATTTTAACAAAAAATGCGATGCGATGCGGTTTTAATAGAACGTCAAAATGTTCATATGGGTTATATGAGGATAGGATAAATAATCAGACGTATCTTAAAAATTTACGTCTTCTAAAATTTAGTTAGATGAATTACATGCCAATAATTCTTGAGATACAATTTCAAGAATTCTAATGCTGTGTATAAGGATGTAATTTAGACTGCTGTAAGTAGAGAAATCATTCTCTTGAATATAAAATGGTATTAAAATTATAATAGGTCTGATAAAAACACAGTTTTTGAGTGTCACACTAAACTACCTAAAGGTTTGATAATATTGATTATACTGCCAATATTTCATGTAAATTCAGTTATACCTTTTCAGGGCACGTGAAAACTCGGACCCAATATTTGATACAAGCAGAATTTGAATTGATTGAAATATTATGCACTTATTTTGGCTGCTAGCATATTTGATCTTTCAGTTGTCTTTTTGGAAATACATGAATATAGCAAGTATGGCAGGCGTGATGGAGTTTTATCGCTATTTGGTTTAAAAATGTGTTTTCTCTAGCCCCCAACCATTCCTGGCGCTCGCCCGAGTCCCTCGGCTGATTTAAATTCAAAAACTTACTCTAGCCTTCGCCGTACGTTGCATGTTTGAAAGTCAAATATTGTACTATGCGCTGCTTTTCACAATGTTAAAGGGAATGGCGACACCGAACTACATACAGTATATAAAAGCGAAAACAAATAGGACGTTATTCCCTTAGCTTGATTTTGCAAATAAAAAACTTGTCTCCTATGATGAATAGGGCGCATTCTAGGTGAAAAGTAAACGAACAAAATACGAGAAAAATTTTCTAAACTTCACTGTCAAATTACTTATAAATTTAATATTTTATCACTGTATTTATGATTTAATATATTCGATTAATAAATACACGTGTATTCGCAAGCAAATCATATTTATAAAAATATAAGTCACGGGTTATGAATAACCAATCTGTGTGAGTTAAATATTCTTCTATTACCATTTCACTGAGCATATACTCATGTCCATGGTTTTCTAAGGGGAAAAGTTAAGTTCTATAAATATGTTTTAATGTATATATTTAATAATAATGTATCGGCCATATGGTATAAAAAAGTTGTAACTGCTTAGTGCGAGTGCGATTAAAATGTTAAGCAAATTGCATCAAATTTCCGTTATCGCTGAACTTTACCACGAATAGGAATGCGCAGTACACGGTGAACGTGAAATTTCCAGAAAAATGTAAATTTCATATGAACTTTCACACCGCTCTTTTACCAGACGACGCTATCGACATGCATGCGGCATTGGATCGCCGTTTGGGTCGCTGGGAATGATGTTATCGTTTATTACTTATGGTGGGGCAATTTCAGTGTAATTTCACGTTATGTGATATAGTTGGCTGTCAACCTTTTAGAATGGATGCATACATTAGCTCACCCTGTAGATGCTATCGTGTACGATTTTATATAAAACATCAAGCATTTTTTTCTGAATAATATGGCTTCGTAATATTTTTATGGTAAATACAACAATATTTTAAAAATATAAACAAATTTAAATGCATAATTTATAACATATTATCAAACTTTTATTCAAAGACTCGAAATATTTCCATAAAATTCATTTTATTTTGGATGATATGTGAGAATAATTAAAAAAAAAAAGTTTTCCCTAAAATGAATTCCTGTGACGTACCATGAAATACATGTATTCTCTAAGGGATGAAAAAAAAACTTTGGGTATTATTTAGGTCGCTATATAATTATTTACGAATGACCCGATTGCGACTAATTAATTAAACGTGACCTAAATACAGTAATTTCTCCCTAATGAAGTCATTAATACAATAAAAAAAACAAATATTTAGTAGTATTTATTAAAAATAACATCTTACTCCCGGGCCAGGCGGCAGTGTTTTAATATTTAGCTGCACGCACGTATGTACAGTATGTCTCACCTGTGTGGAGGAGCTGGGATGACATTCTAAAAACCATAAAATAATATAGAGTCGAATAAAATAGTTTTAAGATAAACCATGATAGGTTAATTTCTTTTTTCTTTTAACATTATTGAGGATTTATTAAAATCACACGTAAGAACAATAACCGCTCATGACATCATAATTCAGAATTATTTTTATAAAACTTTACAACAGGTATACAAATAAAAGTAACGCCCAGTCAATCTTTTTATTGATTTATAACAAAAAAACAGAACATTAATCATTCATTACACATTATAAAAATATGTTTTAGTTGATATTTTAAAATCTACCATGATTTTGCAACTTTTTGAGCAAAATTATCTTTAATGACTATTTAAGCTGATATTGGTGAGATTGGCCCAGGGTGGAAACATGCTCGAGGAAATGACCACCAACCTCGCATGAGGAGAGGCAACAGAAGAAGAAGAAGCTGAGATGTAAAATGTTAAGTAATTGGTTTTTATTTTAACAGACTTCGATGGTAAATCGTCTGTTGGAATAAAGGACGCGTGGTTACCATATGGAGGGGTACCGGGTAACCACAAGCACGCCGCGCTGACCGATCAATGCTAATTGAACAGTAGGTAAGTCCGGACCACCCGGTGGCCAGCTCGGCCGCGGGGAGAGCAGTGAATGTGATAAACGAGCTACGTGGTCGCGCTGGTCAATATTGGATTTGGGTTTTGTATTGGATTTGTCTCTTTGTTGGGCGAGCGCGTTTAGGCACACGACTTTACACATTTGGAATACAAAGAACCCAGAAGCTGAAAGGAGGAAATTGTTTTATTCCATGACCACTTGTAGGATACACTCTAAGCCCGATTCACTGAATGAAAAAAATAAGCATGAAAAATATTCAATAAATTCATTATATGACAGATATTTTTTTTATATTTAGTTATATACATCAACAAACAAGAGACACCCCTACCAAGGGTAAACTGAGTCAGGAGAATAAATACACCACCCTAGAAGAGTTGGGAGCCGGAAAGGGAGAAAACGTGTCTCTTAGAGTCTGGTAGAAATTTTAAGTAAACATCGATAGTCTTGAAAAGAAGTCTAGGTTGAAGCTACAAAATTTATATCGCTTAATTGTAAAGTGCCTACGTAACTAAATGAATGACAACATCACAGGAACCCTAGCCATTACGTCAATTTATTTTTATTGCGCAATGTCAGCGACGATCATCTCAATAAAAAAAGAATAGCGCATCAGTCAAAACAACCTACAATAAATAGCGATCATCCAAACAGATCGCTTCCGACTGACATTCATCCCGGGATGGGTGAATGAAGGATGAAGACGAGGAAGCACTCCATCACGCTGACCCCGCCTCGCGCTGGTGGCCGACCTTGGTCTGCCGCGGATCGGCTGCTAATGGAGATCTACCGAGGCGCGAGGACGGACGGTCCAGGCCACCTGATGGATGCTCATTGCAAGGATTACCGCCAGGATGTTTTGGATTGCGTAGTAATACAAATTTAGGTTAAAACTTTCATCTTCGAAGTGTTCAAATCATTGTTAAAACAAAAAAAAATAACAGCTCTATTGCAACTTTGATTGCAATGCTAATGACCTGTGACCACCTAAAATTTAGCAGAAATAATATGTTCAAAGCAGGTGAACTTGCTTGAACGAATCATCAGGACTTAACAAACGAAAAAATGATCTTGTGGACCACTTTGGAAATGCATCATAACTATGCGGGCCTCATATTAGATTTAGATACACAATAGACATTTTTTTGGAGTGAAAAATTGAAACACAGTGAGTTATTATTATTGTGTTTACTACAACAGTTCAACATAGATAATAATAATAATTCGAAAAATATTTTTTAAAATCAAAGTTAATTTTTTCTCATAATTTCGACAGTTATTTTTTTAATATATGGATGTACAAATAATGTATTTTTTTAATTCATTAGTTTTCACTACTTTAGCCACTATAAAATAAATATATTTTGTAAAAGTGTGATGAATCTCGCTGGCCGGAAAAATGATTAAGGCGGGTCTGGCCGCGTTGGCTACCCCTGGCCTAGATATTGCTGCTTAAAATGCAAAATAGCATTTAAATCAATAGTTTAAATAACTGATTTTGTTTATTTATGACTCCCACATGTACAAACATATACTCACAAAGCACAATTTTTTTGAAAGTTTAAAAATAAACATTATTTAACAGAAGTACGTCATTGCCTCATAAAACTCCTCTTACAATATTTTAAAACCTTTATAAACCCATAAAAGATCAATCTCCGTTTGTAATTACATGGTCTCGGAAGAACAAAAGGGTTGTCTTCAATTATCGACATAAGGACCGGCGAGACAACATAAGCTCTCGACCTGAGCGACGATGATGGGTGAATAGTTTCTTCAGAAGTTGTGGTGCTCCAAGCACCGCTCGTGGCGCTTTTAATTATGGTTTCATAACGAACAAGAATGATGGGCTTTTAAAATCAAACTACCCACGATTAATTTAACTCAATTCATAGGGGAAACTTTGAAAGTGTACAATACACAGCATGAAAATCGTTTGCTAAATACAAGAAACAGAAATCACCGGCGTGTTCCGATTGATACCAAAAGAACCCAATTCTGGTTTGTACATCATTCAGGTATTGCTAGATACAATGTGAATGCTTAATATTCAATTAAAATAATTAGTATTTTTGACAGAGAGTACTTGGTGGAATTCAGTTTTAATATTTTAAATAAAATACTTGAGTACACTCAGTTTGATAATGCGAACGTGATAGGTTTGCTAAACCGGTCACGGTCCGGAAAAAATACTCAAGTATTTTATTTTAAATATTAATATTAAATTTATTATATCGATACAAAGGAATAATACATTGAAGTCAGCCAGACAATACTCTGGTAATTATTTTTCAAATTCATAGTAAATATGCATTATTTTGATGGTGATATTAACACCTGCGACAGAATAGTTTAACAACAAATATGAACACCCAAATTTATAATTACATGATCGTTTTTGCTTGTGTATTCTTTCTCCTTTTAAGGATTCTTAAATCTGAAAAAAGCTCCTGAAGGGCGAAAATGCTTATTCCTCTTAGCCATTCAGATATTGCATATTAAAGTCATTAGCAGTGAGTGCTGAATAACGTTAGTTAAATTGAATCCGGAGAAACGCAACCGATGAATTGCGGTCGGTAAATTGAGCGGGGTGAATATTAAATTCGCGGTTCCCACAAACAGCTGTTCGAGTGCGCGTCGAGTTCACGAGGCGCCGGGGGCTGGAAAAGTTTAGAATAAATAAAACTTTGCTGAAAATCAAACGCTGCGGCTGTTGTGCGGCTGCGAATTTAATTTCGCTGAAGTTATTGGACGAGACATACTTGGTACTCGGAGGAATGCGCTAGTCATGTACAACCTTTGGGAGAAATAATAGGAAATATGTTTTATTTAGAATTGCAACTACGTCGTCTTTGAATTATCGTTTATAAGGGTGTCCCAAAATTAACGCAAGATTTGAATTAAATAGAAAACGCAATTTTTAGTCTTTTGATTGTTATTTTTTAAATTAATCATAATGTCAATACAATAGGTTATTAATGAAATAACAATTGTATTTTTAGATAAAAATATTACAAACTATTAATTAATTTTTTTTAAAAAACATTTAAAAAAAAAGCGGTTTGAATTCATAAAAAAATTAAGTTGACTGAGCCTTTCGGTGTATATTCAAATAACACTTAAAACCGGTTCATATGAAAGAAGTTGGAAAAATATATACTCACAGGTAAAATAAGCATTGAGAGTAAAAATATTAGTTCATATTAGTAAAAACTCTCGTTGTCTTTGTTTAAATATATTATTTATAAAATATACAGCATGCTTTATAATATTATTTAAATTTACGTCAAATTATCAAAATTACGACATTGTGTTTGTTTACAATTAACACACGATTTCCTCATTTATGAATACAATACTAAACAATGTAATATTCTATTTTTTTTTAATAATAAAAAGTACTTTGTGTTTTATAAAATACATGGGATACTTTTTAACAAATCTTTTTTTCGGCCTGTTTCGCAAGCAAGTATGATTTAAATCGACGGACAACATTGAAATTCGTACGGTGGTATATTAGTTGAAGCGGAAAATGTATTGTGCTTTTTTATTATCCACCTTGTTAAAAGCTTATTATATTAGATGCAGTATAATCTACAGCCTTGAGACAGCTATATTTTCAGGGAGCATTAAAAATTCAAATGATACCCATTTCTTGGGGCGGGAATTCCTAATTTATACTTCATTACCTGGCCGTTAACTTTTGTGTACCAAAGTTCGGCCGGAGACTTTGGAAGCTACAGGTGAAAAAAGCTCGTCAGAAATAAATTAAAATTCCTTCAACAGCGCGGCTTCTCTCGGTTTGTTTGTTTACTTCCTTCGTGGAGTCAATAACCTATGGCGTGCGAGCTTTATCGAATAATATCTGGTCACGGCAGGGGTGCACAAAACAAAGAGGAATTTCGATATGCACGTGTAGCTTTCTTTATTTGTGTAATATTTGATTTCGATGCTATAATGTTTTATTGATATTGAGAGTTCAGTGTTTTTAAAGCGTTTGTTAATATTTCAAAAAGGATATTTTATAATTTAGATCAACTTATACAGGCGACAAATCTAAGACGCCTGCTCATAGGGGACATACATTCAATATCAATAATTGATTTATGATATAAAAATATTTGATGATTTTTTGACGAAAATTCTTCGGGGCGAAATTCAGATTTCAGGATAGCTTTATTAAAAAATATATTTGAATATTTATAGATTCTTTAATTTATTCCTTAATAAATTCACAATGAATTCACATATTAAAAATCTTTTTGCTAAGAGAATGTATAATATGTTGTTCTTGTATATTATTATTTTAAAAACGATTAATATGATAATTATAAATACTCCAAACAAAGTAAACTTCATGTTTAAAAATGGTAATTTATGTATTAAAATATTTATCTCTTTGATCTCCACACGATAAGGGTAATTTTTAATTGACCGTGGAAGTCGAAGAAGCCTAATTTATGACGTGTAACATTTTAGCTACGCCATGTTGCGGGGAGGTTTTTATAGGGGCGCGATCTGCCCCGTCAGTTAAGACTGTCAGCGAGGCATCAAAATAATTAACTGCTCGGGGAGGCGCCGGCGGAAAGAGGTTTCACACTTTATGAAATTATAAAATATATATCAAAATAAAAAAAAAAAACACTTATATAATACAATTTTATAATGAATTCTACCCAACATCGCAATTCGTAATGCATTGTATTTGCTTTAAATTCAATTTAATTGATAGTCTTTAGCCAGTCTTGGTGCATGGTATTTATATTCTTGCCTTTGGATGTGGAGCTATTATATTATTAATTTCAGCATGAACGTTTTACTTAGTATTTAATTTTTGTGTTTTCGTATACTAATTATTGTACGCATCTTAGTTAATTTAAATAAACTTGACATAAAAAATATATATACGAGTACATGACTATGACTCTGTATGACTCTGCATTCTAGTAAAATAAAAATACTCCGGAAAAACTGTTTAAAGCAGGTTAAGCCGTTTAAAAACTATTGAGTGAGAGTTTATAAGTAATTCCCTGGTTATAGACTCAAAGGTATGGCTTCACACTTCTCAATATTTATATCTACAGAACGATCGAAAACGCACTTCGGCTCGGGCCTCGCGCCTCCTCGGCACGCGATAGTTCCTGACCAACCTGTAGCGGCACGCGGAGGGAACAAACTGCATACAGAATGAAAGCACGGACTGTCATAACTCACGAAGCACCGTAACTTACTTCTGAGAAAGCTTATTACATATTTTGAATTTTAAATTAACTTTCTGTTGTAAGTGTCTTTCACGAACAAAACTTAAAGTTTTATTATATCCCAAGTCGTGCTTCATGGCAAAAGAAACGGCCGTTAAAAACATACGTAATCAGTAAATATTTGATTGCAAGCAAGCAGTGACTTTATCAAAACAGTAGATTTACATCGCCGTCCATGCTCAATTACCATCGAGCTTGGGGCGGAGTCTTCTCTTTTGCTGATAAGACCATGACCAGAAGAAAGGAGCTCGAAGAGAAGAATAGCACTGAAGAAGACGACAAGACACCGTTTTTTATGCTTTTCAGCGCATCACGGAGACGCTGTCGAATGTCAGAGATGAATTAAAGGTAGGGGAGGCAGACTGGGGAACAACGAAAAGTGCGCTCCCTGGGAAACGAATGAATGAAATGACTGTATGATATTTATTTATAAATAATTTAAGCTGATCAGCTGTTGGCACCCGGAAGTAGTACCACAGCGCTGCCCGGGGCCGACAATAAAAAAAGTATGATCAGAGTGCACGAGTCGTATATTACAGCAGGTCGAGAATGCGGAACTGATGGTAGTCGACTAGGAACCCTGGCGACCAGAGAACCTTTGATCATTTGCATTGTTGTGGTGCAGGCTGAACTTTGACACGCCAGTGCATGTTGAACTTCAGCAGATAGGCTCGGCGCGGTGCGCTCGTGATTACTCATATCGATGCGTGATGATGCAACCGCAGATAGGACTGCATGTCGAGCAAGAATGCGACGAAAGGAGTAGCCGCGAGTGCATTGATAACGTTCAACAAGCCAAGCGATGTGCATTGATAACGTTTCCAGTTAATAGTAAATACTAATAACATTAACTGATTCTCTCAGAAACTTCTGGTACTGATAGCATGTTTATTTACATAATAATCATGGCATACTAAACTATGATACAAGAACGATTCTTGAAAAATAAAATAACTTACTTGTTAAGTTTAATTCGTATAATAATGATAAAAACTCCTTTGCTTAACTAAAGTTAGTTAAGCATCTGATGCTCAGTTTAGTTAAGTATCTGATGATGACCGCAACTAGTCGAAACTGGTCGAAACTAGTAATGCAAATAATTATAATAAACTCAAAGTGAGGACAAAATACAAAGGTACTTTTATCATTATAATACATAATGGATCTTCACGAATCAAATGCCTAGTCCCTCAACAAGTTTAATTCGGTTTTGATTTTGACTTTATTAATTTTATTCACGTTTCCAGCACCAATAAGACAAAAATGACGTGGTATAGAATCTAAAAATCGTATTTTACACTTAGATCCTGGATAAACCTAATATATTTTAAAACATAGTAACACTAGTAAGACGCTAAGGTTAAAATACTGACTCGTACAAGATTGTCGGTTTGAGCTAATGTTCATATACGTAAAAGAAAAAAAACACCTTTAGTACTTTGACTCTCTATATGTAATTTTATATTTTAAAAAAGTGTGCTATAGACGTATATTTATTTTTAAAATTAGTTTAAAAATGAGTCAGTTTTTATAAAAACTACTTGATTTTTATGTTTACACGTGGAATCTGACTTTTAAAGAAGGTTTATATTTTTTAATGATTAGAGCCAACAGATGTATTTTAAAGTGATGCAATTGTATTATAGTTCGATTCGTACTAATTTTTCAGTCAATTTTGACAGATCCCTGACCAAACATGTAAATCTCACTATAAAAATATTTAGACAAAAGTATTTTGTACGAATATAATATGCACTGATGACTATTATACTAACCGAGGGGACACCGCTTTAATCTCCAATCTAAAATACCTACATTAATCTGATGTTACATGAATTGAAAATAATTTATATTGATATCGGTTGCGTAGGTATATAATAAAACAAATATATATCTTAGTCAAACATGTGTTTTGAGCACTCGGGCATGTGTTACCAGCTTGGAAATGTTGATTAATCGAAAACGTTTTTCTCCGAACTATTTCCAATCGCGCAGTTCACAAGTTCACATCAATCACCAAAAGAAGTTCTCGCTCTAAATAGAGCCAGGACGGCCGCTCATTTCCGGTTCGGATTGTTTAAGTTCGGGTCCCCCAGCGGCTCGGGGACTCCCCCCGGCTGGTGTCGAACCGTCAGCCAAGTACTCGAGTGCCGCTTTCTGTCCTTGAGCACCACTCGACACCAGAGTGGAACACTCCCACTAATGAAGTTATTGAATCAGGCCGAACAGATATGGGGGAGAGGAAATATTGTTACAACTTTGTTACAAACGTTCCTTTCGTGACAGATCCGCTGCATAGCGAGGAATCCGAAACTGCATGTAATATTATCATCAAAAAATCACCCCGTGGAATTATATTGATCCAAAATAAATATAAAATATTCGTCAAGCGACCGGATTCTGTTATTTACTCTTTGAAATTAATGAAAGAATATTTATTTATCATCCTCTTCAGTAGTGGGCTCATGCGTCATGTCCACAAGGGACGAGTTCAATTACTGTTTATTAAGTCTTGTAATAAATGTTTCAATGAAACTGTCCTGAGACCGTACACGTCTAACAGTTTATTCTGTACGAAGTACGTTTAACTTTGAATAGTAATTTTACCATTTTGAGTTATTGGTTGATAATGTTATTGAGAATCCTTAAAATACCACAAATGAGAGAGTCTTGCACAGAATGCGTAAAGAAAGAAAACTGAAAGCGTAATGACTCCTATCTGACTATATATAGTATCATACAGCTAAATGTCTAGCGAAAAATCAAAGAAAAAAGAGGCATCGGAAAGAGTTTGGCTCAATTGGCTGGTACTCGGAAGTGCAGACGAATTATTAAGACTGGCCCTGAATAAATATGTATTTCATGAAATGGTCACCAGCCTACTCTGAGGTGAGGCACTCGTGTATTAATATTTATAAAATACAATATTTTTTGTGTGTTGTTTGTTGTGAAGCAAAACAAACGGCGTTCTGTGGAGTCGCTTCATTGTATAATGCTGCACGCAGCGGTACGAGGAGCTCCGTTGTCGGAGAACTGTTGAATTTTCAAGGTTCCTTGCAAGCAAGCTATAACATGACATAAATTGACAGTGCACAATCAGCTGCTAAACGGAGGAAAGGTCGCGATTGAGTGAAAGAATCGATTTATAAATGTTGGATTCAGTCATCTTGTTTATATGATGGTTAATCCAAGTGAAAATTTAAACAAAGCTTTATTTAGGAGTGCAGTTATTTTTCAGGTGCCAGTTTTGAAGCACTGCAGCAGAGGTGCAGCCGGCAACGTCGCATTCCCGCGAAGCTGTTGCTGTTTCACTCGTACGAAGAACGAGTATGTAGCATTGTCGCCGTCGTACATTTCGCGCAATACCGTCGCACTGGAAGCAGTGTGCTTGGCACGAAGCAACTGATTGTTGTATAACAGTTTTGCTAAGATGGCCCTCGTTGTGTCCGCCGAGATTATGAACGCCATGCTCATCAGTGGAGTGGAACGAAGGCCCGGGCTGTATCGAAGAGATTATAGCGAGTTTTACGATAAAAACCTGCGACAGACGCTGTGGACGGACATTGGCAGGGATTTGTTTCCGAATTGGGATACTTATAACGAGCGAAAAAAGAAGATTAAAGGTTGGTGATGTCGAATTTGTATTCTTAAAAACAAGGCATTGTACTTAAGTCTACAATGCGTTTATCAGTTATATATACTTGATTATAAGATATGGATATACAAACTCAGTAACGAAAATAAAGAAACTCATGTAAGCCACATCTCGTAAGCCCCACAACCTGAGCGCAGGACCAGGGGAGAGCCACATGCCGTATTGTAAGCATAGCCCCAACAACTATTGTAAACTATCATAAAAATGTAAGGAACCTTTGGTTTTTTTTATGTGGATTTATCTTGATAATGTTTAAAATGCAAATATAGTTATAATTGAAAAGATGTAAGGTATATTAATCAATTTAAATAATGTGTGGCTACATGTTGAAATAGTAACAAGAAACAGTAAATTTAAACAAAAAAAAAAAATACCATACAAAATTGCTATTAAAAATAGTTTGGAGGTTTCATAGTCTCGTATGCCTATTTTACATTACACATTATCACTTCAAACTAAAAGCATATATTTATATTATGCTGAAAAGTAATTTAATAGTTAAAATTTTTCTTATGTATTTGTATATATTTTATATGTATATAAATGTTTTGTCAACATATCAACTTTACATTCATTTCATTTTTAGTACAAGAATTAAAGAATAAATGGAGAGTGATCAGGATTAGCTTTTCTAGACACTTGAGAAACAAAAAAACTATCCCTAATTATAAAGGATATAAGTATGCCGATATGCTCATGTTTCTCGTCCCAGAAGAAGAGCGCCATGCATACCAACAAGAAGTAAAAAATATAAACAAATATGGCAATGATCTGATTGAGATTGCAAACGGAGGGTTTCCACTTATACATCCCAAAAGAGAAATAATAGACGTAGACGTAGACCAAACCTTGACAAATTCGGCTAGACAAAGACATATTCTAGAAATAGAGGCCAACAAGGCGAGAAAAATGAAAGATAAAACCATTAAAACGAAAAATACTCCTGCCAAAACGAATTCCCTGGATGAAATCAGGGGACGTAGAAACTTTCTTTTGTCTCTTTTACCTGATTTTATGAAATTTGACGATGACCAAAGATACATGGCGGAGATTGAAATATTGAACGTGATGAGACACGTTAAATCCACTTTTAATGTTTCTCCACTCCCTCACGGACACTGGCCTCCCTTCACAAGTGGGTATCCCAGAAAGAATCCTGCGGGCTCGAGCAATCCTGGTGTCTCCAGGATGCTCGATCCGCATCCTGAACCTGACTTATGCAGTAGCATGTCTGCTATGCTCAAAGAACAAATAGACCTGACATCTCTTGATAGAGGATGGACTAGCGACGAGGAGTCAGATAACTAAAACAGGAGAGTTAAAACGTTTTTTTAATTACTTTATATTTCAAATTATTATATAATCATTGCCTGATGTAAACTCTTTTTTTAGTATTATAAAAGCAACAATTACATCAATATATCAAAGTCTATTAAAATATATACTATATAATCTACCCATTACTACTTTTATTTAAGTATTATAGCATGCTGATAATTATATTTATATAAAACATTATATTGATTTTATTATACTACCTTACTAATTTTTTAATAAAATTGTTAAAAAACTCCAAAAGGTATTTTTGTTTAAAACATTGCTTTATCTTGTTAAATCATCTTTTATATTATTATTATTTTGCAGTAAGAATATATATAACAAGTAGTAATGGATTCTTCCTTTCCCACGATTACTTTGTACACAATGTACAATCCACTAATATATATTTATCCTCGTGTTGCTACTCGAGGGTACAAAGAGGACAATAACTGGAGCCTAAATTGAAACATAACCGGAAAGAGTAGACTGTCCATTGACCCTTCAGAGAGTGAACATTTTAATTAGGGACAGTTTACATTATATATAATGCAGACTGCAGCGAGTGCATTTCCGCTTTAATTGAATGCATATATTTGTATGGGAAGGCCACACTTCATTAAACTTATTGTTGGTATCTACAAACGCGACAACTGCTGTATTTTCAATATTAATCAAATAACGGGCCTTAATATTTTTTAATGCAAATAAACCACATAATGTCTTCTATTAAGTAGGAATTGATAAAATTGAATAGAAGAAGCAGAAATGGAAGAAGCAGAAGCAGCGTGTATCTACTCATCTAAATAATAACGTGTATAGTATAACATAGGCATGGGTCATTACTTTTATCTTTAATACACAAAATAACCTTTTACAGGCAATGTATTATACTATTGCAAAAATTAAAATAAAATTGGTTTTCTTAATTATTACTCTTTATGACAAGTGGTCGAATATAACTTGAGGATAAGGGTGAAAAGCATAATATGAAAAAAGAAATTGGTACTTGAAATGTAAACGTAAACGAGCCGTCATGAAGGCTTCAAAGGAAACGATCGCAGAAGCAGAGTTCGGGGTAAGCGGGAGATAGGTACGAATTAAATTAAATATATCGTATAACATAAAAAAAAATATATCTCTTCATGTAAAAATTGAAAAATATTATATATTTTCCACGCGACTTACTGGTAAAAATCCTGTAATACATTTCGATACATACATTGTATTATTATTTTTTTTATCACATTGAATTTTATTCCAAATGAAGTAATTTACATTAATAAATGTGTTCAAGATTTGATTCCGTATTTATTTATTCGTTGATGTAAACTACTTGAAACACGCTAAGATGCAAATGAAACGTTATCAAACCTACCACACGCAATGTTATGAAACACGGAAACATACAAATGACATAGATTATCCCCCTTCAACGTGTTTTGTTGATTTGCGCAAAGGTTCTTTGTACACTCTCGAAGCTTTAACTCGGTGCGATCAGATAATAATATTATCAGATATAATTGAATATTAGCAATAACAACGATCGTCATGGGAATAATTAAGCGACCATTAGTGGGTAATTGCCATGGAGCAGAAGCATCTTTAGTTTTATCTGCTCGAGGCCCTCGCAAAAGACATCTTTCTAGAAGGAAAGAAAAAAAGTACCCAAGGGTTGAAAGCAATTTAAAGCTCGGAGTGTCATGGCCTAAGTGTTGTCGTCCCTAATTGTTTCTGGGGGCGGGAGGATGCGTGCACCCCCCGGGGAATTCCAAAACAAAACTAATTGAGGAAATACTCTCAGGATTAAGACGGAAAAAATAAAATGAAAAAAATACCCCCTAATTTCGGGCTCCCATTGTATGTTGAATCCTTTTAGTGACGTAATTTTTTTTGACAAAAATAACAAAAATGCGCGGGCCCAAAAAGCATTGTCTGATATTATAATAAAGAAGCAGCAATGTTGCAGGTTTCAGATATAGGAGAGAGCAAATTTTTGCATGATTTTTTTTTGTGAAACTGATACTTAGTAATAACAGAAAATAGTGTAAATCGGAAATTTCTTATAATAAGAGAAAGGCATAAAAAATATTTAACTCAAAACCTGCGGCTGCGGATTGCTTCTATTGCTAAAAATCTTACGAAAATTTGTATTATGGAATGTGTTTTTGACACTTGATGTATATAAAAATATTTTATAAATATAACTGTGGCTTGGTTAAATTAAAAAAAATCATCTTATAAGTCACCGAATATTTTCGTATGAACAAAGCTGAAGAACACGTGTCGGCAGAATAAATGATAATATGTGACGTAATATTTAATTTAAAACAATGGATAGTAATAGCACATTTTTTTCCTTGGCCGTGATTTTAATTTTACAGTGAAATATAAAAAAAAACTTTGAACTCAGATCACAGAATCATATTCAAAGCCAATATGGTAAACTTGATAACAAAAGTTTGAGATTTGTATACAAGGACAGCGATCAAGCGAGCGGGTTTGAGAATTTGAGGTTTTGCTGTTAAAATAATACAATGCAAAAGTGGGAACTCTTTTATAAAATCGTACAATTTAAATTCTCTCGCAAAAAGCTACGTGTTTGTTGTTTGTGCTCTCTGTTACGAATAGGGTAAAAAGGAAGTGATGCGAAGGCAAAAACATGTTTTTTTGCGAAGAAAAGTGTTCTGGAGGAGAATAATAAATATGCTATAAGATCTCGTCTTTCATAGCCGTCAGGCTAACGTTATCCCGAAGGACTTAAGCTAAGGATAAGTTCAATTTTCAAGTGGTTCTCATGCACTGTAGTTTATCGCACGATAAAGCTGTGTGTACATTTATATACAAGTCACCAAGAGCCACACAAAGTCTAGATATTCATAGCCTTAATCAAATACTAGGTTTATAACTTTTATGTTTACTATTTCATTGCTAAGCTTTATTTGTGTGATTAGGATTCAATGTTGGATTGGTTCGAAACAGATGTGTTTATATTATCAAGACAAAACTTAAAAAGTTATAAAATGATTTAAGAGAAAAGTTTATTTATTGATTATGTGATACTTCAATAGATTTAATAAAATAATGTGGTGGCATGTACACAAGAGAAACATTGATTTATTTTTCACACTAGCGACGCATGCATCATTTGCATTATTCACTAAGTGAAAATGTATTTTATTACAATAAATCAAAAATGAAGTCAAGTTTTTTTTATATTTAGACTAGATAAGTATTAATATATACTGTTACAGTGCCAATTGCTAGTACAACGAAATGAATTAGAAAAACATTTATATATTCAGTATCACCTTCGAAAAAATGTTTTTGGAAATAACTTCGGGTTCCGCAGAATTATAATTTTTTCTTTACACTCTGCTGTAAAATAGGTTCTTCCAATAATACATAATAAATTTCAATACAGATAAAACTTACTGCAAATTTTAAATAAAGTATTTTTTTATAAAAATAATTTTAAGTAGGGCACAATTGCATTTTTGTGACGCTGTATGATGTTTCAGAGAAGCCTGTAGTTGTTTTTTGCTTTTCAGGGATTTTTTGGGGTAAATAATCTGGTGAGAATCCGACGCAGCGGAGGCGAGGAAAGTCGGTTTTTAAAATAAATCATTTGTTATCTCGTGTAACGCGATAGCTGGTGTTGCTTTTGGTCCTTTACTGAACGCGAGGGACTCGACAACAGCTGTTTTTAAAAAAAGATGCACGACTTGTATATTTAGGAGAGTATTTGAGCAGTACGCGGCTGTCTGAGATCGGAATGATGAATTGTTAAGAAAGTGATTCATATTTTTGATGGATAATGTAGTGTTATTTCAGAGGTTTCTTAATAGCATTCCAATGATAATATTTTGTAAAAATATTATTTATTAAATTTATATTAAGAGGGCTGGAACAATTTTCGAGTTTTTTTTGATAATTTTTGTATTAAAGCATTTTGCAAAAAATCTACTGCACCACTCAAAAAAAAATTTAATGCCATTCCTTTTTCTACGGAAAAGATTTTTTTTATTTCTTATAAATTTACTTTTAATATGATGAATATGTGTTTAGTTTAGGCATTGTTTATTATGATTGACGGATCTAGATTTAATCGTTAAGGTTTTTTAAAAAATTAAAAAAAAAAACTTTATCAAACTTTGTTTTTGAAAAGTCGTCATTTTATCCAATTTTTCAACATCTTCAAGACTTTATTTGACCTTGACAAAGGGCGGTAATAAAATAATAAAAAATAGATAATATTAAAAGGCAAACTAGCAGTTCAGACATTTAAATAAATGTGTAATAGTGAAGTCTCCAAAAATGAGAATCAGATTAGTAAGCATTACAAAGAGCAGCAAAAATAACTACTAGTGGTAGAAACGGCAAATAATTCATTCCACGGTTCGCAAGCGGCAGCGAAGAGTTTATCAAGCCCAAATAAAGTACACAGCATTTTAAGCGAAATAATAAGCACTGAGGTAGCTTTGAATCGGGGGGCCATAAATCTTGGAAGACAGGCGCACCGGGGAGGGTGAAACGCGATACGGCCTTCCACAGTCTGGCCTTGGATTAAGGCGCCGGTGGTGAGTGGCTCGGAGGGCTGACCGCAGGGCGCAGGCTGCACCTGCAGGCCTCGGGTTCAGAGCCCCGTGCAAAGTAAACACGCCACTTTAATTATTGATGCTCATGTCTGGAACTGGGAACGGAATCTGCACTCCTCAACGCAGAGAGAACGAGCCAGTATTAGACTTGCAATATAAGCCTCCAGACGGTCAGCTCGGCGGTTTCGATTGTTGGTTCTGGGTGAATCTAGATCTAGACCAGTGCTTCTCAAAGTGGTCGCTTCGGACCCCAGGGGGTCCCTGGGATCATTCAGGGGGTCGTTAGAAAATTAAAATAGATTTGGGGGTCCCTGAACAACGTCAGGGGATCTGCGCAAGGTTTTACGTGGTCCGTGCACATTTTTATTAATATGGAAGTTAAAATAAATAACAATGAATACATTATTAGCGATTTTTACGTCCTAAGTAAAATATAAATATAGACAGGTGCATAAAATACAAGTAATAATAGGCATCGCGGTGAGTCAGGCAGGTTAATAGAGTCGATACTTGCACCAACTAGTCTATAATATGAATTTATGTAGTTTTTCACCCAGGGTCCGTAGGCAAGTTTTGACTATGAAAGAGGGTCCATGGGCAAGTTTTGTCTATGAAAGGGGGTCCGTGGGCCAAAAGAGTTTGAGAACCACTGATCTAGACAATGGGTTTATTTTAATATATTTTTAACAAAAAATGTAAACAGGTACATTTATTTATATTTTAAGAAATTCAGTATAAAACTGTGATACAGTGTAAGATCTGGAATTTTTCTGAATGATATGGATGTCGATTGATTTTGCTTTAAAATTTTATCGCTTTGGCAGCTACGCCTTGTTGAAAAAAAATGGTAAAACAGAACGAGTGTACTCGTAGGCCACTTTAGCTTTTAAAGTACTTGGCTTGAATATTGGGAAAACAGAGATAAGGAGATTGAGACTGTTCAGATGAACTCATCAGTAATGTGCATGATTTATTTGTATATGCTTATACGTATCACGATTTTTACTAGCATATTTTTTAAAAATTGTAACCCACGATATAGCTGTTGAATATGTAAAACGAAGATATAAATATACACCATATTAAGTATTTTTAGAAATTTATACTGAAAACAATTTCGTATTGAATAAAAGATTCCAACGCCTCAGATAGAATAATATACAAAGATTACAAATTACAAGATTACAATAGATTTACAAATTAATTTTTTTTTCCAATACGTTCATTATGATTGTGATGGATGATCTCGTGAAAATATTAAAAAAAAAACAGTTAAGTAAAATCTATAAACATTAAAAAGAAAAAAAAGTATTTCACACGAGTGTAACTCCCAAAATCACCAACATATATTTATCGAGTGTGATACTCAATAAAAAAAAAACAGATCGCACAATTTATATTACATATAAAAAAATATAGAAGAGACATGCGAATCCCTAGTCGGCATAAACCCACCGATATAACGATCTAAAAACAAAGGCTTCATTGGAAAATAGCTGCGATAAATCATTTATAGAATGTTCCAGACTCTGAGGTCTCGTAAAATTCCTTATTCCGGTCACAACTCCCGTGACGCTGTTATTGGTTAGAGAAATAAATTTACCATTCTCCATAAGCTACAGAAACTCTTTTTCACTAATTGAATTCGGTAAGGCTTACATAATTTATTTAATAGTGTCTTCCATGTTTTCGTACAGATAATTAAAAAAAATGGTTGCACTCGCTTTAGAGCTTGCTTGATATAACCAGACTATAACGATTTCCACAAGTATATTCTGCATAGCAAGTGTTACAAATAAGTCATTTTGAATAATTAATTTTATCAATTTAAAACAATTTGTCAAGTTATCAAATCAAGTGCAATTTGCAACAAATGCTTTAGATTAAAAACTTATGCTTGCTGCGTTCTAAAAAACAAGCTTTTTCAACTACAATTTTTGTAATCACTTGTTTAAAAGCGTGACACTGTTAAAACGTAAAAACATATACGGTATATTTTTAATAGTGGTATTTATTTTCATCTATGATATATAATAATAAATAGCAGTAAAATTGATTTTTTTAAAAACTTTTCAGCGTGAAAACACGAAGCGAGTAGACAGACACCCTTTCCACTGAAAGTGAGCTGTAAGATACGCAGTTCGTTAATTAAATTTGCGCAAGGTTTACTTTAGTTGTTAAAGATATCTTGTCGTGAATTCCAGCCACGTTCTTCCGATTAAGGACTTAGGATCTGGCTCCGAACAAAATACTATTCCAGGCCGGCAATTTATTCATGATAACCATTGTTTGGTTTCGCAAGACGCAGAGAGCATAAGCCGAAGGCATTTCCTCCAGTGTTTGCCTTGCCTAAACGGGGGCTCCCCGCGGCGGCAGACTGTCTGGCCTCTGCGAGCCCCTTCTCCCATGGTGGAGCACCATGGAGTCTCGAGCTTAGTGAGTGAAAGTAAACACTTGACAGTCTTTCGTAGTTGATTCAAAACTTGTATTTGGATTATTTATTTTCGCTTTCAGTTGTGCGGGCAGAGTTTTCATTATGAAGGGTCCCTCTGTTCTCAGCCCTACCCGATCCAACTGTGCATTCTCTGATGTATTTGATACAAGCGAAAAGTTGAGATAATGTTCCTATTGCAGAAAATATATACGTAGCTTTCCTACAGGGCTGATTGATTTCAGTCATTTTCAGCCAAGAAAATTATTTTGTATAATTAGAATGATATAATTATCACCTCTTTCCCTTACCGATGATCTGATTATGATGCATTATCATAAAACAAAATAAGAAAAAAAATTATAAATTTTCATTATTTTTCGAAATAACTCATTAGAAACCGATTTTATTTAGTCAAAAGTATCTTTAGGTATATTTTAACATTATACTGTAAATACCCACATAGTTTTATTTTTTGTATTGAATAACATTATAATGGTGTGGTTAGATTTAAACATGGGCACAATTCAACAAAAGCGTTGCAAAATTTCGTTTTTTTAACCATTCAAATTAAGACAACCAGTCATTAATACAAATGTCCAAAAATATATAAAAAGCAAGATTATTCGAAGCCTTCAAACGATAAAGAAGCAAATTTAGAAATTATGATATTTGCTCTCAATTCTGCTTTAGGCTGTTTGGAGTTGTTCCATTTCAATACATACAAATCCTTTGTGAATCATCCCAGAAATAAGATTAATGCATTTTCGTGCTTATTTTTGTAAAGCTGCTTTCATCGCTGAGTCATTTTCCTCCCAATACGAATGACTTCACGATAGAAAAAAAATCTATTACTATCCATTACTCACTTCCCCCGAGTCCCTGCTGTATCCCGCACTGTTCGCAGTTCAGATTTACTCTCAGAATTCATTATAATAGGGGAGAACTTCCATTTGGCATTGATACATTGGCAGGATGCACTTTTATTATGCAACGCAATAAGTTGTTTGAGATAAAATGACGTATCATTTTTTGTTCAAACCGAACGGATAACTTTGAACAAAGGATTTTACACAAGTTTATTGAGCTGTATCAACATCAGATATAGATATACGTGCAATGTGGAATATAAAAAAAAATATTTCATTTATACCAAAAACATGACTCCTATGCTGTTTGTTGGAAAAAGACCATTGAAAATGTAGATTTTAGGCGTTGGCATTTTATGAATGTTCAGATAATAAAAAGCTTCAATACTTAATATTATTTAGTTTATTAATAGAAGATATGTGAAATGAATATTCTTGTTTCATAGTAAGATCTATTTTTTGTATTTCCTACTAAACAAATACGAAATGCCACGTGTAGTGTGAGTGGCTACACGTGTCGAACATCCGCCTGGCGAGGTTTGCTTGGAAGGGAGCTTTTCAGTTCCTACACACTTAAAACGTCATAGGGAGGATGGAAACAAAGATTACAACTACTTGCATAGTTTGCCTTATATATTTATCATTTAAGACTTTTCTATTCTGTTCACTAATATTTTAAGCTTATTATGATTATATTTTACCAAAAGCTCTCATATATATACAAGTTATCAAATTTGCAGTCATATTTGAATTGAATGCTTTATGTACCATTATATACAAATAAAATTAATACAAAAAAGGAAATAATATTTTTTTATCAACAGGTGTAGAGAACGGCAGGTTTGTACGGCAACGAAATAATATCTCTTCAAGAATTTCAAAATGTTATATTTTGCTTAACGTGGGGATTTCTGAAAGCATTCGTATATACTCGTAAAAGCTTACAAATCTTAGATTCCAAGAATCAAATTCCAGTGATTAAGTCACGTACCTTACAACATCTTTACTGCCTCACGTGAAAATATAACAAAGTATGTGCGTACTCTTTTGATACCAAGAAATATATATTTAGGTATCTTGATCCGAATTCTTTGAAATACGATGAAAACATTTAATGAAGTCGTTTTCAGAGTTTGTGGAATGTGCAAACATGTTTACTTTGTTTTGTTATAATAATATTTACTTATGTTTATCCCTGAAATTACGGTAAGCAGTCCCAGGTATCTATCATACACAGCAGGTTATTATTCATACCTTTTACCGAGTAATGACTCTAATCTCTATTTTTACCATCGTCAGCATTTTTCATTCACGTTTCGGGTGTCAGTGAATTTAATTTATGACTACTTTGGGTTCCGAAGGAATTCTGTAGAAGCGTTAACTATCTAAAATATCTGAATTCGTTCAAATGATATGAAAGCTTCGTTTCATTTAAATCAGTCAACGTTTAGTTGATTGTAGAATTTTAATACACATGTCTCGAGTTGTTACGACTTCCATGCTTGTTGTGTTCATGAATCACCAGTGTTTATTCAGAATAAAGCTTGCCATTGAAATTTAAGACGTGTGTATCATCTTGACTCCCGGTAAAAATAGGGCCACAATCTTATAAGACGCTTTCTAAGAATTCCTGAACAGGCGACATATATTCTTTAGATGCCCAAAATAATAACTTTGAGGGATAAATTATGCGTCCTAGACCCACAAAAAAATCAAAAGGAATTTAAACGTATACATTTGTGTAATAAGCATCGAATCATGTTCGTCTTCTAGGAAATACGTGTATTTATAAAAAAATAAAATCAAAAAAATTTGTAGAAATCATCCATATAGCCTTTTATAGCATCTTAAGGGTCTTGCCATGATTATATGGTGTTGTTCTGGATGTTGTGCCGTGATGTTTTCATATTAATACTCTCCTCAAGCAATATATGACAGAAAATAAATAATACCTTCGTTAATATATTATTTTTCTTAGCTTTACAAACAGAAAAGGTTTAATGAAAAAAATTAAATATCTGTAATTATTCCAATGAGAGAAAATATCCTTTGGTAGCTTTTAAAAGTAATATTTAGAGCTCACTTCTCACATTTGACTATCTATAATGCTTAGAATTAAAATTAAATTTAATATTGAGATACTAATATCAACGATTCAATTAAAAATATAGATATGGTAGTATTGCAATAAAAAAGTTTGATGGGAAATTCTATGTAATATGTGTTGTAATATTGAAAAGGCATTTTCAAAAATTGAAATTATGAATTTTAAATTTTTTTCCACAACTCTAAATTTGCTCCAAATTACTTCAACATTATTAAACTAAGTATTAGAAAGTTTTTTTGGTTTTTTACTTTCCGCGGATAGCGCTGGATGTATCTAGAATAGGACATATATATAACTGAATATGATAGAAATATTTAGATACCTAGTCAAATACAATTATTAAGACGTAAATAATGTATTAAAATGGCATTTACATTACATGTGCACTTGTTTATATTTCAACACACATTTTGTATGGTTTCTTCGCGTCGTGCACGGCGGAGATATATATTTTAAAGCAGAAGTGCAAAAAGCACTAAAGCCCATTGTTTGCTTAACTTTGTGGCACGTCTTCCCTCTCATGTTTACGTGTTTTTCTTTGGTTTGGGAATTCGGTACCGACGAACTCATTCCTTTGCACGCTGCAGGTCCAATATGGTTCTCATGCATTTTTGATTGCGTTCATATTTATGTGTCTGGCTCGCTGGGCTATGCCGAAAGAGAATTATGGTGTCTAATGGCTTCCGGAAATCATAAATAATCGTAGATAAAATGTGAGATGTTTTGATGCAGATGCTGTTTATCTTTGGGATGGACCCTCCTTTCGGTATTGTTGGGTTTTGTGTACTAATTAAAAATTACATGCGCCTTGATTTTGATCACAAGTGCCTCTTCTCAGAGGAGATTGGCGACCATTTTACTCAGTATAATAGTGTAATGGGTCCCCGGGTCCTACTAGTATTCAGCTATTTTGTATGTAAAAGCAACCATTGAACAGTTTTGGGTACGTTGAATTTATTACTGAAAGTTTTTGCAGTCAGCTATTGCAAACGAATATTAAATGAATTAAGTATTGGGGACTGCTTTCGTAGTATGTATTGTATCTGATATTGAAATTGATTCATAAACCCTACAGCACAGAAATGGTCATCGACCTTCTACGAGGAGAGGCACTAGAACAGTGCTTCTCAAAGTGGTCCCTACAAACCCCAGGGGGTCTTTAGAAATTTGGGGGTCCCTGAACACGTCAGGGGGTCCGCGCAAGGTTGAATATAAAATAAAAAAATTGTGAAACATTTTTATTAATATGGAAGTTAAAATAAATAACAATGAATACATTATTAGCGATTTTTACGTCCTAAGTAAAATATAAATATAGACAGGTGAATAAAATACAAGTAATAGCAGGCATCGCGGTGAGTCAGGTAGGTTAATACAGGAACACAATAGAGTCGATACTTGCACCAACTAGTATATAATATGAATTTATGTAACTTTTCATCCAGGGTCCGTAGGCAAGTTTTGGCTATAAAAGGGGGTCCGTGGGCAAGTTTTGCCCATGAAAAGGGGTCCGTGGGCCAAAAGAGTTTGAGAGCCAGTGCAATAGAAGAAGAATAATAATTGAATTTACATCGGCGGAGAGCTGCACGAGGAAGCGGGATACTCACCAGGGTGAGATGAGCTCCTTGGTCTCGTCGAGGCCGGACGGCGTGGCGAGGGTGTCGGTGTCGGCCCCCTCGGCGCCCTTGTCCTGGGGCCGGGGCCCCTCGATGGTGGTCACCTCCTCGATGTCCGAGTCGATGCCCTGCGCGAAGTCCATGTAGAACGAGTCGCGCGAGTCGCTCGAGCCGCGCCGCAGCTTCAGCGACAGGTCGGGCGAGCTGTCCTCCATGTTCGCTTTATATCAATTCGGGGAACCTCGCATGGCGGAATTCTCTCTCGATGTCGGAATTTGCGGCCATATCAAGCGGAGACCGATTTTTGTTTCTCACACGATAGTTTCGATTCCAAAATTCTCATAAGAACATTTTCAATTGGACATTTTAATTTGCATTAAGATTTATTTACTCATAAGAATGATTTTTGGCGTTTCTATCCGAGGCTCGGTCGAATGGTGTTTATTTTTGCAATCTTACTACTATCTAGGGCCGATCGACGCCGACGGGCCGTTGGTTAAAATTTTACTGAAGAATTCGGCACGGGTTGAAATGCATCATCTCCTGTCACTCGTCACGAATCGAGGCGTGAAAAATTCTCCTCGGTTTGCGCCGGAACGCGCTATCGAAGCACGGGCAATGTCATAACGGAGGTTCGCGATGTCGAGAATTTTTCCAAAACACACTTCCAGAAGATCTCAAAAGAGAAAAAAACCCTGCCATTGTCTGTAACGAGTCACGCTGTAGTACTACTACTACAGAGCGGCCGTCTCGCTCGCGCCTCGCGCCTCTCGCTCCCTCCCTCGCCCGGCCGCGGGGGACAACAACGCGTGTTTACATTTCCCTCCCTGCAATTTGCACATTCTGACAGATCGTCTGTTCACAACAACAAGAAACCGCACTTCATTCAGCACACGCGGCAAAATGCCGTTTTGATCAGAAATTCGACAGGTTAACGTCACACGAATGATTGTCGTTTTGTAATGTTGCACTGCGTTGCGATGACATAAACTCTGCTTTAAAAGCTTCAAAACTTAATGGGAAACTTGTGGATGGTTGAGAATTGCAGTCGGAGGCTTTGAACAGAATAAAAACAATCGTGGTCGGAGGGCGACGCGGCTCGCGCGGCACATGCTGGCGGGCCGCGGGTCGGGCCTTGTTTGAGGCGCTGGAGCGGCGCGCCCGCCACCGCGCAGCCCGTCCCAGGAGGGAGGCGAGCCCCCACCCCTGAACCCCCAACCCCCACCCCAACCCCCCAACCCCCACCCCACACCCCAGCAGCTCGCAAACTGCACGAGCCCTCTCCCCCGCGTAACTTGCAACCGACCAGCGTCCCATATCAGCGACACCACTCGCCAAAAGCATCCCTCAATCTTGGGTGTTTTTTTTTTATGGCCTTTTACACGAAAGAATATTTGCATCAGTTGCAAGTCGTGTAGAAACCTTGTCGTATCTTAATTACTAATATGAATCTGAGAAACTCTCAGATTATCAATATGTAAAAAAAAATATGCCTAATCATAGCAAGTAATATAAGCCTGTCAAGATAATTAAAACGCACATGATTGACGTTCAATACACAAAAAAGATATGTATCTCAATTACTATAACACTTATTAAGGCAATTGTATTGCATTTGTAATGTTGATAGCGTTATTTTTAATAAAACTATGTTGCAATTAATTTTGAATAATAAGTTTTTATTTGTCGAAACGAATTAAACTTGATTGAACGAAAACTTTTCACTATCGAATGATTGTATCAAATTGAATATAAATAACCCGAAAAATAACAAGATTTAAATTTTTAACAAAAAAATATTTTATTAAGAATAAAAAAATATATATTATTGCTTTAATTCAACTGATTTTTTTCCAAGCGATAAGCATACGAATCAGCGTTTTTATTTAAAACACAATGGACAGATCTATGCTTTTACTAATTATTTGTTTTTTGTGCGTGCCTTGCGTGCCACAGTTGAGAGTGCACTGCTGCACAGGATCAATCTGCTATCTACCTATCTGACTTTACTACGTCCATTTATCCTGGCAGTTAAGATATGGGATCGCAAAGCCAAATCCGGGCATCGGAAAGACGCATCGACGAATAAACGGTTTTACTACCGGCCGAATTAAAAAGCTCGACCGTCAAGCTTTTTACGAAATGCGAGTAGTAGTATAAATTTTGGTAGAATTTCATTAATAAATGTTCGGGAGAAATACAGGCCTGAACTGGAAACACGCTCAGAAGGGGGCGGGGCAGATGGAGACGTTATTGCCTCTTATTAATGATTGCTTAGTTGATAAATGTGCATGGATATGGGCAATAAATTATTATATTGAATAAACGAGTATAATAATAAAAAATAATTTGAGTTGTAGTAGTACAAATATATATAAGTTCAATGTATGATAAAGCCATAAAAATTAAAACAATGCCTCGTTTCTAATGCTTTGATCTGAATAAAAATTGAAATATTAAACGCGAGCTTTTGCACGATGCGGTATTGTTGATTGTATCCTTTTGTATTATATTAAAAGCAACAATTGTATGATAAGATTAATAATATCTTAAAAGATATTAAGATAGCAAACGATAGCAAATTTCAGGTCAAGGGTTCGACTTACTTGATAACTTCTTATTACACCGAAAGCTGTAAGTGTGTTGTTTGAGTCACTCTATATAACGACGGTGAAGAGTTCAGAAAATATATATTACATTTTAAATCAAAATTACAAAGTTTAAGAATTTTATATATAAATTGATCCTGCATTTTTATTAAAGTCAATCAGCGTTATGCAATTATAGCATCAAATAAAAAAAATGTGGTGTAGTAAGTCAGAAATTTTACCTTTCATTGCATTTTAATGAAAATCTGTTAGTTACATTTTTAACAGCCATTTTTACACTAGAAAATGATAATATAGATATTGATTTAGCAGATATCACATTTTATTTATTTTGGTGCTCGTTCAATACAATATTATTTGGAATTTTAATAAATAAAATATGGCTTAATTTAAATCGGAGGCGTTTCCAATGAAGAGTTTTATTTTATTAGGGCCTTCCGGACCCGCCCCTGATCACTTTCTCTCTGGAAATAACTGTTCCCCCAATGCCCTAATGCATGGTGTGCACTCACCATAATACCATAGAAGAGCATATCTGTGCTTATAAGCACGCCATAGTATTCCTGTTCCTAGTTTATGGACGGACAGATATGAGGCTCAGAGTAAACAATAACAGAGAAGCCTTATTTTCCGCCCTTCTTTATTTTTTAAACATTATTCTTATACTTAAAATTGAATTGATAAAATAATCACAATTAATTGAATGAGCTTTTCAAATTATAAATTATAGTTTAAAAAAAAATATTTTTATAATAAGTATCTTTTTGCATAAATGAAAAAAATATGAAGATGAAAACTATTTGAATATCTATCAATTTAAAATGGCTTAAAACATATTTCAATGTTATATTATTTGTTTGGGCCACACGAGAAAATATCTATATATTTTTTCCTCAATAATATCCATAATTAAATAAATTGGTGTATATCTGTGTTTATCGATACGCTGGATGTGAAGCAAAAGGGTCGTATTGGCCAGCTGTTAATTATTACCAACGGATGTCCGGCGAGGACGGAAAGTCATTTTTTGCATAGCCAAATTGCTAATCATAGTCCTGTCATTCCCTTCTTTTATGCTTGTGAATGGCGTGTCACACATTCCGAATTTATTACCGCATTGTTTGTTTTACGCGGTTCATGCATTGCGTGCTGATAATTGCGGCACTTAGTTAACAACGTAAATGCTTCAATTTGTATTAAATAGCCGAGCCACTGGGCGATCAGACTTTTCGGCGCCTCGGGGATACGTGATACTAAAAATCAAATGACTGATACGTTTGATTTAATGTAAATTCGCTTGGAACTCATTAGTCAGAAAATGAGTTAACATGGATGCGAAATTTGCGAAAGCAGATATAATTCGGTAGTACAACCGGGCTAATAAGACTGACCGAGCATAGCAATATGTTCTCCTGTGAAAAAGACACCCGAGGAAGAAATCAAAACTAAGCTAGTCATAAAAAAATAATAGTAAAGTAGTAAGATTACGTGAGATGCTGATAAGATTCTTGCTGGAATCTTATTAATATGAAGTCTTGTGGACATCATAAAAGATAATGTATATATTTATTAAAATCATTTGTGAAGCTGCTATGTATAATTATGAGTAAATTTTTAACTTAAAACCCAATAAATATAATGGATTTACAAGCGTTTTCTCATTTTATTTCATCAAAGTGAGTTACGAGAAATCGAGCCGATACGTATATGTATAACATTCATATATTCATAAACGTAATTGTGATTAAGTTAAAATGAAGTTGATATTTTGTGCCGCTATTACCGCGAACACATAATTAAAATTTACATTAGAAAAAAATTAACTCAATCCCCCACTTTATCACAAAATTTAAAAATCAACTAAAACGACTCGGGACAAATTTGTATGGTTTTTAATAGAAGCCGCTCTCCCCCTTGCTATTAAATAATAATTCTGTTTGTCCCTTATCAGGGAATTGTGCTGCGTTTTATATTGTATAGTATAATGTGTATACAAGGCAGCGTTGCGCGAGAAACAGGGTTGCGCGTTATCAACTAATTTGTTTACTTTTATGAAATAATATAATAAAAAATATATATAATAATAAAAAATATATATAATAATAAAAAATATATATATATTATGAATATACGCGGTTTATTACGATAGTCGATCAAGAAGACTATTTACAGCTTTTATAATTGTATGTCTATTTTTGGATTGAACGTCAATCAAATGCGTATTTATTACCTAATACAGGTTTATATTATTTACTAATATAATTAGGCACATAAGTTCACACATAGAAGATGATTAAAGAAATTCTCAGAAAAATATCATCGTGATTTGAACCCACATCCCAGGCTTACATGGCCGGTGTACTGACCATTGTACTAACGGACCACATCCATTGATCGAGAATTTTTAACAATCATACTCTACATATGAACCAGGCACATTGGTTCATATGTAGAGTATGATTGTTAAAAATTCTCGATTAATGGATGTGGTTCGTTAGTACAATGGTCAGTACACCGGCCGTGTAAGCCTGGGGATGTAGGTTCAAATCCCACACAAATCACGATTATATTTTTCTGAGAATTTCTTTAATCATCTTCTATGTGTGAACTAACGTGCCTAATTATATTAGTTTATGATAATTAGTGATAATCACGCTTGCCACAAGACTAATCAAAGGAGATTGTTTATAAAACTACTACGCACTTTGTAATACCAAAAGTAATTATTGCTAACTTAGTAATCTATAATATTTTTCGGCAAACAACGAGGTTTCGGCAGAAGGTGGCAGCCCTGGGTCATCTGCGGCGACGTGCCGAGGGGAGAGTTTCGTGCAGTAACCATGGGAATGGGGGAATGGTCCATGACGAATGACGAGTCCCGAACCGGAAGTTATCGCCGGAGGGAGGGGGGGGGGGGGGGGGCGTGGCCGCGGGGGAGAGGGAGGGGCGGAAGTCACGATGAGGCTTGTTTGTTTTAGATTGCGGCGCAAAAGCGAGATTATCACGTCGAATTTGCGTCACGTCGTGGCGACGAATTTTTAAATTACACCGTAAAAAAAATGTCACAACGTAATCTAATACACGGGCTATCCTTGTCACCCCATGGGCACGTGTTGACGTGCTTGTATTTGGGAAATTATTTTCTTTACTTTGTTAAAGCATACTATCTCCAACAATACTTCTATGATTTTAATTCATAATCCATATATGATTACTGTGCATTTTATTACAGTGTATATCTTTATAAAATACAACTATATGTAAATAATATTTATGATTGACATAAGCAGAAACAAAATTGTATAAAAAAATAAATTATTAAGAGATATACGTTTCTACGATTTCAAAACAATACGAAAGACAATATTAATTAAGCAGTAGGTACATTTCAACCCAAGCTTTTCTTCTACAGGCAAGCAAAGATTAGATGGGAGAATATTTATAGTTGTGGTCAACTCGTGACATCTCTAACATATACGCTTTATTACACAGGAATCCCAGCAAACTAGCAAACATGAGTACTATTCTACTGTTTTGTGAAATGAGTTTTAAATTAATACAAAGTATTAGAAAACATTGAAATTAATGTTGGTTATTGGAATAGCAGTAAATGCAGTTTGTGTTTTAAGAACTGCGATCGGGTGCAATAGGGGCAGCAATGAAAGAACGATTTTTATCAATAAATCCATTTTCATATATTTGTAAATATCATATATTGCAAGCATTCAAAACATAGGGTATTATAGGAATGCAGTAACATTATCATAGAAAATATATATAAGAACATTCAATCAGTACTTTTTATTATATAAAACACGCCTAATATATTCAGAATGGTTATTTTAACAAAGAAATTATAAAAAAATAACCAAACGCAAATACTATACTTAGTTGATCACAAAATAAACTGGATTACAATTGATTGCATTTTTGCACTGTCAATATGAACTCATTTTGGCATAATTATTTTTGATATGAGTTTTTATTATGAAATAGATCTCCATTCTTGGCAAAATTATATAATCATATGACATGTAAAATAGTATCATTCAAACAATTGAAGATGCCTATTTAAATATGAACATAAAATTTGATATTTTTCAATGATTAAAATTAAAAAAAAAAACCAATTAGACTGTAATAATTTAGTTGATCAATGTAATATTTGGCATATTATTTTAAGTCCGTAATTATAACACGTAAAACACTATTTTATAAAACTGCTATCAGCAGGTCATGGTGACTTCAAGGGTTATTTTATTTTTAACACATTAAGAAATACAAATATTTTAAGGTAATTATTTAATTAAATATCAACAGTTTTGCTGGCGTCATACATGATCAGATAAATTTGTTTCTTTATTGATGTAAGTGTATCTGATTGAATACAGTAACATAAATATAACTACGCCAATAGCTTTCATGACCAATTTAAATTATTGCATTGGAAAGGGGTTGAATATATAAAAAAAAACTAAAAAGTAAGCAGCGAATGAAAAATATAACAGGTGTGTTACAACAATCAAGGTAAATAAAAATTGGTCTGTCACAAATATTTGATACCTTTAATGTTGATATGGGGTTTGTTTCGTAAATATTTGACATCAAAAAATATCTTATTTTATTGGCAAATGAATTCTGCATTTAAGTTATATTTAAGCAAAATTATAATGACAGGTTGTTTTAAAAGAATCGAAAATAACATAGTTATGAATACTTAAATTAATGTAACATAATATTGACAAATAATCATACCCTAGGCAGGTAAATAAAAAGATTATAAAAATATGTTCAATAAACATCACGGTGCTTTATATAAATTTTATACACTACAGTGCACATAATTCAATTTCTAGTGAAAATATGATAAAATCTATTTAATTTACACTTGATTTAGTGTTGTTGCGGCGAATCAGAGGAGAGAGAGAGATTAGACCGAATGGTTAGGATTAACATTAATGTACCCAAAACTGAAGGAGAGATAGATATCTGAGTTATTTTCCGCGGTAGATATCATGAATGAAATATATTATGTTAAAATTTTATAAATAACAAAGCTTTCCTTACAAATTATATCCTCAATAGTATCAAATTGCTTTTCTATATAAAATTTCATAAAAGTGAATTTAATACAATAAAAGTTACTTTGAAACATAAAATCTTAAAGCTTGTTTTCAATAAATAGATCATATTTTTTTCTAATTGCTTTTTACTAGTCTCGTATTTATTATTGCCATTTATAAATTGGTTAAATGAACACCTATTAAAGACAAAAAAAAAGAAAAATCTAGTATAAAATATTAAGAAATAAAGAAAGAAAAGAATACACGATTCATTAAGTGGAGGATATTGGCTAACTCTTCACACGAGAAATTATGTACAGTTCTCTTCGGCTCTATCACTGCTCCACTCGGCAATTGATTTGTGGGCAAATTATTAAAGCATTATCATTAATTTCTAATCTAAGAAAGTGATAATTTTTGGAATCTTTTCTCAAATGATTCTCAATTTACACACAAATAAAACGAAACAAATAATGAGTATAAAAAAATTATAAGAATGGACGTAAATACTATAATGAGCTGTAAACTATAACCCATTTGTAACTAGATAATCCATATTACATTAGGTCAACATACTCTTATTAGCACAGCTAATATTCACCAACGAACAGCAGTTTCTGTGATTTTATTTTATTGTTCGATAGTAAAGCACTGACAAACCTCAACGTAACATTACAATGGAAATAGTTTACTATCAAACAGTAAAATGACGACTTAATTTGAATGATCTGTCATTTTACTGTTAAATAATAAATTATGACAGTAAAGCCGGAATTATATTATTGTGGTATGGTGTATTGACGCCTTATAGTAGCACCCTGTGTGATTTCAATTGTGTGATGAGGAATTCTGTGTCCTAAATCAATCTGCATCAAAAGTGGCGGAGAGAGTTATGACGCAGCACACTATTAAAATATGTTTTTAGTAATTTATCTTGCGAGTCTTCAATGGCTGATGCCCTTTCAACTGTCAGAATGTCAGACAGATCAACTTATTTATGAAGTTGAACACAATATGAAATTTATATTCATTTTTAATTATAAAATAGATTCCTCTAAATCATATTTCAATAATTTTGAAATAAAGCTCAATGTCGACCTGTAATTCTTTAGTGACACTTATCACTTTTGCTCTTTCTTAAACTGTGAATTGAATTGACCCAGCTTTTAAAAATCTATTTTAAGTAACATCAAAATAAATTATTTAACCAAATTGAGCTTAGCAAGGGCCTCAAAGAAAACACAGAGCCACAGAAAGAGATAGATAACGCCTTAATGGTCACTACTGTGATCAACAGAACCATAACGCATAATATAGTTCAAGCCTCACGTTAACAAAAGTGAGGCATCCGATGTTTGTATTATTAAAAAGTTTTCTATAAAAAAGTTATCATATACAAAGTACAAATTACTGGAAATTAAATATACAAATAATTATGTTCACTTTCCAACACAGGATTGCCAGGCAAGTCCTCCGCAGGCCATTGATATCATGAAATACAATATAACAATGATAATAAGGGCTAGGATAACATAAATTTTAATATTTTTCCAGTACATTGATCTGGCGAGGTTTCTTGAAGTATTCCGGTAGGCCATGGACTGGAAGAGAAACATTGTGTTACAAAAGTGATAGGGGTGTGCAAATTCATTATTTAATTGGAAATATAAGTGCAGTACTTACATTGTTAGTGAGGTTAGCTGTTTTGTCCACCAACAGTTCGAGTCGTTCTCCCCGCAATGCAACATTATCTAAAAATATATATGTATATTTAAGTAAATTTATCTAATGTCACATATGAGGCTTTTCTTGCTACAAGGGCCAGCTTATCAGAAAGGAATTAAATATATTTAGCTACGGAAAGTATTATATTAATTATTGAATAATTTCAGTTGGCATTTCCTTATACCTGTAAAAAATTATAAAATGAAAAAAAAACTCAACTTAAAGTAAAATTAATTCACCCTTGTTGCACAAGATGACTCATAAGGATTTAAATTATCAGCATATGAGCAAACTTGATTGTGGCTCTGTTATTATATTAAAAAAACCTAAAACCTTATAAATTAAATTGAATTTGATAGTTGAACAAGAATTTATATAAATATTCTTGGAATTTGAATAAATGTAATGCATATTCCATATTGTAATTTATTTATGATCGCCTTGTTTAAATATAACAAAAAATGATTATTTAAAAAAGAGTTTCAAAATATTTGCAATTTCATCTGAATGTGAGAATTTCATGGAACTACCTAAATCGTAAGTAGTGTGGATCTTACTGGAGTAAAAATTTTCCCTAAAAAAGGCAACATATTGTCAAGTGATGGTTATTAACCAGACTATGGAATGTAAGGAGACTATAACCGGCAGTGAAGATATACAGACTAGCAATGCTGATGATTACCTATGTTTTTCACCATGATGCTTTTCAGTTCGTCTATTTCTCCGTGGACTCTGGATATTTCATCAATGTCTCTCGATTCACTGTAGTGTTTCATCTCAGCAGCCAATGCTCTGGAGAATTCACTATTCATGGCATAGGCGATCGCAGTAGTCGCCGTCTCCCCAAATGATGCATTGAACCTTCGTTTTATTTCATATAGAAATAGGAAAGCACGAGATCTTTCAAATTGCTGCAAAAGAGATTAAAAAAAAGTGAATTATCTCCAATGAAAAGAGAGAAGTCTCAGGGGATTTAAGACATTTATGTTTTAGTTATTTAATTTCGCTGCTATTAAATTCTATAGAATACATTGGTGCAGTGAAGATTTCCACAATTGTTAATATGATTATTGACAACTTTCAGTTAAAGTGAATATCACACTTTATATGACAGTAAACAATTCATATAATAATAATAAATTTTTCTATCCAATATTTAGTACAAAGCCTAAATCAAGTTTTGATACACTCCTATCTACATAGATTCAGGACTTCAAATTTAGGATGAGGGTAAAGAAAAGGCCAAATCATATATAACCTTGCAAACTACCAGTGTAAGTCAAGATATTGTCCAGCCACTGCGAGTTATTATTATAAGGCTTTCCTTCTCTCCAATCTCTACACTGTACTCAAGCTGAATTCATAATCAGTTAACTCATTTAGCACGAGCTGTTTGAGCTAAATAAATCAATCTCAACCTTTAAAATATTTATGAACAATTATAAGGTATAAAATATAAGGACTGTTTAATTGTGAATTTATTATTTTATTTTATTGTGAATTTAATGTTTTCTGCATTTATTAAAAATGAGATGATAATTTTTATGTCCATCAAAGAATAGAATATTTCAAATTGAAGATATAATCCAACTGTATATATTTGGTATGCAAACTAATAAAAAAATATTACGCTTCAGTTTGAAAATCTTCTTGAGAGGTTAAGGTTAAAATATTGAAAAAACTAATAAATTTTTCTAGCAGGCTGGTTTATTATTTTTATTTCGAAGCATTTTAGTTGACAACATCTGAAAAAATTCTAATTTATGATTGACTTATCCGAAAGGAATATGCATTGTTTGTATAGAGATTGATAACAAAAACAATTTGCTTGATTTGTTTGAATAATTTTGACATGAATTACTAAATTTGACCTACGCCCTGTTTATTATGTATCGACCTAAGTTAAACAAAAAAAATATATACCTCAATGATGTTGGAGACAATGCAGTAGTAACATATTATTGACTTTTATATTAATTGAAGTGTATGTATTACATAACATGTATATATATATATGTATATATATATATGTATATATATATATATATATACATACATATATACATATGTATATATATACAAATATATATACATATGTATGTACACACATATATATCACTCGTCTCCGAACACAGAGACAGCAATCACAGAGTCTTGACGGCATCTGCGATCCCCAAATATTTACTATTCTTTATAAGCTTTCATCTCACTTGAACTGTTTCAAAAATATCAGGTAGACTTTCATATAGCAATCACCTCACTTGTACTGTTTCAAAAATATTAGATAGACTTTCACATAGTTTTCACCTCGATTGTACTGTTTCAAAAACATCAGGTAGACTTTCACATAGCTTTCACCTCACTTTTATTAACTCAAAAATATCAAAGACACTTTCACATAGCTTTCTCCTCACTTTTACTACTGCAAAAATATCAAATAGACTTTCACACAGCTTTCTCCTCACTTTTACTACTGCAAAAATATCAAATAGACTTTCACATAGCTTTCACCTCACTTTTACTACTGCAAAAATATCAAATAGACTTTCACACAGCTTTCTCCTCACTTTTACTACTGCAAAAATATCAGATAGACTTTCACATAGCTTTCTCCTCACTTGTACTACTGCAAAAATATCAGATAGACTTTCACACAGCTTTCTCCTCACTTTTACTACTGCAAAAATATCAGATAGACTTTCACATAGCTTTCTCCTCACTTGTACTACGGCAAAAATATCAAATAGACTTTCACATAGCTTTCACCTCACTTTTATCAACTCAAAAATATCAAAGACACTTTCACATAGCTTTCTCCTCACTTTTACTACTGCAAAAATATCAAATAGACTTTCACACAGCTTTCTCCTCACTTTTACTACTGCAAAAATATCAGGTAGACTTTCACATAGCTTTCTCCTCACTTGTACTACGGCAAAAATATCAAATAGACTTTCACATAGCTTTCTCCTCACTTGTACTACGGCAAAAATATCAAATAGACTTTCACATAGCTTTCACCTCACTTTTATTAACTCAAAAATATCAAAGACACTTTCACATAGCTTTCTCCTCACTTTTACTACTGCAAAAATATCAAATAGACTTTCACACAGCTTTCTCCTCACTTTTACTACTGCAAAAATATCAAATAGACTTTCACATAGCTTTCACCTCACTTTTACTACTGCAAAAATATCAAATAGACTTTCACACAGCTTTCTCCTCACTTTTACTATTGCAAAAATATCAGATAGACTTTCACATAGCTTTCTCCTCACTTGTACTACGGCAAAAATATCAAATAGACTTTCACATAGTTTTCTCCTCACTTTTATCAACTCAAAAATATCAGATAGACTTTCATATAGCTTTCACTTAACTACTGTCAACCTAAATATATAAATAAATAAATAAATAAATAAATATATATATATATATATATATATATATATATATATATATAGTTAACAAATAATGACATTTCAGAGCAACCTCTGTGTGTGCGTAAACATATCCATCAATATATTTTTACATAAACCTAAGCGATACTCAAGTTTCTTTATCACATTTAAACCCGCGCTACTTACTGACTACATTTTCATTTGTCATTTGAAGGTCAATTTGTTATAATTATATTCATGTCAAGGGTTTTGCACAGGTTTTACTTTTTGAAGCTAAATTTAATACCATATTCAAAATTACATTACTAAGAAATACTTAATTATAGTTCTGGCAAATTACATCCATGCTAAAAATATTATAGTAAATTTCCCCCAAGTTGCTTCTTTGTAATGAAAACCTATTTAAGATATTTCAAGTTCCAGTATTATCTGAAAATGGGAGACTAATTATCACTTTAACCACAATAAGGTTTTCAAATTGTTTTTTTGAAAATAGCAGAGTGTGCTTTGTACACCAAGTTCATTTTTATTTTAAAATTTCGTAATAATGTATTAAAATACGATTATTAAATATATTATTTATCAAATTCTAATTCAATTATGAGTATTTATTTAGCTATCTCTGAAATATTCCAATAAAATTGAAATGATAAAATAACAATGCACAGTAAACTTGCATTATCAAAAAGGGTCACTCAATTGATCTGTAAATACTTGTAGTATGTTGAGAATTAATACTCCATTGTTTTTAGGCTAATAAATAGTCATTCAGAAAAAAAGGCATTTATGATTCAAAATATTTATCATGTTTTCATCCTGTTTCATTGTGACTCATAACCACATGATAATGCAGCTAATTAAATAAACATCCAAGATTGAATTGTTTACATGAAACAAATATATATTGCTATATTTTAAAGTGAAACAAGTGAGAGTTACTGTATATATAATTATCATTCAGAGCTTTCATAATAATTACTAATATTTATCATATATGTAAAGTTATATATTTGTAATAATACGTACATCGTCAGTAATGCAGAAGTAAATTATTCTGTTTTCACAGATATAATGGAAAAGGTAATTTCCATGCGAATAGGTAAGTTTGTCATTGAATGGCGCAATTTTCGACAATATTTGTTCTGTCACTTCAGCAAAATTTCCAGCACATGAAGCAAATTTAGCCAAGACCACAGTCCCTCTCGATATAACACTGTACAATATAGGCATGGCGACTGGTCTGAAAAAAATAATATTATTGTTATCTCACAAAGAATGGACAATGAAATCACGCGTAGTTAGTTATCAATTTGTTTTCAAAAAAACTTACAAGCACTTTGTGCGATATTCTTTATTTTATACAATAAAGTTAAACAACAATTTCAAATTCTCAATTTATACTGTAATGCATCAAATGACAACAAAATAAACCATATAGACTTGATGAAACCACAAAAACTCACGAACGAGAAACTCTGTCAAAATCGACAATAATATTCTATGACAGGCAAGTCAAGACAGAGAAGACAAGACGACATGAATGTTGCTATTAAAAATATAAATAAAATAATTTTGCATGAATCAAAGTATAATATCTGAAATTTTAATGTATTGGGAAATAATTATACACATAAAAAAATTAAGAACGAAAAATATCAGTAAGCTTGAGTTAATTTCAATATTTTAAAAATATTTTTAAGGTAAATATTGAGAAAAATTGTCGGCTAGCAACACAACTAAAGTGTATTGTCTATGGATTTATTTCTTCTGTCAAACGTCAAACATAGCTTATAAAAACATACACAAATATTAACAAAGATTGTAAAAATATTAAAACGCCGAATCAACATTTGTAAGAAATACCCAAAATGTCACATCCCGTGCTTCTTTGTGGGTAGTTTTAACCATCAGATATACTAACTCGACGAGACGTATGTTATTTAAAACGTGCACTTATTGATTCTTTTACAACAAACGATGACTAATATAATAAGTTGACTATGTTTTCATTTTGTTTTTTTTTTAGAATGAATTGGTTAGTGACTGGGCTAGGAGTCTTAGTTTTACTCTTCGCCGTTCTATGGCCGTGGTTTTGGCCGATAACATGTTTTATGTTAATAACAGTGTCTGCCATATCTTTTGGAATAGCATGTGCTGTTTGGGCGCACATTTATCTGTCGTCTCAGCATCAAACACCCACAGGTCTACTAGAGAATATCGATAAGGATCTACAGATGCTACGTGATACGATAAGTGTAAATATACTTTGGGTGTTTTTGATTATTTTAATTCACTCAATTCTTGAACCTGTTGATTTTATATACGAGTAGAAAATAATAAGTGAAATTTTCCCAAAATTATTATAATATTAATCTCATAATCAACATTAAATCTTTTCTTCATCAACACAAATATGCGATTTTCTGTGTTTAAACAATATAATTTTTCTTGATGTGTATTTAATTTTAATAGGCTGGTACAGATAGACTTCCTAAACTGCCATTGGGACAACAGCCACATCTACCAGTTGTATTTGGTCGTACGGTGGATGGTCTCCTGCAGCAACTCATAGAGTTGATACTCCGAGACTTTCTGGTATCATGGCTGAAGGAGTACTCCTACAAGCCAGAGATGACCATTGAGCAGTTTAAAGAAGATCTTTGGGGAGCAGTCCAGGATCTTTATGAGAGAATATCTCGAGTAGATGGAGATAAACTCATTGCTTGCGACATGATCACCAAGATAACTATGCATTTTGAGAAGATACGGATCGCTCACAGCTGTGTGTTAGTATATATGACTTTGAACCTTTAAGGATGCACAGATCAAGCATGTGACTCTCTGTTAATCTGTTTTCTGGCTGCATAAGCTATATGATTATTTAATCCCCATTTGTTCGGTGGTTCTCCATAAGTCATAGCAAATCAATATTGCTTGTGGGTAATCAGTAATATTATACCATGCTTTATGTTTTAGTGCTGAGACAAATAAATCTCCAGCGTTTTCTATATCTCCATATCTGATGAGTCCGGCAGCCGAAATGCACTTTATGCGACAAGTCAGCGAACTTTTCATAATGTTTCTACTACCAAGATGTTATTCTCTCGCTCCAGCTACGCATTTACTGAGAGAAGTTTTGGCATGTAAAAGTAAGCAATCAATTATTATTTGTTTTTCCTTAATTTCCCTTAATTTTATTTAATATTCATTATTTGTTGTAGTTTTACAGCCAGCAGTGAATATGATCACTGAGCCCGATTATTTAAATCAAAAGGTTTTGAATTACCTAGAGGCTCAAAGAGCTGCGGCAGCTGTTCATAACCGCACCCATGAGTATGCCAGGAGCTTCGAAGACTTTCTGAAGCTCATTCAGAACTGCAATGATGTTGACACACTAAAGAGAATACGGTCTGGATAAATAATTACATTATTTGTTTTCTAATAGATTATTAATTCAATACTACTTTGTGTGCATAAATTTTTTAAAGTTTATGTAATTTTCAATTTCAATTTCATCTACCATGTTTTCTTAAGATTTTGTAACTAATCTAACAATTACTTTTCTTGGATTATAAATATTTTGTTTTGATTCACAGATATAATATAGTGAGTGAGATAATGCAAGCTACAACACTCCAGAACATGAGTCGTGCGAGAGGTATAGAAGTAGATGCTGCCACCGAGGGTCCGGCTGGTGGCCAGCGAGGGCCAGGGGCCGCGGGGCCTGGGCGCCGAGAAGTAGCTACTGCTCGCAAGCTGCGGCGCTACATCAGCCAACTCACCTATGCAAAGGCCCAGTGCGAGGCTGCTCTAACTGCTCAGGGGTGGGATGGACCCTTTCCTACTCACGATTCTGATAGTGCTAAGGTAACATATTAATTAACAACATATTAAATATATTTACTAAAAAGTATCTAAGACAGTGATGGCAAATCTATGACACGTGTGGCACAGGTGACATGTAATGACACGCATCGCTTACATCATGTTCGTTTTAGAAATTTTGATCCAAAGATGCAAAATCTTTGATGAAAAATAAAAGATTAACCATGTAGATTTTAGTACATTTTAATAGCTTTTATGATTTTTGTTTATGCTGATTTCAAATTGTTCATCTGCATTTGCAGATGAACAATTTAAAACTTGTAAACAAAATACTTAATTCCTGAAGACGCCGACAAACTTACTATGAAGACACAGCATAACATAAAAACACCATATGAACATTATTATAAATTTTATTATCAAAACTTTATTATAAAAATTACATCAACAACTTTAGTACATGCTATATTTATCATTCTGTTAACTAGGTGTTATCATTGGGGACAATACTAGAAAGTGTATTGGGCAGGAGACACCTTTCAATCTTCCTCGAGACTCTCTTTTCTCAAGGCCTTGTCGGCTACTGGATGGCTGTTGAAGAGTTGAGGTCCAGTCACCGGAGTAATTGGCACCAACTAGGAGCTGAAATATTCTATACTTACATAAGGTCTCCGAGTGCGGAAATTAAAGTTGATAAGGTATAAAAGTAGATTAAAAAATTATAAAATCTAAACCAGCTATATCTTCAAGTTTATTGGAAATTTTGTGAGTTAAAAGATTAATACAAATGATTAAGTGAAACCATGTCTGTAATAACTTGTGTTGTGTGTAATTTTATACTTGTTAAGATTTAAATGATGATATTTTACTTAGTCATCTCCTTTCAGGAAACCCGTAAGAGAATGGAAGCATTCTTACTTGGTGACAAAGGCCCTGAAGTATTTTATGAAGTACAGCAGATGGTTTTGAACACGCTTCAAGATAAATACTACCAGTCGTTTGTTCTGAGTGAACAGTATCGAAATCTGATCAAAGCTCTGGCAAGCGATGAAGACAACACAGGTTAGTTATTAATTCAATAACCTTAATCATATTCAGATTGAGTATTGTGCTTGTCGAAGTTGTAATTTAATGCTTGTGTTCTAATTTTTTTTAATCACACTCACATTGTTCAGTCATAGCTTGTGTAGTCTATTGTAAGTTCTAAAAAATACCAACTGGACTAATATGGACCTTTTTACCTAATGGATCCCCCTATAGTAAAAAGTCAGTTAAAGTTCGCCACTGCGAAGTTTGAGGAGATAGAGCGATCTATCTCCTCAAAGAGTAAGTGTGGTTTGCTGGTACATAGGTGCTATTTTGTGCCGTTCCTAAAATTGATGGCATGGAACAGAAAGATGATTTCAAGTCAATGTGATATTTTAATAATGATTTAAATATTTTTCAGATCAACAAGTCATTGAGAATTCGCCAATGGAAGAGCGGCAGTTGTCTGGGGATTCGGTTTCTTCTAATGATAGTGCAGTTGGAGCGCTCAACGTAGGAGAGCATTCCAGCTATGCCCGGAAAAAGCTTGAACAGTTGCAGGAAAGATTCGATAACAAAACTCAGGTATGCCAGACTCGATTGGTACTTTATGCAAACTTCTGGTAATACAACTGGCTGTACTATGTAAGAATTGCAGTCCCCCATTACTCCATCAATCAACCATGCCATTGAACACAGCTAAATCAATAAAAGTGTAACAATTTTCTAAAATTTATCATACTTTTTAAAGTGGGTATCACATCATCTTCTAGGCATTGCAAGCTTTAAGAGCCTCCCTCAAGCCTGAATCCAAGGTTCTAGAGCTACTTCAGCGTGAGGTCGTCGCTTTGGCCGGAGAGCGGCGGCGCCTGGAGGCTCACCTCGCACGCGCACACACTTGGGCACAGCATCTTGGGAAGTGGAGAGCTACCGTGCAGAGTGCAGAGGTCAGATTCCAGCACTTATCATAACTTATAGTTCCAAGATTAACCATTTGGCCGAAGGCTGTGTATATCATAAGATCTCTGGGTGTGTATTAGTAGTAGCTTATGCAAGCTTGTTAAAAAAAAGGAAGCTGTACTATTAAATTGTAAATTGATGGGTCTATGCTTATTAGTCTCAACAGGTGATGAAACAAAAGTATTGTTGTATACAGTGGATATTTTAAACTTCAAACAACTAAAGTTTGGTTTTAAGTAAAAAACTGATAATATTATAAATGTGCTCTTAAGGTGCCATTTTGATGTTGCAGATTGTTGAAGAGTCGCAGCCTCCGCAGTTTGTACTGGTAGTACAAAAAGATGAACCTGCAGGTGATGGAGAGAATGAAGACCTCGAGAGCATATCTACTGGCTGGGTTTTGCTGAGATCTCTCACACATTTCCAAGTACATTGAATTTTAATTTTCGTTTATCAAATGATAAGTAAATAAATTTATCTATTATTCGAGCTTAAAAACTTAAGACTGATTTTGCTATTAAATCCATAATTTTTTAGCCTTGTTCGAAGAGTTAAAACTACAGTCTCAATTCTGTTCAAATCAACTGGTTACTAATTCTGACTCTTTCACTTGCATCCACTCGATCAACTATAGTAGTATGGCTTATATAATATATAAATATTTGTGCTAGGGCCTCATTCTTCTGTGAAACAATAATGTCAGATGATAATAAACCAATAGACGTATTGATTTACATTAATAACTGTTTTTTTTTCAGGAGCTTCACAGGAAACTCCGTCCTCTGTGTGCCGGCGTCAAAAATTTAGAATTGCCCTCCAACTCTTTCAAATTTCTGTTTGGGAAAAACGATAAGAACTCTCTTGATAAGGCAAAAATGCAAATACAAAAATATCTCGATGTGAGTATTAGAGTTCTCTATTTTTTATAACTTTTAAACCATCCACATATTTTTTAAAGTATATTTCATACCTATTGATCTAATTAGCATGCTTACTAATTCCTTTGAAATATTTTTTTCTTACAAACCTTTTTATTATCATTATTACTATGAACTATTTTATACCCTAGTTGATAGTCAGTATAATGAATTACAATATTTATTTTTGGAGTGAAACTTCTTTAGCTTTGTTTTGCACTCTTCATGGTAAAAAGTGAGTCTGCACAGTTGACAGTGTAACACAATGGCAACAGAATGTGCATTGGTTATTAGTATACATTAAATGTATTAATGTAAATTCAACAATATAATGCAATTATGCATGTCAATGATAAGAAAATTCAAGTACATGTATTCAATTACAACACAAATGTGATTGTTCAAATCATAAGACAGTATTAAATTGACATTGAAGAAGTTTTATTTTTACTATCTTTGAAGGTCAAAAACTTCTTTTTTTATTACAATATATACATTAGTCCATAAAAAATTCATTGTTTGTTATTTTGAGTTTTGAGCCTGAGAAAATGTTGGTAAAAGCTAGTTTGGGTTTGTTACTAAGTCTTGCAGTGTGGATTCTAAAATCATAAACCATCACCAGCATAATCAATACTCAAAACTTCAATTACATGGATTAATAACTAAAAATTCCGAAAAATAGCTTTAATTACAGTCCCACAAAAACTAATGGATGTCTTTAAAACAATGGCTTATTTTTATATTCATTAGATTTCAGTATTATATGGTATTTTGTTTGACTACTGCGGTCAGTTTTCTCCATTTTTATGAATATTTTTTTTTTGTAGTTCATTTTAGAAGACGAGCACTTAAATCAAAGTGAAGCGATTTATGCGTTTTTAAGTCCCAGCTCTGAACATCTTAAACATAACATTCCATCACCTAAGAAATCCCGATTTTCATTCTCTACGCTGTTCAAGAGGTAAGAAACCATACTATTTTATTATACAGCTATTAAATACATCATTGTAATATTCGTTTTTGTAACAATTCTTTTCATACTTTTTATAGGAACATCTTTGTTTTATTGTATTGTGTTGAATTTGTACTCATGAAAGATTTTTTGTACAGTCAAGTCAATGTTAGGTTTTGTCATTTTACTGGAACGCATATGATTTATTTCCTTCTTTTATTGAAGTGGGTTACAAAATTCACTCTAAATAATCAAATGTTTGTTTTTATGTAAATGTTGTCCTTATTTTTAGTGGTAGTAATGAAAGCGCTTCAAGAAGTGAAAGAGGAGAGTTGCCCATCCGAGAATCAGGAGAAGATGACGAGATATCTCTGTACCTCGATGGTGAGAGTGGCGAGGCCGCTACCAAAACAGTGAACAGTGGAAACCGGGGCATTCTGGGTGTTCAAAGTGGAAGCAGTGATGATGGGAAAGATGGCATAGCAGAGCCCTTGTATACTCTCATGGGAGAAGTATTCGATATGCGAGGCGTTTTCAAGTGGCTGCGAAAAACACTCATTTCATTTGTTCAAATAACTTATGGTAGAACTATTAACAGGTATGTAACATGTTTTGACTCGGCAAGTTACAAGGCCATTGTGGTGGAAAAGATTAAGTCATTGGGCTACTTTAACCGGAAGGTGTCAGTTTGATTCCCACCTGTGTTTCGGTATAATATATTCATAGGTTTTTTTTTTTTTTTTTGTATTTGGCTCTGCTTTTACAAAATAACTCAAAAATAATAAAGAACTAAACATAAATAATTTAACATTGTATTTTCTTTTAGACAAATACGAGATACAATAACATGGATATTTTCTGAGCCTATGCTTCACTACTATATTAGCATTATAATGAAATCATGGTGGCCAGGGGGTGTTCTGTCTAAGCCTGGGGAAGATCGTACCCAGCAAATGAAAGGTGCATTATCTTTACTTACCTTCCATTAAATATGTTCTCAAATCCATATTCAAGTTGATTCCTCTTTGCTAATCTTGTCATCTTGCAGATGACACACGAGATCTTGCTCGCCAGCAATTTATAAATAACATTCCCGAAGTTCTCACAAGCCTGATGGGGGCGCAGTCAGCACAAAGAGGCGCTCAAAAAATTTTTGACACTCTGCAAAATCACACCCAAAATAAACAACTCTTCTACGTAAGTATAGAAATTACTATTTTTTGTATTGCCCACGTTCCATGTTTACCATAATTTCAAATAAAACCATTGTCATGGATACTTGTACAGTAAAAGAAATAAAATGTTTCATAATTTATATCTTTTATCCATTGTAAGTCCATCATTTAGTTCATCCATAAAAAAAAACATGATTTTACACAAATTGATAAAAAATACAATTTATATTATTATATAGATCAGCAAACTCTGTTCGCTTTTTTTTAAAGGTTTTTTCATCAATATTATTAGTACTTTTTATAATTAGACAAGTAATGTCTCTTTTGATAAATTCTCTAACATATAGTAAAAAAAATAATAGAAGGCTGCTCAGTAGTGATTTTTTCTTTTATAAATATTGTTACCTTTAAAATTTATTGAATTTCCAAAGTAACAAATATTTTTCTAGCAACTATTCAATGAAGACCATTTACTTTTTTCTTGTCATTTGATCATTGATCAGAGATAACTATACTTCAATTTAATGAATAAATATACGAATGTCATGTTTTATTTCAGGAACTCTTTGAATTACTTCTCATCGAAGTTTTTCCAGAGCTTAAACAACATATGTGAGGTAATTGAACAGTTTTTCTAATCTGGTCCATGTTAATTATATATTTTTTTAACATTAGAGATTGTCTGTACGAAGCGAGATTATTATTGTACGATATAAAAATACGAAGCAACATAATTTAACAATACTTGAAGTGTAATTTTAGTTTTAAGTTTTGTCTCTAGTCAGTGAGAGCATAAGTGTGAAAAAAAAAATAGTAGTAAATTGATCAATATCACTAGATTCTTTGGTTACATATCTATATTTATAATAAAAGTTTATAGATATATGTTGTTGAAATTGTTAAATGAAAGATGAATGTTGTGTGTATATAAATACCATGTAAATTAATTTGAATTATTACAAAGCTATTTCCACGCCTGAGCCCTTTACAATACTAATGCATGCGATCTCTATCCATACTTATTATGAATTAAGACGCCTAGTTTATGGTTTGGGAATTTTTCTTCATGTGATTGTCTGGTGCTGTTGTAATTTGGGGTGTTTTAAAGAGTTGTTGAGCAGCCTTAGAATAATGTGGATCTGAAATATTCAGAACAGTTCAACAAGTTTTTGGAAATAGTTAAAAAACAAAATATACAGAAAAATACCACCTAATTTCAGTTTGCATAAAACTTGGTTACTTCTATAATATGAGTATTTATTAGTTTTATATTGCTAATAAATCTACTGGGTCTGAAAATTCAACCACATACACTCGTGACATGCTGCCTGTTCAGCTGATTTGAGTTAGACACGTGGGCTGCAGAGCAAATCATTCATACATTAAAAGTGCTCAGGTGCAGAAATAGCTTGAGAATGTGTAATATCATGGAATTATCACATAAACCCTAGAGATAACCAATGGCCAGTATTTTTAAAGAGTATTGTTTTAAGTGTATCATTTCTTCATTTTCTGTAGCTACATTCCATTTTCTTTTGAGTATTCTTAAACATTTTTTAGCTCATTTTGCTTCTTGATCTGATCACAAGTATTGTGGGTTTGATCCTGTGACTGAGATGCTTCCTCATATCCTTTTCATATTAAAGGCCTCCGCACGCGGTCCAACACTGTCGCCAATCGAACTATACCGCATGTACCGTGTATATTTATTATATCTGTGATTTTGTTGAAAAACATTGGCCACAACGCTACATAAAATATAATTTGTCGATTGGTTAACGATTGTGTTGGAATGTGTAGCCTTAATGATCATCAGATAAATCTTCCCACAGTTGATTTTATAATAAATTGGATGTTTGGTACTCAGGTACTTTGTTGACTGTGTCAATTCTATTGTTAACGAAACGACCGTGTTTCTATTGGTAGTAAGCATAGTGATTTCCACTTGGTGTTCTCTCAATGAATTTTATATTAAAAACATAATTTTTAGCTCGGTTTAAGACAGTTCTGCTTATTTTTAAAGCTAGAATTTGAGGGAGCTTTTAATGTAAAACTATTGAGTATTTTACCACAAAGAATATACTTGTGTGTTCTGTGGTATCTGTATAGTTGTCTATTTGTATAAAAGTTATTTATGGATATTAAATGATGTTTTGAACATTGACTTGTTTGTATTTACATGAGAATATCTTGTATCATATCTTTAGTGTTTAATGAAATCATATCAAGGGGTGCAATATAAAACACAGGTGAAACATTTAAAATAAAATTTTATTTAAGTATTTATAAGACAATCATTTGCACTCTTATGGAGGCATTAGAGTGTCAAATGATTTTTTTATATTTTATTAAATTCATCAGACGATGCACAAATGAATGATTATTTCCCAGCACGATCCTCGTCACCTCTCTACTCCGGAGGTCTCCATCTATCACAGTTTAAGAAACCTTTATACTTAAATAACCCATGTGTCCATCGAATGACTTTCCTAAAAAATATTTTTAAGTGTACAAATATTTTTGGTATACCTATTGTAGGAATAAACATACTGTTATAAATACAATCAAAATAATTCTACTAGTATATTTACCAGATTGATAACTCATAAAATTATGAATGTAATTTGTAAATGCCTAATTTTCATATTCCCAATTTCTGATCTGCACTATCTACCTTGGATACCTGCTACCTTCAATTCCAATAACTTCAGTGATAAAATTACTATTGTGTTTTTAAATACAGGTAATTCCCAAGTTATACAATACTTCGGCTTTTCACTTTACAGAACTCATATTCCTTGACAGCTGAAATTCAATAATCAAAGAATTTCTCAAGGTAACATACATTCTTCAATCAAGATCTTTGTGTAAAGTTAAAATATTTTTCTGCCTGCTGAAAGTACATGCCTTTGGGAGCATTATATCTACAATTAACAATTTAATATTATATCATAGATGTGATAAGTAAATCGAGTTGTGTTTGTGGATCTATAGTGAACTATAAGTATAATGCTAACAAGACTGTACGGCTTTGCATCATATAATTTGGGGCATGTCTGTATTTTTCTCTTCCTAGGGTCGTATCGTAGCTAAATACATTTGCTGGCGTTTAAATATTTTGAAAATTATGCTTAAATACACAATTCATAATTCCTATGTTAATTAGTTTAGTTATTGTGCATAAAATAATTTAGAATAAAATATTTACCGACATGTAACTAGCTCGTCGTAAATACTGCCTTACAAAAGTTTATACATTTTGACCGAATGCAGTCAGTTCACTTGATTTACATGAAAATATAATTACATGGACAGCTCTTCCTCACAACTGTGTTTATATCCAAAACAATAAACGTGCCATTAATAATATCTCATTTGATTTCTAATACTTGGAATTACAAACAGTTTTTCTATTAGAGGCTTTGACCAAGGAGGAATAGATTTTATACTTCATGTAACTTATTAATTACTATAGCTGCCCATTGGTTGTAGCTAGGTTTATACTGCCGTTCTGAAACAACGCTATGGATTGACAAATGTCTCCGTAACATCAGAAATGCGACAAGCCTAAGCAAGGCGAATTTATTATTCAATATCTATCCATAATTCGTAAAAAAAGCTATGTTACACAATGTTCTCTACTTATGGCTCCCAAGAAGGCCGTGAAAAGTTCACCTTCAATTAATCAGAATTTGGATATCTTCTGCTTATGATGCATGATAACTTTAAAATATAACTTGCAAATCCTACCTCCTTAGTCAATTGTTTCTAATATGAACATTGTTACACGTTTTCCAGTGAAATTATCAAAATAATATCTTGAAAGTGGTGCTTCTTTATGTGTTTATATAAAAAATGAATGTTCTATCAGTCGCATTGTATAGGAATATAATCATTTAATTAAACAGATTATAATCGTTCTATCATCTCCCTCGTGTATTCAAAAAGCAGTATGACTTTACTTATTAGTAAAATCCCACAACACAGTATTATTGTTATCATCGTTTTTTTATTCTCAAGTTCTTCAAGAAATATTAAAAAAAAAAAAACACTGAGTTTGGAGTAATGAGTCTTCAAATCGTTATATTATCTCTAAAATTATTCTAAATTTTTTTTTTGAGCATGAATTAATTAATGTAATATGACTTATTGAATCACAAATGAAATGTATGTGGTATCTCTTTAAATATATGGATATGGATATGGACACTATAAAAAAGCAATACAACCTACAGATTACTGTAAGAAATGAGGCAATGACTTTTTTTAATAGTTTTAAAAGAATTCTTAGATCAGAAGTGTCGTTGTAGCATAAATCGGGCCGTTTCAGCAGCTGACTGTGCTGCTATATGCAAATAAAATTTATGACCAATGTTTTAATTTCAATTGGTTTTATCAGAAATTTGTAGTTAAAATGATCATATTTCACATTTTTACTGCGGCAATTTTAATCTGGTAGCAGATAAATTAAAATAAAAAATAATCGACAACAGAATTTAATGTTTCTATTGGTGACTGGATTTTTACTTTTTAAGACTATATAACGACCTTTTAGTTCTCTGAGCCAAGAACATCAATGTGGACTCATTACCCAAAACAATCAAGATGCTTTTTCTTACTATAGATAATATTACTAATACAGTATAATAGGAAAATATGTATCTTGTAATTGGCACTTTTAATACAATAAAAAAGTGAACAGGATGTTTACAATGAATGGATATATATTACAATAATTATAATATAAAAACTGTTAAATTGTATTTTTAAACAATGAGAGGTATTGTTTAAAAATACATTTGTATAGTTTTATTACATTTATGATGTTAATAAGATATTTTTTATATCAGACTGAAGCCAAGTAAGTTCATCCTCTCTAGGTGATCTTTTATATAGTAAAGAATTGAGTGTTGACTAAGTAGCCCGGTGTTATTTTCACACCAGCGGTTTAATTACGTTTATAATAAATCTACTCCAAATAGATTTTTCTGGTGTTATCACTCTCTCAAATAATTATTGTTTTTTGGACTGAAAACATCCAGTTAAGTTATGAAGCATTCTAAGTAAAAAAAAATAGTCATTGTTTAAAAATAGTTCTCATTCTTTCTTCCATACTAAACAAACCATAGTAAGGGTTTTTTCACGGCGAATTAAACCCAGGGTCATTTGTGTACAAGAATCTGGAAAAGTCACTGACCAATTTCAGCAATTCGATAAAATCATAATTCTCGATATACTACTGCTTGCTTTTTAAATTTATATTAATAAAGACATAGAGTACATACTCAAAATATTCATATCCGCAAGTTGATAATACCACACTTTATGTACTGACTCCACTACAGAACATCAGCACATTTACTGCATTCTTGCATTCTTCAATCAGCATGTGTGTTATGGCTTTGGAACATTACTTTTCTGTAATTAATGATACTTGTAACTTGTTGGCTAAACTTATTTACAAATTCATGGAATTTAATAAAGTTATAAAAATGTCTGGCAACTTTTACCCAAAAGTTAGAAAAAATTCTAGTGTAGTGACAACTTACACGACAATCTCGCAAAAATTTACTTATTCAAACAAAATAAAACCTCACATCTCAGTCACAGCCTTATTTGCTTGAATTTATTAATAGACATTCTCAAATGTCTATAATCCTAAATATATATGCGCGTATAAAATATAGCAAGATTCTTGACGACGGGGCCTCGACTTGAGGACTCCCAAACAAACAGTGACATTGACTGAAACTATCTTAAAATGGAAACAATAGTTATCTATTAATTATATGACTTTACACAAGCGTAAACTCGAGTATCAAAGTAATTTGAATTAATCGATAAGTGTAATTAATGTTGGACTGATTAATCTGGACAAAATTAAAACTATTTTTAATAGTATAAACATGCAATCTAAAAGCCAATTTTGACCTTTACCCACCTGAACTATTTACAATACCTGATAAAGAAAATCTCATAACTGTTAGCAATTTTGATTAATACCTTAAATCTAATGATACTAAACCAGAGCAGTATCTTTAAAAACTGGCAGATATTGCGACAATGATTTATCTACGGGTCACAGATATTCACACTTCCCTGTAGACATAGTTGTTGGTGTTACAAACCTGCCTAGGGATGTCAAAATCTGATCCATCATTGACCAAACACTCCAGTTTGAGATTTTGCTATGAGTTATGATATTAATTAACGTTAAATGACACTGTAGTATCTTAATAATACATTTCAATAACAATAAATTCATTTATACTGAATAAATAAATTATGTACGAATTAATTAACTTCTAGTAATGTGAATAAAATGATAGTGAGATGATTCGCCCAATTGGCACAGAATGTATAAAACAACAGTATGTGATATGTATGAATCTATAAGATAATTCTAGATATTCTATATCTAATTTTACATATGTAATTATTCATTAACATTCATTTCACAATTATACATACACTTACGTCTACTAACATCACGCATGTGAATAGGTATGTTTTATTTCACTCACAAGGTGATGTACACATTCGTCTATAAAAAAATGTTCCACCGAGAACACGATGACTGACATGCAGAGTAACAAACGCATAGTGATTTATCACGGTTTACATATTTTAGTGAATTTTCAAATTTCTGACAATCCCATAATACTCTTCACTTCCAAATTGATTCGTATGTTTATCATACGATTTAGAATTATTAAAGATAAATGTAATACAATATACTACATTTTCCTTAGGTTACAAGAATATCAATCTATGCCTCGCATTCTTTGTAAACAGTAATGTACATTTCTTCAATTCACTTTTTCTCTCAATAAATATCTAGACCCTGTATCTAATTACAAAGATGTGACTTTCTGTTTTAAATATTGTTACTCAATACTAATTCAAGTATGAATATTTATCATCGATGAGTCCTCATTTTGTCAGTTTGTCACTTAAACGGAAAACACATACTTACAATAATTCACCGGATACAATGTAACGGCTTCAATAATCAAAGAATAGAATATTATTTATTCATAAGAGGAAATTTATCATGTAAAAAAATGCGGGAACGGCAATTCTTTTCCATTCTACATGATAAAAAAAAATTATTTTATTCCTTCGATGAGAAATTGTCATTGTCAACTTCAGTTTTTTCATTTAGGTTCTCCTTTGAGAACTTTGAGTTTACACCTACTCTATTGCACACCGGGAACTGTGAATTATACAAATTCATTGCATCTACATGTATAAACTGTCTCACGGTCAGCGGAGACGTGTTACGAGGTAGGTACTTAATTTGACTATTTGGAAAGATCGGAACGGCCGGTCAGAGAGTGTGAAGTGCTTCATCCTATAGGGTTGAGAGCGATGGAGTCGAATCCGTCATGCTGGGGGGAGGGGTGGGACTCGGGAGTGACGGTGCAGTGGCTTGAGCTGGGTGTGTGCGACCCGTTGGAAGGTGCCGGAATCAAGCTGGCTCCCTCTGCAGAGTACACATTGGTCACTCTTTCCTGAAATAATAATTAAATTCAGTGTCTCATTTCAGTGTAATTACAACTTTAATTAAAAAGGAGATATTGTATATTTTGTTTTCTGTATTGAATGGGTACCTGAATGTGATTTTGACATTTATTGTTTTTAATCTACCCTACAAATAATTGAACTATGGTATACTCAAACAAAATTTAACTGTTAAAAAGCATGTCACTGTGATCAAGGTTGCCTTTACTGGGCAACTCTGCTTTGATGAAAATATAAGCTTGTGGAAATATTTTTGTGTATTTGAGAAACCATTTTCATATTTTTTTATTCTAACTAGTTGTATTCTGTAGATTGGTTTTCATAAAATTCTCATTTAGTGAAAATTAATTTTGGTGTTCATTATAAATGAAACAATCATTATTATTGTTTATAAATGAAAATTAAATTATAAAACTATTGATTTATAAAAATTCCTAATTTTCGAGGTTGTACTTTGAGTTGTTTGTCTGTTTTCTGCATAACGACCTTTTTTAACTAATTGGACATATTTGAGCTATGAATATTCTAACCTAACCTAACCTAACACACTAAAATTGTTATGTAGATTACCTGAGACTTGTCATATTTGAAAATTTGAAAGCGGTTGTTTCTTCGTCGATCTCCATTGCTTGGAGGCATGGGATTGCCGTCAGTATTGCAATTGTAGTTTGGATTGGGGAAAGAAATCACTCGTCGTCCTCCCCTAGTGCTGTATTCCTCCTTAGAAGTTTGTTTCTTTTTGTGAAGCAGAACTGCAAGAATAAAAAATACATCTTAATAATTTTAGCAACTACCAATCTCTGCAGTTGTTGATGATTAGAGTCTTTTATTATTTCGAAGACCCATCAGGTTAAGGGAATGTTAGAAGAGAAAGGGTAATACGTGCTGTCGACGTAGTGCCAATATCTATTATGTGATGTATTATCTGTACGTTGACAGCTTACGGGTGACAAGGATTTAAATAATACAAATATGCCTAAAATGGGAACTTACTAACTCACCACTTTCTAATGCATAAATTGAAAATTGGACTTACTGAAAACTCCAATAGTGAGCACCGCCAATAGAAGTAGTATAGTCAGAACCATGGTGATAATCACAAAGTGTACAGCTATCCCGGGATCCTTTCTCTGTGGTGGTATGATGGGAGGCGTGTGATTGAATATATCTGGCATGAAGCGATCATCGTATTCCTTTTCTTGGTCATATTCATCGGGAGTTACATCGGAGCCAGGTCGAGTCAGTGAAACCCATTGAGAGGGTACTATAATAAAAATTCAGAATCGTTAATGTTGTATCAAAAATTTATTCTTTGGTTAACTTTTAAAAAAAAAACTTAGTTTGTAAACACTAAAGATAAAATTATATTTTACCTGTTTGGCAAGGATTTTCATCAGGAATGTCAGGACATGCGCAGGTGTAGTTTTCTCCACTAAATAGGCACAGATGAGTGCATCCTCCGTTGCTCTCTCGACAGGGGTTCCAACCCTTCTGCCTCTCTGCAGATACTGCCTTGATTTCCATCACAACCTCCAGAGCAGTTTTTATTGCTGTGACATTCTTTCCAGTTGTCTTATGAGCTCTCATGACTGATTTCTTGTACCAGTCAGTCCAGTATATATGATCGCCAAACTAAACAAACACATCTTATTTTATATCACTTCAAAAATTAATTAAAAATATTTTTAGGTGAATATGAAATAATTTATGTGAACATGAAATCATAAAGTATGAAGTACCCATAGATGAACCCAAAATTCAAGGCCATTCAAATTTGAAATTGGTTCAAAAATATAATTTTTCTTCTAACCTGAGTGAGTCCAAATGGATGAGTAGCATCCGGTACGAGCTGTACCCTGTTCTCTCCATGCAAGTCAGCAGTTTCAATGCGGTCTTTCAAAGCATCTGCCCAATATAAACGTTTAGCTTTGTAGTCTAATGCAAGACCGTTTGGAAATCCTAAGTCCGTTTTGATGATTACTTTCCTCGCTGATCCATCCATCATGGCTCGTTCTATTCTCGGTTCCTCTCCCCAGTCCGTCCAGTAAATATATCTAGAATATTAAGATAGTTGAAAAAATACATTTTGACATTAGGGTATAAAATAAATCTAATTATTATTATTGAATACACACCCTTTCCTAGGAAACACTGCCAATGCTCTGGGCTCATCGAGTCCTTCTTTGATGAGCTTTTTTCTGCAAGACCCATCAAGCCTTGCAACTTCCAAAACCTGTGAATATTAAAATATAAGTTTAGTTGGGAAAGTATATTTGAAACAACGTATTTTATATCTAGGTATGAGTTACCTTGTGATCGTTATCAGTCCAATATAAGTTATTTGCGACCCAATCAACTCCTAGACCATTGGGAGTTTCAATATCTTCTGATACAATCACGTGTGTGTCAGAATTATTCAACATATTGACACTCCTGAAAATTAAAAAAGAAGAATACATTCAGTTAATGCTTCCTTAAATTTAGTGTCTGAAACTTCATAGCTTAGTAAAATTGAAAATTTATTTATTAAATTACTTTTAAGCAGAAATTTCAAATTACATGAGTATATTCCCAGACAATATGGCCTAATTCATATTGTTCACACTATTAGCTTACAATGATGTAGTGGTATCACTTTTGAGAAATAGCAAATGTGAGAGCATCCAAAGACTCACAAGTTTGTAAAGGTGATTCATGCTGGATTAGATTAGTTGTCGTATTTACCTTATTAGATTTGCATCAACGTCTGTGTAAAATATAAGCTTTTTTTCCCAGCTGAAATCCACGGCAATAGCATTTTTGATGCCTGTAACGGGTAGAGTAACATCCCATAGTTCAGGCGTATCAAGAGATACACGGGCAAGTGTAGTTCTAGTTGCGAACACCAGAAAATTAAGTGGATGTGGTTGGCATTCTGATGGAAGTTTGGATGTGTTGAAGAATGAGTGCGTGACGAATAAAGTGCCTGTTGGGCAAGCGCAGGTGTAGCCGACGGGGGACCGAAGGCAAAGGTGAGAGCATCCACCGTTGTCACGTCCACATGCATTCTCAACTATGTTATCAGTCTGTTTAAATAAAAGAAATCAATTGTTAAAAACGAAAAAAAAAATGTAAATAGTATAAATTTATAATTGGTGTATTAGTGAATTTTCAAGTAAGTAAAAATTATTACTAAATTTGGTAGTAATATAATGAATACAACCCAGTACTTCTTATGAAATGATTACTCACCTGAACCGATCTAACATCCATTAAGCCCTCGAGCCTTCCCCGAATGATGGTTTTTTCGTTTCCGCTTCGTTTGTCAGCTCTATGGAGAGCTTGAGTCTTCCAGTCAGTCCAATAAACATGAGAACCAACCACCACAAGGCCATACGGATATGGTACATCTTTGAGGATGGTCCTTCTGTCTTTACCGAGAAGATCTGATGACTCAATTGTGAGTCGCTTAGCATCATTCCAGTAAAGCCGACCTGCTGGGCGATCAATAGCCAAACCATTGGGCCATATCAGGTTATCCCCGATCACAACTTTTCTGCAAATTAAAAAAGTAAGATTTTAGACCATTGAAAGTTTATTTCCATCATTAATTTGTGTGTGTTTTAAACAGAATTTTTACCTGTTTTGTCCATCCATATCAGCTTGCTCAATACGAGCATTGGCTCCCCAGTCAGACCAGTACATAATTCCTTTATGATAATGCAAGGCTATCGCACGTGGGGAATCTTAAAAAATAGAATGATTTTTTAATTAAGGTATAACTAATATAAGTTTGCTTGTTGCCTCAATAGTCAGAATTGATTGTAATTTTGTCTATTTAATTCATATTTGCAATAATTTATAATAACTCACCCAGTCCAGACCAAATAAGAACTCTTCGATTAGATCCATTAAGCTCTGCTACTTCAATACTGTTCCTGCCAGCGTCTGTCCAATAAATCTAAAAAAAAGCGAATAATATTTTTATCTAGAATATATGACCGAAATAACTTAATGAACATTATAAAATTAGAGGTAGCTTAGCCCGTCTTGGCCTAATATGATGAATATTTATTCTTACTTTTCTTCCGGTAGAATCTATAACTATTCCATCTGCAGTATCGAGTCCATTAGTTATAACCGCTGACATGTTTTTACCATCAGGTGAAGCTTTATGGATAATATCTTCGGCAGTGTCGGTCCAATAAATATCCCCTAAAGAATTTTAAAAAATTTAAAGATTTTCATTTTTGCACTGTTATAAAAATTATTTAAAAATGCACAGAAAATATTGATAATATACCTGTCTTCCGGTCAACATCGACTGCCAGAGCATTCTTCAACCGTGGGAAGGGTAAAACGACATCAATTGCATAGGGGACATCTAAGGAGATCTGCCTTATATCAACGCGATGAGCGAAAATAAGGAAATTAGTTGGTCCATTCGCACAGTTCTTGTTATCCTTCTGTTAACAAGAAACTCATTTTCAAATTTTGTTAAAATCAATAACACTTTTACACAGACAGAGGAAATTCACTAATAGATTTCAGGCAGGGGAAATTCTATTCTATAACAGTAAATAAATACAGTATTTGTAATATATTGTGTATTTTTTTTACAATATTATAATTATTTTCACGTTCAGGGCGCATTGGTTATCAAATGTATGGATTACCAGAAGTTGGATTCCAATTGGACATTTGCAAGAGAATCCATTGGGCTTCAACATGCAGAGGTGTGAGCAGCCTCCATTGTTCTTTCCGCATCGATTGACTCCCATTTTCCTTTCTTTGTGAAATATTTGGACATCGTTTAGCATTGGAGTGTTGGTGAGTATAGATTTTTCACCATTTCCAGATAACTTATTAGCTGTCAGGATAGACTCAGATTTCCAGTCTGTCCAGTATAAATCCTCACTAAAAACGTCGAGTCCAATCGGATGAGATAAAACAGTATCTGTAATTAAAAAAATACATTCATTTAAATATCCATCATTAATGAGCGACATAGGAGAATACTTCATAGGTGAGAAACAAATTAAAAATGATAGTTTGTTATATAACATCACAGTTGTAAAAAATTATTGATATTAAGTATGGCGTAATTGCATTTTTTTTAAGTAACATCGAATTCAGATTTTTCACTTACTTGGAACAAATGTCCTATCCGTGCCCTCATACTTGCAATGTTCAATTGTCTTAGCTTCTTCATTTGCCCAGTAAATTCTTCTTCGGCTGTAGTCCAAGGCCAGCCCTTGAGGTGCCACAACGAATCCGGTCATTATCGTTTTAAGTTTGCCTCCGTCCATGTCAGCGGTGGCTATCCAATTGTGTTTCCCCCAGTCAGACCAAAACATCAAACCGGCTGGAAATAATCAAATTGTATACATTTGCTTATAAATATCAATGGTTTTTCTTGTTGATAGCATGTAAACTAAAAACAGTTGAAATATTTACCATTAGGATCTAAAACAATGTCTTTCAGCTTATCAACAGTATCCAATACCAACACTGCTCTCATAGACCCGTCAGAGTTACAAGCTTCGATTCTTTTGGCTCCTTCGTCAGCCCAATATATCTTTTCCGTGATCCAGTCATAAGCAATGCCAGTGGGGTTAACTGTAAACAAAAATAATATTTTAAATTACTTTACTAACATTCGATAAAGTGAACAACAGTACAAAGTACAATCAAGTTCTATAAATCATTAAATTAAATTGTAAGGGAAACTTGCTCGTAGACTATACTTCAATTGGTATTTTTTTAAGGTAAAAATGCTCAAAGCAAAGAGTTTGTACTTACACAGACCAGTACTAATGATAACAGTTTGGTGGCTACCATTGATAGAGGCGCGGTTGATTGTATACTTTTCATTATCAGTCCAAAATATGGAATTCGTTTTGTGATCCCAGGCCAGAGAATATGCAGACTTGACATTGTTTAATGGTATAACCTAAAATATAAAATATACAATTAAATTTTTTGCAATAAAGTATTGTATATCAAAATAGAAGCAGGTTTTGCAAATGCAGATATTTGCTTAAAAATAAACTCGTAGAAAAATTATAGATAATACTTAAGAATCTTACCATGTCAATATTATTAGGATTCTTTTGATTGTCCAAGTGCCTGATTCTTATTTCTCGTTTTCTGGCAAATAAAAGAAGCTTGTCTCCTGTGTTTTCACATGTTCGCCTGTAAGTTAATAAAAAATAAATAATAAACACTGATAACTTTCAGTGAAGGTAATATTTTGTTTTTGCAATGAAAAAAAATCTTTACTTGAAAGACAATAATAGATTTATAAAGCTTTATAACAAAATATTTCTTACCCATCTGAACTTAACGAATCTCCCAAAGGACAGTGACATGTGTATGTACTTTTGTTTGGCAAGCACATGTGAGAGCAGCCTCCGTTGTTAGTTCCACAGTGGCTTGTAAACGGTGGCTGTCTCTGGGGGTGATAACTGAAAGAAAATATAATATTTAAATGAATTTCCACTACAAAACAAACTAGGATCAGTTAAATATATTCTTGCATGCTATATATAAATTATTTGAATGTAGATCTTTTACCTGTGAATATCCATTGGAAAACTCAACCCACTGTGCACAGTTTGGAAGCCAACACCAGTTTTCTTATTCACAGTAGAAATACTCTTTGTATGCCAGTCGGTCCAGAATATTGCGTCTTCGAACAGAGTTATTGCATAAGGGTGAGGAAGGCCTTTACTGGCAACCTAAAAAAGATTACGTGAATTATAAAACAAGTCAACAGTATTATTGATATGAGTAAACCATTTGTTTGTAAATTGATACCTTTTTCCGGTCACTGCCATCAAAATGAGCGCTTTCAATGACATGATGTTTAGCATCTGCCCAATAAATACGACTGGTTGTGTAGTCTAAAGTAAGACCGTTTGGCCAGAATATATACTCAGTGATAATGCTTTTTCTGTTGGAACCATCCATGTCTGCACGCTCGATTTTTGGATTTGGACCTTAAAAGATAATTATTTATTAATACAATTTTCTATATTTATAGAATAGCAGATACGTTTATACAATAGTAATGCGCCCAAATGCAAAGATGCATAGCTTATGCTTACCCCAATCAGTCCAGAAGACGATTGCATCTCCGGGATGGACGGTAATGGCCCTGGGTTTGTCGAGGTCACATGCTGCGATAACAGCTCGATGCTTGCCATCCAATGTGGCTACTTCTACACGCCTCGTACCAGAGTCAGTCCAGAATAACAAATCATGAATCCAGTCCACCGAGACACCAGATGGAGAATTCAGTCCCCATTTGATGACATCTACAGGAAATAATATGATCATTAAAAAAATGAAAATGTACATGTGTAAATAGATGTAAATATGTAATTTTTGTGTAAAATTAAATACCCTTTATGTTAGAACCATTGACATTAGCTACTCTAATAGAGTCCAGCATGATCTCAGCCCAAAATATTAGTTTCTTTTTGTAATGATAATCCAACGCAACTGCATTATGTAAGCCTTTTAGGATTGATGTATATTTTTCACTATTTAGAGAAACCTGCAATAAAATGGTACATACATTAATTACAAAATATATTATATTCATTTGCAGTAAACCCTCACCACCAAAGTCTAATATTTGTTAAACCTTTCTACTAAAACATGTTTGGCAGTAACTTAATTTTATGAAAGAAACAGAAAATTTGACTTTGTATTTTTATTAAAGTACATTGAAATGTCGATAACATGAAGATCTAACTCACTTGGCGGACTTCAGCTCGGTTGGTGAAAAGCAAAGTTGGTGACGCTCCGAGGGCTTTGCAGGTGCGAAGGTCAGGACGGAGGACGTAGCCGGTCATGCATCCACAAGTGAATGTCCCCACTGTATTGCTGCAGGTCTGAGAGCAGACCGGGTCTTGTTCGTACATGCACTCGTCAATATCCCTGCACCTGTTAATTTTAACCGTTAAGAATCACCCCGCTCACTAATATAATTATTCTGCACATCGATAACGATTATGACAATTGATAATGTACATATAACGATGTGTTATTTTTGGGAATCGGGTTCAGATTGAGAGTTTTTTTAGAAGAAAGTGTGAATTAGAATATTATGATACATTTTGACAATTCAATTTGATACTAATAAATTTTTTTTAATAAAAATTATGTTGTAAATAATAAAATAGAGTGAGTTTCTTATGACAATATGACCGTGCAAGGTGTTTTGACATTTATCAGTTATGTTTGTAGGTTTTGGGAACCGTTGTTATTAGACAAGTTTCTTAGGAGTTGAGCTGGTTGAAGTGAAGTCGCACTACTCCGAGCACCGAGCTGGTACTCTCTACGCGACCACATTAGACGACAGTACTTACGAATGCCCGTCCTCGGCCAGGATGTAGCCCGGGTTGCAGGAGCAGGCCGGCTTCCCGGCGGCGGTGGTGATGCAGCGCTGCTCGCACTCCGTGCCGGGCTCGCAGTCCCGCTTCTGGGGGCAGCTGTCCTCGTCGTCGCCGAGGGGACAGTCCTTCTGGCCGTCGCAGATGTGCTTGCGGTTGACGCAGGAGCGGAATGCGCTGCTGAGCGTGTTGTTGGCGTGGGCCTTGCACATGAACTGCCCCTCCTCGCAGGACACCTCGCACTTGGTCTCGTCGTCGCCGTTGGTGCAGTCCGGGACTCCGTCGCAAACCCACGTGAGCTGAAAAATTAATTGAGCTTGACGAAAGCTTATTCCTCCCGGTGATTCGCAATGAGTACAGACCGCAGTATATTAAAAATTGTTAGAGTAATATTTCAATAGGTCCAACAATAAATTCCAGATTTACAACGATCTTTGGCAAGGCCATCGAACTCTTTTCCACTATATCTCAATTGCACTCATGTACGGAAAATAATGTACATCGAAAACCATTATCATAGAAAATGCCAAACCGTCAATAAACTTTACTCAATCGATTTCATTTTTGTTGGAGCAAAGCTCGCCTGATTTCAACAAGGAAGTAATGGCCTAAAGTAGTATAGTTACCAAGAGGCATTTTCCATCGAGGCAGGTGAACTCGTCGGTGGTGCACGTCCTGAAGTTGTTGGGGTCGCAGTTGAGCTCGTCCTCTCCTCCGTCGCAGTCCCTCTCTTTGTCGCACTTCCACCGTGGAGGGAGGCACTTCCCATCAGGACACCTAGGCAATAGATATTCACGTAAATTACTGTTTACCTGAAAATATTTCTGCTAAGTTTGTACTATTGTACGATTTGACGGAAATGGGTAAAAAAATATTACACAAAAAAATTTCTTCAGCACAAGAAACAAGCCACTGAAAAAATTTATCAAATAACATTTTAGGTAAATTTTTTTAAATATATGTTTTTATCTATAATAGTAAATAATAAATTATTGTTCCGACATTGAATGTGTTTATCTTATAATAATAATTAAAAATTCATTGATTCACAAAAAATAAAAACTAGCAGCTGTATGATGCAGGTACTATTGCAGCACTTTTTTTTACTTTTCAGTAAAACATATACAACGCTTAGAAAATATATTCACAAATGAAACGACGAGATTACGCCTTGCAAATCCTCGAATCTACCCCTCCATGGCTATCGTAGCTCGGTGCTCTTTGCCAATTAAGCTATATTGTCGCTGTGACTGTGATTCGTTGGAACCGATGTTCTTAGATTGCTAGCGAAACATTGTATCTACAATAAACCTGAATGGGTGAGAAATGTGTATTTAATAAAAATATTTAATAATAATGTGGTTTTCGCCACTTGTGGTATTCGAGAGCCAACTCACTTGAACTCCCCGGCGCTGCACTTCCCGGAAATGATGGGGCAGTTGTCCTCGTCAGACCAGTCCTCGCAGTCGTTGTCGTTGTCGCAATGGAAGTCACTTCTGATGCACTTGCGGTTGGAGCATTGGAACTCCCCTTCGCTGCAGGAAGGAGGGTCCACCACTGCAACACAAAAAAAACCAATCAACACAAACATCCAAAAAATATAATATCATTGGAGCTAATGAGGCGTCTTCCAGATTTTTTTTATTTCAATCGAATCATTCAATCAACCAAAAATATTCTTGGTCAACGAATGGACATAGAATTCAATTTTAATCTCTTAAGCCAACGGAAATAAATCACGAATTTCAAAAAAACGAATCGCTTTAAAATTTAAGTCATTAAAAATAAAAAATTACTGAAAATAAAAAAATTGAAAATCGATCTGATCAATACCAAAATCTTGCTCAATACTATTAATAAAATTTATTTAGTTACTATTTTACGATGGAAAAAATTCAGCAAACAGAATAAGGTGCATTGTGATGAGTCATGTTTGTATATGTAAAAATAATATTTATCTTACAAGAATATTGTCCCTTAAATGTATTAAAAAAAACATGTTAGTCACTTAGCTATTTTAAGCATACTACGGTACACTTCAAATAGCTAGATAAAAATGCTTTAGAAAAACGATTAGAAATATAAAACTAGGTTTCATTTGAACCTCTTCCGTTTCAGGCTTTGATAATAGAGATTACGAATAATTGATATTTTTTAATCATTACATATATTGAGTTTAAAAAAACACTGCCTTTGTACTTGTTTTTTATCCGACCACCAAAAAACTTGTACCTAACTTTTTTTTTTTTAACCTTACCTAACCTGACCCAACGAATCGAGCGGTCATGGAAATCTGCAATGAACGGAATAAACGCCACAACGGGACTCATCGTCATATGATAGATTCTTATTTCTGCGAGTACATATACATTAAAAAAAAATTGTGGTCGAATAAAAAACAAGTACCATTTTTTTTCTTGTTTATTAATTTATCGGCACGATAAATCAATCTTCATAATGCAACAATGAAAAACAGTTTAAATAAATTCATCTTTTGGTTATTAATAAATAATTCACGCAAGTCATATAATACTAACTTTTGTGATTTTTCCACGTGTTAAATTTTATCGGTGACCGGTTTCGCCAACTTTTCACACTGGCATTGTATACTGTCCAGTGATTCAATTTATTGGCAATAAAACTATTTATCTACAACAAATATGAAAGAATGTGAATGTTCAATGCGAATCACGTAGTCTTGATTCTGCTAGTCGGTTCTAATGGAGTTTACACCTGGTTTTGTATGCAAATGTACTCACGGCAGTTAGCTTCGTCGGACTCATCATCGCAGTCGTTCTCCTTGTCGCATCGCCAGGCCAGGGAGATGCATTTTCCATTAGTGCATTTGAATTCGTTTGAAGTGCATCTGCAAAGCAAGCAAAACGAAACGTTATTTCCACAGCGAGAGCAATTTATAAAAGCGCTGTTATTCCTAGAAGATGTCGTCGCTGCTTAAAAATAAACTAAATTTATTTTAATGGAACTGGAAAAGTATCCTCAAAGTAAGTTGGTGACCATTTCACTGAATACATATTTATTTATTACTTCCGATTTCCTCCTACCAATGCCCTTTAGTATATTTAATAATATTTGACTATTCGGAGCTTAGTGAAGAAAGGATTATTAAATAATGCTATTAGGCAGCAGTCAATATAAAACTGTGGTGTAGAAGGACCCGGGAACTACACTATTTTCCCCTTAGAAAACCACGAACATTGAGTATATGCTCAGTGAAATGATCGCCAACTTCCTCTGAAGAGACGTGCTTGATGAAGAAGAATATTATTCGGAAATTTTATAATGCATTACTGCGAATGCCTGAAAGGATATTTTAATATGTGTTGATGATGAGATATCACCATCGAGAAGAAGCAATAATATTATGAAATATGGATGTCTCTATAAGTCCAGGGGAGTAGTTCACCAGAATAACATCCTTCAGTCACGAGCATGTTTACATAATATATACGTTGACATGTTTAAAACGTGTTCCCATTGTTCATTTTCCTCTGATATTATTTTCCACGAGAATAAATTTATTTCTCGGAAAAATCTGCGATTCTAATACATAAACACGTATATTGATTAATGTTCAATGAATTTGATAAACTAGGTGCGTAATATTAATATTCATTCGTATTTACTTTATATTATTGGAAAATCAAGCGATTCTTGGAAATTGGTCTAATTCAATAACAATACCCAACGTATTGATTCGCCATTGAGTTTACATTTAATCCAAAAACAATACTATTTAATTTACATACGTTTCCTTGTTTACCCTTGAAGGAAGTGAAACCTTCTGAGCTGCATTTAGAATCAAACTACACAAATAAGAAAAAAAAAAAAAAAAAGAAGATACTTTACTTGTGTCTTTCTAATACTTTTGAATAAAATACATGAGTGATTTTCCACATTTTCGTTTTTATTAGTGACCGGTTTCGCCAACCTTACACGTTGGCATTATCAAACAGAGTGAAAGGTTGGCGAAACCGGTCACTAATAAAAACGAAAATGTGGAAAATCACTCAAGTATTTTATTCAAAAATATTAAAATGGAATTCCACCAAGTACTCTCTGTCAAAAATATTGAATTTCTTGTGTCTTTCTGTTTACATTTATATTTATATATAACTAACACATAAGCATGTTAGCAATGCTGTAATATTTCCCAATACTGAAAACGTCACCAATTGTATGTGATGGGCGTGATGATATTGTATGTATACAAATGAAGATATACAGAATTGCAACTTATGTTTTGTTACACGTTTTTCGCCATAAATATATGCTATAAATGGATACGTGTATGAATGAAAATACCCGTGATTATTAACTGGTATTCAATACGTTGCATGCCTAATTCCCGCAATTCACTGAAATAGGCTTAAAATCAGAGTTCGAATTATCAAAGGCATGGAATTTCCGTCGCTGGCAACCCCGAGCGGGTGCGGAGGCGCTGGCTGGCCCGGCCGGCGGGGGACGAGGGACGTTGCCAGGCGACGCCAGAGGCGTGCCGGGGGCGGGGGCGGGGGCGGGGGCGGGCGGGGGCGGGCGGGGGCGGGCGGGGGCGGGGCGGGGACTCGGGGGAGGGGGGGCTCTATTGATCCGCCGCGCGCCGGATCTGCCCCCTCACGGCCCGGCCGGTGGAGTGGTCATGGTGGAAGCAGATGACTGAGAAACCTTCCGACCGGCTACTTGTCAAAATATCTCAGAATCGACCACGTTCTTCAAGCACATTTTTCAGTTTATTGTTACCCCGAGAAAATTACAAAAAAAAAAAAAAAAACTATAGAAATTAGTTTATTTCATTTAGTCCCGTCGACCCCATGTCGAGTTTTCCTGTTTTGCGTAGACCCCTGTCTTGCTAATATTTAATTTTTATAACATTCGTCAACCTCAAACATATTTTTGACATCTGATATACAGGGTGCGCCATATTTTATGTCGGTATGTAAACATCGAATACCTTTGACATTTATCAACCGATTGACTTGAGTAAACATGTTTTGAAACAATAATTTAATACAATTTTAATCATGCTTTACACTGAAACAACGCGCCGAAATAGTGACTCTGTACTCTGTACAACGTGCATAAACATCATGGCCAACATGGCCTATGGAATCCACTCTTGTAGACCCCCATTTACAGTTCGTGGACCCCCAATTTCATTTTTCCCCAATTTAATATTGACCACTTTGGGAACCTATGCTCTAACATAACGAAAAAAATAATTTATTAAGGCACTTTAAATATTATAAAAGTCGATTACTCAAAACCGTGGACGCGGCGCTGGGACAGCTGAATGGAGACTACAGGCGGGGCAGGAAGAGGAAGTAGTTGGAAAATAGAGTCTCGGAGTATATTCTAACTGTAGATACAGTCTACCCCGATCGCATCTCTCGAGACGCTGAAACACAAGCGATGCCGGCCTCAGAGGGATGCAAGCGCTGGACAGAAATTCAGGCTGGGCTTGAGTCAGGTTTTTCAAAACAAGCGGGTATATTTTAAGTTTTGCACTTATTTTAAATAAATAATTAGCTTTACGTAGGTGTAACCAAGTATTTAATATATAAACCGTATGAATAGAAGTTGGCATCGGAAAAACTTGATTACTTCATTTAATTTTTATTTGTCGATAAACTAAAAAAAAAGACTAATCTGACATGAAAAAAAGCACCAGCAAAACGAAATGTGAATAAAATTTAACGTTTCATCAAAAGTTGAAAAAAATCACCAATAACATAATTGGCTCCTTTTGTAAAATCGCATAATAAAACTCGACGGGGGAGGGAAACGAAAAATTCGGCTTGAATCTGTATTGATTCAATGGGTTTCCCTAAATAGTGGCTTTCTAACGAAATAGGGGTTGAGATCTAACATGTTTATCGTTGCGCCCTCTGGCTGTAGGGGAGGCCCGCCTAGGTCAGGATCCACAAACCCTCCGCATGGGGAGAAACACTCAACAAGTGAAACAGACCAGATCGACACTCCTCTGGAAAAAAAACCCTGCTCAAACATTTGCATTGAGACTGCATTTGTGGCGGGGTAAATAAAGCGGTTTTAATTTACAAACAAGTGTTGCCAGTAAAGAACGTTTAAGTGTTTGAAGGAAAATTTACGTAATATTTTTGTAATTTTTCATGTAGCTATTTTTATTTTTAATTGATTGAAATATTTAAAGATCTAACACAACCAAAACGAAATAGATGATGATTTTTTAGTAGAATAAAATATTGTTTAAAAATTTTTTTTTTGTTATTTTAATTTTAATTATTTGAGTCCAAAGATGTCTCTATTTAATTCTTGTTGAAATTGTTTGATTAAATATATAAAACTAGCTGTGCTTTGTAAAGAAATTCTATATTATCTTCTTGTAAAACTTAAATACATTGCCTTTTTGTTATAATAATAAATTTAAAAAGCTATAATATTAAATGAAGAACTATAATCAAAGTGAAGTATTAAACTATTACTGTTTATAGCTAAGTTTTATTTAAAATATAGTTACGTAGAGCTCTTTTCATTTAAGAAAATAGTGTCGAGTCGGTTTGCATGCTTTGTTTGCGAAGAAATTGAATATATTGATACTTAAAAAGCGGAAACTGGGTCACAGGTGTCACGGAAATATGAAACACTATAGTATTAAATATAAATTGTTGATGAAATTGAATAATAAAGAAAACCGCAAAAATTTACTTAAGTAGGATGAAAACTTTGTCAAGTTTGCATATGCAGAGTAAAAATATTACATTTCAGTTACAACAGTTAAAAAATGCGCTGCAAAAAACGACGACCATGGCTGTTTTAGTAAAATTTTGCGTGTACTAATAGTATTTTTGGAAATCAGTAATGTAATGTGTCGAAATATTGAATAGTTTTACTATTCAACTATTAATAAAACCACGTGTTGAAAGAGAAAGTTGTTTTTCTCCCATTGAAAGAAATTCTTTTATACATTTTTTCATTCGTGTTATTTGAAAAGTTTTCATTACGTTCGAAAAGAGGAAAACTCAGAACAATATGTTCGTTCATATAGTGATGAAAGCATTTCAATTTTAAAACTGAGCCAGAGGCGAAAAGTGCTCTTGATTAAAAAAAAAAAAAAAAAAGAAACGCAAATCGATCTCTTTCATCTCGCTGGAAATTTCCAAGCTGTACTAAAAATCTACAATACCGTAAGTATGTGAGGTGCTCGTGATGGCAATAACTTGAAGAATCCGTTTCGTTAGTGTGATGGTATGGTGGGTAGTTAGTTTGTTGTCGGTCGGTTTTGGGTGCAAAACATCCACCGGCGTGGGCGGCCAGGCGCCCTCCCCCGAGCCCTTCTCCACGCCCTCCCCCGCCGTCCCACGCACGCCCCCGCAAGGCCGCCCGAAACGGGCTCGACACGAGAAAACTTCAAAATTACATGTTTTCTTCCACAGATTAATTATTATGCATTAAAAATATGACTTTTACAAAATAACTGGTAAACACCACAATCGTAGCAGTTTCATTTTGGCTTGATGGCATGATGACTTTGATTCAAAGTGACAAGCAAACTCTTGATTTAAAACTGCAAAAAAAAAAAACAGCAAGTGTGCACGTTGATGCTCGGGATATCTATACCAGTTTTACTCATCAAATAAATTCATGTTTTTAAATCAACATAGTTTCTCTTTACTTCGTAAACGTAAACTTCGGTCAATACAAATATGGACGCTTTATTTCGTCGCATTTTCCGAGATTAAAAAAGAACCCCTCATATTTTCTAATTCAGTTTATGGCTTCTTGATGTTGTCACTACATTCTGATAATTGCGTCCAGCAGAATGATTTATGATTTGTGCAGCCCTGTTTTATTGTATGGAGGGTGGCCCTCTGGAAATAGTTTATTTAAGGACTTTTGTTTTCGGAATATAACTCCACATAATGAGTCAGAAAGGGAATGCATAAATAAAATTATTCAAATCGTGGGGGGGGGGGGACAGGATTATGGATGCGCGTGCCTGGAAATAACACGCCATGTGTTTTGTTTAAAATAAAGGGAGATTAACTGCGCGATAACAACAATAAAATAATTAAGACTGTAAACAGATAATTCCCTTTCAGAGCAAACATTGTCCCGGCGATTGAGTCTCTCTTGAGAAAATATGCAGTAATTATTATGATGATTAGACTGCCGCGTGTCGAGGATTACAAATCTTTATACAATCTCTCTGGTTGCATACAAAATTCACTTTGAAACATCGTCCTTGTTAATTTAGTTAAGGATTTTAAAAATGCTCTCTTTAGGCATGAAATGCACTGGGTCTGTACTAAGTTAAGCTCAATAGTATTTTTGCATATGATATGCCTTTACGATGCATAGTATTTAAATGTTTCAGCAGCCAAAATAAACATAGGAACATTTTCAATACAGTAAATTCCCAATTCATTCACGTTGTAGCACCGGAAATATGCACTTATACTAATAAAAATAAAAAAATCTTCGTAAAATACAATCGAAGAATTTTTGTTTACGACCCAACAGAGTCTCGGATAGGCAATCGTAAAAATAAACGGAAGAAAGTAACAGTTTTGAGAATTTCCCCTTTGTCAATAAAATACTTCCGGTTGAGAGTAAGAATTTTTTTTATAGATTGACTACTTTTCACGCAGCAGTTCGGCTTTTGGACAAACCACTTCGGGGCATTGATTTTAATGAATCTTTTAAATCTGCTTCAAATGATAAGCATATAAATCAAAGTGACATCTGTTCTGGTCCAGCTGAATGATCATTGTTTGCTTTGTTAGCTTTCGTCGTGTTTTTTTTAAATATAAATGAACTCTGTTTTCAACCCTCCGATTACTTGGGTCCCCCCAGGCCGAAGAGCCCATTACGGTCTTCCACAGTTCTACCACGTCCCTACAAGGTAATTTAGAATAATAAGTAATCGAGCTGTACAGGGCTCTATGTCGTGCTAAGGGTGGGCGTCAAAATAAATAAAATATTCCTGAAATTTCAAGATAACTTTAATCAACAACTTTACAACTATAAGTAGGAGCAATGGTAATTGCTTCATTATATCCTTTTGCAAGGGCGACCAATGGATCAGTATGACATAGCGTCCGATTATCGATTGTACATACCATACGTATTCTGTCTTATATGATGGTGTTCGAAGAGCAAGAGCAGAGAGGTAATTCTAAAGTCGGCTACACAACATGCAGTTGATTGTTTTGGGTGTCTTTTATAGTTAAGTCAAAGTAAATAATGTAAAAGAGGACGCTATTGGCTAGTTACTATTCGGTTGTCAGTCTTGCCGCAGCGTGTGTAAAAAGCTTTAGGCTTATTTCTCAAATAGGATTAAATTAGTCAGTGAGGTTTGCTGCCGTCGAATTTCTCTAACGCATTGCAGATTGTTTAGGAATTTCGAGGAGCACTCACTCAGTCCTCGTGCAGTTGAGCTCGTCAGAGTTGTCCTTGCAGTCGTTGTCGTCGTCGCACAACCAGCTCCTGTGCACGCACAGTCCGTTGTGGCACTCGAACTGATCGATGCTGCAGTTTCCCGATGTTCCTGCAGTAAAAAAGTTAGTCAAGTGTTACAATACTTAAAAAATGTTGTATATATTCACATTATTTACATTACTTTACTATATCCCAAATCATAATATTTTTTGGATACGTTGCATTGCTATTACTATAAAGTAGTATAATTTAATGTCAATCAAAGGCTAAAAAGTTATACCGAATGGTAAAAATGTATAAGTATAATTTACCGCATTGGGTCTCATCAGAGAAGTCACCACAGTCGTCGTCTCCATCGCAAAGCCAGTCGTGCGAGATGCAGAGAGAAGATCGCGGGCACCGCAGTCGGCCAGCTGACTCCAGGCAGGGAGCCCTCGCCGGGCCGGGGCGGCAGTCGGCCTCGTCTTCCCCTCCCACGCAGTCGGCGTCCCCGTCGCACCTGTGCTCCAGCGCGATGCAGCTGCAAGAAGCCGCGCACAGGAACTCCAGCCTCGCGCAGGTCAGCTGGCATCCACCGGCGCCGTCGAAGTCCTCCTCGATGAGCTCGTCTTCTCCCCCCTGCATCAACCTCGAGCCCCTGCCTCCGAGCGGGTGCTCCACCATGACTCCGTGCACTATGGAGCCGCGGTTGGGATTCTTGCCATACGCCATGTGCTCCTGGCGATGGATCGGGTTGATTCCGGGGTTCAGCCCTCGACCCGCTCCGGCCACGATGATGTGGTCGCGTCCAGGATACAGGTCTCCTCGACCGCTCGCGCGTCCGTTGCCGACAGGGACGTGGCCTCCGTAGCCGCCGCCCGCGGGAGAGCGGGCGGGGACTATCATGCCGCTGCGAGCGTTGGGCTCGTACTCGGGCTGGTGGTCAGGTTCTTGAGGGTGCAGAGGGCGGCGCGGGGGCGGCAGGGTGGGCGGGGAGGACGGGGACGAGGGCGGCACCCCGCGCAGGGAGGCCGACCCGAACATGACCCTGGCCGCGCCCCGCTGCACGGGCGGCTCCGTGCCGGCCGCCGAGTTGGCCCCCGCCTGGCTCACCTGCTCGGCGGATGCTGCAAACCAACAAAACCAATCAGTATGTCCCGTATACTACATGACAAGCCTTGGACTTAGACTTCCCTCTGATCAACGAACAACTGAATAACCATAATTCTCCCCTTCTTAATATTTTTAAAAATACACTGTGATTCTGCACTCAAACTAATTGCTTTCAGGTGGCGGCCAGGACAGCCAGGAATCGTCACAAACTAGTATTAAAATTATTGCTGTTAATATAATTTTAATGGGGTTTCACAGCACTCAATAGAAGCATTTTTCCACATAAATTTGTAATGTAGTAAAATCTATGATTCATGTATTTCTGTTGAATTTGTTATGTATAAGTTCGCTTTTTTCTGTATAGACTCAGTCTTGAAGATGCCGTGTTCGGCGAAAGAGCTCTCGCTGCAAGTGAAATTAACGTAGTCTTCAAAACCATTTGGTTTTATTTTATTATAATTCTAAACGAATATGATTAGGCACATTAGTTCATACATAGAAGATGATTTAAAGAAACTCTCAGAAAAATATCATCGTGATTTGTGTGGGATTTGAGAACCCACATCCCCTGGCTTACATGGCCGGTGTACTAACCCTTGTACTAAGAAATCACTTCCGTTTATCGAGAATTTTTAACAATCATACTCTACATATGAACCAATGTGCCCAGGCCAACCAATATTTGGTGATTTGCAAGCACTGGACTTTTTTAAACAAAGTAATAAGTGAAGCGATTTTAGTCCCATCTGGATATTATTTTTAAAATCTAATAATTTTAGCCAATCATATACGTATGTCTATTTTTTTGGATTGGACGTCAATCAGATGCGTATTTATGGCCATGTAAGCCAGGGAATGTGGGTTCAAATCCCATACAAATCACGATGATATTTTTCTGAGAGTTTCTTTAAATCATCTTCTATGTATGAACTAATGTGCCTAATCATATTAGTAATAATATAATAAACCCGTAATGGGTAATAAATACACATCTGATTGACGTCCAATCCAAAAAATAGACAATTCTAGACCTCAATCACTAGTTTTTTTTTACTTATATTCTAATAGAGTCTACACACTGGTAGGATCAGCTGCATGCAATAAGCTAGTAATCAGTCACTTGGAAGTATGCTTATCGTTAATTTACCAAAAAAACATTTTACTAATACTTAAGTTTTAGTTACTATTGATACTTACGAAACTAATAATATATTCTATGTTAAAAATAAAAACAAAAACGACGGGGAAGACTGTATTTTGCTGAACACAAACAGAATTTGTATCGTTAATATATTGTATAATATGTTTAATATGGATAATAATATTCATATTTATATATACGGCTATTTTTACACTTTTATATCGAATTCTTGCTGTGAATTTTTTGTTTCGCATGTTATATTCAGAATCTTAGTGGCGTAGTCTCTAGAGGAGAGGTGGCTGAGTGCTTATAAATAGGCCGTTCGTATGCCACCAGCGAGGAAATCCGCTAACGTAATTAAAACTGACACCTAACCAAGCGTAAACCCGGTTTAATTAAACCTTTAGCCTTGTATGGATGTGTTTGCATCTCCAAATGAACTTCATTCAAATTGGCAATATGAGAAGATTTGGTAACGGCAGCCAGGAAAACCGACTACAGTAAACTTTTTCTTCGAGTGCCTCTCCTCATAGGAGGTTGGTGATAATTTCACTGAATATATGTTTGTCCTGGACAGGTCAGTTTTCTTCCAATGCCCCTTTTTTCATCGAATTTTAGCTGTATTAAGCTACAGTAAACAGTTCATATTATAATTAACCATATTAAAAAAAAATACTTTAAGATATCTATTGTTTTGTACATTTAATCACTATTAAATCAGAGCTTGCATTATTGTGCCATAGTTTTATTTGATAACGTTTATATAAAATTGTAACAGTCTCCATAAAACAATTGTATAGAAACAGCACCCGAGTTGAAGCGCTAACGAAATAGTATTAAGTAAAAAATATATTAAATTTGATGTGATTCTTGATATTCTAAAAGTCTTAAAGGTAAATAGTTTCCAAAAAAATACTTTTTGTGTTCAGTGTACATAATTATTTTTAATATTAACACCTACGTATTTGTAGACATTTAAAGCAAACAAAAAATATTATTATCTAATATGTAATATTTAAATTTATTTTTGATTTTTAATTTTTTAATTTTATGAATTTGTCGATTTCATCAGCTATATTTTCTATGTTTATTATTTTTTATATATAGTTATATTCATATTGCGTCTAATCCAACTCATAGAATTTTCAATATTATCTGATACGTCTCGTTCAAGGTAAAATCGTTTACTATTTGTACAATCGTTTGCTTAAATCACTCTGAATTCCAGGAATACACCTGCGCCCTAAATGTGGAATACAACTAAATGACCTAAGTGGGTATATCCGCATACTATACAAACATGTGCCCACCCTCTCCGTTAATAAAATAAATATTTGATAATCATTTACGACCCTATTATATAAAATAAAGCCTGGCTTATATGAGATACGAGTGCAGTTAAATTAAAGCAAACTCTAACAAATATTATTTACTGTACATTTCCCAAGTAATAAATAAACTGATTCTGTAATATATTCAACCAATATTGACAGACTGTATTAGCTTAATTTTGAAACATTTATACGAATACCAATAGTCCCCCTTTTGCGTTGTATTACTTAGACAAAAACATCCACAATAAAGGAATGATATTAGCTAATTGCAGCCAGCTTGAGTCTGATGCGGATTTTTTTCTCGTCTCGTTTTTCTCGTCTTTCATGCACTTTCTTTGTATCTCGTAGTACACTTCAATGTGCCGGCTTGAATTTTACAGTAAAATTGCGTCCTATGGGATGAAAGGCTTCACTAAGTGCTGTAAGTTATATTGAGATCTATAGTTTTAATATCTACAGTAGAGCTTGAACTTAGAGTCAGTTCACTATAGGGTATCGATTTTGGGGTTCTATTGTCCTCCATCCTGTATGCGTGCTCCGACCAGCGCAGTGAAGCGTCATGATAGTCATTGTGTAAACATGTTCTAAAATTTGGTGACTCTAGCCTACTACATAACACTGAAGATAAATATTAAATATACTAAATATCTAAAACACAATTTCATAAATGACGATGTGATTGATTCAGTATTCGATTGAATGATTTCCGTAATCGCCAAGTCCAAGATTATACTTTAGACGAGTCTTCCAGTGGGTATCGCGTAAAATCGATGCCCACGGTTCTTGCAATCTGAAATCGCGGTGAATGAATGAGATTGTGAAAATAGAGGCGTGACTTCTCATGGAGTGTGTTTGCAAAACGTGAATGAAACTATTTATATGCTTGAACACTTAATCAAAACAATATTGACAATTAAATTTGATCAACCGATGAAACATATACAATAAACGAGTTCACGTTTATGTGAAATTTATATACGCTTAGTGTTTATATTTGAATGCTTTTTTTTAGAATTAAATACAGTACTTCAGTGCTTCCGATACGATCTTTGTGTTCCTCGCCCGCCTACCCGCTCCGGCGAAGTTACGCCTTCCATCTTTATGGCCTTGTTCTCTCGTCGGTGTTACGTCTAAATATATTATTTACATCTGCGAAAAGCTTCATACAAATTCGCAATTGGAAAAAAAATGTATGATTTGCAGCATTCGAGCATTTGGAGCCGATTCTGAAGGCCCTGTTTAAAGTGTCGGGACACAATAACATCTGGTAGTAGCGGTGTCGCTCATGAATGGGGCGGGACGCATGCGCGGTTTGGATCGATACCTACCCCCTGCACCCTCCACCCTCTACCCTCCACCCTCCACCCTCCACCCTCCGCCCGTCTCCCACACTACACCCAAACACCCCCTGAGAAACGGCTGGCCTCGCGACGGAGCCTTGTCAGCTTCGCATACAATCTTTATGACTCTCAAAAAGAGTGAAGCTATATTATATTCAAATTTAAGTATACGCTGCATCACAATTGTCTTTCTTCAATCACATATGTTTAAAAAAAATACAACAAAGCTGTAATTCAAACATCATAATTTGCAAGCTATCGAAGAGGCGGAATTCGTTTTTACATAACACCGGTCACAAACACTTTATTTCTCATATTTCACAAACAACTGAGTTATTTAACAATCTAAGCAGATTTTTGTGACAAGACTCTCAAAAATCGACGTCGAGGTATAAATATGCTCAATGATATATTTCAATGAAACGCACGAATATATAATGTTTTAGCAGTTACTATTAATCATTGAAACGAGTTAAACAATAGATTTAATATGTAAAATACAATAAGAATTACCGGTAAATTATAGAATTTAAAAATAATATTAAATAAAGAGTGAATGTATTATTTGGCTTGATGAAATATCTATAATAGTTTTAATTGCAGATGAATGTGCATTGTATTATTTTTGAATTTTCAAATAGTTACATAAAAAAGTTGTAATCAGTTTGTATCATTTTCTGATTTGTAATGCTATTTACTTGTATTGAATCGAATATTTTTCAGAACTGAACCATAAATAGATGAAATTTTGCTTTAAATTTAATAACGTCTCAAATTTCTCCTTCGATATCAATAAAAGCGATTTCTCGTTGCTCGATACTTATCAATGAAAATAAGGACCTTGGGTTATTCAGAGAGCGGCTTACCTAATAGGCAACAGGTTGCAGGTTTATTTCCCGAGTCAGTTACATCATTTCGCGTAATGTTGGCTAGAAATGTGACTGATTAACGAAAGAAAAAAAACATGTGAAAGCACGCTTTGGTATAAAATGATTTCCTTTGCTGGTTCCGAGGGTTGTTCTGGGGACACAGGAGGAGCGTGCGAGGGAGAGGCGCGGCTCAATGCCTCTCTCTCTCACCAGCCACAGCCGCCATTGAAACATCCACAACGTTACACTTTTTTAGACTGGCGTTGGATAGATTTTCCTATTCTAAGATTATGTCTGCATAAGTTATCGTAATATAACCATTACACCAGTGCTTGTGAATGAGAAACACGCCCCGGCGTCTAATACTCTTTGTTGGTCTTATCTCTCAGAGATGAATTTGTTGAACATATTGGAGTTTTTCACACGCAACAGTTAACATTATATTGTTATTTATAATGTCTTAATCTTACAAATAACGATTCTTCCCCTACTATGTTGAACCGGTTCGCCGAACCGATTGATACAATTACGACCCTCATCCAATCTTTTTGATCACTAACATATAGTGATGTGTATATTTATTTATCCAACTTAAAATTACAGCTGTTTCAGCAACAAAAGATTTGAAGTAAGATTATGATTTAAATTATATTATTTCCGATAGCTGTTCCTAGATAGTGCATAGCATAATGTCTTCAGAATTATACTTTTTTTAGAAATATGGATTTGTCTGGATCTATCGTTGGCTTCCTCTCTTCATTAATACTCCAATATTATGTGAGGTTTTTCGGTTTTGTTATGAGAGCAGTCTTTTCGATTGCATGGGATTACATTAGCTTCTCCATAGCTTTTCCATTACATTAGCTTCGTTGCTGTTTTTATGATAATTGTATTTTATGTAGCAGTGATGTACAGTGTATGAAGCCGGTGGTATTTTACTTATTAATATTAATGTGTATACGTGTGTTATATGTAAAAAATATGCATTACATTTCATTTTGCCGCTGTGAACTGGTCATACTCTTGCACATAGAATGATATTATATGTTTTTAAAGCTGGCTTTTACGTTTTCAAAGGAAGTTAATTTATATATATAAAGGTTAGAATGTAATATAATGTAATTTAACCATAGAGTTTATTATAAGTATATATTATTTGTATTTTTAATGTTTAGTGCTTTTTATACTAAACAATTCTTTTTTTTTACTGCTTCTGAAAATGTAACATAATGCAAAACCTACGATTTGACGAAATCACTTTGATATTTATTTATTATAAACTATCACGAAAAGCCAATTTTTGTAAAGGTAATTTAAAAAATATATATTAGGCTTCCGCCGGGGATATCACTGCATGGTTATAGTACAAATTAACCACAGTAAACAACTGGTTAATATCGACAAAATTTTCCAATTAAATTTAACGTCTTCATGGAAACAAAAATGCGTTGCAAAGCGTTTCTGCTCCGATCCCCTTTCTTCACGGGCGCAGGCCTCATTATGCTCTTTGTATTCTACCTGCGTCGCGTGCATCACCGCCCTGACGCTCCCCGTATACAAATTCATCCCCAAAAAACTGAATAACTCAAGGAGGGTGGCTCAGGGGTATTGATGAGTTCTCTGGCAGGTATGATCCCCTCAGCTTATGAAAAGCGGCGAGGGTGGAGTCTAGAAAGCCTTCAACGCGGGGTTGTTTACTCGCTGAACACGCCTGTCAAAATATGTGATATCATATTTATTTATGGATCCGGAGATTTTAAATAATTTATTTAAAAATCTATCTCATGAAAAACTGAACTCTGTTAAACAAATTGATTTAAAAATGATGTATATTTAATGAATATTCGAATGTATAAAAATCGACCTCAAAAATGTGTATATTCTCAAAAAAATGTTTTAAATGACAAATTATATTAAATTAATCTGTATTGTATTTTTGTTAGATTTTTTATTTTAACAACAACATTGAGATTTGGTATAGTCATCTACAAAAATATATTTCCAATGTTAAATTATTTTATTCTTGATAAAATACATCAAACGTAGCTTTAATTAAACAACAATAAATAATAAAGCGTAAAATTTCAGTCAACGAATCAAATTAACTTTTTTTATAAGAATTTTTTTTTCCCTTTAAATCGACATTATAACAAAAGATGTAAAACAAAAATTGATAAATATTTAAGCTTCCGTTGAATGAAAACGTTTGAATATCTGTTGTTTCATGGAAAAAGTCCATGAATCTTGTTTATCTCTTCAAACACATCTAAAATAAATTTATTTCGAAGTGAATATATTTTGTTATGTAAATTTTCCGATTTGCACGGTGCATTATTTATAGCAAAACAACCTTTCAGAAGACGGGATAAAAAATATATTTTGAAATTGTTGGATATACATGCTATTTGAATTCACCTTAAAAATGCATTATTCTTGGCGTGCAGTCTAAATAGACAATGAATCATAACATTTCCTTAAAAATACATTTTTAAAGAATGTTGAATTATTTATAAAAATGAGTTAACTTTTTAATTCTTCACAATGAGTTTTATTTAATTCAATGCATAACCAGTTTCATCTTCAGATGCGAAGTAAACTAACAATAAATGCCTTGTTCCTCAAAAAAATGTTGAATTAATTACTGCAAGACATGATAATAAATTGTCTAGAAACCACACTTCTCTCTAATGTAAGAAGAAGCAAAGATTGATCAGTGGAAGTGTTATTCAAAGCAAAATGAGGCAATTGCAATAATGTCCTCAAAATAAGTGTCTCATTGCCGTGTGGAGTGCTTTATTTTTTACATTATTATTAATTTGGTATATTTTCATTAAATGGTACTTGATTATGAACATTACTTGTGAATTTATATTTTAACGTATTTATTACTATTTTTGAATAAAATACTTGAGTGATTTTCCACATTTTTATTTTTATTAGTGACCGGTTTCGCCAACCTTTCACGTTGGCGAAATCGGTCACCAATAAAAATAAAAATGTGGAAAATCACTCAAGTATTTTATTCAAAAATATTAAAATGGAATTCCACCAAGTACTCTCTGTCAAAAATATTGAAGTATTTATTACTGACCACAAGACAAATAGGGAAATTCCTATATGAACGCGTTCGTATGCTATGCACGTAGCTGTAGATATATAAATTATAAGCCATATATTATTTTAATCTTAAGATGTGCCTGCAATATATCGTAGCAAGAAACGCAATAATATTTTCTTAGATATAAAAACTCCAATAAATAAAATATCGGAGTGATATTGGGTAGGAAATCAAGTGATAAATCAGTCCGTCTTCCACCGCAAGTCCCCCAGTGAAGTGTATCTGCCATGTACCCGCGCGGGAACAGAATACAGAGCGAAGTACAGCCTGTACCTACACGAGACCTCCCCTCGCCCTTCAGCTCCACCCTCCCCAAAAATTCCCCGACACATTATTGTTGTAAGCTTATTTCTTCCTCAAAATCTGTTGAAGTTTTTTTCCGTTCGGTATGAAAGGAGAAGGGCGCGTGGACGCCCACTCACCCAAAATGCGTCACCCTTCAGCTAAATGGAGGGGCGAGCCTAGGTTTTTTTTGATTAAAAATGGTTTTTGGGAGTAAGCCTTATTTACTGTTTCTGTAGGAATCTATTTCTATGTCTGTAACGGATATCAAGTGCATGGAGAAGATAAAGCGTGCACGTTTAATTTATCGGTTCTAATCCTAAGATATTGTTTAGGGTCACATGAATGCAGCTTTATAAAGTTATAGCTTTTACACTTTACAAGCAACACAATTTTCGTTTTTTTTTCTTACTTACGAGTAATAGTTATCAAAACTTATTTGAACACGAAATCTATTAACCATCTTTTGGCGGGCAAGTAAGCAGCCGATTAGAAATGATTGAGAAAAAATGTATTAGTTGGTGCCTTATAAAATCATTATCGTTTTACTTAGTGTAAAAAGAAAAATCAGAAAACATGATTTTCAAGAATTTTTCAAGTAAATATTCCAGCCACAAGATTGAAACATGTATGTAGATAAATTTGAATATATCCTATACATAAAATTTAATACATTCTAAAAATCATTTGAAAAATTAATAAGCACATTTTGAATGCCATTACGGGATAATTTAGTACACTAAGCTTTAGTTTAAGTGTTTTAGACATAGTCTTATCAACTTCATTCACAAATTAACACTTAAAAGTAAGAACTGGGCAAATGGCTTATCTCGTAGAGTTCACACGTAGTCATATAGCCACTCCTAAATATATTAATGGTAATGTAAAATTTTTTAAATATAAGATATTTGATTCTTCTAAATTTACCATTATTAAGTATTATTATAAAACTACCTTCTCGTTAGCCAGCCAAGTTATTCCATGTTGGAGGTGGGCTTAGATATCTTAACGATCACCAAACACGAACACTGGTTTAGGCAGTTACTTGTTATATTCTGAGATAACTTTAGACTAAATTCCTTTATAAAACTGCACAGTTTACGTTGAGATGAACTCTTTTTACGTATTGAAATTGTAAATATTTTTCAATGCCTATAGCCGTAAAATAATTAAATAAATGCAAACATTCAGCACACTTTCACTCCATCAAAAGGTAATATAAGTACAAATTTACATCATACAAATTGATAAAAACTGTAGGTTTTATAAAAAAAAAATTGCTATAAAAATACTTGATTTGCACACACACACACTCACACATGTGTGTGATATGCATCTATACAAATGTAGATACGAGTATTTTTATCAAATGCACTATGAGGCAGCAACGAAATTCCCTCTTTATTTTGAATGCACGCCGCTAATACGTGTCATTAAATATACATGGAGTTTCCATTAGCCCTCGGAAATTATTCAAATAAATCATTATACACGTAATTCGGTTTTAAACCATATCCGATACGGCTAATCTCATTGGGGAGTTGTATTCTCTGCAGAGGGCTGGGGCGGGGTGGGGGTGTGTCGGGCATATTTTACTGAAAAATTAAATTACAGGAAGGAAACTCAAGGAGACGTATAAATTATACACCCCAGGTATTTAAGAGGGCGTGTACAAAGTAAACTTCTTGTAACGACTGTATATTATCGTGCGAACGTTAAGATAATTATAAGGTTTTTTTTTTTTTTTATGTTGTGACTCTATCTCGCCATATTGCATGTGAAATGAAGTAAGTAGGTTTTTTTTTTTTCATAAAAATACAAACAACTTACAAGTTCTATTTTGGATACTTTTATGTAGGTAATCTGAACACAATCTGTTCTTTTTCCTACTGTAGCTCAACTTAATCTGAACGGTTCTAAACATAACTAAACATATTTTGCATCTGAAAAGTTATTGTGGCATTTATATCTTTAGAAAAATAAACTTAGATCTGAAATAGAATGATAAACCGTTAGTGCTCATAAAATTTTTAATAACCGTTTACTTAATATTAGTCAAATTTATTGTTAAAATTGTGAGCAAAAAAGTTCCCAGTGTCCATGTGGTAGACTTGTAAATTTTCTTTTACTATTCGGTTTTTATTGATATATTATAAGTTCACACAAAACTCATTGAAATATCAGGACAAAACATTTTTATAAATAATAATAAATATGTTTTTTTAGGTAATCAGATTAATGTCGGTATCTTTTTTGATCTGATTTTTAAGAAGTTTTCTTACATTGTCATTATTACGTAAGCAAAAAGAACCGTCCTTTTCAAAGCAGATTGTATTTTAGAAGCTATTTATAAACATATCCGAGTTTCAAGGTGTTATTAAACATTTATATAATAAATTCATGCTCTTGCAATATTAATATACACTCCTATATTTATAAATAATTTTTGGGTATAGAGAATATCTCCAAATAAATATTCTTATTTTTTAGAGTGATTGTATTACAGATCTGCCTATTTGTGGACATGGAAATCAAAATAGATATTAATGTGTATTAGATGACGTGCATATTTATTTCTGTTGTTAGAGTTTGTGTATTTTTAAAAATATAAATATTCATGTGTGTATGACAGAAGTTAATAAGATCAGCATCAAGTCACAAAAGTGTACATGTTTTTTTTTATAATGTCAAGTATCTCGTCATGTAAAGAATTTTATATGGGATGTGATCACAAAATATATTCTTTCAAATATTAGATAAGCAGAAGTTTTTTCGAGATTTATGCCTCGCAATTTTGCAAAGCCGATTGCCCTGGAAAACACCACAGGGTGCAGAGAAAGATAGCAAGTATGGCGTGGAGAAACCCTTTTAGGTACAACCCCTAGCTGAATTCTCAATTTACTCTGCAACCGCAGCACCGCAGCCCTTGGAGATACCGTGCTATCTTAATTACAATACTGCATTGGAAGGGGCACTATTTAGTATAATTAAGAAGATTATTTGGTATGTGAGTTCAGTGGCTAAGACCGAAGGCTCCTAACTGAGAGTTCACCGGTGCGATAACCTTCCACATCGGTGAAGCTTAAACCTATGCAGAGTAGCTGGAGTCATGACAGTTTTGGTTTAAAATCAAATCTGGTATATAAACACCGGAAAATGTACAAGAGTCAGTATTTTTTTTACTGTGCTTGTGTTTGACTGTATTTGTATTTTATCATAAGTCAACGCAAGACCTTACCAAATAAATAATTGGAATGATTTATTAGAGTTTCTTCATCTTAAAACTGGAGAAAGACTTGAGGCCAGAATCTCGTGGTTGAATTTACGGATTTTGAAAAGGCTGGGTTAGTGTTGATCGTGTTTTAAGGTCGTTATATGTATAATGTTGCGCTCACCTCGACAGTCCAAGGTCACCAGCAAGAGGACGCAGATGACCAGCAGGAGGCAGTGGCCCCCCCACAGGGACTTCTCCAGGAGCTGCGACCACATGGCGCCGCCTGCTGCTGCCTGCTGCTGCTAGCAGCTGCTGCAAGCTGCTCGGTTTGGACTGGCTCCACGAGGTGAGTACTACCACTGAACCATCACATTTCTGAAGCAACCCTGGGAGAACCTGAACCCCTGCTTCAACCGAGTTCTAACACTGAGTTTTTTTTTTTAATTTAGTTTATCGTCACTGCACTGCACACTGAAACAAAAAAAAAAGTATATTAATATTGTTTTATTGTAGTATATGACAAAGAGGAATTGTTATTTCCGGTCTTGCCATTGATAAATCATAAATTATTAGAAATATGTAAGCTTTAAGACACCTACACAGGAGTGTGGGTTGGCCACGTTGCTAATGTGGATAATATCTAAGAGTTTCCACGTATTTATTTGGAATACAAAATCATTGTATAGTTCATATCATTCAGTTATTAAATGTTATATCAATCCTTTTTACATAAGAAATAAACATCAGGAAATGATTATCTAAACATTGTGTAGTTATTTTTATTATATTGAGTACCGTTTCTAAAAAGTCATTGAGATATCGCATATATAAATTAAAACCTCATTTAGACAAAAAATACAAATAAAAAAATGAAATATTTACATGAAAAATATTGTACATAAATGAAAGACTTTGTTCGCTATGGTGTTATTTTTAACGTGACTATAAGAATGTATTTCTTTTTTTGTTATTTCCAGTCGCTCGCAGAAATTTTCATTCATTCTTGAGATAAAAACATCCCTTGGACCATTTCACGAAAGGTAGTGGGGGTTGAAGGAGCGAGAGGGAGCTATCGCGATTGGATTTCTCCGATCTTCGTAGGTTTCCCGTCATATGCTTTTAACGATCGATTTCTGTACAAAAAATTGTGCGAAATTTATTAATTATTACTTAAATAACAATATTGGGTAAAATTATATACAAACACATGAAAAATCATAAGTCCTAATAGTTAAGATGCGACGTTATAAATATTTATGCTAGTGTATTTTTTTGGTATTGGTTATAATTATACTGTACATCTTTAATTTTTTACACGTTATTTATTAAAATCACTGCTCCATCCATTGAGAACAGCTTAGATAATGCGTATATTTATAAAAGATCTTATTTATAATTTGCGATGTCTTAAAATGGCGTCTCCACAGGAAGGTCTGCGTGAGACTTTGCAATAAACGAACAATAATTATTGTTCCTCGATCTGAATAAAACAATGATATATAAAATAATCTTTAATTTATTAAACAATTGGCATGTTCATTAATGTTTGCCAATTTATAACCGAAGCGAGCATCAGTAAACGCAAAATGTTTGAGTTGTTTATATAGTAACACACGTTAAGCTTAGATTTTTTTAATAGTTTATTATTACCTTAGTAATTATTTATATATATATATATATATATTTAAATATGTGTGTGTGTATATATATATATATAAATTTGATCATGTATAGTGAAGTTTATTTGCTGTGATTGAGATGAGAATAATAAGAGAATGATGTTTTATATTGACAATTCACAAAAGTGACATGTTCACTGATGATTTTGTAAATGAATATTTTCAGCCGATTTTGAGATCGATCTTGTTTTTAATGCGCAACCGTCGCAATAACAAGCCGTCTTCCCAAAGAAACACCGAGCTCCTCCCACGCACTACATTCATATCTTCAAAACCATATACATCCATCGTCCATACACGTAATACATCAAATATTATAATAAATCACATAAAATATTAAAATATTTGATAAAACATTTAGAAATTTTACTTCTCGACTCTGCTACCGGCTAATTTTACGCCGCATTGTAACAATATTCATGACTTAAAAGTAGCTCGAAGGAATATAAAAATTATACACTATTGGATTAAAATGAGTTGGAATACGTTGTGTTGGTTTTTAGGGTGTTATTTGGTTTATTAAACAACAAAAAAAAAAGCTTTTGAAAAGACACAATATTGAATATATGAAGAAGGCGGACACGGTTTACTTAAATTAATGATACACAAAAAAAAATGTTTAATATAAGGATAAAATAGTTTACCTTGATTCTTCGTCACCGCGGGCAGAAAATTCGCACTTTATTTAATAACAACGTTGTGGTTTCCGTTTTGACGCACAGGGCCGGGGACACACTTGCGGCAGAAGTCCAGGTGGAGGCCTATCATGATGGCAGGCAGCCTTGCCGAAGCGAGCCAGGTGTGGTCCGAAGAGTGCTGTCTGAAGAGGAAGCGCGGAGACGACCCTTGACAGACGCGCGCCGCCCTCGAAGAGCGAGCTCCGACTGAGGCGGCGAGCCTCCCACCCCCGACCCTTTCACCCCTGTTTCCCCACGCAGCCCGCTTTTCCCTTCCCCCCCATGGCTCAGTATTTCACCATCGCCACACCGAGACCCCGAATGCCCGACAAATCATTTCACATTTTTACGCGTTATATCGCGCAACGCAGCCCGATGCGTGCAAATTGTCGAGTCATAAAATACTCCCGGCTTAAATGGTGCGTTTTTTTTATTTTTTTTTCTCCCTCGCCCGGTGACTGCGCTTTTTTTGTCAAGAATAAATTTTGAAAATGAAAATTAAATTACGGTTAGTGTATCGAGACAATATCAAGAGCTTGCAGCTTTATATTTAAATTAATATTTAGTGATCGAAAAATAAATAAAAATTAATGATAATTTACTGCTTGCCACCCTGTTTTGAAAAAGATAATATTTTTTCATTATTCAAATGCAATATACTACAAAATTAAAAAATATCATTATTTTAATGTGAAATTTTGTGAAAACGCAATGGGGAATAAACGTGTTTATTAAAATGGCAATTTTGCAGATCTATTATTAGATCTGGTATGTATTTAGGATTCTGTACCTACCCATTTTTTCAGTTGTTTCACAGGTTACTGTATCTGTACGTAACTATATATATTGTATATGTATATGAGTATTTTAATATTTTCAATTTTATATTTCGTTTTAATAATACGCAAGTACGTTAAACAAATAGGAGTATTAATGCAGCGATGGATTTTTCTGTAAAAAAACTTATTATGTGTTATATTTTTATATACATCAAAAATAATAAAATTTGTGTGAAGTTATAATTTTATATATATGTATATTAATTATCCATTATCATTATCAATAAGCATACCTTTCAATTCTCCACCGCTCTTTATCCACCTCAGCTCAGTTCTTGTCAGAACTAAATCTTGGCCTCTCAATACATCTTAATTTGGTTTAAAATGTTACCGTCTCATAATAATAATAATTAGTCAATTTTAATGTTTTAATATTGATCTTTAAAAGGTTAATAAGAAATTTTACTTGCACGGTAGAAATGATGAATTTCGTTATCATAATTATAATTCAACTGATAATTTCCACTAGATAAGCATAGTACTATATATTTTTTGCAAGTAATCTTAATATTTTTCATCGAAGCAAGCTTTAAATCATAACTGTATGACCCTCTTTTAAGCACCAATATGAGATAAATATATTTTCTTACATTTAACAATTTACAGTTACAATATTATGAATATTATTTTTATATATGACCTTATATATAATATTCGGATGTACATAATCTCAAACGATTGTGTTACCGATACTTGACACAGATGCTTAAATCACCCATTACATCACCCCATGAACCAAGTTTCACACTAACAATTAAAAATTCAAATTCAACCCTCAACCGAAGCAAATTAGGTATGAAATAGTAAAATTTGATTTATCCAACTGCATTGGACTGAAATGTATGCATGGACATAACTATAAATAAATAGCAGTAGTTGCATCAGTGCAAATGACGTTTTATTTGTAGGGGGATGGGAATATTGTGCGAGGGGTGGATGGAGCTTGAACGACCTCGGGGGTAAGCAAATGACAGAATATTACGATCTTGTTTCGTCAATATTTATGACACAGTAAAACCTTAATGGTGGATTAGATATATAAGGTGGCTTCTAATTTGTGTTATATGGGTATATATATATATATATATATATATATATATTTGAAGAGGCAAAAGTGATCATAATATGGTTATGAACAGCTACAGTTAAAATTGCTAAATAATAATAATAAACTCTAACCATCAAGTCACATAGGGTCATAGGGTAGTCCATATTTATTTTATTTGTAACATTTTGGTTTTTGGAAATCTACTAACTGTTAAAGCAGCAAATAAATTTGAATGTACTGTCATTTGTCGTCACTATAAAAGATCTCCTGTTGACTATTTTAATGTAATAATAAAAATCGCACATAAATAATGGATAGTAAAAAATACACGACTTATCATTCATAACAATGAACGTAAATGTAAATATGTTCGTTAGACATTTATTACAAATTTAAACCATAAGGTATAAAATAGTTTTATTGTCTTATAATAAAGTTCTCATTTTAATATAGTCATAATTATATTTAGATGTTACAATTTTACCATAAAATATCATATTTTTAACTGTAACTTGTGTTAGTATGCTGTTTCAGTCAAAGTTCTTCATTACTCTATAATAGTTCTTAGATGCAGCAGTCTTCCCCACGTTGAAGCACCTAGATGAAGCTACGTTTCCGCTCCTATGGTGTCGACCACCATCACCTTCCCAAGGCTGCTGTCTTATCGTCTAAAGAAGTGCTAAATGAACTGATACATAAAAATGCTAAAATATATTATCCTGAAAATAAAAACGATGTATTAAAATGTGTGTATTAAATTTTAAAATATGTCGTGTCAAGTGATCTATACAAATAGAAATCAAATTTTAAAGAAACATAATACACTTTTTATTTGTTCTATACGATTTTTTAATAAGCATTTAATCTGATATGTTAGAAATATTTTTTTTTCATAATAGAATAAAAATAGTTGCTTGCTTTGATTTTTAACATACGACTCGCTACTGATAAATATTTTTTTTTTAAATAAAAGGGTTACAAATAAACTCGTCGATAAGATTTAGGACAAAAACAGAGTAATCAATGTAAAAAAAAATATCGATTTTATTTAATAAATATTACTTTACAAAGGGCATGCGTTCCACCCTTGCACCTCGCCGATGCAATTTACTACGATAATCGAAAGGGGAGCAGTCAGGGGTTGGCACGGAATAATTTATCTGGTCGACACTTGCAAGGGTCGGCCGCCCCTAATCGCAGTGTTATGCTTATTACTCGGTTAGCGATAAATGCAGGTCACCAGTGCCAGATGGCACAGGGGAGGCTGTGCCGGGGGTGGCGTGCCATTCGATCTCATAAGTGCGAGTTTAAGTGTTTAATTCAATCATTCGGTTTGTTTGGTGACATTTTAGAGCTAAGGGTTGAAGGAATTTACGCCTGTGCAAAAAAGCAAATTCAAAAACACTGTATAACACCTTTTTTGTTAAATTACTGATACATAAGTTTTTAAACCCTTTTTATGAAATTCAGTTTTATTTAAAGCCGACAAGTGTTTATATATATAATATAATATATAAAAAAAAAAAATTTAAAAATAATCAGAAGTGCGAGAACTGTAACAATGTTATGAAAAGTAAGCAAGTATTCCAAACTTGTTTTGGTTGTATGATTTGTATTTTATAACTTATAATTATTAAAATATACTCAAAGACATTTAAAACATATAGAACGGGTTTATGTAAGCCGACAACTCATCTGTTATAAAATGATTGAACTATTTTAAAATACTACTATATTATTAATTAAAACTCGTTTATAAAGAAAACAAATTCATTGGGCATCGATACGCTGAGCATTGACTTACTGATGTAAATACTTGACATCCAACAAAAGTGATAAAAACACTATTCGTTGGGGTAAGTGATAAACTGCAAAAAATATTTTATTAAAAAATGACGAAAATTTAAACATTTATTAATTTATGTACATTATTTACAATTAAAATTAATATACAATTTTAGAATCAGTTATAAATCTGTTTTATCCTAACATACTTTTCAACAAATAATAATATTCAATAAATTTATATTTTTATCACAACTGAACATAAATTACACTATAATTATAACTAACAAATTTATGCTTAAATATTTATTGCAATAAAATATTACACATAATAAAAAAAAACATTAAATTAATTTATAATCCCAAATAAAAGAAAGAGTTATAAAAAATCTCGCTGCAATAATTAGTTTTTGTTGTTGTTACAAAATGCAAAGTATCGAAAAGTCAAATGTTTTTCTTTGTTATGCATAAAATAAAATTTTTTGTAAATAAATGTGTAAAATGAAAAAAACAACCCTTATAAGTTTAAAACGGGTGAAAATATTGACATGAGTTGTGTTTTTCTCAGGTTCATTTTTTTATAATTTACTGATTATAAAAAGCGAAGTTAACATGAATTTTTTATACATAGAAACAATTATAAGAATTATATAGTTTTTATGATATTTGATTGACAGTATATTCATCAACATGTATAAACAAATTTAAAATATAAATAATTCAAGAATTTATTTCGGAGTTCATAAGGTTTAAACGTTGATAGCAGTAATTATATATTTTTAATTTTTAAAAGATTATTTTTCATAAAAGTAATAAAAATAAAACCTTTTTTATATTTATGAACTTTTGTGGCACCCATGATACCATGATTTCAACAAAAAAAAATTTTTGCGGTTCACAAATATATTGAGATAAATTTATAATCAAAACTTAAAAGGTTTTAGTTTTATTGAAACAAATCAAATAATTTAAAACTCCAAAATAGTACAAATAGCCCAAATAATTTGTTAACCAAGCTTATCAAATTATTTCTCAATATAAAAGATACGCCTCAAAATTTTTTTTATTATAAATAATTGCATTTTATAACAAAAAAAAATATTTTTCATAATTTGTTTTAACATAATGTTTATTCTACCTTTGATAACAATTATCTCTGATTCAGTTCTTCGATACATTTAATTCATACTATCCCTAACAATAATCAAATGAAATTACTCGTACAACAAATATGCATTTTATATTTTTTATTAACAAATCAAAGATTTAAAACCTATGGCATATTCTATTAAATATCATCCAATACTGTGCATTTTACGTAATCTACAAATACAAAAATCAATAAAATTTAAAAAAAAAACATTTAAAAGGATTCATAATTTATTGATATTAGTAATAATATATAGATTTTAGGAACGTTTTTAATGCTTCGAAACAAATATAATATTTTCTGATTTTTGTAGTCCGATAATGTGAATACATATAAATGTAGTGCTGGATTAGTTTTACTATGATTATACGTTTTCTATACAATAACCTATTTGCCTAGAGTAAATTACTTTTAAGTAGGAATTGTTTTTAGAAATTATTTTTTATCTAAATGTATGATTTTTTGTCCCCTTGTTTTAATAAAAAACATAAAATTTTGTATACTCTTAACATTTTTCAACTGTCCAGCACAGTTAAAATTTTGAAACCGGTAGTGAATTTTCTTTATTATTTACTCAAGGGTTCGTAATTTTTTACATGAAATGGCAGATTGAACAATTAAAATCTTTATATGGTGTTAAAATTAATAATATTTTTTAATGAAGATACTGTTAAATTAGAATTGAAAGATTGAATCCATCGATATTTGAAAAAATATATGCATAAATAATAAGTACCTTTAAGGTTAAATTTAGCGTATTACATAAACTCATGTTCAGCGACCTTTTGAGTTCTATTTATATTGTAGCGCATCGTATCGGACCAGTGATATTAAAATATCAGAAGCATTTTGATATACTGGAAACTTTCAGGGTTTGAATAAGTGAGACGTCGTAAGGTATTTAAAAGAAAACTCGGGTTTGCTTATTTACCACACTTTGGTTAAATTGACGGAGCAATATTTAATAATATATATTATTTATATTCTAGTCAAAAAATATTTAACATTAATCGGATTTTATCCATTTCTTTTATTCTATTTTAAATATTCGGAGGCCGTGTGGTAAAAATAGTGGGACATTAATTTTACTTGTGTATCGATTGAACGAGTTCTAAGCGACAAAAATCATTAAATATATATAATGAAAATACATTAAAAAATAAATGTGAATTTATGAATTTGATCTTTTCAATTTCAGTACTTAAATGGTTTTCTATTATATTGGAAATTATTTACGATACATTATACTATAAAAGTATCAATATAATGGATGGACACACATTTTTTTTAATGTGTCAATAACTAAAATTGCTGGAAAATTACTCAAATGTGATTTTTGTAGTTATATTTAAAAGTTTTTTTTTTTTAATAATCAATTCCCAAAACTATTTCTCTATTCTAGTGTTATTATAAATAAAAGTGTGAGGAAATTTGTTATGTAAGTGAACTATTTTACGGTTACTATTGTGTTGAGAATCTACATTATTTAATGATTTTGTGCTAAGTACATAATTGAGAATCCACGTATAAACGACCAGAAAAAAATATTGTAGCCAAATTTAATTCGAGACTGCAAAAACGAGAAAAATGAATTAATAATCAAATCGATTAATTTTAAGTATCCGAGAATTTGCTAAATTATTTTATAATAAAATTACTGAATTCCGACATTGAAAAGCTATGAGAGCCAAATAATAAATCAATTGTTCTGTAAATTCTAAGATGCCGGAAAATGAATGAAATAAATTATGAAAACAAACCGTTCAATTTATTAGGTTAAGGAATCAACAAAAAATTCTGACCTCTAATAAGAAAATTTATGTCTTAGATAAGTTTCTAATCTTAAATATTTTCTAACAGAAAATAATCTTATTGAAAGCACTATTCAAATAAATACTATACTATTTTTAAAGAAAAAATATAAATATAAAAAAAGGTTTTTAAACAAACGTTTTATTTCTAACTAAGGGCTTTAAATATCATGCTTTGGGTTGACAAGATGGCTGAAAACTCAAAACATCTATCTGTCGTACAAAAAAATTATATGACCATATAGGCATCCACTGGTAATTGTTAACGGACACTAAGTATTTTAGTGCATTGTTGTAATTGAAAAATCTATTATTAATAAAATGACAATATAACGATGGGAATATATGCAGTGCCAAAAATTTAATTTATTTACAAATTTAATGTAAAATCGGATACTTTATTAGAATATTTTTCTGTGAAGAATTTTTTCTTGCCTGACGCAACGTTCACTATTGCTACTATAATTTAAAAATAAATATTGAAATATTTTACTGTCTAACTGAATTTATAATATGATGATGTGGTAATGAGCGCACCTCTACGAGCGCGTCTCAAGCGATAAAGTGTATGTCTCTGGTTTCACTTAGTTTGATGAATTGATTATTAATCTTTTGAAATTGATCGTGACATCAGGAAATAGTTAAATAAAACCACTCTAAAATACCACAATGAGACATGTGATTGCAAAAACACATTTTTTCGACGAGTAAAAGTATTTATAATGTTAGAGACGTGGTTGAGTTTTTGGTATTTTTATAAATTATTGGTCTTACTATGTCTATATTAGCATAATCACTATTGAATATTTTCTTACTAAATATTTAAGCTGTCATTTTTGATGTTCACTTTCTATATTACAAAATTATCTCTTTTCGTTTTCAACATTTGGACTGTTTTTATAGTATACCATACATATTCCATCGGCAATAAAAAAATACATACAAAAGTGCGCCTTTTTCATATTAATAAAATTTTATGAGTTCATTCAATTTTTAATTAAATTTTCAGTAGGTTTTGTTATTATTTCATTAACATGACTTTGATGATGTCTTTTATTTAATTACTGTATGTCTCTCATTACTTGAGTGCTTTGTAACAAATTATGGTCATGGAGGGCGTGAATTTTAAGTTACTGTCCTAAAGTGATAATAATCAATAATATTTTGTTAAAACTTAGACTTCCACCGTGTACTTTATAAGTTACGGTTGTGTTTTCATCAAATACTGCAAAATATAATTTTTAATTTGTTCATTTTCCAAGACAATGACAATGACCAAGACAATAAAACAGTTTTGTATATCTCAATACATTATAATAATTTCTTTAGCAGTATTTTTGTCCATAAACTTAATACCAAAAAATATTTTTAAAATATGGGTTCAGTGAAAGAATTACTGGTTATATTTAAATAATGAGATTACAAAATATTGTAATAACCATTGCCTCCTTTTTTCGCGTAGATAATGTTTCTTTTCAAGATGTATTACACAAACAATCTGATTAAAAAAGCCTATTCGACATGTCATTTCGTTAATAATTATTAATTTTCTAATAAATCTATTACGTAATTTAAGGTCAAAATCATCACATACCCCGTGTTGTTCATTACAGTTTACAAAGTCACATACAAGTTATTATACAAAACACCCAATTTCGAGGTTTAAACTTGAAACGGTCGGCGTTCACTAGATTATTTAGAAAAACCCATTAAAGGTCGAATTAATTGGTGACTTCCGTCCTCGATCACTCTGTAAGAGTTCACTCGATGATGTAGAAGACCCAGTATATAGCGTTAAAGATCATGAAAGACACCGGGAAGATGACGCGAGAGTATTTGTCGATGACGTTGACGTCCTTGATCTTGGGTATGGAGGCCTTGAACACGGAGGCGCCTTTGCGAAGCGCGTGCAGCATCTTGGGTCGACTACTGGCTATACCTGAAACACGGGACATTTTTATCATGATGAGTGCACATATTCTGAAAAAAAAAAAATGAAACTGAAAGTCGCGATGGCCACTGTTCGCGTTGCATCCGTAATTGCCAAGTATTAGTTGATTATGGTGTGATGGATGTTGATCAAAAGGCCAGCGAAATGTTTGCGTATTCGTTAATTTACTGGTTGAGTGCCGGAGTCTCTCTGTGTCGCGTGATGCGCTGGGGTTGTATGGGTTGTAAATTAGAAAGTCTACCTGCTCGGACAAGTCCGAACATGTCGACTATTGTAGCTCGGTGCGTTTTGCACTGACCGCTACACACTCATGCAATGCACGGGTATAAGTGTTTGATGTTAGTTGTTGAGGTTACCTCTGGGTCCTCTGTAGCGCAGGCCCGGCGCAGATCTCGTGGAGAGGTAGGCGGAGGAGCCGCGGGCCATGCGGAAGCTGGGCGGGAAGCGGGCCGGGTCCAGGGCGGGGTCCAGCCCCGCCGCCCCTGCCAGGCGCCCCCCTCGAATGGGCGCGATGGGGCTCAGCCGCACGTCCTGCAGCTCGATGATCTCCCGCTGCTCGGGCAGGGAGCGGCTGCCGGGGCTGCGGCTGTCCTCCTTGAAGCCTCCTTGTGATGCTGAAGAAAAATGCGTACACTTAGACTTAAACATACGAGGGCGGTCCTACTAGCCTACTAGTGGATATTTATTTTTTTAAATAGTCTCCTTTTAGCTCGATACACTTGACCCAGCGATGCTCCAACTTCTTTAACCCATCTGAAAAATACGTTTTCTTGAGGTCTGCAAAACAGCATCCAAGCGCTCTTTGATTTCGCTGCGCGATTTCCCTTCCAAAAACAAGAATCGAATCACCGACCGATAATGCTCTTTTTCCATTTTTCTAAAAGACGCGTACACGTCCGCTTCCACACGCGGTCAAAACAAAACTACGAGTCCGATTCGGCTGAAATTTTGACAGAAGCCGTCTACAAGAATGTACTACACGATAGTAAATCTCTCTTGCGATACTAGCACCATCGGGCGGTGAGGCTAAGTACTTATCGGAACGCCCTCGTACATACTTGTAAAAAATAATTATATCATGAATTTCAAAATAACCTTTAATATTGTGATCATTGGTATTTAGTGGTATTTAGCAGAATACAGTAATACCCCGCTATACGCGAGGGATACGTTCCGAAAAAAATCGCGTTAAGTGAAATTCGCGTATATCGGGGTTTACGATTAAACATACATACAAAGTCAAAACTTAATACAAAAAATACGAATCATTTAAATCAATTACTTTAATTCTAATACTTATGCAGTATTACATGTTATTTTTACTGAAAAACACATCTATTGTCTTTTGGGTAGCGTTTCTTTTACGTTCCTGTAAAATACACCCAACGCTGTTTTTAACTGTTAAGAGAAGTCAATGAATACATTATACTGAGTTTTCTTGCACATTCTTAAAAAAAGAAATTCACGTAATGCGAGGCATTTTAACGCGAGATTTAAAATTCGCGTTATAGTGAAACCGCGCATAACGGAGTCGCGTAAAGCAGGGTATTACTGTCCTCAGGTTTGTGGCCGCACCTGTGATTTTCTTGTCGTCCCCGTCCTTGGACTTCTTGGTCTTCTTCTTGGCGCGCGCGCCCCAGTAGGTGTAGTTGACGGCGGCGTACTCCAGCAGCGCCGCGAACACGAACACGAAGCACATGACCAGGTAGATGTCGATGGCCTTGACGTACGAGATGCGCGGCAGGCTGCTGCGAACGCCCGTGCTGATCGTCGTCATCGTCAGCACCGTCGTGATCCCTGGAGCCAGAACGTGGACCAACATGACACATGGTTCTTAGTTTTCAGTATGTTTCAGGCACATCCATTGACACATCAACTGGGTGACACAAGTCACCCAGTCATTTTAAAGGCGCTGAAAGAAAATCTTCCTGTTTCGCTGATAAAACCAAATACACTAGACTAGACTCATTGACACACCACAAACACGGTGTTAAAAGTATATAAAGTTTGTGTCTTAATAAATGATTTAATTTTTTGTCACAAATATTCAAAAACAAAGAACGGATTTATTCGTGGCATAGCAAAACTTAGTCTCCCCTTCAGTTGATTGCAATACCTTTGAGTCAGCACCAAGAACCAAAAAAATAATATAATAAATAAACGCGGCAGAATCCAAATTGCCAGATTCTTATTTTTTTCAAGAGTATGAAATATTATTTTTATTTTACCGAGCGCCACTCGAGCAGATGTCGCCTCGTGGTTGATCCAGAAGGACACCCACGACAGCATCACGATGAGGATGCTGGGAAGGTACGTCTGGAACACGAAGTACCCAATGTTTCTCTGGAGCCGGAAGCTCAGGGAGAGCCGCTGGTAATTCCCAGTGGCCAACTTCTCCTGGAAACGCCAAGTGAGACTATTATCAGCATCATCAGGAAATCACGAGAAGTGTAGATAGCAAGACCGAAGAGATGTGGTACTTTTAATTAAGAATGATATATGTTCCCATGAAAAGGTTCCCACTCAGGATACTACTATTAGATAATCGATAATAGATAATAGAAATGTTAAAAATACAATTTTGCAACCTTGCGATCATTTGTTTCATATCCTATTATGGTAAATTGTGGAAGTTCTGCTTCCTCAACTCCTCTCACAGAAGTCTCCTTCCAGTACATCACCACGTCAAGGACCGTGTATCCATCTGAAAGCAAAATAAATTTTAACTAACATCTCCAACATATTTACAACAAGATGTTTTAAGCCTTCGCAACTTGCATTTATTTCAAAATAAGCATAATATTTTAAATTAAAAAAAATACCGTTGTCATCAAAATGTACCAAATCGTGCTTAGCACACGCAATGGTATTAAGTGGATATACTTGTAGAATAACTGTGTGTACATTTTGAAGGTGTGTTCAGTTTACTCACAGCTCTCTATCTCCACGGTGCAGTTCTGGGCATCTAGTGGATAGTAGTGCAGGTCCATCATGCAAGCCAGGGTTGTGGTGAACCTCATTCCGTACGTGATGGCCCCATCGCCGCTCAACCTCACCAGCTTGTTTCTCTCTGTCACATCGTGCAGAAAGCTGAAAATTCATTTATAAAATAGCAGCCGTTGTTATGCTTGATTTGGGATTCATGTTCCAAGCTTCCATAGCATCGAAAACTCGCAAGCAGCTCAACACCCAAGAATCATCATCAAACATTAATGAAATAACAATGGAATTTATTTTCACTCTGCCCCTGGTGTTGGGAAGTCACGTGAAACGACAAATAAATGTTTTTGAGACGTAGACGAGTTTTCGCAGTCTGGTGTCGTGATCCTCTGAATATTTGATGGCTCGCATCATTCATGACATTTTTGAGATAATAGTCTACATAACTTAGAAAAGAAGATTTATTTTTTGTGGCTTTATTTTTCTCCATATAAATCGATAATTTTATATGATATTAGTATTACGACAAATACAAAAAAGCATATAATATTAAAAAGTGTTCAATATTTGATGTTTGAACAGATTTACCTGTTTTTATCGTTAGCAAAAAATGTGTCTGGAACCCAAATCTTTTCAGCGAAATCTCCAGACAGCGTGAGCACCTCCTCCTCCGAGCTGAAGGCGAGCCTCTCGTCCTTCCAGTACTGGTTCAAGTACATGGTTATCGTGTAGTCCTGAAAAAAGCACATCGCACGTTATTGGTAAATAATATCTTCAATTTGGATCGTGGTGATTTTTAGAGACTCTGGATATATCGAAGATGACGTCCGCTGATATTTTACAAGAGGAATTTATTGTCAGACACAATGTGATTTTCGATTAAATGTTCAGGTATATATGTATTTTTTTAAATATGTGCCCTTTGGTGAAAAATTGTAATGCAGTGCATTTGCATATTTTTGTGTAAAACTAATTCGTAAAAATGTTTTTACAATTCACATTCAGTGACTACAAAAAGTTCAAACTATTATTGAACACTATAAATGAATATTTACGTAAAACTGTCATAATATAATCAGAATATATTTAACAATACTATGATTTAGATATATATTATAAAATAAGTATTTTATATAAATATGTATTCTTAGATATATTTTTTTATTAAGTAATTGCAAACACAAAGACTTATTTAAAGATGTGTAAAAATAAGAATAATTCGAGATAAATAAACGATAAAAGCATTATATTCAAGCTTTATATTATTCTGAATTCAGCCCAATAATTAATAAATATTTAAAAAACAGTTGCAACAAATACTAAGGAAATCAACGTTCTACCAATACAGCATAAGCATTATTCATTGAATCATGAACTCATAAAAATGTAAGCTGTAAAAATTGTAAAGATCAAAGTGAAATAACATGGTTTATTAGGTCAACGACGATTGAATAAAACGATGTAATAAAAAAAAAAAAAAAAAAAGTATGACCAGTCAACCCGCAAAAACCAATTCCCTTTGTCTGATTCGCATTACTCTCAGGTAGGCATACTTATTAATTTATACAGAGGTGGGTAAAATTTTCCAGCCGGCCGTAAAATTGGATATATTTTTCGTCTGCGTGGGCCGCGGGGCCAGGCTGTGCGCAGTCTGGGCTAATCGATCGAGTTCAATCAGACAACATCCTTTCAAGTTTTATGTGTCCCTCGCCCTGGCACCCCTGGCTGGTTGATGTGTCCCTGGACACGTGTGATAAGTGGCTGCAAGGGTGCCAGGCAAAACAAAGCGCCGAGCTATGTATTTAATCAGCTGAATAGCCGGAAGGCAAAGGTTTTTTTGCAGTGAGTACTAACACTGGATTCTTAAAAAAACATGTTTCTTACTGATGATAATGACTTGTGGTACCAACGTGCACGCCACTGTTTATTTGTTGTTTAAAATGCATGACAGCCTTCTGGGTTGTTGTATATAAATTTGCATTTTTTATTCGATACCTTTCTCGTATTTCGCCGTACATTTACTTTTGTGGGTTGTTCACTGAGCATTTCAGTTAATTCATTTCACAGACAACTCCGTTCGTTTAAGTTTCAACAAAGAAAATATTTTTTTTTTCAATGAATGACGCTCATTAAACGCGATATACGTGCTTTCAACAAAGCAAATTCATTTCGTTTATTTTTATATTTTATATTCTTTACATCTACTCAATACAAAAAACCATGATTTTTTTCTTTGAATAAAATACTTGATTGATTTTCCACATGTTAGTTTTTATTTGTGACCGGTTTCGCCAACCTTTCACGTTTGCATTATCAAACAGAGTGAGATTTTATATAATAATAACCAATTAGGTAAACAATTGTTAGAGGGAAGGTTGTTGGAAAGAGAGAGAGTGATTGTCAGGTGGTAAGGGCTAATGTGATTTTAATGTACCTGACAAGTGGAGGATTCTATGCCTATTCTATTATAATGCCAGCGTGAAAGGTTGGCGAAACCGGTCACAAATAAAAACGAACATGTGGAAAATCACTCGAGTATTTTATTCAAAAATATTAAAATGGAATTCCACCAAGTACTCTCTGTCAAAAATATCGAATTTCTTATTAGTCATAACATAAATTAAATAAAGTAATAAAAATATTTAGTTTAAAATGGTGTTGTACTTTATTAAATAGTAAAGGTTTATAGTCAATCTGCTGGCAAAACTATAATAAATTAAATAAAAATTATCAGTACTTCCACGTTTACCTAGCTAGTGTACTTTATTATTGCTACAATACTTTAGTGTTGTTAGTGTCTACGAATCAAAGAATTGATAATTATGAAGATATTGATTTTGAAAGTAGAGAAAAAGAGTTAAAAGAGTTTCCCCTGGTTGTGAGCAGTGTTGGGTGGGATTCAGGAAAATCTAAAATTATGCTAAACAGCCATGGAGGTGGCTTGAGCCTCGAGTGCGTGCTCGGGGAGCACAAGAGGCTGTCTGGGTGCGGGCCAGTGGAATGGAAATATCTACAACACCCTATAGGGTGGGAAATATGTGAAAACCCTTGTATTCCCATAGTGACACCATGCTAATTTTCTAATGTCGAGAAGTGAACTTCTAGATTTACAACTTATAGCTTTAAAGATTAAGGCTCTTGGGCATGTATGTGACGACATCACAAATTTATTTATACTGAATAAAAAAAATATAAATAAAATAAATAATAAAGCGATGTTACAAAACAATAAAAAAATAATATTAATTCAATAGACCGGATATAATTGACATTTTTTAATTTTATTCTTAATAAACAGAGTGTTTTAATATCCCGTCATATAATTTTGTGCAATTAATGTAAAAACGTTCTACTATAATAAAGACAAGGAAATACACGATGACAAAAATGTGGGATACTCTTTATTCAATAGAGAATTTGGAAATTATGCGCGAGTGTGAATATGTAATTAACTAATTGAAGGGGTTTTAGGAGGCTTAGGAAACTTTAGGAGCTTCTATATTTTTGAGCGAAATTTTCTAAAAGACATAAAGTGCATAGAAACAATAACTAGATATATTTATTATAATTAATGTATAAATTAAAAAAAATTGTTTCTATTAGATATGAGATTGTTTAAGCAAGTTTTTGTTGTTCTGTTTGTGGCACATACTATTATTTTATCTTATAGTTTTTACAAAGAATCTAAACCACTTACAGTTAAGCAAATACAGAATTTTTATGATTTATTTTTGAACCACAATATGAATAGCAGAAACATAAAAAATAAACTCAACCGCGAATCATAAAAATATGTTTTAACATAAAATAGGAGTTCATAAATACATCCATAAATATTTAATGCTTTCGTGTCTGTCGTATTATTCGATCAATACTGTATGTTTTGGATTGACCCATTAACGGCATTGATATTTTTATTTTCAATATAATTTAATTCAACCAATTCGACTATTGTCTTAAAATAAGAAATAGATCATCATTCGTCTATTTTTTCGCGGATTTCTCTAGTGAATCGTGAACTGTGTGAATCGATTATTTATAAATTATTGGATTATTGGGCTAAAATACTCCTGTATTATTATGAAATTATCAGTCTTACTTGTTAGAAGATCATGTTGAATTATACTTGCAACAAGAAAGATTTAACTTTTTATAAATTGAAAATATTATATTGAACAGTAAAATATTACGTTTAAGAAGTTTATTAGCATAGTTCTATAAAAATACCGAATGTAAAACTTTTGTTTGGTAATCAAATAAATTAATAACTAAATGCTGATTTTTATAACACTTAATAGTTATAATTTGATCTTGGGATTTCTCGGGTTTTATTCTGCTTAGTGGTTTGTGCCTGATATGAATATACTAACGAAATCGAAAGACCATCTTAACAATAAATGGGTCTTTTGTTAAAATTATTAGTCTTTATAATACATAGAAAACTCATGATACGAGTATATAATCTTCTTTAAAATCTGTGATCTAAATGGTTTTAAATTGGGCACTTATAGTAAATTTCTAAGCTATTGAAGCGAGGACACATGCTTCTGGAAGACTTCACGATTACATTTTAGATAAGTTATGGTTGGAAAGTACTCAATTTTGCAGAAGAATTTAGTGATCCTAAATTATTCGAAAAAAAACTTCCCATTGAATACAATTAGGAAAGATTAAGGAAGCACACAGGATCCAGTCAAAACTGCTTTATAATAAACACTTTCCAAAGCGTGGTAAATTCATGAAAATTCATAAAGTGTTACGATAAATCTCTATGAGTAATATACGAGAATATATTCAATATCAAACGAAAATCATTTTTCCTTGATAGAACTGAAATTAAATCACAGAGTTTGTGTTTCAACCGCTATATCAACCCGTCAACAAAGTTCCACGTAAAATAAATGTACTTCATAGAAATTAATTTAAATCGGCCGCCACGAGCTGGAAGGCCCACATTTAAATCGTGAAAAAGTTTAAAGTATCGGAGGATCGATGGAGCTATTTCCGGAACACTTTTCCCGGAAAAACTGAAACTAAAAGCCGCCCTGAATATTCTCCGAGGACCCCAGCGAGAGGCTCCAGCCCGAGGCTCGGTCTTATGAAATCTGGGAGCAGCTTCACGCGCTGAACGTTTTCACTAAGGCGTATCCACACTACTAGCACAGTAATAAAAATTTTAATATACCCATATTTATCACTGATTGTGGTTTTCTTGTGTTCACAACATGGTTTTAGGAAGCTCGGCACAGATACGATTTAAAAATTATCTATTTAGAACCCACAGCTCACGGCTATTATAGTCTTAACTCTTATACTAGCATAGTTATTAATAATGACATGTTTAAATTTTGCAATTAAAATGACTATTTTTAAAAGTGTAATCGCTGAAAGTCGGATAGGGGTTGATTTATTACACAAATTATATTTTTTCAAAGATAATTTACTGTATATTCAAAACCTTCATACAATTTTTAGTATTATTACAATTACACCAACATCAATAAATGGCATGAAATCAATCGGTTTCTGTTAAATATAAAAAATTTTTTTCAACAAATTTTTGCTAAGAAGGCACTAATAATGTATTCGATATATTTTCATTAAATAATATGTAAACACCGATATGTAAAGCAAGAATTTTCGGAAAAAACTTCAGCTTAATAACAATGTCTATTTGGCGTAAAATAAAAAAAATAAAAAAATATTTATATATATAAGAACACGACGCATTCAAGTAAGTTTTTAATAATTATCAAAACGTCGGAAGATTTCCATCTCATCACAGTTTCATTAAAATTTTCTCTATCTGAAGATGTAAGGCTGAGTGTAACCCACCCCTGAGGCAAAAATTCAACTCTGCGGGGTAGACTTCTTTTGAGTTATATATATGATAATGGACGGGCTTGAAAATGTGTTCTTGGTATGGATCAGCGAGCGCCGAGAAGAACGACCTAGATTCTCTTTGGTATCCGAACTTTCAGGAATTATTTGTAAACGTCAAAATGAAACGCCGTTAAATTTGAATTTAGGATTATTCAAAGCTTTTACACAGACAAGGGCGGCACGTAAAAAACGTATTTCTAAAAAATATGTTGAAAATTATTTACTAATATGATTATATTGAAAATGATTCAAAGAAACATAATCGTGACTTGTGTAGGATTTGAACCTACATCTCCAAGCTTACATGGCCTGAGATGTTGTTCATAATATAAATAAAATAACCGGATTAATCACATAATTGTGCTAATGTAAAAAGCAATACCGTAAACCACCAGAATCCATAGGGATAAGTTATGCGCAGCCTGAAACATTAAGCCCTTCAGGTGATGATCTTGGAATGAGAAAGGGTGGAGAAGGGCGGCTCCGGGTACCTCCGAGTGAGGTCTGGTCAGAGGGAAATTATAATGGTTTATTTAAGGTGAAAATGGGCAAATTACAATATAGATATTTTTAAATATTTAAACAATCGGTTTACCCAAGAAATTACTCAAAAAATTCTCGCAAATATTTTATCAGTACATTAATTATTTAAAATATTACGAGAAGGTGTTCGTCAATTTTACAAAAAATAATGAATTTTTGCTGATGATGTTTAATCTAGAAATAATATTACAGCGTACATAAGTGCACTCTCGTTTGTTTTAAACTCGTAGTAGTAGATGCTTAATTTTTTTTACTTTTTTATAATGACTTCAAATGAGCCCGCGGTGAGCGTACTCGCATAAAAATACTCACTTGGTGTGAAAATTGTGTTTCAGGCTCGAACTTTATTAAAACTCAAATTATTAATCTTTTCAGTACTATAAATTAAGTATATAATACTTTATTTATACAATACGTCAAAAATTATCAGTTTAAAAGTGATAGTAAGCGATTTATAAAATGACGCGTTTATTTTGTCCGCTCCGTTTCCACAGCGGGATATATTAAGCACACGCGTTTACACAAATGTGCAAATATTATTTTTCTGATTTAATTTTTACAAATGTTATTAGTTGCCGAAACAAAAAATATATATAAATCAAAATAAATGTATATTCTACGTTAAAATATAAAAAAAACAATCTTTCTCACCTCCTCCCTTTGTTTTAAATGGGTACTCCTAAGAATACGCCACTGACCCAACCCTTCCACTTGAAATTACAACACTTACAATTGTGTGAAACCTAATACGTAAATGAGCTCATTGCCACAGGGGTGATAAGTGGCGACAGTTTTCAGCGGAGTGGTCCCTCATTAGCCCTCAACAATATTAAATAGGTCGCTTTTCTCACCGTGACCTGGATCCGGACCTGTTCACCGCGACTCACCCCCTGGGCGAGGGAGGGAAGCGCCCTCGGCGAGGACCTTAAATTAACTCCATCTCGGGAATGGGAAATACATTATTATAATGTATAATACCAGCCGGGAACAAAAAACCCCTGCTTAAAAGGTATTTAAAATAATATTTGCACATTTGTGTAAACGCGTGTGCTTTATATCCCTCTGCGGAAACGGAGCGGACAAAATAAACGCGTCATTTTATAAATCGCTTACTATCACTTTTATTTTATTAAACTGATAATTTTTGACGTGTTGTATAAATTAAGTATTATATACTTAATTTATAGTACTAAAAAGATTAATAATTTGAGTTTTTAATAAAGCGTCAATATTTCGAGCCTAAAACACAATTTTCACACCAAGCGAATATTCTTATGCGAGTACGTTCACCGCGGGCTCATTTGAAGCTGTAAAACCTGAGATCTTATTTTATATAATATAAGTGTTTCAAAATAAATTATTTTTTTAATATAATGATGGATCAAAGTGGAGACGCCTGAAAATGGCTCACGATCTGCTGTAAACTGAATAAGCGAACCACTTAAATTACAAGAATATTTTGATGGCAATTTATTTTATTTGAATAAATGAAACTTAAAAAAATATTATTAAAAATATAGTAATTTATCTATTTGTTGTTTAAAAGACACGTTAAAAAGACTTATTGTGAGTTTGTGCATAAAATATTATTGATTATGTTTTTTCGTTGTAAGCACGAGAACAACGTAATGACGCAAACGATCCTAATTTACTAATATAAAAAAATATTCTTTACAAATTCACGAAAGTTTATAATTATGAGATGTTTTGAGTCAAAAGCGACTCTAAAAAAATATATAAAAGCGTATAATTATCCATTCAAACTTTTGTTATATTCTGATAAAAAATTATCATGGGAATGACACAATTTTTTAATGATGTATTATTTGATGATATTAAAATGGTAATTATTCAGTGGTCTGTTTTTTTAACCTGAAATAATATTTGAAGTTTTATTATTTTTCAAAAATCAAAAATTAAATTTATAAAATACAAATATTATCCAATTTAAATTAATATAACAATACACCGGGCAAGAAATGTGTGATATTTTTTTTATAAAAGCCTTGAAGTGCAGGATATTTCTACAACATACATGTAGTAAAAAAAGATTATGCATGTTATTTTGGCTTGAAAAAGGCGTTTTATAAATAAGACGAGTTGCTCGAGCACCCTCCCCCAGAAAATGGAAAGAGGAGGCGAGGCTGAGAGGAACAGAACCTGGGAATCCCATTACTTTGTCACGTCGCTCCAGGACAAGTTTCCTCTCAGACGTATGGCGAAACAACCCCTAACATCAGTGGGCATCGTCAACATGTCTTTTTCATACTAATATATACCATTTAATTTTTTTTATAAATAGCAGCAGATCGAAATACATGTGTACATTTTTTTCACGCTATTAATAAAAAATTTGCCCTTTTTAATATAAGTATAATGTATAAACCATTAAAATATCCCGATGATCTATTGTATGGTAATTATGTTTGAATAGCTTCAACTATTACGACGAAGGTCGCAGGAGGTAGTAGTACAGTAACTATCTGTCTGCTCACTTTTGTTCCGATATTGTCATGTTCCGAGAGAGACGGAGCCTGTTACGTGAGATGAATCCGATTAGATTTAGCGTCAAAACCAACCCTCGACTAAAATTCCTCCCGCCTTGATTCAGAATATTCATGAACATTAAAATGATCGCCGATATTCCGCTGTAGATTGTATAATTTATGTTATTTTGAATTCTACATCAAATATGACCTCACACAAACAATAAATCAAAGTCTCGCAGTATACGATTAAAATATTATAGTATACTCGTATGTATTCACGACCCTGGATTCCTTTATCATGAAGTATACCTGAGTTTAAATGCTTACATTTCTCATAAATACAAAAAAGTACGATCAGTACTTTTATTATAAACTAGAAATGTAGCCCGTCACAGAATGACGTATTCGATGAACGATTAGATGAATATTTGCTTTCATTTTGTACACATATGTTTTGAATAACAAAGCTATTCTAGGAAATATTCATCACAAATGAATGGTACATACCGTTTTTTTTTAATTATAGGACTGTCTTGTTCCTTTTTTTCTTTCCAATTCATTGCTTGACATTTCTGTCACATTTCGTGTCACAAACAACGCATCACTTTCACTGCATCTTTATTTGACGCAGTCATTATCACGTTCAATTGTGCAATTCTTTTTGAATTACGTTTGCTGTGCGTAGACATTTTGTGTAATTAATGATGTGATTAATAATTTCTCACGCAATTTCGATAAAAAAAAAATCGTTACTCCAAATGTCAAGCTGACATAAACTGAAAAATTCTACGAAGCATCAAAATTTGTTTTTTGTAAAAGTTCTTAATTTGAAATTCTCGCGGTGAACAACAGAATCCTATAATTCGTACAAATTGAAACTCGCTAAAGCATATTTTATAGTTTTATTCAATTAGTTTATGAATGAAAATATTATCCTATCGTCTTGAAATTTGGCACATAGCTGCGGAAAAACTTACTGAACTTACGTGCAAAAAATCAGCCTTGTATCTTTTTAGAGATTCTATAGACAACCAAAAAATGAAACATACACACAATGGCTATTATTATAGTAGATTGTATAAAACATTTACTTGCTGTTACTGATTTATGTATAAAGTCGCGGTAAATTCAAAATTATTAATTTCATCATAAATGTTGAATTTCTCGATTCTCGTAATGAGCGTGTATGCAAAGATTCAGCTGAAAACCGGGGGCTTTCATATTTTACTAGAATTATCGGAATAAATCCATTCAAAGCTCTACCCTTCCGGCGAAGTGCATCCGCTCGGCATTGGGACACCGCGAGCTGAAACGTTCCGGGCGGGGGCCGCAGTGGGGCTTTCGGTGAGGCATTCGTGCCTCCATTGTTGAAGGCTAACACGCCGTATCTTCAAGCTCCACGGCCCTCTGAGGTTTGGCTGCTATACCGCACCATACTCTGATATCTGCACTACTTCGAAAGCTCTCCCAGTAAAATTATTCAAACTTGAATTATTTATATAATCTGGTTTGTGAGTTACACTCGTGTAATGTGATATACAGTGTGTTTAACAAGAACGTGACCAATATAAAAAAAAAAAGAAATGAGCAGGTAGTCCAACGTTTTTTCTTAATGCATCATAAAAATTATTCAGTTTTCGTATTTTTTTCGCACAGAGTGCAAATTTCCAGAGATGAGTGCCACGTATGTTTCCCGCTATGAGGCAGTGTTCCTTTGTTTGCATCCTAAAGGACCAAAAATGTCACGCGTTCAGGCTGCAAAGTATATGAATAAGTCAAAAGGGTTTGTGACCATGTGGTTTGTGACCGATATTTAGCCCGGCTATTATAAACAACGAAGAAAACTGAACACCTTATTGATAATAAAGCATCTAAGTATGTATAATTAACTACGTGTTTTATTATTTTAAAATGCTAGACTTAAATTTTTTTATAACTTATGCCGGTTACGCTCTTTTGTTACATACTGTATAAAGCACGTTATACTGGAGACGTCTTACTGCTTTTATAACGTAATGAAGACATTTTACTGTTTTTAGTCAGAAATAGTGAAATGGCACTTCGATTATCATACTAAAATTTAAATGTATGAATCATATAACCGTTAATCCATTAACTAATAAATTCACACAGGGTTAGTTGTTTTTACTCTAAATTACATTATTTTCGTGTAAAAATAAAAATATTCAAATTCAGACATCTACGTATATCAAAGTACTTGCATTCTAAATTTGTCTACTGTGTTATTTTAATGGTTGTATAGATCTGTATAGAAGTAAATTCTTTTCCCAAATAATGTGCTGTAGTCTAGGTTTACTTTGCCGATAAAGAGTCATAGATACAATCCACGCCCTATCATACTGATAAATCTTCTGTAACCTCCTAACATGGGTCAGCACTTCAATAAGGGCGGTCCTATATCAACAATACAAGATCGAGCACCCGCAACAATGAAATACATTAGCATTAGCACAAATAACGTAAATTATTAGCACAGCAACTAACAACCTTTTTAAGCTTATAATGGATTCGTGTTGAGTTTTTATAAATAATCTGAATAAAATAATCAATGATCAATTGAAAGATAATTTTTTTATCAGTCGTAGAACTTAATAATTTAATATTTTTGTGTTAGGTCAGGTCTAAATTTACTCACCATATTGACTTCTGATATCGCATCGAAGCTGGCTATGGTGAGATCCATTCCGACGTACAGCGGCTCTCCTGTGGAAGTAAAAAACGTGAAATAATCCCTGAATAATCAATCATACAAGGTACCCACTCCCGACAACCCCAGGAGGATTGAAAAAACATAAACTTGCGCTAAAAATTCCAACTCATTGATTTTTTTTTACTGAGAACAAATGAAAAATGTTTTTTGGATATAAGCTTGGTTTTACCTTTACTTTACATTTTTAAATATACAAAAAAACGAAATTAAAAGTATCATAAAAAATATACTTCCGTACAATAAATAAAACCTAAGCTTGTTCTAAATCTCTATAGACTCCTTCAGTTCTTTATGAAAGCTTTTTTATACTCTTTGTTTAATTAATATTAACAAAGTTATAAAATTTTATATGTTAAGTTATTTTTTTTTAGACTTAATTTAACGAGATTTTCTTTGATGTTTATGTTCATATCAAAATAAAGATGCATTAATGTCATTAATCTGCATTTATTAATAAAAGCAAGTAATTTATTAAAAGAAAACAAAGCATTTAATATTATCTTTTGAATGTTGTACCATAACTTCAATTTCCAAGCTTTAACTTGGTGTAATTAGTAATTATTTTAAAATTGAAAATATGTTTGGTTAAAAAACTACTGTAATGATGAAAGATGATTTCCTCAAGATACTATTAGTGCTATGTAAAATATAATTACATTAAAAAGACAGTTTGGTAAGGATTTCAAAAGAATTTTAATTGACTGTTTGATACTTTTAATGAGATGTTTGCTACTTTCATCATTGATACTAAATAAAATTTCGGTTTTAATTCTTGATAAATATTTTTGTGTTATGGGTGAAAATTCGCATCTAAGGGTTTTACATTGTAAAGTTCTTCTTGTTAAAAGCAATTGCGAGTGAAACTTTCCTTCGAATTGTTTTAGGAATCGATTGTAAGTTTTGAGACACAACAAATTGAAAGGAGCTAGTGAGATGTTGATTTCTCGTTAAAACTTCCCAACTTTCTAATTATTTTGCCTGGCTTTGCTTCAGAAAGTTTATCCGTCTGAGAATTAAAAAAATTGCAATACTTTTCATTCTCTGAAAAATTTTCAGTAAAATTTTCATAAATTCCCAAGGCTCTACTGCTTTTTTGGCAGGTTTGATATTTAATAGAAGGTTACGTAGAGTTGAGACGGATGAGGGTACAGAATAAATATTAGATTTTATTAGATAATTCCATGATTTCAGCGTAAACATGTAAGCAAAAAAGAGCAGGATAGTGCTTTGATAAATTCTATGATATTATTATAATTTTGGATTCAGATGAGCGCTCAATTTATTTCAAATTACAACTCCGGGACAAGACAGAAAAGTTATAGCATTTAATAAAGTTAAAGCCATAAAACAAAGTTGTATTTTCTCATTATTAATACATTAGCAAAAAATATATAAGTGGTTAAATAGAAATATTGATCGATATTGGTTTATTCGGTAGTAAATAAAAAATGTTTTTTTCGATTTAAAAGGTAACTTACCACCAAAATTAGGTCGTAATCTGATGTCATATCCTTCCAGTATCCTGGAGATGGTCTGCGTGACGTTTTCCAGCCGGTCTGACACGAGGGTCCTTTGAGCCGTGCTGCGAGAGAAATTAAAACATCAAGGTGAAAATGCGACAAAATACAGCCGGGTAATCAAGATAAAAATTATCAGCCCCTGGGAGGCTCGGCCACCCTCCCCTGAAGGGCCAGCCTCCCCTGCAGACACCTGCTGATTATTCTCACAGGCGTAATTAGCAGGAAGGTCGTAATTTATAAATTACAAACTTGATTTTAAGGCCTCTTATGTCTTGGGGAGTGTTTGTTAGTAACAATTTTTGTAAATTGTTATTTCTATGCCGTTTTTAGAATTACTAAACATAATAAAGGTTTTCTGCGAGTTCAAATAATACATGCTTAATATTCATGTAATTGGCTAGTTAACGTTTTGATTGTGTTTGTTTCACTCATTTATATATCAAAATGGTTTAAATTTTATACATAAGGCATGAAAATAATTTGGGTTAAATATGTTCGTTTGTTCTAATGCAAGTTTTAGTACAATAACAAGTCTACACGACACCAAATATTAATTTAAAATAGGTTGCAGATTAATATCTTATTTTATTTAATTAATGCATCGTCTGACCTAAATAGGCAAGATCCCAGTTATATATTTGTTTTTATTTTCTCGACCTAGATTTTAGAGTAAGTTCATAGTTATTCGATTAATCTATCACTTTTCAGTACTTTGTATTGTATTTGTGATCGTGATAAAAAAAATTATGTTATGGTCATTAGCGCCAATTCGTGATGAAGAATTTGCAGGTTTGATTTTTTCTCCCCAATCTGACGTAATTGGGGGGTCACACCTGTTTTAGTTTGCTGGATAATGATGATGACGAATTAACTTGATTGAATTTTAAATTGCTTACGGATGTCTAAAGATCCATATGTAGTAAAAAATTGACTGTAATAGAAAACCATAATTATTATTGAAAAAATAGACCAAAATGATCTAAAATAAAAATAACTATGTAGACACTCAAATGATTTCAAATTTGAAGAATGTAACAACTAACATTAATAACTTCATAACTGTTATTAAAAAAACTTATTTTAATAAACTGACGGGAAAAAAATATCCCATCCATAACAAAGAAACCTTTGAGTCTATAAGTCGTAAATATTTTATCTACTGTTTCTGAGCCAGATTCTAGAAATAAAACTTTTTTGTTTGTCATTTATTCTTTGAAATTGATTAGTCTATTGCTCAGGTTTCTTTGTTATCATGATCTAAAATTGTTTTTTTTTTTTTAAAGTACATATCAAAAGTAAGCTCGAAAACTTAACTAAAACTATAATTCAAAAGACTCACCTGACTAATTTGAAATTGAAGAATACTACTGCTAAAACACAAGTGAAAAACGAAAACACTGAGCTTGGAAACTCCGTGGCAGGTTTTCTCTTCTTCATGATGGACCTATTCACCTCTCTCAGAGAGACGTGTCTTTCCTCAAGGCAATCGCTTCCAGCCAGGTGTCCATCTTCAGGACTTCGGTCGTGTTGTCGCGCAGGATCCAGTGCCCGCGTCAGACACAGTCACCTGGTATCCCCGTGTGAATTCCGCAAATACTTTTCGAGGGGATGTCCGATGGTGTGCACTTTCTTTCTTCCGTTCCGAAATACATTTTCTAGGGAGATATCTCTGTCGCTCACAGCCATGGTATTCAACTCTACTATCACACTTAAAATATCGGTTGTTTTATTCAATACACATACTATAGCACGTTTCTTTACAACTCAAACACTGCGAAAAAACAACGCGTTAATAACTCAAACTCTAGTATGAATAAGTAATTGTTTTGTTAATAAATAATACAAAAAATTATTTATATATATTAAGTCTTTTTATACAAAGCAAGTTAGGTTTTTTTTTTTCAGTTATATTTATTTTTTTCTCTTGTTAAGTGTCAAAAATCCACTGTACACAATTTCAAACAACAGCAATTACAGCAAGCACCTACCCCTTGCGAAAAACATAACCTTGCTTTGGTTCATTGTGGCAGTGGGATCGTTCGAGGTCACAGCCGCTGTGAGGGGGCGCGGGTCGGCGCAGGAGGACCTGATGATGTCCAGGCGGGTGTTTGGGGGAAGGATTGGGAGTTTGGCGGCCGTACGAGATGGGCTACACTGCTAGCGACCCCTCCGCAGGCTCCGGCCGTCTGACAGTGCGCAGGCGCGGTGGAGGCTGTGGAGGCTGTGGAGGCTGTGGAGGCTGTGGAGGCGGCGGATACAGATGAGGCTTTCAGTCTCTGCGGGAAAACTCGCAACTAGCCTCCGGGGTGCGTCGGTAAAACAGGCGCCTTGTTATTGCCACCCCATGTTTGAACTTTTGGTTTAAACATTTTCGAAATTGTATACGCTGATATTGGCTAGTTAAAAAATATAACCGTTTTTTGTTTACAATAAAATTAAAAATCATTGCTCTTGTTGTGGGACAAGGCATTTGATTGGTGAAGATCCATTTTTATAATGATAGAGGTAACTTTGTAGTCTTTCTTCACTTTGAGTTTATTTTATTTTTTGCATGACTAGTTTCGACCAAACAGACTAGGACACCATAACTCAACAGTTTAGTTATGCAAGAAAGAATACATAGTTACCTCTATCATTATAAAAATCATTGCATTGATTCTGAACAATTTACATTTAATTTTATCTAAACTTAGATATATTTGTAATCAAGCCTTTTTCAAATGAATCAGTTGTAAGTATATTTTAATAAAATGTACTTTTATTTTGGATTCGATAGTATACCTTACTAATCAATCAAGCGATTTTTGAGAATTTTTGTGTCGAGGTTTCTTTTGAAAAATGATCATTTGTCGTAGAGTCCCACAAAACCTTCATAAAGAACCCTCCCTCTCACGTCACACGCATCGTCCTCTTCCGATTTATCGAATATTTGTCCGGAAATACTCTTATCTGTGATTGCTAGCTAGCGGTACACGAAGGCTGTGCCTTCTGTCAATTGAAACCCCTTTTGCGTTTGATATACAGATCACAGAGCAGCAAGTGTGCTCGCGTATCACAAAATTTTGATTTGTATAAATTTTTTTAAACAAAAAAAAGTATTTATTTTTATTACTTCAGATTAATAATTTGTTATTACCACCATAAATTAAATAATAGAAAAGTGAGTTTGATGTTGCAGCCATTTTGTTTAAAAAAATTTAAACAATAGCCATGATGATAACTTTTGGAAATAATTTTCGACCACCCTTAAAAATAGCCATTTATGAATATTAAAAAATATATATATAAAATGCTATTTAAAAAAATAGTTCTTTATATTCCAGTCACACGAGAAGCACAATGAAAGTCAATTTCAAAATAACTTGTTTTTTTCTAATAAAATATGAAATTTATTTTAAAAAGGAATAATTCAATGTATAAATATAGAAACTAAGGCAGCTTCGATAAAAACGTACAATTTTTATTTTCATAAAAATACATTTCAAGGTCACACGTTTCACGACCACGTTAGAGGGGGATGATGTAAGGGGAAAAGCCTCCTAGTCAATTATGTCATTTATTCACAAAAATGAAAAAAAGTCTTATTTCTACTTAGTATACCAACGAATTTCACCAAAAAAATATTTTTATTATTATTTATAACAAACACATTTTTATTGATATGATATTTAGGAATTGAAATAAAATGTTTTAACCAAGATGGTATCTTTTTAAAATATATAAAATCAAAACTACAAATACAGATTCACATATAAAACGACAATAAATATTTGCTGGAAACATCATTAGTCTGCACGGGTATTCGATGCAGATGTATTAAATATTATCGGCATGCAATGTTGACAACACGCCACTGAGTGAGAGAATATGCAGTTTGAATGCTGATTAACTGACAAATTGATTCAGAATTGGATTAACATGTAAATTGGTTATTGTTTCAGCTGGCTGCTTTGCTCGTGATCCGCGCCGGATTACAAGTCGACATCCTGAGAAGCCAGTGCCGTGCCAGGAGTAGGGGCTGAAGGCGAAGGTGGAGATGATGAAGCTTACTTTGTTTCTGAAAATGCACTAAGAAGCCTACTGACAAGTAATGTACTGAAAAAAATGCAAATCACTTTAAAAACTCAATTTTATAAACTTTTTTATTTAACATATTTATGTTGGTTTTGTTTAAAGCAATACTCGAAAGCTGAATAAAATGAATTAGAAAATTGCCTCACCGCTCTTTCCATTCTGTTGCTTGTCCATGTGTAAAAGATTGGTAATGGAGATCGGACTTGGAATAATTGTGGAGAGATGTGCTCTAGAAGTGCTTTGTTGAGGTAGGAGGGGTCCTGCTATTGTTTCTGAAGCTTGCTTTACAGAAAGAGTATCATATCTAAACGCCAGAGCTTTGTAACGAAAGAATTGTATAATAATGCTTTTATAAAACTGCGGTCTAGAGAAACAGAAAACCATGAACACTGGCTCAGCATGAGTATATGCTGAATAAAATAGTCGCCAGCCTCCTCTGAGGAGAGACACATGATGAAGAAAAATGAAGAATTAGGAACATTGAAATATATATTTTATTAATACTTGTTGCATATTTTCAATTTACCAAATTTAAAAAATATATTTCCCTGTGTGATAAAGTATAGTATAGCAATATTATTTAAGATGAATAGTCAGACTGTTCAAATTGTTAAGGCATTATATATTGTTAGGGCATAAAGAAATCGTATGATTTAATTTAAAAAATATATAGTTAATAAGTATGTCTATTTTTTGGATTGAACGTCAATCAGATGCGTATTTATTACCCATTACGGGTTTATTATATTATTGCTAATATGATTAGGCACATAAGTTCACACATAGAAGATGATTAAAGAAATTCTCAGAAAAATATCATAGTGATTTGTGTGGGATTTGAACTCACATCCCCAGGCTTACACGGCCGGTGTACTGACCCTTGTACTAACAAATCGTATAATACTCTACATATGAACCAATGTGCCCAGGCCAACCAATATTTAGTGATTTGCAAGCACTGGACTATTTAAACAAAGTAACAAGTGAAGCGATTTTAATCCCATCCCAATCTCTTTAATCATCTTCTATGTGTGAACTAATGTGCCTAATCATATTAGTTATAAGTCACAAGCCGATCAGCGACTCATCTCAGAGTCTCTGTGACGTCATCAGTACACATTAGCCCATGCGGCGCGCTAACGGCCGGAAAATTTTCGATTAATGGATGTGATTCGTTAGTACAAGGGTCAGTACACCGGCCATGTAAGCCAGGGAATGTGGGTTCAGATCACACTCAAATCACGATGATATTTTCCTGAGAATTTCTTTAATCATCTATGTGTGAACTAATGCGCCTAATCATATTAGTTATAAGTCACAAGCCGATCAGCGACTCAGAGCCTCTGTGACGTCATCAGTACACATTAGCCCATGCGGCTTGCTAACGGCCCGAGATGATATGCAACGTAAAAAAATATTGGAGAGCCCTCCAGCCTCCGCGAGGGTCTCGTCGAGCCCCTTTGTGCGGCGCCCCCGCCCAGCGTCCCCCGGCCCATAATAGGTCACGGGGGAGGCCGGGGTGGAGCGGGCCGCATTTTTTTTAAATTAGCGAAGTCTGCAGTTTTTCCGCTTACTTTGTGGGGGCCCGGTAGGGAATGCCCCGCTCGTGGACGATTAATTTCATTATTAATCACAAGAATATTAAACACAAAAATAATAAAAATACAGTATATTATTGTGTCAATAATGTATATGTATTTGAGAAAAAAATATGTTTAAGTCATCGCCGATAGTTTTCAAATCTATCTAGAAAATTGGAATATCTAGACTTTGTTTTATTGTTCCGAAGATCGTTATAAAAAAAGGGACTCTCAAAACTAAGCCGGTCTGTAGCGAATAAATTACAAATTAAATTTTAAATTGATTTCTTTGTCTCGTTTGAGTGGGGAGGATTTTCAATGGTTGCAGCGGCGACTCGAAGCGGGACTGTTCCAATTGCAGTTCCAGGGGCGGTACATATTTTATCAATTCGATTTGAGGAAAAGTTGGGCGGGTCACGACACGGCCCGCTAAGAGCTTCCCGTGAAACAAACTCGCGGAAGTTTATGCGCCGCCACTGGCGAGAACCTACCCCTCGAGCACTCCCCCTGCCCCAGGTACTGAATGCTCCTCAATGGTAATTTGAACACGTTTTCAAAGCTATTTCTTGCATTCATTTCGGTATTGGAAAACTAATACGTTGATTTGAAGTACGCAAAAGACACGTATACAGCAATAAGTATATAATTTTTTACGACGATTTTTTAATCAAAAATTTTGTTCATTATTTTTATAGAAGACTAATACGTAGATTAATATATTTTTGTTGAAACAATAAAGCCAGCTACACACGCAGCGACACAGCCTCCAACCGATTTGCAATATGCCAACAGCGTCTTTTAATTTTGTATGTTTTATGGTTTGGCCCAAGTAAGATGATGCAAATCATCTGGTTATCAACATGATCTTTTAATGTCACAATAAAAAATAAATACACTTGCGTACGACCATTTTATTAAAAGCCACGGGCTGTTGTGTCGTAATTTATCGTACGTTGACTCCAGAACCAGTGTAACTCAAAATTCGCTCAAGGTAATAACATACAACATAGACATATCATTTTTCTCAAAACCAACAAAGCCTATACATTTTATTAGTGAGTTCATTAATGCATCACATAACGCTGGGTACTTATTCAAACATGACGCCATTTATCGTTTTCATGTAGGAAATAAAAGTCAAAAGCATTGCTTATCAAAGCAGCATTACTCTAATAATCGTTTTGGGAACTCTTATCTCGGACATAACAAAGGTATTCATAAAATTTGATTTCGGCATTATATATTGAAATATTTGGGTTGTGAATGCTATAAATTGTTTTTACGGTTTACTCAGCATAAAATAGAGATCTTTGAGCGTATGTCTAAAAGATTATTGAAATTGGATGTATCTGGTACTCATTTGAACTGTATGTATTATATTTTGCGTATCAAGTTTTTTTTGTTGAATCTCAACATAGCGCAGTCAAATAATCCGGCAACACCTAAAAGCGCGATGACTTCAATAATTTGAAATGAATATTGTCTTTATACTGCTTGCATTTTTCTTCAGGTTCCTCAGAGAAGGTTGGCAATTATTTTACTGAAAATATATTTATGCTGAGCCAGTGTTCGTGGTTTTCATAGGAAAAATAGTGTAATGGGGACTTCAACTCCACAGTTTACTACTTACTCTAGTTTCATTTTCATACTACATATAATGGTCTCTTAAGTCTTTTCCTAGCGGTTTGTATTTGTATAAGTATTAAAACATTTCCCAGTTACCTTAGAGTTTGAAGTTCTGAGCTGCAGGTACGAATGTCGGTACATCAAAAGGAAATTAGGCGGAACGTTCGGTGCTCCATCTGCATTTACTACTTGAGGAAATTGTCGAACAGAAATTGTGCTTGCATGTGGAAATGCATTGCAACTCGTGGCTTATATTCGATTAAACTCTTCACAACGTGGCATGCAAGTATTTATCAATGTGACATGAGTTATGGTCACAAATGAATATTAGAGTTACAACATTGTATTCAGAGGAAATATCATTTTGGAACAGTAGGCGCGCTTAAATTAAAACTGTTTATTTTTGCCTCTAATGTTACTAATATGACAAGTTTTTGTGCTATTAACAGAGCGAAACTACAAACTAAAAAACGTTCTATCAAAACAGATTAAGCTTTATAATAAAAAGTCCAAAAAAAACCGTAAGATAAACCTTAAATGTAACTGATTTCATAATTTTTATCAATACTAATTTTAAAATGTCGACATATGAAAGCGTCTATCATATAAGTATTAAAAGTTCACTTCTTACATTTATCGGATTTTTTAAAATATTATAAATCACGGAGTATCAAAAATAAATGTAACTACATCAAGTATATCATTTTTGTATTTTGAACCACATTTTTAAACAGAATCAAGATATCGAGTATATCGAGATATCGAGTAGTTTCAGGTATATGTATTATTCAGATTCTCAGCCGTACGGTGCTAAGAAACCGATAGCACACAACCTGAAAATACCCAAGGATCACGGGTGACCCTGTCTAATAATTAGGCAGTTAGAAGTAAGCCCACGCTTTCGGAGAGGTGCGCTCAAGAACAAGAATTAGTCAACGAGTACCTGAAACGTCTCCAATATAATTACAGATTGTTTGAACTAACATGGACTATATTTCGAAACAACTAAAATAGTTTGGTTTAAAATCAAATAACAGACTTTTTAAAAATATATTATTTGTTATAATTCTAGCTAAATAATAAATACTCAATTTTAAAGTACTGATTGCGCATATTTTGTTTTTTAAATTAATATTTTATTTACAAATCTCTATTTCACCAATCCATTAGCATCCACTACTTTCAATACAGACCCTAGTTTGTATGGGCAGGGTGGTTAGTGATCCAAGTTGCTGGGCAGTCCAAACACGTGAGGGATGGACTCAAAAGAATCTTACAAACGGAGGCAGTATAAAGTTTGACATCCGGTCAGGCTTCGCCTAGAAATAAATTTTAAATTGATACTGACTCGGACACTATTCTTATATTATACTTTGTGATAAGAAATTTTGTTTCCTACACGATTCACTTTTAAATATTTTAAACGTAACAATAATCTTCTGGTTCAAAGAAAAGATTATAGACTGTCTTCTATTCAGGTTTTCATTGCAAACTAAACGGAAAATGCGAAATATATAAGAAGTTAGATACTATTGATATTCTACTAGTGACTTTATTTCAAATATCATAGTATTTTCAAAGTTCATCTGAAGCATTGTGTATATTTATTTATAATTTTTTTTTGTGTATATACAGCTGTTTTATTGTATAATTTTTCAACGTTTAGATCATGGTATAATTGGTTTAATATATATTGAAATATCTTCCCCGCTCTCATCATTCTGTTTCTTGTGCATAGCTGCTATTCTGTACCCTGAGCGTGTGTAAAGGATCGGTAATTGAGAGTAGACTTGGAATGATTGTAGAGGAATGTACTATGAAAGTACTTTGTCTAGATAGGAGGAGGGGTTCTGCTATTGTTTCTGCAGAAGGAGTATCATATCTAAACGCCAATGCTTTGTAAGAAAAGGATTATATAGTAATACTATTGGGCATCAGCAATACGCAGACTTTTACTTTAATATAAAACTGCGGTGTAGAAGGACCCGGAGAGTATTTTCCTCTTAACACTAATTCAGAATAAATTATACTTAGTGAGATGGTCGCCCACCTCCTCTGAGAAGAGGCACCCGATGAAGAAGATTAAAACAATAAAGTTGGATATTTAACAAAATATTTATTACAAAGTTTATATGTATTTTTGTTTGTGAGAATCGTGTTTCAGTAATTGATGTTTACTGAAAAAAAAAAACTATTTAATTAAATAATAAATCCCGGCCTTCGTTAGGTATATGTCGAATGTGGCAATCTCCGCCGAGCCAGAATGTCCTCTCCGCACGTACTCGCACGGAGAAGGTACATTAGGGTTATTGCCAGGGGCGAAAAAGATATTTACGTGTCGGCAGGGTAAATACACTGGCAATCTCCTGACGCATAAAGCGTTCCTGAGATTCCGCACGCCCCGAATCTGTTCGCCAAAGATATGTGCGCATCCCATCCCAGCCGTGTACTCGCATGTACTCACCGCGTGCAATGAACGCGGAATTACTTTTGCACATTTTTTTTTAATAGAATAGTTTTTTTTTTTTTAGGAATAATCCGTGTATGTTTAAAAATTAATAGAAAAAAAATTAAAAAGTATATATGTACAGTGATAGGCGACCCCGCTATGCGCGGTTTCAGTATAACGCGAATTTCAAATTTCGCGTTAAAATGCCTCGCGTATCAAGTTTTGACTATGTATGTATATTTAATCGTAAACCCCGATATACGCGAATTTCATTTAACGCGATTTTTTCCGGAACGTATCCCTCGCGTAAAGCGGGGTATTACTGTATTTTAAACATCGTGTCTTGTTTTGGGTTCATGCAGCTTTAAAATTAGATTAAGTTCTTATAAACTGATTTTATTGCCATCTCCGTGCGCCTTTCTATGGGGAAAATAGTAAAGGGGTCCTCGGGTCTTTCTACACCGCAGTTTTATATTGGAAGGAAAAGTGTACATATTGCTGCTGCCCAATAGCATTATTATATAATCCTTTCCTAACAAAGCTCTGGCGTTAATATCTAATAGTAATCCTTTTGCAGCAAGCTTCAGAAACCTCCTACTTCGACAAGGTACTTCCAGACCACATCCTTTCATAATCATTTCAAGCCTACTACTCCATTACCGATCCTTTACACCCACTCAGGGTACAGAATGGCAGCCATGAACAACCAACAGAATGGGGAGAGCGGGAAGGCCTTTTATCGTGAATAGCATTAGTTTAGAATTAATTTATTATATTAGAATAAAAATATCAACAAGTTGTTAATATTAATGGCATCCACAGTTTTTCAAATTCAAATACGCATTTCTATATATTGCATCCTTATTCTCTTCTCCAAGTACCTCACCTCAGAGGAGATTCTTAACCATCTTGCTAAACAAGTCTGTTCATGGTTTTTTAAGGGTGAATAGTGTATTGGGTCCCCGGGTCTTTCTACAAACTAACAAAAGCTATACAAAATTTGGAGTAGATATATTATATTAAAAATATCTATTTAAATATTTTTCACTTTATTTTCTTGAAATAATAAAAAAATAATTTGCCCAAAAGATATTTCTTTTCTTGCAGTGGTGCACGCCATTCTTTTTTTATTGTACGTTTTCTCGAAATCTGGCGATAAATAGCATCTATATGCGAGTACTATACTAAAGTTCGCACGTGAAGACCATTTTTCTCTACATATATTTAACGAGTAGTTCGATAGGCTGAGCAATCGAAAGGAAAAGTAATAAAAAAGTTTGTCAAATTCCTTCCTTATTATTTTCGTGCTTCTCTTGTTTTCCATATCAATTTTTGTTTTCTTACCAAGAAAACAAAAAATATAATAATAAAAACAAACAATATTTTTAATATTCTTCAAAATAACTCAATACCATACCTAATACTACAGCAAATAATGCTAATAAATTGTATCGTGTCAGTTTATTAACCTCACCTTGATTATATATTCTACTATTTTGCATTAGTATTTTTGTGATTTTTCCACGTGTTTAAATTTATTGGTACTTTTACCTCCCCGCTCTCCCCATTTTGTTGCTTGTGCGTGGCTGCCATTCTGTACCCTGAGCGTGTGTAGAGGATCGGTAATGGAGTAACGGACTTGGAATGATTATGAAGGGATGTGGTCTGGAAGTACTTTGTCTAGATAGGGGGAGGGCTTCTGCTATTGTTTCTGTAGCTTGCTGCAGAAGAGGTGTCAGATCTAATCGCTAGGGTTTTGTAAGGAAAGGATTATATAATAATGCTTTTGGACAGCAGCAATACGCAGACTTTACATTCCAATAAAATTACTAATATGATTAGGCACATTAGTTCATATATAGAAGATGATTTAAAGAAACTCTCGGAAAAATATCATCGTGATTTGTGTGGGATTTGAACCCACATCCCCTGGTTTACATGACCTGGTTTACACACAAATCACGATGATATTTTTTTGAGAGTTTCTTTAAATCATCTTCTATATATGAACTAATGTGCCAGATCATATTAGTAATAATATAATATACCCGTAATGGGTAATAAATACGCATCTGATTGACGTTTAATAAAAAAATCGACATATGTATTCCAATAAAAATTTGCGGTGCTGAAGGACACGGAGAGTATTTTCCTTTTAACACTAATCCAGCATAAATTTATGCTTAGTGAGAAGGTCGTCAACCTCCTCTGAGGAAAGGCACTTGATAATAACGATACAATAAAATACGTGGAAAAATCACAAGAGTATTTTGGAATAAATTTTTTTTCTGTAAGAAGTATTGAATATGTATTTTTTATCATTGAATTCGATCGTCTTAATGCGATGCTGTTAATTGAAAAACACAGTATAAATTTTGGTGTATTAAAATTCATAGAGTCGGATATTCAAAAGCGATGACAGATAACTTGTGAATAAAGTTCTCTCATTAAAAAGTTGGCGTCCTTTTCGCTCGTCGAGGAATATGAGGGAGACACAGCGCATGTCCCCGCCGCCCCTTCCGAGGCCACGCAGGCGCAGGGGGTGCAGGGGGCTCAGGGGGTGCAGGGGGTGCTTCGAGGAACTTGATGGCAAATATTGAAAACAGCCCAAACTATAGCCGGCGAGGACGCAAATTGTATTCCCACAAACTTTGCCCCCTGAAAACCACCACACGAGCTGAAAATAACAATCTAACCGGTGATTCTTAACAGAATTTTCTGATGTGTTGTAGTTTAAAATTATCACGCGTTTTGCAAGTTTGAACAATTAACGTAGGCTTTGAGTTTGATTTTAATTTTAAATCTAGTGCCCTGTTTGTTTTTAAATTACTCAAATGACATCTATGAAAGATGTTTAACACAATGGAAAGGTGGAAGTTGGTGATAATTTTCATGTAAGTCAATTATTATATTTACAATATACTTATAAAAAATACGTGTTGGTTAATCATCACTTTTTTGTTTTATATCTATTGGACAGCTGATATTGCATCATTTTAAAAAAAAAAATCATTTTTCAAAACGTGTTACGAATTTGCGATATATGCAAGAAAGGCGATTGATTTGTACTTTTAAACTTTTATGATTTTATGAAAAGAACATGATTATTATTTATTTTGTTTATTATAAAAGTTGGGAAAATCTTATCTGTTTTATGCGAGAAAAACTCAGCCCGGAAATTAAAGAAATACTATGGAGGATTTTGTAAGGATCATGTAGCAGAGTAGTCAAATTTTATCCTAACAACGGGTTTGAAAATACGCTTTCCCTTGAAGACCCAATTCTCGTGTCATATTTTATACATACAAAAAAATACATATTTCATCATATTGCTTGATTCATGTGAAACTGCAGTAAAATTTAAAATAATGATATCAAATAAATAAATGTTGAAATGTTTTTATCAGTAGTGTTTAGCATATATGCTCGCGGACTTCTCATAATATACCTGTAATATATTCAAATAGTTTTCTGCATTAATCTAAAAAAAATAAAAAGCTAAAACATGATGCTTTGATCCTTAATATCGATTCATTTGTTATAAACGTGATAAAGCCTCTCTCCAGCAGTGAATACAAAAGACAATGTATAATTCAACACTTTTTTTTTATTCTAAAACACGTCAAGTTTTCATAAAAGCTTGAATTGCTTGAAAATGCAAATACCTATTGTTAGAAAATGTTTCAAACCATTTTTTATATTTCTCTAACAAATAGATAGAATGACTAGAAATCTGGTTTTATCCTAACTACGAGTATATATTATTTTTAATTTAAGTAACAATAGTATTAAATATCACAAAGTAAATAATAAATTGTCTACGAAAATATTTTTTCCACAAAAAAATGTCTACGAAGGAATCGATTATATTTATTATATCATAGAAAATATTATCACCATGCAAGTTCTTTGTCAGGTCAGGTTATGCCGTATCTTTATTTTCCTTTTAAATCTCGGATATCCACAATCTGATGCAGCATTTTTTTTCATTCTACATAACTCACAACCATCGGTAGATCATATTTATAGAAACAACGTTTTTAATAATATTTAAAATATATTTATTATCAACGCAGTTTAATTAAATCTCCTTGCTACTACCGCTAGCAAGTAAAAACATTTCCGACCAATTGAAAAATATAACTTTCTTAATGTCTTTTTGATTGCTATCCTTTTAATATTTTTTAAATATATACTATGTCATCTTTTTGCGTCTTTATAACATGACATTTTCAATTTGAATGTTTTTTATAATTTTACAAAAGACCATGCTTTTATTTTCGTTTATTTAATACAATTTTATCACAAAAGATAAATACATATACATATTCTCGATGATATATAATAGCATCTATGATTATGCCTCTTTCTCTCGTCATGTTAGTTACGAAAGTCATAATTTCCTACTACAGCCTTCCAGTTGTATTATTCACATGTGAGTATAAACTTATCTTATGTAAGCCCAGCTTCGAAAAGTAAAACAATAAATTTCAGTAAGCTTTTCTCCGGAACTTTTTTTTAGTTTTATCTCATTTGTTTTAATATTTTCTTATGTATTATTGACATCAGAAGACATATTTTCAGTACTCGAACTCTTCGAACCAATCGAACTCTTTGTAATATTAAATGGGATAAATCCCCTTAAATGTATTCATTGCAGGCTCTATGCTTGATTTTGCTAAATAATTTTATTAGTTATTCGCTTACTTTTATTTCCCCACTGTGGTGGTATAAAAAAATATTTTTCTTTACACTAGAAGCAGAACATAGTTTGCTTCTCGTAAAATATGACTTCACTATTCTCCCTAAGAATGCCATGAATACTAGCTCAGCATAAATGTATGATATGTACAGTGAAATGGTCGCCGGCCTCTTGAAGAGAAACACCCGATGATGAAGAAAATATAAAAAAATCCATTTTTTAAATAACAACACCAAACTATATATATAAATAACCAGGCATCCATGCATTGCATGTCCTCGCCGAAGCAATTGACGAACACAGTAAATATAATACTATTCAAAAACGAAGCATATCCCGTTTGCCGGAGCGTGTGTTTTTGGTTTACCGTCTGATGCTGTAACAATACAGCGTCGGAGCCTCCACACAATGTGGCCGGCCAGGCGAGGCACCGGGGGAAGAGGGGGACGTCTTACAGCCTCTTTGTTCTCTGCGAGATGCCGCCTCAAGGTGGTGGCCGTGAGCAATGACGACACGATGTATCGCAGAAAATAACACCCACTATCTAATACACAAGAAATTTTAAAAAAAAATCGTATTCTCCTAGCCATTTGGCTATTCATATTTTCATGTTTCAATTTGTAGTATCACAAATGAAAGCGGTCTGTGTGAATTTATCTTTCGCCTGTCAAAGACATTTTTAGACTAAGGAAGCACTTGAAAGGCGAAAGCGATCACCAACCTTTTGGCTGATTATAATTTAATACAAAACAATGAGCCAAAATAAATTACCACCAGTATTGATATTAAAAGAGTTTGGTCACAAATTTTTTTTTCAAATAAATAAATATTCTTTATAGGCTAGGTTTTTGATAGCTCAAATATCAGGTTATATAACATCTTGAAAATATTATCCTCAAATAGATAGATATATTTAATTTTTTTTTTTTTTATCGAGACAAAGAACTAAATAAATACCGAGCAATATACACAAAATAAGGGAGAGTCACGTGTCTCATCAAGTTCCTGGGACTGCCTACTGAGTACTAAGTCCACTTTCAAATGAACTGTTGTTATTTACAGATGGATTTCAATACAAAATAATTATTGTTTACAGTAAAAAATACACAACGTCTTTTTTGAGCTGGTTGTTGTGTTATTAGAAATAAGTTAAGTTTAATGTTAACCTCCTAATAAAAATATGATTAAATAAATTTATCACGGTTAAATTTGAAATTTTGTGAAACTAACTTCACAGGAGAAAAATGTTTATTAATAGTTTTATGAAGTTCCTAAATCAATACAATTTTTAGGTAAACTCCAAAACTTTCTATGTATCGAAAAAATAATATCGATGGAGCTTATATTTTTATAATAAAAAAGAACTTTGTTTGGGAGCTTTACTATGCTTATGGCATATAAAGTTGCAAATTCAATTTAAAAACGACAAATTTAAAAATAATTTTCAAAAGTCTTACGATAAAGAAATACAAATAGCCCGAACGAAAAAACAGAGAACAGGAAAAGTAGGTTTACTCGCAACATTTTATAATACAGTTAGTAAAATGTACAATCGTGAAGATTCTTTCAGAAATGACTAGCAGGCACTCCAGCGTTTTGCCACGTCGTCAGAAGCCTTTAAAAGCCTTTAAAACAAAAAGGAACCATGTGAGAACAGAAGTACAATTAGATCAAGGCTACTTGAGGAAAGTGGAGAAGGAACACCTCACTGAAAGAAGATGTCCAAGAGAAAGGCTTTCAGCATTCAAGGCAATCGTTTTTATGAATATTTAAATATTTGCTTAACTTTATTTAAATTGATAAATCTAGTCTCTATGCTTCTGTGATAGTTAAAACACCGACCGTGGGAGTTAAAAAACTTTTATCACAGGTTAACCTCGTGTGTTTACAAGATTATAATCAATTCTGATAGACTCAAACGCGTTTAAAATGTTTATTTTATAAAAATAATATTAATTTAAAAAATTATTGGTCCTTTTTGTGGAAAAAATTAGCACAAACTTTTCTCCCCGATAGGTCTGATATATTATATTTTCGTGATACAAATCAAGTTTTCCAATAAATATGTATAATCTATATAATTAAAGGGAACGCTGCTTGATGAAAAGCGAGGGTCGTACCGCCTTAATGATATGATTTTATAAGCCGGTTGTCAATAGCGATCGGTTAAGTACAGCGAGAAAGAGGGCGGGGGATGTTCCAGGGGACGCGGGTGAGGGCTGCTTATACCCCGTCACGCCTCCTGTTGACTTTTCGAAATTAAGTTCAAAGTCAATTAACACCGACGTTTACTTTGGAAAACTATAAGGTGCTCCCTAGCAGAAATGACTAATTTGTTTGAATATATTATTATATCACATCATGAATGCTAAGTACTCTCATTGTTTCTGCGCCATCTTGTTAATGGTGTGATTTTATATGCATATGTTACACATGAAATTTTATGCAATTGAGTTACTGTATTCAAATCGATATTTTATTACAACATCTCAATTGCTTCATTGTTTTTTGAGTCACCTTTTTTATATTTAATAGGATAAAAAACAATTTTTTTAATCTTAAAATACTTCAATACAATGCCAAGTTGTTTCGTGATACTTTTACATTTTAAAAAACTAGATATACCGATCTGCAATTGCTCAGATGCAATGACATAGTAGCACTCGCTCTGCTCATTTGAACTAGATAGACTCGCCTAATCAACGTTGTATGCAAATACATAAAACAGCAGTGATAAATTATTGAGATTAGTATCAAAATTCATGAAAATCTTTACCTAACCTAACCTTTCGAGACCGAAGTCAAAATTCAGAAAATCCTTGTCCGTGTTACGCTTCACGTAAACGGTTGTAAAATACCAGCGTTGAGTGTTCATGGGCGACGATGCGTGTCATCCAAGATGTCTTTTGTCTTCGTTGGCCCAAATGATAATAAGATGTATAAATATGATTAAGTACATTTTTTCACACATCATCATAACTTGCATGGAATTCGAACCCACATCCCTACGGTTTACATGGCCGGTGCATTACCAACTATGCTAGCGAGCCACTTCAATTTAGCGAGATTTTTTAACAATCTTATTCTACATATGAACCAACGTACCCGTGGCAATTAATATTATTATTATATATTAAGAAAAAAATAATTCGTCCGGTTTAACCAAAATTCTACGAACAGAATGCTTTTGCAAATTTTATTGGCCGTGTCTATTGGAATGAGCTCCGAGACTCGAAATCCGCGGACGTGTATGTTACAATTCTGCTTGTGTCGTTAAAAATATTTAGGCGTTTTTCCTCATCTTTTTATGTTAACAAAAAATCTGTGTGGTTTCATTATTAACTATTAAATAGAATTTAAAAAAATATTTTTGCCTAAAGAAGTTAATATATTGTAATTATACCAATAAGTTAAGTTTCCACTCACCCACATGAGTATCTCATCTGCTCGCTAGAGACTCCCGTGCGAGTCAATATAATGATAATTTACGTCCCTGTTATTTGAGATTACTGCGTGGTCAGAGGCTCTTAGGAAAAAAGGATTCCTGAAGGAAAAGTTAAACGAAACCGACAGGATTTAGGGGCGAAAGCTCTCGCCCGGACTTGCCGGCGTTCGTGGATCGTAACTCCATTAGTCCTCATACAGGCGCGTCCTTTGCACTGCGACGTCCAACTAAGGGTGTTTTTTCACATTTAAGAGTTGCAGTCAGACCGATGCGACTGTGAATTTTGATATTGCGTTTACTACCCATTCAAAAAAAAAAAAAAAACGAATAATAACTAGAAGATTACGATTTTTTTAATGTGAGCATTAAATTTTTTTTTACTCAAAATATCATAAGCGATATTTTAATTTTAGATACACACAATAATCATATGCATTTTCACCAGCCATATTCGTACATAAATGACACAGAAAAGTTTTATTCTGTGTGTTACATAAACGGATTAATACATATATAATACCAATATCCGGGTTTTTGGCATACTTTTGATGTTAAAAAATTGTGGCCAAACTTTTCGCACGTTTCAGCTTTATTTTGTAAATGTCATATGAACATTTTTCGTCCCCTAATACTGGCTAGACTTTGGTTTTGTAATTTATGTTTCAAAGTGTCTCTTGTCATCGCCCTCAATTAAAAACACTTATTATAAGATTAAAAATATAATAAAAGCTCACAAAATTTAAAAAAATTTGTGATGCAATTATTTATCACGTATTTGAAAATTTAATTTTGTGAACGTGTCAATATCGTGTTTTTTTTATATGCTTTTATTTATTTTATGCAATTTTAAATAATTAACTAAGAGGCAATTAACTAATTTAAGTAATTAAGCAACACGCATAAAGTAAATGAATTGTTTTATTGTGTATAAGTTTATTACAATGATGTTGAGGTAATGTTTAAGATAGCAATGAAAGTTACATTCAAGAGTGGGGGTTGGAATATAAACAATGTCGTGTAATCAAATCGTAAAAACACAGGAATGGGGTGTGTTCTAAGTAAGACATAACAAGAAATACAAATTTCTACATTTATACCCTTAGCGATTAAGTACCTCATACGACAAGTATTTCATAATAAAGATACAGGGTAATGCAGAAACTGTTGGCCACTTTGAACTATAATATATGATTTTACTTTAGTAATATTGTTTATGACGTCAAATAACGGATAGTTTGTCCTGAAATTAGGGAAAATGTAAATAGAGAATATAAGTAATAATAAATATACATTTAATAAAAATTATGAACTGTTTAATTAATTTACGCAGTATTCACTTATAACGCAAATAACTGAATTTAAATAATATTGATATAAACTTTGTTTTTATCATTCGCAATTTATACTTTCTTGCAACATGAACTTCAACAATTTATCAACGTTACGAGTAAAATGAATAACTGAAAAAAAATCCAATAATTATTTGCTAATGATTGACAAAAAAGTTCAATGAGGCCAAAACAGGATGCAGCACCCTTGCTACTCGTGTTTCTTGAGCAATCAAAAGTTTTGCTTTCACATTCTGATTTTCTTGGATATTACAAAATACTTGCTTTGTGACTTTATTAACGTACGTATATACAAACACAAACAAAAAATAAAAACTCGTATCAACTTATATCTTTAAATATTATATTAAAGAAAGTTATCTCATTAGGTACTTTTTAAAATATTTACATATCTAAAGCTCAGAAACCTTTTTTCGATTATAATGATATCAATATAATGACGTTAAGATTTTTCAATAATTTTTGTTCAAATCAATGCTTAATAGCCTAGTTCCGTTAAAAAAATGAATAAGTAATTTAGTTAAAAATTATCAGTTTAATAAATAGGTGCCACATTTGTATATAACAGGTAGGCTGTAGTTTATATGAATTATTGTTTATTTTAGAAATGTCATACTACTATTTAATTATTTCAACATTTTAAAAATAAACTTAATTCTGCTTTAATTTACATTATTTATTATAGATTAATGTAAAGTATTATTTAAGCAATATTTTTTATGTTACGAATATTTGGTACAGGACGCAAAACCTCTCAAAAATAGTGTTAAAATCTATAGACTTCAAAAACCACCTGTTTTTTGATATCATGCCAAGTAAAGAACATTTCATTCACGGAATGGGTTAAGAGAGTTACGCAATTTAAGTTCGTATAAAAACCACTTACACGCACTTTGTGGTTCTTTGGAATTTAGGGTCATTATTTGAAGATCAAATTCAGACTCCAAATTAGAGGTAAGCAGAGCGTAACGACTGCCTTTATTACATGTCACGAACATAAATGTTCTTGGATTCAGGAGTTTATCAAAAAGATTTATACAAAGATCTAGCAAAGTATTTTATAGTATTTACATATTTTATCAATATCATTTATTCCATACACAAAATTCTTTTTTACATCCTCTGTACACACATATGAATAATACATTTATTTTAGACTTTATGATCTGTTTTTTTGTAGGTAACAAAGGTGTTTTGACTTGATAAAAACTTTTTAATATACCTTTTCCAGGAGATAGGTGGTTAAATCCAATGAATTTTAGAATTTTACATTTTCTCGTTATTTATATTTTTAAATAACTCGTTATCTAAATTTTTCACAAATATTGTTTTCTCTATTTCACATTGTCAATATCGTAAATGAACTTACTATATATACACATCATATAAAAACAAGTAATATCTAATTTAAATCCCACCGAATTTTCAACAAGTAAACGAGAAAGAGATATAATTAGAATTCCCGGTTCAGTTTGTTTGTTTTTCATGGATAATCGCGAATTTTCCGCTTATTACTTTCATATTCTGTTTTCATCTCGAGTCGGCATTAATTGGGGCGGCAGAGAGAAAAAGCAGATCTTCTGGAATGTTCCAGGAGGTTTAGAAGCGAGCTTGCAATATATCACAGGAGACTCCTCCGGTCCTTCAGTGCATTATTCATTTTCCTACATAAATATCAATTAAAAGCGTTAATCCGAGCGTTTTGTCAAGTCCCAGCGCCGTGTAATTGGGTCTTTTTCTGGGAGAGGGATAGAAAAGCTTGAAACGCGAGCTAAAAACCGTTCTTATTATATTACACAAAAAAAATATTATTTCAATCTTAATTTATTTAATACGCTGGCATCCTAGATAAAAGCTTAAAGCTTCTTAATTAAACTATTTTTATGGCAAAGAAATTTTCACTTCGTAAAATCGAGACCTCTTTTACGTGCTTGAAATAATAGTAGACGGAAAATATAATAACTTGAAGCATAAAGTCTTATGAGTTAATAGTTGCAATATTTTAAACGAAGCCTTATTTAAAATAGTAGACGTGCCTAGAATTTTAGTACCAGTATAAGTTCAATATAAATACTCGGTTCTTGGGTGAAACATTCATTAAAACGTTTATGGGGGCATCTTTAGAGGTCTGTCGGAATACCAAAGAAGAAATGCGGCTTATCACCCAAGAACTGAATATTACCAATAAAAACGACCGCCAAAGCCTACAAACATATTTTTAAGTCTAGACGAATAGTATCATCTTGCTATTGATCTATTGAAGAAAGACTCGTAGACGATTCTGTCCACAGTAACAAATAACCCACATCATTAACCAAGGGCCAAAAGTTTACAAAAAATCTACCTTGAAGTTTATTAAGAAATCTTCTTAGATTTTAGTTTGGAAAAAATCTAAAATGCCAAAAAAAAAATTATTTCCAAGCTTCATTTTGTTATATGTTATTCTTAACTAGCGCTACTTTTATTTTCTGTGATTTCAAAATTATTGTATGAGTTCTTCAAGTCTTTACGGCCTTTTCCTACAGCTTTGGTTCAATTCATTAAAAAATTAAAAAATTTACCGTTCATGGACAAGTCAGCGTCGTCCGAGACAAATACAAAATAATATCTCCATCAAAATAATTGCTATAGGCAGATCTATATATCTAGCAAACGAGTTTAATATATTCAACAATATTTTTTATTCCATGTTTTAGTACCGCTGCTCTGAAAAGACCTCTTCATTTCCGCGGAACCAGGCATGCTTTTCAAAGCAATTAATTGGAATTTATTATCCTGTTAGCGGCTCGGTTGGGCGCGGGCCGAGGCGGGTTTTTTTGTCTCGGAGCCGCGGATGAGGCCGATGGAGGACCTTTCATCAGACCCACCCGGGCTGATCACATCATGTGATTTCGATGGATTTGTAAAATCTATTCAAACATTTTATTATTGATGTATTTCAATAATACCCAATTAATATACCAACGTTGGTTATTCATTTCGAAGCGTCAATTTAATTCAGATATTTTTCCAATTTAGGATTTCAATCTGAAAAACATTAATGCTTGAAAAAATATAAAATTCATCGGATTTAACCTCCTCGTGGTAAAGGTATATTAAATAAATTTTGCATATATATTTTGACTATTCCATAGTAAGCTGTTGGTTGATAATGTCGTTGATAAACAAATGACGGATAATTTTAGGTAGTTAGAATAGTTATTGGAAATTTCATAAAAACCATGTGCGTTGAATTATGAGCCAAAATCTAAAATTAATACATTGACCTAACCTTACCCATTAATCTGTAGTTTAAATAGAGGCGAACACACCTGCTGTAATATTTAAATACTTTGCATATTTTATTGCCTACCTTTGCTTGTGGCATCTGACTTTTATAGATTATATGACCAATGGGCTCTTTGATCAGATAATGATTTCACTACACAAACGAAGAACTATTATTTTCCAGATTTAAAATTGAATCTGCCCAGTTTGAGCATGTGATAATATAGTCATTTCTTTCATATATAAAAAAAATTTAACATAGCTTGTTTCAAGTATAGAAAAAGCGATATTCGAACAGACCACAAGCATTCAATTACTCGTGGGTCCTTGAGATGCTTTCACAAGATGGCTGCCGAGCTCAGGGCAAGGAGGGGCGCGGTGCATCCTGTGCCAGCAGTAATGCACCTACTTCCGGGCAATCGCATCAACCCTCGCGTCTCAGTCGGATTACTTCCGGCGCTGCAGCTACCCTAAGTTCAGTGGTTAGCGGCGAGGGGGTCGTAACCTGCCGCAACTCCCTAGACACTGATGTCTCTTGATAATTTAAATTTAAAGACAAAATCGATAATATAATATATATATATATATATATATATATATATATATATATATATATATATATTTATATATATATATTATATTGTATCATAGTACTGTAGAAGGACCCGGGGACCCATTACACTATTCTCCCTAAGAAAAGCATGAACACTGACTCAGCATAAGTATATGCTCAGTGAGATGGTCGCCAACCTCCTCTGAGGAGAGGCACCCGAAGAAGAAGAATTTAGTATTGAGAAAATGTTCAATATATGTATATATATTAGTCATTTAGCAATAGCAGTCTTAAGCACGATACTTTTTTTACTGTCGTTACAGCATGACAATTGCTCATTAGTCTTAAGTATAAACATAAAATAAAAACTTATATATAATGTTATTTATTAAAATGACGAACATTTATATGAAGTTTTAGTATACCATTAAAAAATAAATATAATATATTGTGTACAGTTGCTAACATCTGCGCGAGAAGGCTGCCTCTTCAAGAGCTCTCTTCTTTGTTTAATTTTTAGTCACCCTTCTGAGGCGCGAAAAGCTAAAAGTGCATTTTTCCCACGCCGAGACTAAATTTTTACCTAGAGGCTGCACTTTTTCACACCCATATAAAAAAACACCGATAAAAAGGTGCACAAAGTCATGAATTTATTTTTTTAAAATAATTATTGATTTTTACTTTAAAATTAATAATAATAATTTATTCAAAATTAAACTAATTTGTATAAAAGATTTTTATTTAAGCTTTAAGAGATATTCTTTTGATATCGGGGAGGTGTATAAAATAGTTCATGTATACCAAAAGAGAAATCATACATTTCACTTTTAAAAGCACCACTCATATGTGAACAAAAATATATTACGATTTTATTTGACCACATAAAAAAAACAAATAACACATTTAAAAAAGATACCCCTAATAATAACAAATTTCGTATTTATTGTATATTTGCAAGTAAGGTAGTGACACTACTTAGTTACAGTTAAAACAGGTCTATTAATTACTTAATGCTGAATCATCTATGATTTTAAATCACTCAGTATTGAAAATACAAAATGTCATTAATTTAACTACGCATTTAATTAAACAAATCACAGGTAATACAGTAAGATTCTAAGTTTCCTTATCCCATATTGTATAGATCTGCAAGATGGGAATATAATCGCAATTCAACAGTTTCAACATTTTTTTTTTTTTAATTAATTTTTTTTATTTATATAAAATGGTCATTTGTATGGTTTTGAATGCATGAATATTTTTACTTGTTATTTACAGATTTGTTTCCATGTCCTGCTCATCATCATCAACGCAGATTGCGGAAGACACAAGCGCCGGCTTTAATGTGTCATTAAGCAATAAGCACGCTTTTTTAACAAACCCAAACGATGTTATCATAAGCGATATGTCTCCGGATACCAAATTTAACGCACTCGTATCGCTGAAAAACCAAACTATGAAAGTCGACTCTCACCCCGAGAGGGCACTATTGCCATCATCAGCGAAAAAACTCTCGCGCTTTGAAGAGAAAAATGCTTTACATAACTTCTATTTTCGCGACAAGGGCCTCTTGAAGAGGAAGGTCCTAATAGAAGACAACGATAGCTCCGGCATCAAGCTCGATGACGAGGAAAACTCCACCGTCATTAGCTTCCTCCGCTTCGACAAGGGGAGCAGCTTGGTGGACGGAGTCAAGAGTGAATACGTAGCCAACTGGAACTGGAATGCGGTGAATGACTCCGTGGGCTCCATTCATGGCGCCGGGGGGCCCTCCGCGATGAAGCTGGAGACAAAGAGGAGCCCCTCCAGCGACATCGTATCGAAAAACATCACAATGCTGCTTGAAAACCTGCTGAAGAATTACGAAAACTCGCAGCTGCCGACACACGGACTAGGTATTTCGGATAAATATTTAAAAAAAAAACCAAACAATACAGTAAAACCTCGACATAACGTCCAATTACGGAGAGAGTGTCCGTTAAAGCCTAAACTCCGATATATAATAATAGGTTTAAAATAAATCAAAAAACCTTTTTATTGAAAATACACTGTATTAAGTAGTATTTAGATATAAAGAAAAAATACAAAACCCAAACAAAATTATATTTAATTGTCTTCGGACAGTTGCTGTTTGTTAATCGACGCGCTTGCTTTCGATTTTCCTACTAAAAACGAATCAACTTTTATTTGCACGTTTGCAAGTTTGCTGTTTTTTTATAATCAACTCTAAAACTACGAAAAAAAAATTTTAATTTTTTCATTTTCGCATTTAAAACGATTTTATTATTTTTTTTTACATTTAATCGGGTTTTTTGTCTGTTATATCAGAAGTACGTTTAGCAGGGCTCCGGTAAATCGAGGTTTCTTTGTACTTATAAATTATTATAATTATTTAAAAGGTTAGGTAAGCACAAAGAAATTCGTAGAGATTTTCAATTTATATCAAGTCCTCGATCATGATGGGTATTTGTGTCCGACTAATTTATTTCGTTTTCAGGATATCCTACGCTGGTGAAAACAAACATGTTGATTAGAAGCATGGGACCGGTGTCCGAATTGGATATGGTACGTATTTTCCCAAATAAAACACCAGTGCGTCTATTCTTCGTCAATATAAATCCTCCACGGGCTCTGAGAGCCTTAATTCAATGTACACCGGATGACTGGATTCCGCCAGGATTTTTTGTATTGTTTTGGTAATGTACTTTAGAGTATAGAATAGCTTTTAGCTGAAAACGGAGTAAATGTAGATAATCGATTTATTTCCTCACGTATATTTTGTGTACGTGGTTTTCAGGCTCTTTGTCGACAAAAGCGCAGTCTTCTCACAAGAAAAAATATCCTTAAAGTATATACTCGAGAATACCTCATACTTGTATCTTATTAAATAAAGCATGGTGATAAATTGAATATTACGTTACGAAATATAGTAAATATAATAATGAAACTGGAACACTGTTTATAAATTGCGGTATAAATCTTAAACATTGAAAATATCTTGTTACTTAATCGTATTATTTAACGAAATTTATATGCGTTATGTAGCAATTAACAAATAACCACTGTCCAATTTAGAATAAAGCATAAAAGGTATATTTTTGGTTAAAAGTAAGCACGATACTTTTTTTGTTAAAAAATTACAAGTGTATGTAAACATATAAATTTTATTTACAACGCATTCAATGTACTTGTGCTTATTTTGTATTTTTTTTTTGTAGATATTAAAATCCGACAAAAATAACTTTTTACGTAGAAGTCTAATTTACAGTGTCCGAATCAATAAATATCGTTTGTTTATTCCAGGATTACTCAATGGATTGTTACTTTCGTCAGTATTGGAGAGACACCAGACTCAGTTTCCTGGGTCCCATCAAGTCCCTATCTCTCTCCATTAAGATGCTGGAGAGGATCTGGAGACCAGATACTTACTTCTATAACGGAAAACACTCTTACGTTCACACGATCACTGTGCCCAACAAGCTCTTGAGGATTAGCCAAGATGGAGATATTCTCTATTCAATGAGGTAATAATTAAATATATGAGACGTCGTCAGGGCACATACAGATAAAAAGGATGTGGAAAGGACTACGTTAGCAGAATCATGTTAACCATGACGTCAATGGGAGTGGTGGCGGAGGGACAGCTTTGCCACAAATGGTGTTTTAAACTACGTTAATTCAGAAACTTTATAAGAATATTCTTTATATTATAAGATTTAATTTATATACAGTTGCTCTTTTTTTCAGATTAACAATCAAAGCAAAGTGTCCTATGGAGTTACGAAATTTTCCCATGGATAGACAGTCTTGCCCATTAATCTTAGGAAGCTGTAAGTACTCCCATGGCGTAAATACTTATTCAATTATTTTTGAGTAGTACATAGAAATCCAAATTATGCTCTATTTAAATTAAAACTGTGAGTAAGAAAACGATAGTTGGTCAATATTTCAGTTACGTTTCATTTACGAGAATATAGAGCTTTTTTATTTTACTATCTAATTTAATGCTATTTTGGAAAGCACGTGTCGTCAATAATTCAAAACAATTTAAATGTTTTCGGTACGCTCGCAGTTTGTAGATTTGAAATTATCTTAATGCAGCTCGAGCAGAAGTTTGCTACATTGAGCAAGCAAAGTACACATTTTTAGTTTATTTTTTCAAGCTAGTCCTAGGTGAAGTCTATGGCTAAAATGTATTTAATCTAAATAACATAATATTTTGATAGTGAAAATCACGAAGAAATGCAGTTGCAGTGCGTCTGAAAAACCGATTCATAACTAAACATAAACGTATTCAGATCCCTAAAATATTAAGTTTTGTTAGCCATAATACTTATGACTTCTGGTTAGTAAATCAGGTAATATTTTCTTCAGATGCCTACACCAACCAGCAGCTGGTGTACCAGTGGCAGAATGCTGACAGTGTGACATTTGTTCCAGGAATGACACTTTCACAATTTGACCTTATAAGTTTCCCCTATAGAAACTTCACTTTCACTAGAAGAGAAGGTCAGTATAAACATTAATAAAAACTGCCTTTATAATTTTATACTGTGCAACAATACATACCCTTTGATTTAAAGGTTGTAGCTTTTAATACAATTATCTATCAACTGTTTAAAAAAATGATACGCTATACCTAAATGTATACCCCAAATTTTCCAAACTAAATGAAAGTCTAATATTAAACATCAAAAATTCATAAATGTATTGCAGGTAAGATTTTCTATGAATGGATGTTAATAGCACGTTTCTAGGATTATCAGGTTATTGATGATAGATGTAGATAAGGTAGCAATATATCAAAAGACTCCGGTTTACTTATTCCCGTGGCGGGGCAGGGTCGTGATATATCAAAGCATCATCTTTGATGATAGAATACAGCATACATTATTGACTTTGTATCTTCCAGGAGACTTCTCCGTCCTCCAAGTGTCTTTTAACCTTTCTCGCCATACTGGTTACTTCCTTATCCAAGTCTACGTTCCTTGCATCCTGATCGTGGTACTCTCGTGGGTGTCTTTCTGGATCCACCGCGAGGCCACGTCTGACAGGGTGGGTCTGGGGATCACCACCGTTTTGACGCTCTCCACCATCAGCCTGGACTCGAGGACGGATCTGCCCAAGGTCAGATACGCCACGGCCTTGGATTGGTTTTTGCTGATGAGCTTTGGATATTGCATCGCTACACTCTTGGAATTTGCAGGAGTCCATTACTTTACAAAGGTAACGGGAAAAATACTAACTATTTATGTTTTTTTTTTTTTAAGTTTTTTTCAGCCTCTTATTGAAATCGTGGTTTTTTTATTTTTGTCAGGTTGGGTCAGGGGAAATCCCAATAGACGATGAAGAATGGGAGGAGCTGATTGAAGAGACTGGGGGAGATCCCATTGCAGCGAGGCAGCTGGCAGCTCGACGGCGGAGCAGTAACATCCAGAGACCTTCCATCATTGTACGTATATTGACATGCTGAGCATTTACAGTATAAAGCCTATATCTATTTTGCGTATAAAACCATAATAAAACCCCCAAAATGAAGGGACGCTATTGACTGTTTACCACTCGGTTGTCGGCTGTCGCAACGTAAGTAGCCAGATTAGCTGAGACGCTAGTCGCTAGCTTTCGTGATGAGGAGCTCTCGGATCCATTTGTTATCGGATGAGGTCCAAGCATGATCCAAGCATGATCCAAGCAGAAAATTTTTCAAAATAATTTTTGATATTTACTCTTATCCAGTAAAATATTATATTATGCGACGCAAAAAATCTCACCGCTCCAACTTTGATAAATGTTTTAGATTTTGTCATAAATAAGTTTTTATAAAAATCAACTATTTTTAATCAAACATTTAAAGGATTGTGTGAGTTTTAGTTTTATTATATATTACGTATAATTAAATTTTAACAGATCGACAAATTTTTATTTGCGAATATTAATATAAAATTACCTTATAAATATTTCTGTGGTGTTTTTAAGTGTCAATCCAAGTTATTATCACAAAAAAAAAAAAAATTATATTGTTTTATTTTATTCAATTTAAAAAATATTTATGGTATAAAAAGTTAGATAATTATGTTGACATATTTGCTGTGCGCCTGTGGTAGGAATTTAACCGGGAAAAGAAATTCCGATTTCTGTATTTATTAATTTCCTGAAAAAGCATTTCCTGTATAGAAAAGAGCTATTTTGAAAATACGGTAGATGTCACTACGCTGCAATATTATGCCATTATTATGTCAGACAAGGAAATATTATAGTTATAGAATTTAATGATCCTTTTAATTTTACCACATTTTAATAGCAGTCTGAGAACTTCCTTAAATAATAAACACTTACAACACACTCAGAGACGTTTGACAAGAAAATCCGAATTTTAAGTTAATTTCTGATTTATGCGATACACAAAATAACTGGATCTTATAAATAAATACTATATAATACTACACAAAAAAAAAATTTTTTGTAATTTTTGTTGTAATATTGTAATATTGTGAAGAGTTAAGTTCTTGTTTTTTTTTTACCCTTTGGTTAAATTAGTTAATGCAATAAGTATAAAAAATAGCACTAATATCTTTTTTATAATTTTATTTTTCTCAAATAGACTACATAAGACTAATTCGCGATAATACTACATTAATATGGCGAATGCTATAAACCAGCCTGCCGCTGTTACTTTTTTACTTAATTATATATATTTTTTTAATATTTGCAACAAAAATAAGAAAATAGTATCATTTAATCCTACTTATTTTTTATGTAAAAGTCGAGTAATAAATAGCGAATGCATTTACACTTATTAAAAGATTATATACTATATATAATAAAATATCAGAAAATCACAGCATAAATCACATTGTAAAATTAATAATTAAACATTTATATCCAAAGTTAAAACTTGAACAAGGCAGACGCAACATAAAAACAAGTTTTATAAAACCTTTAATGTTGGTTTTTTGGACAGAAAATATAATATACGATGCTGTGCCCATATTTTAACCTGTTTTAATTTTTATTTTCTTTCAAGTCACATGATACAATGATAAATGTGAATGATTGTTTTTTTATGTAATATAACAATTTTAAATGTCAAATTATGTATTATATTTTACAAAGTCACAGTTCCTACTTTGATCAGCATTTTCTGAAACGAAGGTCATATTTCCTTTGCTTTTTGCGATGTTTAACTCTCGTTTGTCGAGTCATTTGTAGATCCTCTCGAAATTGATTTTATATTCAGAGTTTCAACGTACAAAAAAGCATCGATGCCTAAAATTAATTTCGGATGTTGTAAAGATAAACATCGATTTGGTCAATAAAGTGTTGATGCTTTACACAATGTCGGAACGGTTTACAAAATATTTCAGGTCATATTAGCTGAAAACTATTAAGTTTACAGTTTGAAGTTTGCACTAGAGAGACTGTTTTAACATTTTAGGTTGAAAACTCTTAAAGAGTTTTGAAAGCATTTCTATTCAATTTATTTTGAAAGCTTACTTTTCACATTAAAAAAGTTTAAGGTAAACTCTCAATTACTATTGAAGGCACCATTTTTTATGGCAGTTTATCGGTGGCATATCTTCAAGTAGCCAAGATTAAAAGCCTTAAAGCTGTGATTTAAACGAGCCGCTATAAATTACACGAAAAAGAGCAAAAAAACGATAATTTAATTTAAATTATGATAACGTTGCAGTCAAAAGTTTCAAGGCTTCAAAAAATGAAATGTTGTATTTGTCTGTCGATATTTAAATGTCTTCAATTTTTTATTCATAAATCAAATAAAAATATTTAAACCATGTTAAATCATAATTATTAAAAAATATTTGTTAAAAATTGGGAAAACTTATATTTAACATACATTTATCATTTGTCGTATTTTGTCATATTCATATGGAATTTGTAATACAAAAAAATTTCCACTCTCATTAAATTTATTGATTATCTTTATATTTAAGGGAACTGATCCCTGTGATGGGTCTCTTTTTGAGTTTTTTGATATTTTTTTTCTAAAAGCCTACTGCACAAATAGAAAAAAAATTAATGCCAAAAGCTAGATACATTCCTTCTTCTTCAGATATGATTTTTTGTATTTCTTATAAATTTACTTTTAATATGATAAATATGTGTTTTCTCGACTGAAGTTTAGGAGATTGGAGATCATTATGACCGACGGATCTAGAACCCTAAGCATTTAGGTGTCCTTTTTAAATTGAAATTAAAAGATTAAATATAAACCTATAGTGAGGGATTCGTTCAAAATTTAAAAACTTTAACAAACTTTGGTTTTGAAAAGTCGTCGTTTTATTAAATTTTTCAACATTTTCATGACTTTATTTGACCTTGAAAAAGAACGGTAATTAAATAAGAAAAAAAATAGGTAAATATAGTTTTTTTGATATTATATAAAAAAACAACTTTCAATGTAGAAAAATAAATTGACTTTCCATGCTACAAGTGAGGTATGGTTTTAGGATCCAGCCCTCTTGAATGGCCCGAATCCCCCAGCAGTGAGGCTCACGATGGAGAGGACCACTCAGACGGAGCGGAGGGTCCCTCAGTGGAGGCAGTTCCTGTACTGCCTCATGGGAAACGACAACTTCAGGAGGCAGCGTCAGAGGGAAGCCGGTAAAGTCACACGCGCTTGTAAAATATTTCTAAGGTATTGAGCCGCACCCGTCTGGTCTGCTATGAAGTGATTTAGCGAATGCACTCGCAAAATGCACTTGTCAAAGTCAATCAACGAGAAGTATTTGCAAACAGGGGACTGATTATCAAGTTCTGTGAATTCTCCGTTTGTTCTGTATCTATATTAATATTATTTGATTGAGGTGCTGATATAAACTATCGGAATGGGGCCGTGGACCTATCTAGTATAGTTTCACGAAGCCTGACTGCTATCTCGAGTACGTTATATAAACAATGATACGATTAATTATAATAATTGCTATTTAAGTAATTACATAGATATGCAAATGTGTCAGTTTTCTTAATAATAACAATAAACACGGAATATTTCAGACCTTTACTAATTTTAGCGCAAGTATCAATACACGCCAGGGCTTGCTAAGTTTTTTTTACGATTTTCTATAAGAGTTGTAAATCGACTTTCTAAAAATATTTTTTTCCGTCTGAAACGATAAAATTATGGTTTATTAAGCTGTCGCATACGTCACACTTATATTTATTAAAATATTATTGAATTAGTATTATTTACAATCACATGAATGCATTAGGTCTTTGAGAAACTAAATGAGTCCAAATCTAACGATATCAAGACTCTTTATATAGATTAAAGCATAGGAATTCATTGCATGGCGATAGCATATATCATAGTTTCTGTGACTCATAAACAATACATATATCTCTATTACATATCGTACGTGACTTTGTTTAACTCGGTCATGTTTGTGTAGAAATAATTGACACAGTAACACGCTAGCTTTTATATTCTATGTGCATAGTGCAAAATTGCTCAAAGTACCAGCAATTAAAATCATTACTTAGTATTATGCAATTTAATATATCTTGCTACTTTCAATTCAGCACAAACGGTAGAGAAAAAATCGTTTGTAATTTGCCGCATTGAATTTCTTCTTGGTAGTAACAAATTGCGTACTTGAAATGTGTGAGGTCGACATAATTATCAAGTATAAACAATTTATTTGTAGACTATTTATAAGATTAATGTTACAAAAACGCGCAACCGCTAAATCTATCACATTTCAAACAATATTACAAACGTGAATAAATAAACGTGACTCTGGCAGACTGTTTCATGTAAAACGCACGATTTGCTGTTTCGTAAATGTTCTCACTCATGCTGAAATAAATATTGTTAAATAAACATATTAATTACAGTATTTGAAGACATCAATCACCAAACAGCGTTCATCCAGATATTCTGAAAAAAATCATTCGACGAATACTCGTTTAGCGAGATAAAAAAAGTGCCTTCTCGTTAGTTAAAGAAGTTCTTGCTTATATGGAATGCTGAGTAAAAAAATTGGCCATACAAAATTAAAACCGGTTGAGATTTCTTAAAAAAAAAACAACATACTAAATGACTTCAACGATACAACCGAAAACGTTCGTTTAAAATATACATATAAAAATACTTGTCATCGCCATAACGATATAGGCAGTTTGATACAATTTTTATGTTTCATCTTATGGTGTTTTGATTTTTATAGAGAATGGAAAACATGGCGCAAATCGCCATATCAACAGCGTCTCTCTAATCGACAGGGCTGCTCGTGTCCTCTTCCCTGCATCATTTGGATTCCTCAACTTCTTCTACTGGGTCGTTTACGTCACCTACCAAGAGGACTTCAAGTGGACCGATCCGCCCATACACTCTCTCAGCCACTAATTATCATACGTAGAAAATAAAATGTATTAATTATTGGTATTAATAAAAAAATGTGTTTTCAAAAAATATATATTAGTAATGTTTTAGTTAGATATAAAAATAGTGCTTGTATTTTGTTTGCCTCCATAAATTAATTGTAACATCGAGTGTTTTTGAGCAATGTATTCAGCATTAATAAAATATTATTTCCGTTATTAAAAAATATTTATTCATTCCTCCCGACCTCCCCGTCATGTCGGCAGTTGTATACGCTGACATTATATTTTATAAACAAGTATTGGGTTCATCATGTTTTATGGTTATCAAGCAAGACTGTATATGACAAAACCGTGATAAGGAAGTATACCTAATTATAATAATTATGATTAAATTCTTTATGTACAAGAACAGATAATAAAAAGCCAGTAAATTTTTGTAGTATAAAAAACCAATTGGATTTATATTTAGTCAAATTTATGCACACATCGATCGCATATCTAAAATAATATTACTAGTGAAACAAGAGTTTTGATCATCATGTAAATGCCAATTTATGTAATAAAACCAATGTTATTTGTTTTTTAAATGGTAATTGCAAAAATAATCGCTATAAATAAATTTAAAAAAAAATATATATATATATATACTATCTCACTGTTAGAAGTATTATGTCAGTATCGATACAAAACGTGTAAAAAGGTTACTAACCCTTTAAGTGCTAAGGTGGTTTCAAAAATGCTATAATTTGTTATTATTTAAAAAAATAAATATATATATATATATATAATTTTTGCCGTACTTAATGGGTGCACTGAAACGCAAACGGTTTGTTATCTCTTTTTCTCTCGTAGACAGCGCGAGCAAAATGCGTTTTTAAAGTGAGACATGAGATTTGACATTGTGAATTTTAATAGAAATATTATATTTTTAGGCTATTTATTTGATTAATGTTTAAAAAAATCCGTAAATATTAATGTGATTTTTATAAATATTTTTAAAGACTCACTGTTTTTACGTAAAGCCATAGTTTTATATTTCAATTAGCCCCGAGCGCAGCGCGCGATAGCAATATGTCAAAACTCGAGAAGAAGAAGAGGAGAGTGGATATTTTTTTCTGGGGCCTCTGTGCTTTTATTTGTTTTCGTTGATACATAACATTATTAGTTGTCACTTGTGAGACAAACTCGAATTATTCATTAAAAAAAGTATGATAATCATAATTTATCAGTAGCGAGTCGCGGTCGCTTCGGCCGTCTGTGAGAATTCAGGTAACAGCTGATGTCAGTCGTAGTTGGATTCGTCCGCCTCGAGCGTCAGATTCAATCTCGCGCTGCATCTTTTGCCCGATGTCCCGAGCGTTTTTGTGATATTGTGATAGCAGTGGTGAAGTTTTAGTGGAAATAGTCGTCAGGGTTACGCAGACTGTCTGCCAGCTGATCGGTGCGGCTTGTTTATTTTAGGAATACGCTCAGCATGGAAGAGTCGGACGGGCGGAGTAACCAAGATGTATGACAGCAACAAGCGGTCGTCGTCCGTCAGCTTCGGCAGGAATGGCGGCACGAGCAGGTGTGACGAGGAGGAGCTGCACATGTGCATGGCGCCGCACATCCAGGCTCTTCTGGCGCGGGGCGAGCGGCGCGCCTCGTGCTGCGGCCTGGCCGTGCCCGCACCCTTCGAGCGCGCCGCCACAGACACCTTCTTCAATCCGAAGTTTGACTCCGACATTCTCGAGGGACAGTACAAGTCCAGTTCTTTCCCCCACATCCGCCTGAGGTTCAGGTTTGTATTTGTTAATGCTATCTTGTACGCTTTACGATAATACATTCTATATTTAGTGTACTTGTTTGCTATAAATATCTATTTATAATGAGATCAGCTTAGTATGTGGAAACTCAACAATTTTGTTTACTCAATGACTACTAAGTTCCATTATTTGTTTTGTATTCTGGTTCCCTGACTTGATATTTTCCTTTGCTCGCCTTCAGGTGGAAAATTTATTAGACATTCATCATCTTAAGTAAATGAACATATTCCATATATATTATCTTTCATGATCGCTAGTAATACAACTGTTTCTTTTTAGATATGCCCTGCTCTACATCTTGGTGTTCTCTCTGGCGTGGATTTTTTACTTTTTGGCATTCGGTTTTAACTACTACGACATCCAGTGGCCACTCCTATGCACAATATTTTCGGGAATCTTCCTGTTGACGTTGCTGATTCTCTTAATTACCTTCACAGATTTTTACCGACTGCGCATGCACTGCGTATCTGTTATAATTGCTCTGCAACTCTGCGCATTGAGTCTCTCGCTTGTCAGCTTCTTTCCACATGAGAATCGCGAGGATATACACTTTATAGGAGAAATAAGCCAGGCAGGTCACTTTGCAATGTGCTTGGAGATCATTCTGATAATTTACACCATTATTCCGCTCCCTATGTACTTATCTGTCGGCCTAAGTGTTGCTTACTCCACTGCATTCGAAGTTATGAATGTCTACATGCACAATCGGGAGAATGCCGTGTCTTACTCTGGGCTGGCAGTGAGAGTTTTACTTCAGATATGTGTCCATATAATAGGCCTTCACATTTTGCTGATGACTGTAGTGCGCATGAGAGGAACCTTCATGAAGGTTGGCCAAAGCCTACTGGTGAGAAAACAGCTTGAGATGGAAAAACTACTAAAAGAGAAGATGATTCACTCTGTCATGCCTCCCAAGGTGGCGGATTGGCTCATGTCTGAAACAGGTATGGAGTCAGAAAACAGCCTGAAAAGAAATAACAGTTTGTACCCGAGAAATTCCAACCCTGGTGCCTCGGATTTAAAATCTCTATTCAGGCCATTCAACATGCATTGTATGGAAAATGTTAGCATTTTATTTGCTGATATTGTTGGTTTTACAAAAATGTCAAGTAACAAGACTGCCGAAGAATTAGTGACAATTTTAAACGATTTATTTGAAAGGTTTGATGATTTGTGTCAGCTTAATAACTGTGAAAAGATATCTACCCTTGGAGACTGTTATTATTGCGTCTCCGGGTGCCCTGAACCTCGACCTGATCATGCCAAGTGCTGTGTTGAAATGGGCTTAGGTAATTTTTGATTTTCATTACTTGAATATTTCTATTCTCAAATTAGAGTTGTTTTATCAATTTATTTACAATTTTAGGCATGATAACAGCGATAAAATATTTTGATGAGCAACGAGGGGAAGGAGTCAGCATGAGAGTTGGTGTTCACACCGGCACTGTTCTTTGCGGAATAGTAGGAACAAGGCGGTTCAAGTTTGATGTCTGGAGTAATGATGTCTCCCTAGCCAATAGAATGGAATCAACTGGTAAACCCGGCAGAGTTCACGTTTCTGAAGAAACCAGTAGATTTTTGACAGACTATATTCTAGAAGAAGGTGATGATGTTTTTGGTAAGTTATAATTATAATTTTAATTTTGAAGAAATATTAAAAATGAAGCATCTTTCCTTTCCGTTATTTAATTATAAAAATATATTTTTGCTTTTAGGCCACAAAACGTACTTCATAGAAGGCCGACAACCACATTCATCCATAGATGGAACTCTGAGTCTCTCTAACAATGTAAACTCCATGCCTCTTAAACTGATCATATCTCCCCCGCAAACGAGCAATTCTCCTTCTCCTGTCCCCAATACATTATCGCCTAGTTTCAATATGTCTTTAGGTCCTGATGATATATATTCTGGTCCTGGACTGTCTGCGTCCCTCACTCCTCCGGTGTTGAATCCTAATCGCTTGTCACCCAATCCGTTCCACCTTAAAATGAAAGCAAGTTCTCTCCCCAGTATTCTGGACATGGAAAATGAAGACGATAAAGTAAATGGATGCAAGCAAATGAACAATGAGTCATCCAAGAGTCCAGTTTCTACAGGTTTGAATAGCATCTGGAAAATTACTTCAATTAATGTTGTCTGATTGTTTTAATTGACCGAGTTGTTGCGATCTCGGTTTTAATAGAAACAATTTATTGTAGGTTAATGTGAATCAATTATTTATGAGAACCTTTTTTTTTATTATAAAAATCTTTATATAATTTTGTAGGAAGCTATGGTAAATATACAAGTAAAATAATGAAAAATTGGAAGGTACCCAAATTTCTACGTAAAGGTGAAACTCCAAACGATACAATAAAAATTGACGAACTGAACAACGTCAAAATTATAGAAAAGGAAAATAGCAGTGGGGATGGAAATTCAGTTCCATCTTCTAATGGATATCAGCAAGTACCAATTGTAATTGAATCTCTGGAATGTACTGTCAGTAGGCCTATTGATATCAATCAGGGTAATAATAGACTGAGTGTGGAACCCTTCTCTCAGCGTCATTCCAACTCCTCCGTCTACGAAAGTGATATGTTAGATATACGATCTTACATCAGCCAATCCCGGAGCGATGTATCACCATTTGCAAGAAGCAGCAGCTATAGATCTCAGTACGGAAGACCTAGTCCATACGATGTAAGCTTAAATTCTAATTCATCTTTTTATATCATCCTATTATGGCATTCATTCTATTCTGTACACAAAAAAAGAAATAAATGCAAGCTAAGGCTCATTGAAATTTTTCATTTTTCAGGGACCTCAAGTGGGTAGAGCTCGAAGCTCTACGATGAGTCAGCTACAAGATCTACCAACCATTCCTCTGAATGTTCATCCATTGAATGCAGAAGATCAAATCAGCTTGTGCCCGTCCATCAACAGCAGAAAAGACTCTGGTATTCGAAGCACCAGTAGAAGATCAAGTATCCAACAACAGGTTAGTAAAATATATTTTGTATCAATATATCCTTTTATTTTGGAGTCCAGTTGTTTTGCTATGTGTATATTAACTCTAAGAATAAAATATAAATTTAATAATGATAAAAAAGAGTTCAAATGAATGCAGATTTTCTTAAGTTTGCACTCCGCTAGATTATAACATCCTCGGCGTGCAAGTTGTTATGTCAGAAATTATATTTTTAAAAATTGGATTGTTAAAATCTCATAATAAATTTTAATTCAATCATAAATGTAGCCACATTGTTTGTGTTATTATAAATAACACTTTTTGTGTTATTAAATGAATTTCAGATATATATGGTGAGTCAGTCCGCAGTGGGAGCATCACAAGACTTGCAGCGCCGCGTGTCAGGCTACTACACTTCTAGCCAGTCCAGCCTAGCCCGTCCCTCCCTGGCCACCAATGGGGGACTCTCTCACCCTTGCCACCAGAAATTGCGTAAGCAATCCGATCTGCAACTCATACGCTGTGTTCAGGACAATGCCAAGTCCACCTTTAGTTACTTTGTGAAACCTCCGCTGTCTCCTTTCACACTCTTCTTTCAATCTCAGGACATGGAGAAAGAATACCGAGATACTGCCCATCGAATTTCTGAAAAAGAAACTGAATCTCCTCCCACTCTTGCCACTTCTCATTTTAATACTTATTTAGACGTTTTAGTCTCTGCCCTTATATTTCTTATAGTGTCAGCTTCACTTTTCCTACTATACAAACCTACAGTGAGCTGGATCATTATATTTACTATTTTTTGCATACTACAATTGTTTGCGGTCTCCTTGTGCTTTTATAGACATTGGCTACTTTCTCGTTCTTTACTGAGAAAGCTTCAAGATTTTGATGAAGAGACCTCACCCATGGATGACTTACTTTATCGTCTGTCGGATTGGTATCCTTGGCATTTGTTTGGTGGGATATTTCTCAGCTTGCCGACTCTATGTGTCCTTGTCAATTTTTCATGTGGAGAATCTGCTTTCACTGCTGGAACTACCGGCCAAACATATTACATTTATTTATTCTGCATTAGTTTGGTGCATTTCTGCAATTTTACTCAAATCAATCTTTGGGTAAAAAATAGTTTAGTGACACTGTCTGCTGTGATTTTTATTTCTGTGGCCATGATACACTGTCCTACTACAATGGAGTCTTCCAGTCTCCAGGAGCAGATGACGCACGCTCGAGAAATAAGCTTACAGTACAATCAATTACTTGCCATATCTTCATTGCAGGCGGACCAGTTTCCCCTCGCACAAGATTCTATTTTACTAAACAAACTTATATCTTCCAAGGAGGATGTTGACTTCAAAATGAGTACTGAAATGAGTAACGCCATTGTTAAGATGAATAAATCTTCTTATTTTTCTACTAACAGAGATTATTCTAATGATTTTCCAATGTCATCTCCGTTGTTGACAAATGGATCATTATTGCACACAGCCGAGGAGACTAACGGCAACAAAACTACAGATCTCTCGAGAGGTTCCAACTTCACTGAACAGCAGTGGCTTTATTCATGGGAGATTTTTCTTGATATTTCTCTTTTAATTATACTTGTGTGGTTACTCAATCGAGAATTCGAAATAAGCTACCGAATGAGTTTTTATGGGAACATTGTGGCCAACAGAGATAAGATTCGCGTCCAGAGTATGCGCAATCAAGCAGACTGGCTTCTGCACAACATAATCCCGCGTCACGTTGTGGATCAGTTGAAGAATACGGCCAAATATTCAGAAAATCACAAGAATGTAGGAATTATTTTTGCTAGCATAGTGAACTTTAACGAAATGTATGACGAATCATATTTAGGAGGCAAAGAGTACTTGCGTGTTTTGAATGAATTGATTGGAGACTTTGATGAGCTTTTGGAACATACTGAATTCAAGGCTGTCGATAAGATCAAGACAATCGGAAGCACCTTTATGGCAGCCAGCGGCCTTAACCCACAGATGAGACAGGAGAGCGCAGACCCCCATGCGCACCTTTATGCTCTCATGGACTTCGCCATTGCGATGCAGAGAGTAGTCTATGAGTTTAACCGAGATCTCTTAGAGTTTAATTTGATACTGAGAGTCGGATACAATTTCGGAGACGTTACAGCTGGAGTCATAGGAACAACAAAGCTATACTATGACATATGGGGTGACGCTGTCAACATAGCCAGCAGAATGGACTCTACTGGTGTCAATGGTAAGATTCAGGTGGGGGAGGCGTGCTTGGAGGTCTTGAGTACGGAATATGACTTCGAGCCCAGAGGTAGTGTGTATGTAAAGGGGAAGGATAACATGAATGTGCATCTGCTTGCCAGGAAGAGACCAGTAGCCAATGTTCCACAGTGAGTATTGTGATAGTAGAAGATACAGGATAATAAATTATATAAAATGAATCAATTCGCACCAATTTAGTTTAATCAAAGAATCCACTGTATATTGATATTGATATTTTAGAAACAGTAGGTATATATTGTCAGATTCGTTATTTTGAATTACGATAATTTTTTGTTATCGACCATAATTTTTAAGTTCATATTGCAATCAATAATTTAACATTGGTTTTGATAAAGGGCTTATTTTTTTTAGTACATAACATGAATCGTCTATTTCCTCATTTCGTGCAACAACAAAAAAATACAGCTGTAGTTTGGTTTGCGATAAAATTGACAAAATTAATTTTAAATCTATCAAAGCAGGAAATACATTAAAAAATTACTTCAATTTAAACTAAAGTGATTTTTTGGAAATAGACGTCTCATATCTAAAACATGAGAATATTATGAATTATTAAAATATTATATTTATAAAGTAATAAGGATAACTAGGCAATTTTATTTATGTATAATTATACTATATATGGATAAAATATGGAAATAAGCTTGAAAGAATATTTATTTTCATCACCCTCTCACTACTGGTACCTGATGAAACGCTGCTTCATCTTGGAATTAATTAAGAAAATCCGTAATCACAAATTGTAAATTAAGAATAAAAGATTTTAAAGTATTTATTATATTTAGAAAAATTCTTGTCAACAAAACATATGAAATGATTTTTTTACACATGAAAAAATGTAAATATACGAGGTTTTGAAAATTCGGAACTTATTATTTTCAGTGAGATATAAATTTATTATATATATATATATATATATGATAAGATATTGAAATGAATTGTATTAACTTTTGATTTGTAATTTTATTTACATGATTGTGTACACGGCTATAAACAAATGATAGCTTTAAACTAATTTTTTTTTAAAAAGTTCCTAATTCCACATCTCGAAAGGTTGATAATGATTTTCTGGATTCTTGTAGTTCTTATATTGAAGAACAAATAATAATGATATGTCCATTAATCTTGATATGTCATATTTAAAGATTAATAAACATTTTAAAGGTGATCTAAAAATTGTAAGAAAAAACAAAACAATGACCAAATTTAAACACAATTTTTTATACTTTTCTACTATTCACACACTATTTTTCAGAAGTATTTTTTATTTGAAACATATGCAAAATGTACATTTAAATGTAGTCGGCTTTCTTATAAGTAGGGAATTCTTTTTAATATTTATGTACTCTTGAATTTTTATATTTTTTAAAGTGCCTTATAAATCTGATAGTATTAAGGTTAGTTAGTTCCTTTGCAATCATTACCTGCCCATTATACTTTTTAAATGTCACCAAGTTTAGAAAAAATATATGTACCGCATTCTGTAATAAGCAATAGATTATATTTATATACTATTTTTACTTGTGAAGATTACTCACTCACTTTATTTGTTGTATAACTCACTTAGTTGGATACTAATATGCACTTTATTAATATGAACTGAAAGGTGAATTATTGTTTTTACTCATAATTATTGTGATTCTGTCCTATGCCTTTGATGATAGTTAATGTTTAAATAGACGTGGACGACGTCGAAAACTCTTTCTACCTAGTACTCCTAATTATGAATCTTTATTTCATCTTGATTATACATTGAATTCTATACTAATCTATAAATATAAAATGTACTGAATTAATATGGCTTGCCTCAGAATGACCTGAGCATAATAGATTTAAATGAACGCTCTTCTCTTAATGACCCAACCTCTCCTGATTCACTCACTATATTAGGTAATTTTAAACTTGCTAGAAGAAATCTTGCCGTATTTGTATATAAAAATTATTTATTTAAACTTTTATACGAAATATATATATTATTAGTTCTTAAAAGACTTCATTCGCAACTATAATATTAGATATTTTATATTGTGATTTTCATACTAATTAAACTTTTCTATCCTTAATTTATAGATAAAATTCATATCTAATTGATCTTGCATTAATGTTCCCTCTGGTAATCGTAGAACTAGTCGATAAGCTAAATAGAATGATGTGAAAGTTTTATACAACATAACTTCTTGTCTTACATTCCCTCATCTATTATTTCATTTTCTTGGTTTGCTGGATATGGCAAAGTGCATAAATTTGTGTATTTTATTTATACCTTCTTCATTCCTGAGCTACTTTTCCAGAGCTTCTACCTGAATATAATAACTCCACTATAATCTTTTGTATATAAATTTGTGTTACTTCCGAATGATTGTATTGCCTTCTCAACAGTAACAATATAAATAACATAATTAACTATAATGTCTAATAGCATTTCCATATTTGGAAACTATTTCAGCTAGGCTTGTAGGGCACCCTTTAATTTATTTTCCATCACAGTAAATCATTGGTCTCGCTTATCATTACTCTGTGAATGTTTTTAAAAATAGTGCTGGTAATAAGAGCCTACAATTTATTAATTAATGTCTAGTAAAAATATATTTATTAGTAAATGTCTAATTCATTACTGTAAATTTTGTGCACATACATAAATAATGTCAAACAATTGTTTAAAAAAATATTTGGCTTGTTTCTACAATCAATTTATAACAAATATTCCGATACTGCTTACAAAGTTTAAATTATTTTAATCTAGAACAAACTGCACACTTTATTGTATACTTAAGGCTGAATTTAGAGATAGAAAAAAATAATATGCCGCAAAAATGGTAAAAGCTACGAACATCAGAGGCACACCTCTAGAGTTCAAACTAAAATGAGTTCTGATGTGAAACTCAATCATGTATTATGAAAATCTCGAATGATAGCGTATTATCTACATAAATATAGTAAAGATTGTGATTTGTTTCAGATCAGACATGGATAATAAAAATTAGAAGACTCAGTTTACATTGTTTGTAGTTAAATATTTTTATTAAAATGGAAAATGCATCCTAACCTAAGTCGTGTTTAAATCAGTATTATTCATGTTGTAAGAACGCACTATCATCTGAAAGTTTCAGCATTTTAGATTCGAGACAATAATGTCAGGTATTATTGACTTCCTAAAAAGTGCTTTTTCCAATTTTGATAATGTACATGCATTAAAGGTGGTAGCTGAATTTCATTCCTTTTATATATCGACTTATATCCCACCAAAAGATACTAAATCGAATTAAGTGATCAGCCCTCCTTCGTTTTGGCCCATAATTATATTAAGAAATATACATAATCTCTTTATTTGTATTGTTTTGTGTAGTAGGTATTTAAATTAAATGTCAATTTTATAAATGAGTATTTAGGATATTATATATATATAAACAGGCCTCAGTGCAAATGATTCTCCGATACTGGCTTTTTGCATTAGAAATACTACTTCTCTTTGCTTACTTTTCTATTTCAAACAATAGATTTTTAATTAAAACAAAACTTCATGCATATTTAAGAAATGTGATAATTTTATTAAATTAAATCACTTTTTAATAAATAAATGCGAATATAACTTAAATATTTTTCCTGTGAGATTATACTTCTCACCTCTCCGAGTGTAGCACATAATGTATGACTTTTATTCCCATCAAATCATAAACTGTATGTGGTAGATGCTGTAGCTTTAAATTCAAGAGTATAAATCTTTTATATAGATTGCACCGATAATGTCAAATTAATGAATACATTTTAGAATAATAGGACGAATAATTGTAATTTTTTAACCAATTAATTTTTATACCTTTATAAAGAATACTCAGTTAAAAGAGCATCCGCAAATGTATTTATGTTCGTGAACCTACATGTTGTATTAGCCCGGTAAATGAATGTGAAATAATGATTTGTGTACATTTTCAAGAATAAAAATAGAGATATTAATATTGCATTTTTCATTTTACTTATCCTTTCATTATCCTTGTCCTTGAAAAATCCCATAATATATGTTTTCCTTAAAATCTGCAGACATTTGAAATTTTACGTTTTACTTGAGCTGGAAAAGATACTCCTGTAATAATGGTTTTTCAAGTTCATACGTTATAGTTTAAGTAGATAAAGTTGTTTATAATTGTATATTTAATTTACAATAGTTGTTAGAGCTATGCTTACAATACAGCATGTGGCTCTCCCCTGATCCTGTGTGCAGGTTGTGAGGCTTACAAATTGTGGCTTAGGTGGATTTCCCTATTTGAGTTTGTGTAGGGAAAAATGTATGCATTATATAGAAGTACATATATAAACAAAAAAATTATAATAAAGTTAATTAACAACAGAGTTTGAAATTGCTTAATTAAAATAAATTAGACTTGATTATTGAGCAGGGTCTCTGTTCCAATTTTTGTATTGGATTTTCAGTTCAAACGATAAATAGCTTGACCTATAAGAAATATACATTAAATTTATCGTTTATTATTTAAAATATTGCAATACCCTGTTGCACTTATTTAATATGATATATTAATAGAATTAATGTCAATTTTGAGTGTTTTCCTCTGGTTTTAAGTTTGTCGACATTTGTGTTTTGATTTTGCTTTCCCGCTTCTGTTCTGTCAAAGAGCTTCTGCAATAAGTCGCTAGATGGTGTTTGTTTTGTTTATTTTATTTATATCGAAGTGTCAAGTGTCAATGGTCCAAGCCAAACAATACCTACACGGTAAAGTGAATTGCAGAAAAGCCAACGCGATTAATAGCACCCCAACGAACTATTCCTAGTGCATTTTCTTAAGAAGTCTTCAGCCAAACAGGTAAGGCACTCTATTTTTGTTATATTGTAAATTTACGATTAAAAACAATCGATGAATGGCGAAGCTAGGTTCGTGTTTACTGCGTAATTTTATCGGCGGTTGTAGTTTTCGTCTGGGGTTGTAATTGCATTTAATCGATTTTGATTTAAATGTTGTGATTAAATCCTTGTTTTAAATCACGCCTTGGGTTTTGAGCGTGTGCTTTTCTTTGATAAAATGATCATTCGATTTGTAAACAATGGCCATTGTGCTCAGACATTCGGACGTGAGTTAGTACCGACCCATCCAATTCACCCAATCTAAACGAATCGGGTACTCTTTGTTGCAGCGTAGTTAGTCACCGATTATCGCCGGCCAGCAGTCTCATGATGCACACGGAATACCCACCGAGTGCTTTGTTCACAAATACCGAACCCTTAGATTGTAAAATGCTGCATATCGTATAGGTTTATTGACTTTGAGTTTCGTGTTAAAATTCACTAAACAAATCATTAATTTACGTTGGTGCCGTTCCTTTATAACCCGTGTTGACTGACTGAATATGTAATGGAATATAAACAGAGCGACTACACTGGTCGTGTGATGTAACTAATCTATGTTTGTGTTGTAAATATTTAAGTCTAGGCACCTCTCACCATTGTTCGCGTGTTATTTTTGGACCGACTTACGATTTATTCAACTATAAGCATTTGGAAAAGTTGACTTTTTTTACACATTTTTCTTCCCAACTAGAATCTTCTAAAACCATTTAAAAAAATTATTGAGATCATCAGATGCTTTATTTTATTTCATGTTAATTTACAATATTGTGTGTGGCTATCCCCTGCTTATGGGGCTTACAAGGTGTGGCTTAGGTGGTAGTGTACACGGATTTCCCTATTATACCCTTTATTTGGACGAGTTGGAGAATATGTTAAATAAATAAGTATGAACAAAATAATGAGGATAAATATTCGATAAATTGAAAAAAACAAAACTATACTACAAACATCCTATTTTTATGAAAGACCAATAGCTATTTTAGGTATATTTAATTATGTCTAGGGATGGAGTCAACAATCTTCCCAACACTTGCATACATTATCGACTCCATGGTTCATCCCATATTTCTATCTTCTTCCCAAACGAATGTGTTGCAATTTATTACGTAAATTAATTAAAACTTCACCTCTAATAAAATAAAATAAATCCTTTGTTGATTTCAGTGAACACTTTAATGAAATGAACGACGGTAATTAAAAAGCAAAACCTTTTCTTCGTTCACGTTTTAACTTGTGAATAACTGTGGCGTAAGTTTATAAATCCATGGTATTTTCGCAGCTGACACTGAAATGTGTAAAAAATTTTACATTTTACAGAGAAAGTACATCAACAATTTTTTTATCAAGTACTGCTTTATGCAATATAAAATTTCGCACTCGTACATCATCCTTTTGTGTATAAATGAATGCTTGAATCAAATTCAACAGCAACTTGTAAAAGCAGCAAAAAATACAATTTAAATTTTATATCGGATAAAATAAATTACTAATGCACTTGCAAGATCAGAAAATGGCAAGAAATTATAAATTATTATATGTAAAATATTCAGTAACGCTGTGGTTCATCGCTCTTCTGTATCTTCAGCTATTTGCAGCAAAAAAGAAAGTCTTTACATTCTAAATAAGGCGATACACACTCGAGACTGTTTTTTTTTCCTCAAACAATATGTTTAATGTCAATAAATTAGCCTCATTCTTGTAGAGAATAATGCATTGCTAGGTCAATGCCATTCGCACAGTTTGTTCTAACTACCCAGAATTTCCTTATATCAATGGAAATTATAGCTCAAATGCCGGTTGGAAAGTTTCTCCACACAAAATAAATAATAGTGTCCCAAATGCGGAGCCGTGAGACTGGCAGAATCTACATTTTGTTACTCCCGAGTCACTTGGCGTATTTTAATATAATTTGAACAATAATAACAATAAGCTCATTCGAAATAATTTTATACATTTTAAAACAATATAAAATGCGTTTTCAATAGCAAAACATCTCATCAAAACAATCTGATTGATCGAATTGTAAAATGTGTTGACCGCATTCGCACTTTGGTCTGTGATGTTTTACGATAATATATTTTTAATAAATGGTGTATTGATAACGTGGGTTCACTTTAAAAAAAATTAAACTAGAATTGCTTTAACACTTGCAAGACCAGGCATGAAATGAGATGGCAGGGGCGTGCTATAAAAGCCTTATTCCATTTATATCCAAGACTCGAGAGAAAACATGAATAAAAGTAGTTATAACTATTATATTAAAAAAATATATCAAACCACATCTGTCTAAACCACGACGTCTGATAATCTTCATATATCGTGGGATAATTTATAAAAAAAATATTTTGATCTATGTTGTGAAATTTTTGCACCTAAAGCGGTTTCAAAATGTAGTGGGTCCAAATAAAACAATATAAATGTGTTATCTGCCTTCTCATTCGATACAAAATTTTCAGTTTATTTTATAGTAGATTCCCCTGCCCAAAAAGGTGGTTTTTATGCGAACCGTGTAAGGTTCGCCATAAGGTCCTTTACACATTTTAGGCAAAACCATAAAAAAACACCCAAAGTAAAGGGACGGGTTTTTCAGACTCTGATTACTCCAAACGACACTCTTAAAAAAGCGAAATAAATTATGATGATTTGTATATTTTGATATAGGTCAAGATCATGCATACAATAATTTTACACATTAACTATGTATGATTAAAACATGATACGTCTTCTTATACTATTCAATCATATTACGTACATTAAAGCAACGAATACGTACATTTTTTATTATTATTATTATTGGCTAGCTATAAACTCCTGTGTATCGCTACACGAAACATTTCAATGTCAAATATCAGATGAAAAAAATTAACACCAGTGCGCCGCGACTGGTCTAAGTGCGATAATTCCGTGTTCGGAATTTTCATACATCTATGAGCAAACAAATAAATATATGGAACCGACAAAGTGTCTCCAGCCAACTTAATATGCGAGCACTTACCTGAGGCATGGTGCTCCACCCACAGGTGAACCTGTTTGCAAGTACAGACTATCACACCTGTCGACGCATTTCGGTACACAAGCAAACATTTTTGCTACCTGCATTGAACAGGTGATCAATATAAACAAACTGTATTTTTTTATAAATTGATATAAAGTTTTAAAACTAATCAACTAAACTAATTAACTGTTTTTTTTTTCATTCTGTTAATTCAGTTTTGGACATTTCTATAAGTAGTCACGTATTTTTACAACCTAAAGCTTTTATTTTTAATCGCTCGCTTGAACCGATTGTATCGTAGTTACGTGGTATATCGTGCGTTTTCTAGTAATATCATGTAACTATCAAATTATTTTTTTAGCTAAAGATCTCTTAAATGAAAAAAAGGCTCTACATCATTAGTTGACCGTGAAACCTTATAATGATAACATGGCAAGATATACACGGTCGTTCTTCGTGAACAAATTCAATTGACCTGGTCTAATTGTCCAGTACTCGTGGGCAAGTGTTTATAACCTCTCGCTCCACGTAAATCGAGTATGTTAAATGTTTGCTTAGAAAATAACACGTAATACCATATGCTGGATGTGCTTATGTAAGACTGTACGATGTCAGTCTTCTGCATCAATCGATCTTCTGAAACATGCTGAAATTTTCAGCTGGCATCTCTTATCATCAAAGGCCTTTTACTGAACTCGTGGGTCACAACAAAGCGAGCTGGTATTTGATATAACAAACACGATGGACTCGCTCGCAATTTAAACAAACACGAAAAAAAAATGTTTTTTTACGCACAGCTAAATGAGTATGATTATTTTTGCGGGAAGGGTGATATTCCCGCTGATCATTTTGTGTGGTGATTGCAATTTTTGAACATTTTGTTTAACCTTGTAATCAAACAATAAGTTTTGCTAATTGGCCCCGATCGGTGCCCAGTGCAATAAAACGAGGTGTTGCCAAATGTAAACAAAATAACCGCAGGTATTTTGTTTTCAAACGCGCATGTAGTTCAATGTTGCCGTTTTGCAAGCTGCTAATCGCAACCTATCCAGAACGGACAGACATTTATGCCTATAAATTATATTACGACAGAAATATTTTTGGAACCGGTGAAAGTAATGCCAAAAAAGATCTGGGTTGGAGGAGAAACTGCAATATTCTACTGAATCCTTGCTAATTATATTTCGTAATTGCATATATATATATATATATATATATATATATATATATATGTGTGTGTGTGTGTGCATGTGTGTGTATGTTAAAAGTTTATCGGCTAAGATATAGCCGTCTAAAACATTCTGGCTCTGTTTATAATCAACATTTTTTTAATGTTAATCCAACTGTTAATTAAAATTCAATTCTAGCACAATTTTTTTTTGCATACATATCCAATTTATCGTTTTATTGCAAAAAATCTTTGAAAATTCTGCTCCCCATTCCATTTTTTTTTTTGTGGAGCGACTAAATTTTTTTTTTTGTATGTTTATTGCGAATCAAATCGCATTGAGGTGTAATTGCGACATACACACAAAGTTAAAAGTTATTTGGGTAATACTCGGCTCCGTCGAATGTGCTGACTTCCTCTAGAATTTGACCTAACCTCACCCTCGTTGCGTCATTCATCAATCATATCACTTTTATTATTCATGTAATTGCTTCGTTAAAATGGCGTATTCGAGAATCAATAAAATGGTAACATTTGCTTATCAATAAGGTTAACGTGAAATGCCACGTGGTTGAAACATTTTATTTACATTCTGTTTCAAGACAAGATTAAAGATATTTACGGCGTTATTTTTACTTTTACTTGTACCCATATTGATATGTTTGCGTTTTAAAATCTCTCCATATGCTTCAGACACAACTAGTTGTGGGTATTTTAAATCGTTCGTCCAACCTGTTCCTACAATCGTGCGAAAATATTAACCACTATTTACGCCCACGAGTCTTGTAAATCTATACAGCAAATATATTTAAATTTTAACTGAAAATAAAATTCATACAAAATGTTTAATTCATATCGGTACTTAGAATATTATTTTTTGAAAACATCCGTTTCCGGATTTGGTTTAGCTCAATTAGTCAATATAATTTTGTGGAATAATAACACCGATCTCTCCAATTAACTTTATTTTCGAAGAACTAAATTCATTTATATTCCACAAGATTTTTTAATATTATAGTATGGTATTTCAAAACCCACAATATCTTGCTTAAAACGACGCCCAATACTAATGTTTTAATAATTATATCATTTAAATTTTAAAAAACACGGTGTGTCAAAAATACTATCAACTAAAAATATTGTAAATAAATATAATAAATTTATTTTTCTCCTTATAAGTACAAGCTGAATTTTTAATATTTACGGCCATGAAATATATACAATATCTGTTAATTTAGATATATAATCCTAACTGATCTCATTTTTATCATGTTTTCACAGTGAGTGTATTTTTATCTTATTCGTTGTAGAATTTATGTTCTGGAAAATAAAAGTGTTGAAAACAAAATCAATTCCGATTATAACTGAAAGTCTAATTAAATTGATCTAAAATCCGATTACTAAGCTGTCGCCAACTGCTTGCATGCAATTCACTTTTTTTTTTTTTTTATGAAAGACGTGGCGTTTTATTGAAATCGCGTGACATAATCTGCAGCGTCGTCAGCACTGTTGAGTGTTTCATAGTCTTGGGAAGTAATGAAGAATTACCACATCAGAAACACTGTGCTCACAAATTGATCGGCCACTCGGTGCTGGCGTGACTTTCGAGGCACCCTGTACCAGTACGTGTAATGTGTAATGTGTAATTACCGCCGCTGGACGGAGCAGCCGCCGTCACTTCGCGTCCGACCGCCGACCAGAGTGCCCCGCTGGTGCCGCGAGTGTCCGGATAATCGAACCTCAGACCTCAGGCAAGCAGTGGACCATGATTCAGGCAAACGGGCGCAAGAAGAAGTCCAAGCAGCGGCGACTTTCACGTAAGGCCCGCTCGCAGATCTCTTCCGCTTCATTTCCACTTCTTGACGTGTCAATGTCAAACTTTACGAGGAACAATGCTACTGTGTGGCAATTGTTGTGATTCGATAGTGATCTGTGATGACGAATAATGAGTTAGGTGTGTGCCTTTAGTTAACTGATGACAGTTACTCGATTGACGGGAGAGTACTCGATGTTTTTTTCTACGAGGCTTCTGATGGATTGTACTATTTATTTACGCTTGATATGTTTATCTGTTTCAAAGAGTTATATGAAAATTATTATCTGTTGAATATTATTTTTTTACGTTTTGATGAAAAGTGAGTAATTTCCGTGCGTTTTTTGCAAAGCTTAAATGATACGTTATAATAAAAAAAACTTAAAATTTTATGAATTCCTAGAAATAAAAAATAATTAATTCGAATAATGTCAATACAAAGTTATTAAATATTATATTGATATTTCAACTAATTAAATCAATAGTTATTTTGTTTCATGCAGCAGTCTGTCTTAAATGAGTGATTGCGAAAAATGATAACTTTTGTTTACATTCTGATTTTGGCGAGTGTATCTGATAATAAGACTAAAACAATAATTAATAAACAATATATAGATTATCCTAGATTTCATTGTTATAGCTTTAGACATAATGAGTTTTAAAAAATTCTAAATAATATTGACATGTGGATAGATTAATTTTAATTTATGATTCAACATTCTCTTTCTGAAGACATTTTTAATGGTGAGCTCATGATCTGGGGTGCACTATAATGAAAACGCTTTTCAGGTTATTTTAAATTTAACTGTCATTTATATTGCTATGATTTTAAAAGTCCAGTAAAAAAATTTCACAGTCAATCATAAAATATTTTTATTTACAAATCATACACAATTATCTTGTTACAATAACTCGTATCACCTTGCTTTAAAATAGTGTCTCTTGTGTAAGCTAACAACAAGGAATGCCTTGTATCTCAAATGTATTTATAAAGTGAAAAAATATTTTTTTGATATTTTTAACTTTTTCACAAATCAAATTTGGCTTATTGTTTTTAATTCTCGAATAAATTAGATATTGCGTCATACAAATTTGATTTATCGCGAGCTGAATTAGTGTTTGATAACAATTCGTAAACATCGTCTTAGTTGTCGCTGTTATACTAGCCTTATATATTTTTGTAGCAATTATCTTGTCTTTTTTTATACCTATATGATTCGAGCAAAAAACACACAGTCAGCTATTTTCTAGACTTTGACTTTTCAATGGCATATTTGTGTTTTTTCAGTGTACATATGCAGCCAGCCAAATTCATCTGAGGTTTAATTCTTTTTCAGTCGGTTCTCCTTCATCATAAACATATTGCCCTCTACTTTGAGAAATAAATTTTACGCATAATTACTATCACCATTTTTTCATATGATTTAAAACCTATTCAGGTTTGTTCATTAAATACGCCGCATACATATTTATTATTTATGAAAAATAATGGTTGCAGGCTGTACATTGAAGACTATTAGTAATTGTTACATTTATTAGATCGGGATGCAGTTTTCTGTGTGGAATTTCTTTTTGTAACTGTTTCCTACCAAAATATCTCTAAAATCCAAAATAAACATTCAATTATTCATACATTCACGTGTGCATTTAATTTTACTAAATTTTTAAAACCTGGTTAATTTTTCTAGCATTGAGAAAGTTAGACTTATCATGTGTTGAATATAATAAACATAAATAGATTACCTGTAATTTATTGTAATCAAAATAAAGTATACTCATAAAATTGGCATTTATCATTAATAACGTTGTATAAAAAAGTACGTAAAGCTTAAGTGAAAGTTTTTTATATTTTTCTACGTGTTTTACATGTTTGATCGTGTGACTCATCTAAGTGATTTAAGAAAAGTTTGTCTAAAATTGTTTGTATTTTAATGTGACATCCTTGTTCGCAGAGGAAGATATGTTTGACCCTGTGGATAAGTATCCTTCCCAGAAGAGCAGAAGCAATTCCGAAGACTACAAAGACTCACCCACGACGTGGCTGTCCTCACTATACAGCGTGTTGTTCGTCATCGGCTCTGCTCTCGTTGGGTTTACAGCCGCTAGAAACTCGTTGACCTGGTAAGAGAAATACGTTTATTATCGTTCAACAATCGTGCATGTCGTTGTTTTTGAATTGGGTTAGTGTGGGTCCAAAAAATACACATCCTTAAAAAAATATCGTTATTTTGAACAAAACTTATTTTTTTGTTATCATTTGTTATAAAATATATAATGTATTTTTAATCATTCTATAAACAATTGTGTGGCAGTCTATGAAAATATATTTAAATAAGCACATCGACTCGCTTATTGTGGTAGATGGTAATAAATCAAATATCCTATACTTTGACAAGTAATAAAGTGTGTAATTACTCGTAAAGCTTATTTGCAAAACAAGCAGTGATACAATTCGACACACGGCACCAATCACTTAAAAGCCAATGGCATGTGTTCAACAAATTGTAATTCCCAAATGCAACATCTTATACAACTAGAATATACGTAACCAATTACATTTACTGACGATCAGCTGGAAGATATGCGAGTCGTGTGGTAAGGGGCCATTAAATTACTGTAACGTTTTTGCTCGGCTATTCGTGATTATCCTGCAAATTATAATCATTATAGTCACTTGTGTCCCAAAAAACCTTTTCTTACAGCCAGAAGCCTCGTTTTTGTAAGAGACATTAGCAATTTAGTGAGACTGACTTGATTTTTTGATTCCCAGCAATGGTCGTTTACGCTGTCTGATATTCAGAAAATTACTGTGACTGCAATTTTATTCGTGCAAATTATTGTAATCCCACGGAGATGCTGCTCATTTTCGAAGAAAAACAAAAAATATAAATTTACAGATATTATAAAAGTTATAATAATAAAATTATATTTAATTTAAACTGTAATTCGTCGAATAAAATAGTTGCCTAGGTTTTCCATGTGTTATGGCACAGTATTGATTCTGGTATTTTATTGGTTAAGCCTCTTACATCAAATATTAAAATTTGACCCATTGCAATTTTAATTTTAAATGTGAAGATAGATTATTTGCTGCATGCCATTCATTTTAGCATAATTGATAATTCAGGTTTTTAACTGGTACATTGTACTCCGACAGACAGTCAACAGTCCGAACGATTTCGCCTTCTCTCCCTGTCCAGTTTTAATGGCATTCAACCGCCTCATTCTTTTTTGCCGCCTATTTTGGGACACTCACCTGGAAATAAATTTAGGAATATATACCCCAACAGGTCTGTCGGATTCCAATAAGACAGAAAATAATACACGTTTAGATTTATATATATGACACATTACAATACAATGGCTTTCAGTGGATTCAAAGTCAAAACGCACAGACGTGAATTTAATTCCTAAGGGTAATAAGTACTCAAATAAAAATCATCATTAGACTGTTTTGGATAGATATTTTAAAGCTTGCATAAACTGACACCAATCGCGTGGGATTCTCTGATGCAAAATATTAATAAGATGTTTATAATTCAACTTGCATCTGAAGTACTCCGGTATGGTCAGGAATAGTCCCTGTGCCTTGCGAATGCTCCTGCTATCTTCCCATTCACTTAGCGGTCTTCCCGGAAGAGGCCATTTTGCCGAGCTAGCATGCCGGACTATTTGGAGTACAGATGCACTATTCATTCTGCCGGTTTTGTATGTTTTCCGATACCCGCTCCACCCCTCGCCATCACATATTAAATAGATCACAGAATATTAATAAAAAAAACCTTTATCAAACAGGTTTTTAGGTATTAGTGATTTCTTTACATGCAACAATCGAATGCTGAAATATCAAACCGTACCCAGCCACAATTGCTTTAAATGCTTACTTCTCGCTTGTGGCACCCGACTCTTACGCTTAGTATGCCTGTTTATTAACTCTATATTATAACTATTTATTACATAAAAAAAATATATAAAAAATTTGCCTTAACCCATAAATTTATGAGTGCTTTATCATAAGCCTCTTCACCTGCGCACAAGCTTACCTGTATTCGTGGTAGTGAACGCGGTTGAGCGAAATAATGTGTGATAAAACCTTTTATACAAAAATAAATAAAAGGACGTATCCATAGACGCTTTTTATTCTAAGGACATCACTTAACCTTTTAAAAAAATTCCACGAGCACAAGTCTCGTGTTAAATTCAAGGTATACTAATTTCCCTCTTCCGGTGGCCGTAGTAGTAGAGTTTGTGTAAATGCGTATTGTCAACAACTGACATGTTCCGCTTTAGTAGGCCGAAAAATCGCGGCAATTATGACGTAGCGAGCCAGGAGCGTGGCGAGGAGCTACTTAGGATTACACAGGATATCGATGGGTGAGGAACCTTTTAGGATTACGCAAGATATTGTCTAGAAGTCTAGACGATGAGTGCCATAGGAATAGGCAAGATGCCCTCTGTGTGAGGAGCTACTTAGGGTTGCGCAGGATATCGCCTGGGTGGTTACTGAGGATTATGTAGAAGAGATCCTCGGGACTACAAAGTTTTGAAGAATAGATAAAAGAGTTCTTTGGTGACTGCAAAAAAATGCAGGACCTACCTCAATTGTTTTAGGTCCACTTCATTAGTTCAGCAATAGTGCGTATTTGGTGTTTATATACGATTGGGATACTCTTGAACTTAGATAAACTGAACGGGAAGTGTATTTACTAGTTGTAGAAGTAGAGTATACCAATTAAAAATACTAGCTAATAATAGTATACGGTGTGTGCATTAATTTTTTCGGATTTTTTCGTGAAATTGGAGCTTTATTATAAAAAATTGGTACAATATATTATATTCAAAGTATTGATTCCATCATGACAATGCTTGGCCACATGTTGCTAGATCGGTTAAAACCTATTTGGAAATCAGTGGATGGGAAGTTCTGTCTCACCCGCCTTATAGCCCAGACCTTGCCCCTTCCGACTACCACTTGTTTCGATCGATGCAGAATGCCCTTTCTGGAATACGTTTCACTTCTGAACAGGGTATCAAAAATTGGCTTGATTCTTTCTTGGCTTCTAAAGACGAACAGTTCTTATGGGATGGAATCCATAATTTGCCCGAAAGATGGGAAAAAGTAGTGGCTAGCGATGGACAATACTTTGAATAGAATATATTGTACCAATTTTTTATAATAATGCTCCAATTTCACGAAAAAATCCGAAAAAATTAATGCACACACCGTATATGTATTACATGTTTGTGAAATACTTAAACCTATGGGGTTGATCAATAATTTCGTATTATCAATGATCAAAAAACTGAATTTCAAAACTCATCACGTGTCCTGTACTTTATCGACCTGAATTTCGTGACTCTCTGAGTTGAAGGCTAGCAACTTGCAATTTGTATTGAGTCAAGCATAATGCACATTACATAAAACCCAGGCGGTCGAATCGACACGATTAAATGCACGCACCACAGGTACTTACGGGCTCTTGATACCTGTGGATTGCAAAACGAAGGAGGCGGATCATATATGCCAGCAACCATTGAATCGATTAACCGAATTCTGCCATCGCGTTACCCAAACTTTTTCCACCCGAAACATCGATTATTATCCGCCCGTTTGGTAACATTCAAACGTACTATTTTTTCAAACGTGTTTTTCGTAATTTTACCGATTAGTATCATTTAATTACTTAGCTATTACAGCTGTTCTCGAGTTCATATTCTTAGGGACACATTTTCCAATCGAAAAAGTTGAGTTTTTACTTTCGTCTAAATACATTTTACTATTTTAAAGCCAATTTCGATCATTGATGATCGATTGGTTTTCTAATTTATTTCATTGAAAACAATTAATATTCAGTGAAATTTTGAAGTAATCAATCGTATTTTTATTGAAATACTCGAATAAATCAATCTTAATCAAAAATTTACAGTGTGTTTTTACCAGTAGTAAATAAGGCTTAAGAGAAATTCGCACCTACAAATTACTACCTACATCTTATTTATAATTGGAGACGTACCCGCTATTTAGTTACTCAACTGTTACGCCATATTATTTTTGTTTCCAGGCATCTTCAAAGGTTCTGGGGAGCATCGGGTGACTTTTGGCAGTCCCAGTGGGATAAGCTGTTGGACGTCATTGGTAAGCAGATTAGAAAACCTGAGCTCTAAAGATGTTTCATGACATAATCAATTTGATCATTACATCAACGATAATAGCAACGTTTAAATTGTTTATAATCATGATTTTTTGGTCACGGTATTGCAATATGTCGCCATAGTTACAACCAATAATTAATTAAGAAATTATAGTTTTTCAACAAACTTGTAGTCTTGGTATTCCTCTCAAGCATTGTTTCAATGTTGGAGAACTTAATTCACATCATGCTAGGTATATATTATGACGGTTTGGATAAAATATTTTTTTACCATTTGACTGACAAAGGTCAAACGATAAAAACTATTCAAGTCAAAACATGTATTGAATTTACAGAAACACAACTAGTTAGAAAAGTGAATCTTAATTAATTAAAACAAAGTATTTATAAAATTTCATGAATATTTTTTCTAACCTTGTTTTTTATTTTACTTCTACTCTTTTTCTTCAGTGCTTAAAAAAAACCAACTTAAAATAATTTAGATAGTCTTTATAAGTTGTATAACTTTTTTAATTAATAAAATAAAATTTGTTTAAATCAATATCAAATTATACAACCAAGTGATGTATCCCATTACGAATGATGATTCAAAATGATTTTCAGGCGATGGTCCCTTCTTCCTGTGGATAATTTGCACTTACATAGTATTCGTGGCCGTTTATTGGATAGTTGGTGGAATCTACACAATCATGGACATCACAAACAAACCTGCTTTCTTACGGAAGTACAAAATACAACCCGGTATGAATGAACCTGTAGATCCAGCCAAGCTTCGTCAGGTACGAACTGTCTTAGTATTAATTGAATTATAAAGAAAATAATTATTTTAGTAAAATGCACCCAGAGTACTTTCTATGACTTCTTTGTTTTCACTTACTTATTTTTAAAGCCTATATTTTATTATTGAAACTTGTAATCTAAATTCTACTAATCTCCTTTCTTGTTGTTTAATATGTATACTGTTTATTTTAAACGAATAGATAAATAAATGTTTGTAATTAATATGAATCTTTTGATGATTTAGTAATTACTTTTATATCAATGCGATTTTCTTTTCAGGCTATATATGTGGTACTGTTGAATCAGACGGTATTCGCGTTTCCAGTGATGTTCATGGCATACCCGATGATGCAGTGGCGTGGTCATCCTGATGTTAGAGAGCTGCCTACTTTCCATTGGGTGCTTGTTGAACTCGTTGGACTTATCCTTATCGAAGAAATTGGATTCTATTACTCGCACAGGTTTGTTCATCTTCCATAAATTTGTTCCTTTTTAAATCTACTAACTGTAAAACTGAGCACAATAATAATTTTTTCTTGAATGTGACCTAATATTATAATATCCTTCAACAACCTTGGCCAAAATGACCAAAGCTTGTTGCTAAACTGCAAATATTGATCCCGTATATAAAAAAAACTGAGCGCCAAAAGGATGTTAGTTGAGATAACAAATAAGACTTAAAAGAATAATTTTTCCTATTTATTCTAAACAACATATTGCTTATAATTAGATCCACTACATAATAAAGTATTCAGTCATCAATTTATCTATTGGCATATAACAGGCTTTTGCTTACACTCTTCTAGTTTTTGTAGTTTACAAAAATAATCAATGTTGAAACTACAACGTATTTTCAATAATTATTAAAATTTCAATGCATATTTTTTATTTTGCAGTACTTACAATATGTGAATAATATTTTTTTAACATTCTCTAGATTACTGCACAGCAAATTTTTCTACAAGACTATTCACAAGCGTCATCACGAATGGACGGCTCCCATTGCCATCACATCCATTTACTGCCACCCACTGGAGTTTATCTTCAGCAACATATTGCCGCCCATCTTGGGGATGATCATCATGGGCAGTCATGTGGCTACCGGTTGGTTGTGGATCGCAATTGTCATCACATCCACCCTCAACTCCCACTCCGGATACCATCTGCCATTCTTACCTAGCCCAGAAGCCCATGATTTTCATCATTTAAAGTAAGTATCCTTAAAGTAAATAAAAGTGGTGGCACCATTTAAAAAAAATTGTGTTGATTGGTAATAATCGAAAAATCAATTATTTTTAAATAATTAAAATATACAATGATGATTTCATTCTGTCATTTATTTCAACGTAAAAGAAAACTAAATATATCTCAAAAAATTATAAAAATAATGGCTATTCATATGACATAAAAATTTTACTTTAGAAAATAAATAATCTCTCATGACTAATGATATAAAAACTTCTCTTCGTTAATACACTACGATCAATCTTTTAAGATTGAGATCAACATGCAAAAGAAAAAAATACAACAGATTAATTATAATTAATACTTATTAGTCTTGCCAGGATGTTGGACAAAATAAACTGGCTACATTTGTTTATTTATATTTTATGTAAGTCGTCTTTAAGTTTGATTTTACAGTTTCGTTTTTTGTTTAACTCTGTAATTTTTATTTAGGATATAATTTTGCACATGTCTCAAAATTACAATTAATTGAAGGAAATATTTTTTTTCTGTACCGGATAAAAGTGTTCTAACACCTAAAATAATATAAACAATAAAAATGTATTTATTTTTTTACTAAGGAGGGTTCCTATGCGTAGTTTAATTTTACTTTCGACACTTTGATTGCTCAACTCTTATTATATGTAATATAGATACTCTCATAGGCGTTTGAAATATGTATGTATATATACAAACAAAAAAGAATAATTTTTTCAATGCCTTTCTATACATCTCCTTTATTAACTTATTTTGTATACAGACAAATTGAAAAAAATGTGTACCACTGAGTTTTTTTCTCATGGGCTAAAGAGCTAACTATCAACTGATTGATTTCTCATATAAATCACTTGAAAAAAAAACTCTCAAATTAACTCGTTTCTTCTGAATGGTATTAGATTCTTACCCTCTTGTCTACTTACTAGTGAGTCGGAGTGTTTAAAAAGCAAAGTGAAAACATTGTGTTAAAAATAACATTTTACTAAATTAATCATTCATATGATACAAAATTATTTAATTTATATCTTTTCACTAGTAAACAATCTTTTGTAACGAAGGTTATATCAAGTTTTTATCAAACCATAATGCTTTTGTCACAAAGATCACACAGTTTATAGGTTATCAATTTAAACCATATTGACTATTTGGATAAATATATTATATTAACGGTAAAAAAATATTTTTCAGGTTTAACCAGTGCTATGGGACATTGGGCGTTCTAGACAGATTCCATGGTACTGACTCAATGTTCAGAAGCACAAAAGCCTTCGATAGGCACATCATGTTGTTGAGCTTCTCACCCCCCCGGGAAGTGTTCCCTGATGATGATAAGAAATCATACGCAGCAATAAAATAGCACTTCTAATGATGTGATAGATGGAAAGTGGTGCATCTTTCAATTACTACAATATGTATTTATATATATATATATATATATATATATATATTAATTTTAGAAGAATATTTACATATTCACTTTGTACAAGAGGCATATCTTACGACTCTGGTGTAAGATTAATATTAATACTCTAAAAATTATTATTTTTAGTAGTTAAAAATTTTATTGACTACAAAAGTTATTTAAAAGGTTTTTTTACAGAGCTTATTGGACTTTATTTATTTGATTGATCAAAAATATGTGATAGCCTAAATATTTTTTACAATATAAGTCCAGCTACATCGTTTGACAAATTACTGACACATCATTGACAAAAGTCAACACTGCATACAATTTAAACTTTAGATTTTGTTGGAAAAACCTTGTATAAATAATGTTCAACATTCCCAAGCAATAAACTTATTTTATTATTTACTACCTATGCTTGATATTTGTAAAAATAAACATTTATCATGATTATACCAATGTATTAAGAACACACAAAGTGCATAAATTAATTTGTTAGGTTTTAATCGTTGATTTGATAAAATATTCTTACATGAATATACATTTCACCTGTTTAATCATATATCACAAGTTTTATATTAGGTATATTTTAATTAGATCCATTTTTATACGTCTGTACATGATAGTCGATGTAATCTGAAGGGTTATCAATAAATAGTTTTAAAACTAAGGCTTTTAAACGAGATGCCTTGGTGGATGTAAAGCCTTTTGTAACTGTGGGACTGCTAAATATATTAATGACTCTGTTTCAGCAAGAACTTCAATTATTGAAACTTATACTCTATGAAACGCGAATGGATAACAAAGTTTTAACAAACCAAGGTCTGAATTTTCTATGCTACTTTTTATAATGTAATTCTCAAATTTAATATCGTATATAAAAACATTGCAATTCGATATCAACTCTTATAATGTAATTACATAGATATCATATTTTGAATTACTTTTACAATTTAATGAATAATTAAGTGTTTTTAGATTCTGTATTGATGTATTATATACATAAAGTTGTTTGAAAGCTCATAATATCTCATGATTATTATTAAATACAACAAGGCAAGTCTAACAAGTCTGAATATACTTACTGATGATGATATATTTACTTTATAAAATAAAATAATATCTTGCTCTTTACAAAATAGATACAATAAACTAGTATTGTGATTAGTATGGTAATAACAAATATTTTAATCAAGTGGATAAACAAATTACAATGAAAATAAGCATGAAACAATTTAGTTCTTTTTCTTTGACATGATATAAGTTTTCTGCTTTGCTTAAAGCAATATACTTATTAAAATGAACTGGCTATATTATTTCAATTCTTGCACATTTCTAATTTCTATATTACGAAAAAAATTGATAGTGAATGTTTTCACATTTCAAGCACATGTAGACATCCTAAGCACGAGAATATTACAAAAAGAAAATTAAAAGCACTCACTATCAATTTATTTCATATAATCTAATTACTATATTTTTTTAAAAAAATCACAGATTGAAGATATTATGAGTTTTAAAACAACATATTATAAATGATTAAGTATGTTTATAAAATACAAACGTCGTAGACTCATTACTAATATGATTAAGCACATTAGGCAGGTCGTAGACTCAGTAAATGGATCTGGTATTTCAATTGATGTTGAATATTCTTCATTTTCCCTTACTGTGAGATACTTGTGATAGTCGATGGTAACTTTGTGATAATAGCTTAAGAAAGTCTTGGACGAAAGAATTAAAATGATAAAAATGGAAACGATTCCCAGCCTCAACCGATATGGCATTTTCTTAGTATTTCTCTATGAAAACTTATTGCTTTATAGATATAATTACTTAATGTGATGCAATTTATTGTATTTTATATACAATCATTGTAAAAAAAATTACACAATGTATGTGCTAGTTTTTGTTTTTCTAAGTTGTATTTCATTTATATGAAAACGAGAAGATGGTGAATGTAATTGTGGGAGGCATATAGAGTTTTAAATGTTTTCACTAGTGGCCTGCGGTCCGTATAAGCAATAGCTTGCTCTTGAGTTTTTATTTTAATTTTTTCACTATTATTTTTATTGAAATATATACCAGACAGATGTACATTACATTTGTGGTGATGTTTAGTATGATTTACTTATTTCAATAAATGAAACTGCATGCTCTGGTTTTGATATCACATTTTTTGCACAGTACAAAAGTTTTGAACAATGAAACGGGTAGCCCTAATAAACGGGATCTTATTGATTGGCAACTTTGATGAAATTAAATTGATTAAAAAGTGAGTGAGGCAAATTAGTGTAGAGGGTTTAAACGATAGTGATTATTGTCAGTGTCACTATAGCAACAGTCCACCTGTGTTGCTGTTGGTGTTAGACTTTCGTTGCCCTTTCAAGTATTGACTTGCGCAGGTAAATCCAATTCTAAAAGCTTTGAACACTAATACATACACCTGGTATTACTTTTCACAATGTGTAAGTAAGATAAATTAGGCGTTCCATAGCTTTGCCAGAGCTTAAATGATAAATTGAATATGCGTATATATATTTTAAAATACCTTAAAGCGTATTAACACGCTCGCTTTGATAATAATAAAATAGAGTAGCTATTTGGATGAGTTTTGGATGTATGTCCTTTGTATAGAGATTATACAGCTGAATTTTATACCCCTAGGAGTGATAGTTGTTGATGGCACTCGTGTTTAACATAGGGTTGGTGGATATTTTTATATATTTCTGTGTTAGTGTGTATTTAAGCAATGGTGATTTTAATGGACATATTTTGATATTGACCCAATAAATAAATGATTTGAAAATAAGTATTGTTTTATTCATCTTTCATATTTATTTACATCTGCAAATTTCTAATATGAGTCATCAAGCTTCAAAACCCACCTTGGATTTCCAAGCAATGGTGATTATAAAAAACACAATTAAATACTTCCACAATAAATAAATACTTTTTTTTCATCTTTTATAATTGTTTTCCTTGCCAAATCATTTTAATTAATTTAAGTTTTACAACCGTGAACAGGGATTTTATATCTTGGCAAGAAATTCAATATTTTTGACTGAGAGTACTTGGTGGAATTCCATTTTAATATTTTTGAGTAAAATACTTGAGTGACTTTCCACATGTTCGTTTTTATTTATGACCAGTTGTGGCTCTGTTTGATAATGCCAACGTGAAAGGTTGGCGAAACCGGTCACAAATAAAATCGAACATGTGGAAAATCACTCAAGTATTTTACTCAAAAATATATCTTGGCATGTTAAAATTTATCTAATTGGTTAAAAACTAAGTTTTTTTGCATCCGAAGATAATTTGTTTAATAGTAATAGAATGGTAAAAATACATATTATTTATTGCTTACCTTGTAAATGTAAGAATAATATAAAATTGCCATTTAAAATTGCTTATTTAAAATTTACGAGTTAGTTAATTTATGATTTTTGATCGTGAAGGCTTCATCAATAATATTTTATTATAGATCCATTCAGTCTAATTGCAATAAAAAATACTTCCTGCTACAGAATACACTTTTGTATTTACTTTTTATTAAAATAAATTGCAAAACAATAATACATTTTTTACTCATATTTATTCAACATTTTTAACCCTTGAACGGTTAAATTTCTGCTGTCGCAAAATCGTAGGCGGAAAAAGAAAACATATGTATTTGCTATTATGCAGTAATATGGGCTAGTCGCTAGTAGGTACCTTTTCTTTCAAATTAAAGCATTTTATGGTGATTTATTTTACGCATAAATATGCTGTTTATTACTGATTTTTTTTGTTGATATTAAAAATTCAACAATGAAAATATATTTATAGACATGAATAATAATTCATTTGGAGCGTCTATTAACCTTGATTTGAAATAGTATGGTATTAAAAAATAATTTTATTCAATTAAAATACACTACAGCGTAATTTATATTCTAAATATTGTACATGTGACTTTGTTTTGGTAAACTATATCTAATAAATGGTAGTAACTAATTATCACTATATTCACTAATAATCATAAAAACCTCGCCACCTGATTCGCGTAATTTACATTTTAGATTTTTCTCGTTGTATCGTGTGTAAATATACTATTACATTGAAATATTGTAAAAAAATTAGTATATTACAGACAGCTAATATTAATAGACAAATGACTGGAAAATTACGATGATTGAGCAATACACTGTTTAAATATGTAGTATTAGGTACTGATCAAACCAATTTGTAATATCATATAATGTTTTTTTTTTATACTGTCAATTAACATTGTACTCGATAAAATACAAAAACCGCTACGTAATGCATAATATTAATAATTCAAAGCTTACTTTTTTTATAAATTCACTTCCAGTGTATTATAAATCGCACCGTAACTAATCCCTAAAACTAACTAGTAACTAGTAAAGACCTATGACCAATTAAAAAATGACACCGAGCTTTTGAAAAATATTATTTGTTGCTTAGTATTATTATCACAGTCGCACGGCTTTTTAAATAAATTAAAAAATATATTTACGAGGGCGGTCCGATAAGTACTTAGCCTACAAAAGAAAAACGAAAATTTTGGAAAAGTGGCGATTTATTTCTCAAAATAGTCTCCTTTTAGCTCGATACACTTGACCCAGCGATGCTCCAGCTTCTTTAAACCATCTGAAAAATACGTTTTCTCGAGGTCTGCAAAGTATACCTCCGTGGCGGCGATGACCTCATCATTCGACTTAAATTTCTGCCCTGCGAGTGACATTTTCAAGTTTGGAAACATCAAAAAAAAATAGCAAGGGGCCAAATCTGGAGAATACGATGGATGGGGGAGCAGTTCGTAGTGCAATTCGACCAATTTGGCCGTGGCGACGGCGGAAGTGTGAGCCGGTGCGTTGTCATGGTGGAAGAGCACTTTTTTCTACGCCAAATGGGGCCGTTTTTTCTGCAATTCGGCGTCGAATCGGCCCAATAATTCGGCATAGTAGAGCCCTGTGACCGTTTTGCCCTTCTCCAGGTAGTCAATGTAGATCACACCTTGTGAATCCCATAAAATGGTGGCCATCACCTTTCCGGCCGATAGCACAGTCTTGGCCTTCTTCGGAGCACGTTCTCCGGGTAAAGTCCTCTGTTTCGACTGTTCCTTGGTCCCTGGTATGTACCAGTGGATCCATGTTTCATTCATTCATTGTCACGAAACGACGCAGAAACTCCTTCGGATTGCGTTTAAACAGCGTCAAACACTGCTCCGAAGTGGTCTCACGGTTGCGCTTGTTGTCCGGAGTGACGCTGAAGATTGCTTATGTGTTATGCAAGTAAAATTATTTCAGAACGTTTTATTATAATTGAAGGTAATTTATTTGTAGACGCCGAGAAGACTATTTTTAGAGATTATATTGGAAAAACAGATAGAACAACTCTACATAAAAAAAACGAAAAACGCTATTGGCTAGACCAGGGGTCGGCAAACTTATTAACCAAAGAGCCAAATATGTACATTACAAAGTGAAAAAAAAATTGGGAGCCAAATCTGTTTATTGATTTAACAAGCCTTTATTATAATTTAACACTTTATTAAATAACCAATATAAGTATAATAAATAAATAAAACTTGATTTATTTATTTATTATCAAACAAACGCCCTCAGGGCTTAAAAGTTAAAATAATACAATTTTGAAAAGATAAGAAATAGAAAGTGTAATATAAAAAATAATTATAAGAAAGAAAGTTTTATAAAACACATAAATAAATATGTAAAAAGAAATAAAGTGTTATTAATTATATTTAAGTACTTAAGATCAAAAAATCAGTATATATTGTCTACAAGTCGCACATAAAAATTAAAATACAATAATCGATGAAATCGTTCTTAACAAAAAATTTAATCTATTAATTAATTTATGGTTTAAATATAAATAAATTTAAATCATCTTGCATCTTCCATCTCCTTGGAAAGTTTAAGTAAGTCCGGTTTGAATATTGTTAATTTAAATTTAAATTTTATTAAAACAATACCGCGTCTTTATTAAAGCAATAGTCAAAGAGCCGCACTTTGCCGACCCCTGGGCTAGACAACCAATTTCAAGTGTCAAGTGTGTTGTTTCATAAAATATTTCCATAACATGTTTTTATCCGCATCTTATGCTAGTCGACAAGCTTCAATCTTCAGTCTGTTGATAATCAGTAGAGGCACATCAAGTTGATGGTCACCGTGCTGGCTACACATTAGGCCCATCCCTGGAGGCTACATAAACATATACAAATAACTTATCGAAACAGCGTTGTTACAAGTTACAACAAAGTGCTATTTTTTAAAAACTGTCACTGTGAAATCTATAAATAAAGTGACTTTTTTAGATGACATGTCGAAATCTGAAAATACTTTCAGGATGAAGAGTACATACAATCATATAAAAAATGCTACAGAAACAATCCTTTCTCCTATTTACTCTATTGTGCTGGTCACTGCCCCATTGTTCATTTTTATTGCAGCTTTCAGAAATGTCTTGACATGGTAAGTTGATTTATTTTTTTAATAAAGTTGTTCATTGCAGTTAGTCGTATAGACTGACACTGCACAAAACATTGTTTCGCTATAAGTAAATTTGCAATGTATTTAAATTTTAAACCGACCTTTTTATTAAATATGTGCAGTATATTTTATCACTTCAAACTCATTTCTTAAGTTGTAAATTTAACACGTAAATAAAATCTGCTGTATTTAGCATAATACACACGCATCAACATAACTGACAACCGGTCTATAGTGTTCGCTCATTTTGGGTATTTTTTTCATATTGTTATATTTTAAACAACAAATTAAATAATCATACCGGTTAAATTAATGAACTCTCATAGTTTTGCATGAAAAATATATATTTATATTATTTTTGAATTATTATAGGGTATTACAAAGATTTTGGGGAGCAAAATAAAAAATCATACCGGTTAAATTGATGAACTCTCATAGTTTTGCTTGAAAAATGTATTTATATTATTATTAAATTATTTTAGGGTATTACAAAGATTTTGGGGAGCACCAGAAACCCTGTGGCATGATCAATGGAACAATCTATTAGATGTTATAGGTAAGGACATAACAAAGTTATGAAAAACATATCAGTCATTTTAAATCAAATCGAATCAAACACCAAAAAAATAAAATTAAATGCTCTCTATGTTTGCATTTGTAGAAAAAATACATTTTTTTGCGTGAATATTACAGGTGTTTAAATCAATAGATTAGGTTTAAAAAAATATTGGGTCATTTAAATATAAGGAATAGGCATGACGACAGTATCAAAGAATCAAAGAAATAATTCTTTTAAGGGAAAATACATATTAAAAGGATTTAAAAAACTGATTTAGTTTTATTTAAAAATCTAAGATTAATAAGATTTTCAACAAATTAAAAGGTTAAAATACTGCAATCGGCCATTTTGACTGAAACACCAATCACAGCGCATGACGTCATACTGACGTCAACAACTCTATGGTATTCAAATTGGTCTATGGTCTTCAATGCAAACACAATGGCACGCCGGTTGACAATATAGTTAATGACGTCAGAGCGTCTAAAAAATGCTGCGATGACGTCACGCCTCGCGATGTCGCGTTTTCGCGCACTTTTGAAAAAATATTATAAAAATGGCTTTAAACATCGTTAAACTCTAGTTTTTTACCGAAATAAAGTTTTTTTCGTAAATAGTAAATGTGTACCCCCATTATGGAAGAGGATTTGAAAATCTTTCGTCATGCCTATTGTGTCCGGGGCATATTAATTTAATGATGTTCGGTTTTTCTTAAGACAGGGTATTTGACCTTTGCTTCATTTTGTAGATGCATCCAAATGAATAATTTTAAATAAATAAATTTATTCCCATGTTATGTTTAATTTGTAACCGGTTTTGCCAGCCTTCCGCGTTGCCATAATCAAACAAAATCTTTTGATTATAATATTTTAATGGTTGGTGAAACCGGTCTCCAATAAATTTAAGGACGTGGAAATATCACAAAAGTTTTTTATTTAATATATTAATGTGGTATACCACCAAGTACTCTCTATCAAAAAATAGTTTGGATTTGCTTTCAGTGATATTGTCCCATTGCCCCCCACTGGCATATACGTGCCTGAAATATGAATTGTTTTGAAAATAATTATACTAGGAATTAATTTCGCAGAATAAAAAAAAATATTATATAAAAAAGTTAAAATGGAGTACTAAAATTAATACATTAAAACAAAGAAATTAATATTTTAATGGAACTGGTATTTATTTTGTAATACTCCATTTTATTATAATAAAATAAAACCAAAAGGTTTTGGAGACTACGTTAATCAACGTAGTCTCCAAAACCATTTGGTTTTATTTAATTATAAATTAATATTTCTTACTGTAAAATGTAATTATCATGAAAGTCAATATGACCTCTGGATAATAAACACATTCTCATATGTCACCTGAAAGAGCTTAAAAATACCGCTGATAATAGTGTTTTTTATTTTGTTTGTAATTTTTCCATCTACATATATAGGAATTCCATTTAAATGCAAAGATTGCAAATAACTGTTTTATTTTTTTAAAATCTTTTTTAAACCAATAAAACGAATGGCTTTTTAACATTTTTTGTAAAAAAAACAAGCTTTTCAAACAAGTATCGAGCAACATACTTACAGAAACGTCAGCTTTAACACTCAGGTACAAAAACATAAATTAGGTTCTTATGTAAAGTTCACATTGTGAAATAAATATAAAAGCTGAATATATTTAATGGATAGTCTAGAATTGGGATTCAAGACAGCGTAACGCAAATCTCAACGAAGATATTATAATTTGCAACTGCAATTCTAAATAAATTTATAGCGGAATATATGTATATTTATTAATATGCGGAAAAAAATCAAACTTTATATTTATGACATAAAATAAATATTATATAAATGAACATATCTTATTAATATCTTATTAAAAGCTAAAAAATGTTCTCATTTTTAAGGTGACGATCCTTTCTACTTGGTTGTACTTTGGGTGAATGTTTTATTAATAACCTCCTACTGGATACTTTCGCCGTTGATGTTAGTTGTTGCTTATGATAATGGATGTAGATCAAAAGGCTGGCGAAATGTTTGCGTATTCGTTTATTAAGATGGACAAAAGAATATTACGTGGTTACTAGTCGAGTGTCTGCGTCTCTCTGTGTTTGGGATTGCGTTATCGCTTCGGTTGTAGGGGTTGTCATAAAATAGAAAGTCTCTACCTGAGGTAGGGGCGGAGCTTCACAAAACAAATAATGTAGCGAGTGTTTGCACGTCGCCGCTACAATGTAAACAAAAAAATTACACATCTCATCATTATAAAATTGGAAAAAAACCTGTTTTTATTTTAAAGGTGACGATCATTTCTACCTGATAAATAAATATTCAAAAATAAAAAAGCACTGTGGTGTAACAATATTTTTTTTAAAAACAATAAATGAACATATCTTATCACTGTAATGTATATCATATCGTTAATGGAACTACTGTTTTTATTTTTAAGGTGACGATCCTTTGTACCTGAATGTGATTTGGACGCATATATTTGTAATAACCTCCTATTGGACAATAGGAGGACTGATCACTTTAATGAATGTAACAAATAAACCTACATTTTTGAGAAGATATAAAGTGCAGCCTAGAACTAATGAACCAGTCGATACCGCAAAGCTTCGAAAGGTAATTTTATTTCAGATTTATTAAAAATTATTTGCTTTATATTTTACGACTAAAAATTGACGTTGTCGACATTTTCTGAAGTATTGTAAACCAATTGTTATTCATTCACAATAAATATTAATTTTATTAATTTAATTTAAATACATAAATACCACTAGAATAAATAATAATTTTATTTGGTTTTTTTTAGGCAATCTATGGTGTTTTATTTAACCAAATTGTGGTTGGAATACCTTTCAGCTATCTTATGTTCCAGATGGTAGATATACCCAATAAAAATACTGTGCGAACAATACCTAGTTTTCAGGAAATCATGATACAATTAGTGTGCTTTCGTCTATCGGAAGAATTTTTCTTCTACTACAGCCATAGGTATGTTCAAGAAGGGTCTGTCTAGAATTAAAACCGCTTGAATCAATATTTTCATTTTTCAGAATGCAATAAGTTTTATTTATAAATTAGAAACGAAAAATATCCATATCCACAAATAAAATTATTTTTGTAATTTTTTGTCGTATTTTAGGATTCTCCACAGCAAGTACATATACAAGCACGTCCACAAGCAGCACCATGAATGGACGGACCCCATCGCGTGTGCCGCTACGTACTGCCATCCCGTGGAGCACATCATCGCCAACTTGGTGCCTCCCTCTCTGTCCATCTTAATCATGATGCCCCACTTAGTCACTATCTGGACGTGGACCATCTTCTTTACCTTTATTTCTCTCAGCGAACACTCTGGATATCATCTGCCCTTCTTCCCCAGCCCAGAGTTCCACGATTACCACCACCTGAAGTAAGCACCAACTACTCGATACTTATGCATAATATTACAGCAGTAGATCAGATTTAACCACTTCAATTTATAGTGTTAACCTTCACTGGAAAATGATTCAATGATCTCTAACTGTTTAGGTCCTAGATTTGAATTAGCTTTTCGATAAGAATTTTAAATTCCATTATAATAAAAATTATCCACAAATTCATCGGGGAGGAAAATCTTATGAAGGAGTACAGGTTTTTTGTATTGCCTTAATTGTCATATGTTATATACAGCAAGTGCTATTGTTTAATATATATTCATATTTTTTAGATTTTACCAGTTATTGTTGCTCGTGTCTCATCGTGGTATATGATTTTCAGGTTCAACCAGAACTACGGGACGATCGGTCTACTAGACTGGCTCCACGGCACCGACACGCAGTTCCGCAAGTCCATCTCCGAAAAGCGCCACATCGTCCTACTCAACCTCACCCCCGCCAGGAAGGCCTTCCCCGACACAGGGAAGGCGGCATTCAAGGACGAGTGAACACATGCGAGGAGCAGGACGGGTGTTAGCCAGTGCTTTTCTGCTCACGCAAACACAAAAGCTGTCATACTAAATAACTTTAGTATATTAAGAATTTCTTATATACTAATTCAAAATTATAAATCATTTATAGGTTTTTGATATTTGTCGGTTAGGTTAGGTAAGGTTAGTTAGTAATTCAAATGATAACAGTGGCGGGTGACGGTAGAGTTAAATAGGAACAGACACACCCTGATCATAGTGTTATTATTAATAAGGAAAAGAGAAGCGATTGGGCAAAAGATCGCTTACAAACTTCATTTTATGCATTTTCAAAGGTCGTAAGAATACAATTATTTTTTTATATTTTTTAATATAATAACAAAACTATGAATAAATAAAAATTATTCGCGAAATATATTTTCAGTAAAAATCTGAAATAAATAAAACATTTTAATAGTACTTTGTTGTTATATACACTTTGATATTATTCTTTAAATTAAATTAAATGCTGAATGTTTTGGAATCAACAAGTTTTATAATGAAAACGTGTGATAGCCTTAAAATTCTATGTGATAATAATAATAAAAAAATTAAATACAAAAGTGAGAAAAGAAAACGAGAAAAGATTTTGTATTAAATATCAAGTCCACTTAGTAATTGATATATATAATTTGTTGTGGTTGAGCGTGTTGATATATAATTGTGTATAATGTATAAATATATATATTTGCATATAATATTTGTATGATTTATTATGATTATAATTATTATTTATTATTATTATTTATTTTTATTTATAATATTTGTATATTTTATTTAAATAATCAACAAAAAACAATAGATGTTAGATTATTTTATTTGACCTAAATATTAAAATTTCGATAACCTTTGATGATAATTTCGAGCGTTAAAACACAATCAAAAATAAAATATTCAATGATAAATATACATATAACTTCACTAGGAATAACTATTTTCAAAGCTTTTCTGCGTGATCGTAATATTATTAATATACTTTTGAAAAATCTAAAAATGACAATATAACAGAAGCGATCTACAGATTATATTACTTTTCATGTCGCAAATAGCCATTGATGCTTCGATAGAAAAAACTGTATTGGATTTCCCATAAGTTTTCGGACTACTCCATCAGGGAACTGAAAATTCTCTCGAAATCCCAAATGAAGAAATTCATTATATGCGTACATATATGTATTTATCTATTTTTTGTAATTGTATATGTAAACATCACTTAAATTTATTGACCGACTGATTTTATTCGACATTACATATAAGGTCTTACTTTTAATATGTTCTACTTCTATTTCGAACAATAATCTTTAGGAAAATACTAATTACAAATAGATCCTTGAATTCTTAGACTAGTCTTCTTCACATCGGCTGATTGCAAATCGGCCGTAGGCTTTAAGTCCGGCTACAGCGGAGATAATAAAATATTTGGATTTTCACTACATTAATCATTATTTTTTTGTAACAAATGACCCTTCATAACACTCCACAAGATCATGCTTGTTATGAATTCGTAGTTTCTGTATATTCTCTTGCAATGAAGACATCGAATGATGCGGTTAGTTGTTGAAAATTCTTATATCTTTGATTATTCAATATCTTGTTAAATATGATACATAAATAGTGTTTATATCATAGGTGGCCAAGCCCGCGGAGCACATGCAAACATTTTTTTTTTACTATACATAAAACCACCAATAGAATATTTCATTGAGCGTAGTTCGAATCATATCATATATATAAAAGTATCTCAGTACGTTGATTCAACTATCGTGACAATTTCTTTGTGTTAACAATCAATCACAAATTTAAGCTGATTTTCATCATTTGAAAAATCGAGCATCCAAGTTCATATTTTATTCTCTAGCATTGGATGAAAGCACAGATTTAACAGATACCGCCCAAGTGGCAATATTTATTAGGGGTGTTGGTGTCCATTTTAACAAAACAGAAGAATTAGCGGCACTGTATCCACTTAAAGACACCACTTGCTCACAAGATTTGTTAGGAGCTGTTACATCGACATTGAACCGTTTATCTTTACAACTCAACAACTTATCAGGCTTAACAACAGATGGTGCTCCAGCAATGGTTGTTAAACACAAAGGTTAAGTAAAATTGATTGAAGACGAGGCCAGGAAAGTTGGTAATACTTCGATGCTAAATTTTCATCGCATTATTCATCAGGAGTCATATCATGAATGCGGTCATCAAAACAGTAAACTTTATTAAGTCGATGGGGTTGAATCACCGTCAGTTCCAAGAGTTTCTTAAGTTTTTGGATTCAGACTATAATGAAGTTACATTTTATGCAGAAGTAAGGTGGCAGACCCGTGCCAAAATGTTGAAAAGAGTTTTTGCTTTGAAGCAAGAAATACAAAATCATTCTTCGCAACCAAATCAAAAAGTATCCCGGAATTTGAAGACAAGGAGTAGGTTAGAGACTTTGCATTTCTTGTCGATATAGTTAGCCAACTACTCGTAGATATTGTTAATACTCGCCTACAAGGCAAATATCAACTAATTAATAACATGTCTAATGAAACTTGAGGTTTGGGAACAACAGTTAAGGGCAGAAATCTTCACTCATTTTCCTACATTATTATTGGAGCCAGACGTCACACAAAAATTGGCGGATAAATACGCTTCGTTGATATCCAACTTGAAGCTGGAATTTTAAAACCGATTTCAAGATTTTAAAAAGTATGCTTTTTGCTGCATTTGCAACGCCATTCTCCGTAGACATGAATTTATTGCCAGGATTTTTGCACAGTTAAAGGAAAAATTCAACCAAGCTGGTTTGGAATAGTTTTACAAAACATATTTAGATAAACATAATATCTTGTAGTATACAAACATGCTCTTTCGATGGTTTCGCTGTTTGGAAACACATACACGTGTGAACAGCTTTTCACCCGAATAAAGCACATCAGATCTCATAAGAGAACACGCTTCACTGATGACCATTTGAAAAACTGTTTGGTTGTAGTAACAACATCAATCGATATTAACATTGATGCACTTGCTTTTGACAAACAAAATCAGACGTCTCATTAAAATTTAATATATTTTGTTTATTTTTTGTATTGTCTAACTCTAATCAAATAACTCTAGTCAAGTATCTTCTACAAAAACACCATATCTCTTACTTGCTTTGTATATTAACACGTTGACTGCCGACTACGAGATAACTCGTAGATTGTGTTCTTTTCTAGGACGCCAACTACGAGTTATCTCGTCATTGTTTACTTGCCATTTTTGTGCAGCTACGATTTAACTCGGAATATATCAGTGCTAATATCGATAGATGGCTTCTGGGAAAAGAACAAAAAATGAATGCAAATTTTTTTTGATGATAACTATGCTCTAGAAAAAGAGTTTTTAAAAATATAATGTGAATCAAATTGTCATTTTAGGCCAGATTTCTGAAAATTACCGTGGCAGTCAACGTGCAAAATGAAATTTTGTCGTCCGGCCCAGTAGGCAAACTCATTTCCCTAATTTGACCCGGTAGCTGAAAAAGGTTGGCCACCCATGGTTTATATATACTTAATTTTGCCAAATATTAATTTTAAAATTGATATCTCCACAAAAGGCTGTGGGAGTGTGCACGCGTTATGATCCATTTTTTTCTGTTATTGTGAATAATTAAACTCGCCATACACGCTGTGATAGAACTGGCATTCGAATGGTAATAAGCCCCTTTATATATACTTAAGCCCTCTACACACGTGCAACGACAAGCAAAACCATAAAAAAAACACCTAAAATAAAGGGACGCTATTGGCTGACTCGGACGCAAGTAAGTTCGCATACAGGGCCTTTACATATGCCACGACACAATCAAGGGTTTTTTTTTACACATATTTATCCATACATACACTCAATAACGAAAATAAAGAAATTCATGTACGCTACCACTTTCAAGCTAACAACCTGCGCGCAGAATCTGAGGATAGCCACATACCGTATGTTAACCATTTCCATAAGAACTATTGCAAATTTATCATAAGAATCTTAAAATTTAAAAAATAAATAAAATTCGTCGTGACAAAACACGACGCAATAGCGTCACTTTATTGAAAGTGTGTTTTCAACGCTTAGGCTGAAGCCTTCTTCACATTGGCTTGTATATGGATTGCATATCGGCCGCAGTGCTCCGGCACACAGCACTGACCGCGGCTGACTCCACCAAACCCTCGCGAGTGACTAGACAGTCCAGATACACCACGATGGTGTCTGCAAATCCAACCGAAACGCAACTGCAGCCGTCGAATGTTTCACGCAAGGAACATTCGCCAAATGGCTTCCGCAGTTTTGTTCGCCAAAAGTCAGCTGTTGATACAATTCTGTTCTGAAAAATACCTGCGCATCGAGTGATACTCAAACTGAAAGGCAACTACTCTGAAGATTGCTTCCTCTCAAATCGATGGACGCCGCTTTACATTTAAAAAAAACAACAGTCCTAAAAAACTCGCGAATTAAACATGGCAATTATTGAAAAGTCGCTCGTCGTGTTTTGTAGAAAAAGTTAAAGGTCGAGCCTTCTACAGCGTTAAATTAGCCAAAAACGATTTTTAATTAATCAAAAACGATTATATTCGTCTTTTTTTTTAATTTAATTGACGTCCATTTTCAGTGTAAAATAAAAACTAAAAGATGTCGAAAAATTGGATAAAATGACGACTTTTCAAAACCAAAGTTTCGTAAATATATATATTTTTTAATTTTTAAACTAGTGATCTGAAAGGTTTTACATTTAACCTTTCAATTCTAATTGAAAAAAAGACCTTTAAATGTTTAGGATTCTTGCAAAAGGGACAAAATGAATCTTCCAATTCCTACACTTTAATCAGAAAAACACATTAAAAGTAAATTTATGACCATTAAAAAAAAAAAAAATTTAAAAAGGGATGTATCTAACTTTTTGCATTTAGAATTTTTTGATTGCTGCAGTAGATTTTTCGCAAAAGGGACGAGAGAGTGATTTTTTGAGTGAATTTAATTTTGGATAGTTTATACAAAGACACCGAGAAAATGATTTATTAGCGATTATTTTGACTATGTCGACTTGAGCATTTAAGACAAGAACAACACAGCAAATAAAAATGAAAAACGCTATTGGTTTAGAACGGTGGTCCCCAACCCTGTGCCCGCGGGCGCCATGGCGCCCGCCGACGATTTTACGTGCGCCCGCCGCTCGCCGACCACAATTAAAAAAATATTTATGTTTAAAAAAAAAATATTAAAAAAAAAAAAAAAAATTTAGTAATCAAAAAAAAAATTAATTAAACAGTGGGCGAAAAATTAGAACGCCATTGGAGTTTGTGGGTTTTGAAAATATTTTCGGTTTAGGACAGGTACCGACGGGCAATAAAATTATTTTTGCCGAGCGTCGACGGGACAATAATCTTAATTGGATTTACAAATCAGCGTCTGGTTTAGGGCGGCTAGTTACCTGAGCGGGCCAAATGTTTATGAAATAAACTATTGATATTCATTATATTTATGCATTTTGAAATAAACAAAATCACACCGACGTACCTTTTGGAGCTTAAGGGCCTAGTCTGCATAATCGAGTTTTTTTTTATCATTTTCTAGTCCGTTTTGCGAAAAATCCATTGCACCAATCGAAAAAATTTAAATGCAAAAAGTTTGATACATTCCTTCTTTCGAATAAAATATATTTTTATATCTTATAAATTTACTATTAATATGATAAAAAAAACAATTCCGATTGTAGGAATTTGGAGATTCATCTGGCCCATTTTACAAGAGTCCTAAACATTTAAAAGTTTTTTTTTTAATTGAAATTAAAAGATTAAATATAAACCATGTGCGACATATTATTTTAAAAATTAAAAAAAAAATCATTAACAAACTTAGGTTTTGAAAAGTCGTCATTTTATCCAATTTTTCAACATCTTCAAGATTTTATTTTACCCTTAAAATGGACGTTAATTAAATAATAAAAAATAGATAAATATAATTTATAGTTTTTTCTCTGTAAAAAAATCAACTTTCGATATAGCAAAATAAAGTGACAATTAAATTAATCAAATGTCCAACTAGGTGTGCCACAAGTTTCTGGTTTTTTTTTATCAATGAAAAGTGGATAATTTAAAAAAAAATACTATAATAAAAATAGTTTATTCAAAGTATCGTCCCTCGCTAGCTACACATTTTTGCCATGTCTCTGTCAGTACACGAATACCGTGACAATAAAATGACCGTCGGACCGAAACCATTCATCCCACCAATTTTACACTTTTTGGCTAAGTGTAGCCCAGCCAATCCATAATATATTATAAAAAAAAATTATTGCTTTAATATGTAGTAAGCGCCATCTATATGTGAAAGCCAAAAACTTAGTAGCGCTTCTAGAAAATCTATTTTTTTTTTTTTTTTTTTTTTTTTTTTTTTTTTTTTTTTTTTTTTTTTTTTTTTTAGCTGGGCTTTGGAACTACTTTCGGGAGCAGAAAAATACCTTGAAAAAATAAATGGCGCCCGCCGCCCGACCGGCGGGCGCCATTTGTGCTCTTGGGTCCTAAAAGGTTGGGGACCCGTGGTTTAGAATCTAGCCAATATGGTTTAGCCGCTAGACAAGGAAGTTATAATGTCAGGTATGTTGTTCCATAATATATTTCGATATCATGTTTTTTTGCAAATCTTATGCTATTTAACAAGCTTCATTCAGTCTGTTGATAACCAGTGGAGGCACAGCAAGTTGTTTGTCAACGTACTGGCTACACATTAGGCCCATCCCTGGAGGCTACACAAACAAATACAAATAACCTATCGAAACAGTGTTGTTACAAGTTACAACAAAGTGCTATTTTTTTAAAAACTGACTGTGAAATCTATAAATAAAGTGACTTTTTTAGATGACATGTCGAAATCTGAAGATACTTTCAGGATGAAGAGTACATACAATTATATAAAAAATGCTACAGAAACAATCCTCTCTCCTATTTACTCTATTGTACTGGTCTCTGCCCCATTGTTCATTTTTATTGCAGTTTTCAGAAATGTCTTGACATGGTAAGTTGATTTATTTTTTAAATATAGCTGTTCTTGCAGTTAGTCGTATAGACTGACACTAGTAGATACATCACACATATATTTCACAAAACATTATTTCGGTAATTAGTAAATTTGCAATGTATTTAAATTTTGATCAGACGTTTTAATGAAATATGTGCAATATACTCATTTTTTATGACGTAAATTAAACACCTACATAAAGCACAATACACACGCATAAACATAACTGACAACCGACCTATATTGAGATTTTATTCATATTGTTATATTGTAAACAACAAAATATAAAATCATACCGTTTAAATCGATGAACTCTCATAGTTTTGCATGAAAAATGTATTGATATTATTTTAGGGTATTACAAAGATTTTGGGGAGCACCAGAAACCCTGTGGCATGATCAATGGAACAATCTGATAGATGTTTTAGGTAAGGACATAACAAAGTTATTAAATAAATATCATAGCCATTTTAAATCAAATCGAATCAAACATTAAAAAAAAAATTAAATGCTCTCTATGATTACATTTGTAGAAAAAAGTTATAAAATGTTAAGAGCTGTAAAATAAAAAAAATGTACATTTTTTTGCGCTAATATTACAGGAGTTTTATTTAATAAATTATGTTAAAAAAAAGATTAAGGGTCGTTTAAATATAAAAAAATTTTGTCCGGGGCAAATAAACAACTAATATTTTTAATGATGTTCGGTTTTTCTTAAGACACGGTATTTGATCTTCGCTTAGTAAAAGAAATTAATTATGTATTAGCATCCAAAAGAATATTTTAAATAAAATACTTCTGTTATTTATCCGGTTTTATTATAACCGGTTTCGCCAGTTTTCCACGTTGGCATTATCAAAGTACTCTCTGTCCAAAAACATTAAGACATGCATTCAGTGATATTGTCCCATAGTCCCCCACCGGCAGATACGTGCCTGAAGAATGAAATGATTTAAAAATAACTGTACTAGGAATTAATAATTCAGAATTTAAATAAATTAAAGTTAATGCCATAATGACATCAGCAAGAAAAATAAAAATGGAGAACTAGTAGAGAGCGTTTAATTAAAATTTTAAAAAAACGAAAAAATATACATATATTTCATACAGTAAAACACGAAAGTATATATGTCGTCTGGTTGATAAACAAATTCTCATATGTTACCTGGAAAAGCTTAAAAATACCGATTGTGTTAGTTTTTATCTTTTCATATACAAATATGGAAATTCCATTAAAATGAAAAAATTCCAAATTGCTATTTATGAATAAAACGTTTATTCTTGTTTTGTAAAAACAAGGTTTTTTTATAAATATTTATTTGAAACAAAATTAATATTTCAACTAAAATATATCTAGTGGCATACTTACAGGAAAGTCAGCTCAGAACACTTACAAAGCCTCAATTTAAGTTCATTCACATTCAGTATGTGAAATAAATATCTAAACTGAAAATATTTAATAGATAATCTAGAATTGGCTTGCCAGGAAGCGTGACGCAAATCTCAACGATCAAATTATCAATCAATTAAACCTGTATAGGTAAAATCGTACTTCCTGTGAGATGGTCTTCACAAAAACCAATAATTAAATTTAACAAGTACGTGTATTGACATAATTAAATAGACTAATATCCAGATTGGATTTAAAATGCTTCACTCAGTACTTTGTGTTAAAAGTCTAGTATTGCAAGTCACACAATATTTAATTAGGCATAATAAGAACATTGTTTCATTTATAGGATATGATTATTAAAAATTCTTGTCTAGTACTAGTGATTGGTTAGCATAGTTGGTAATGCACCTGCCATGTAAGCGAGGGGATGTGGGTTCGAATCCCGCACAAATCACGTTGATATATTTTTCTAAGAGTTTCTTTAATCAATTTTCAATATTTAAAAAAATGTTCTTAATCATTATCAATCAATTAAACCTGTATAGGTAAAATCGTACTTCCTGTGAGATGGTCTTCACAAAAACCAATAATTAAATTTAACAAGTACGTGTATTGACATAATTAAATAGACTAATATCCAGATTGGATTTAAAAATGCTTCACTCAGTACTTTGTGTTAAAAGTCTAGTATTGCAAGTCACACAATATTTAATTAGGCATAATAAGAACATTGTTTCATTTATAGGATATGATTATTAAAAATTCTTGTCTAGTACTAGTGATTGGTTAGCATAGTTGGTAATGCACCTGCCATGTAAGCGAGGGGATGTGGGTTCGAATCCCGCACAAATCACGTTGATATATTTTTCTAAGAGTTTCTTTAATCAATTTTCAATATTTAAAAAAATGTTCTTAATCATTATCAATCAATTAAACCTGTATAGGTAAAATCGTACTTCCTGTGAGATGGTCTTCACAAAAACCAATAATTAAATTTAACAAGTACGTGTATTGACATAATTAAATAGACTAATATCCAGATTGGATTTAAAATGCTTCACTCAGTACTTTGTGTTAAAAGTCTAGTATTGCAAGTCACACAATATTTAATTAGGCATAATAAGAACATTGTTTCATTTATAGGATATGATTATTAAAAATTCTTGTCTAGTACTAGTGATTGGTTAGCATAGTTGGTAATGCACCTGCCATGTAAGCGAGGGGATGTGGGTTCGAATCCCGCACAAATCACGTTGATATATTTTTCTAAGAGTTTCTTTAATCAATTTTCAATATTTAAAAAAATGTTCTTAATCATTATCAATCAATTAAACCTGTATAGGTAAAATCGTACTTCCTGTGAGATGGTCTTCACAAAAACCAATAATTAAATTTAACAAGTACGTGTATTGACATAATTAAATAGACTAATATCCAGATTGGATTTAAAATGCTTCACTCAGTACTTTGTGTTAAAAGTCTAGTATTGCAAGTCACACAATATTTAATTAGGCATAATAAGAACATTGTTTCATTTATAGGATATGATTATTAAAAATTCTTGTCTAGTACTAGTGATTGGTTAGCATAGTTGGTAATGCACCTGCCATGTAAGCGAGGGGATGTGGGTTCGAATCCCGCACAAATCACGTTGATATATTTTTCTAAGAGTTTCTTTAATCAATTTTCAATATTTAAAAAAATGTTCTTAATCATTATCAATCAATTAAACCTGTATAGGTAAAATCGTACTTCCTGTGAGATGGTCTTCACAAAAACCAATAATTAAATTTAACAAGTACGTGTATTGACATAATTAAATAGACTAATATCCAGATTGGATTTAAAATGCTTCACTCAGTACTTTGTGTTAAAAGTCTAGTATTGCAAGTCACACAATATTTAATTAGGCATAATAAGAACATTGTTTCATTTATAGGATATGATTATTAAAAATTCTTGTCTAGTACTAGTGATTGGTTAGCATAGTTGGTAATGCACCTGCCATGTAAGCGAGGGGATGTGGGTTCGAATCCCGCACAAATCACGTTGATATATTTTTCTAAGAGTTTCTTTAATCAATTTTCAATATTTAAAAAAATGTTCTTAATCATTATCAATCAATTAAACCTGTATAGGTAAAATCGTACTTCCTGTGAGATGGTCTTCACAAAAACCAATAATTAAATTTAACAAGTACGTGTATTGACATAATTAAATAGACTAATATCCAGATTGGATTTAAAATGCTTCACTCAGTACTTTGTGTTAAAAGTCTAGTATTGCAAGTCACACAATATTTAATTAGGCATAATAAGAACATTGTTTCATTTATAGGATATGATTATTAAAAATTCTTGTCTAGTACTAGTGATTGGTTAGCATAGTTGGTAATGCACCTGCCATGTAAGCGAGGGGATGTGGGTTCGAATCCCGCACAAATCACGTTGATATATTTTTCTAAGAGTTTCTTTAATCAATTTTCAATATTTAAAAAAATGTTCTTAATCATTATCAATCAATTAAACCTGTATAGGTAAAATCGTACTTCCTGTGAGATGGTCTTCACAAAAACCAATAATTAAATTTAACAAGTACGTGTATTGACATAATTAAATAGACTAATATCCAGATTGGATTTAAAATGCTTCACTCAGTACTTTGTGTTAAAAGTCTAGTATTGCAAGTCACACAATATTTAATTAGGCATAATAAGAACATTGTTTCATTTATAGGATATGATTATTAAAAATTCTTGTCTAGTACTAGTGATTGGTTAGCATAGTTGGTAATGCACCTGCCATGTAAGCGAGGGGATGTGGGTTCGAATCCCGCACAAATCACGTTGATATATTTTTCTAAGAGTTTCTTTAATCAATTTTCAATATTTAAAAAAATGTTCTTAATCATTATCAATCAATTAAACCTGTATAGGTAAAATCGTACTTCCTGTGAGATGGTCTTCACAAAAACCAATAATTAAATTTAACAAGTACGTGTATTGACATAATTAAATAGACTAATATCCAGATTGGATTTAAAATGCTTCACTCAGTACTTTGTGTTAAAAGTCTAGTATTGCAAGTCACACAATATTTAATTAGGCATAATAAGAACATTGTTTCATTTATAGGATATGATTATTAAAAATTCTTGTCTAGTACTAGTGATTGGTTAGCATAGTTGGTAATGCACCTGCCATGTAAGCGAGGGGATGTGGGTTCGAATCCCGCACAAATCACGTTGATATATTTTTCTAAGAGTTTCTTTAATCAATTTTCAATATTTAAAAAAATGTTCTTAATCATTATCAATCAATTAAACCTGTATAGGTAAAATCGTACTTCCTGTGAGATGGTCTTCACAAAAACCAATAATTAAATTTAACAAGTACGTGTATTGACATAATTAAATAGACTAATATCCAGATTGGATTTAAAATGCTTCACTCAGTACTTTGTGTTAAAAGTCTAGTATTGCAAGTCACACAATATTTAATTAGGCATAATAAGAACATTGTTTCATTTATAGGATATGATTATTAAAAATTCTTGTCTAGTACTAGTGATTGGTTAGCATAGTTGGTAATGCACCTGCCATGTAAGCGAGGGGATGTGGGTTCGAATCCCGCACAAATCACGTTGATATATTTTTCTAAGAGTTTCTTTAATCAATTTTCAATATTTAAAAAAATGTTCTTAATCATTATCAATCAATTAAACCTGTATAGGTAAAATCGTACTTCCTGTGAGATGGTCTTCACAAAAACCAATAATTAAATTTAACAAGTACGTGTATTGACATAATTAAATAGACTAATATCCAGATTGGATTTAAAATGCTTCACTCAGTACTTTGTGTTAAAAGTCTAGTATTGCAAGTCACACAATATTTAATTAGGCATAATAAGAACATTGTTTCATTTATAGGATATGATTATTAAAAATTCTTGTCTAGTACTAGTGATTGGTTAGCATAGTTGGTAATGCACCTGCCATGTAAGCGAGGGGATGTGGGTTCGAATCCCGCACAAATCACGTTGATATATTTTTCTAAGAGTTTCTTTAATCAATTTTCAATATTTAAAAAAATGTTCTTAATCATTATCAATCAATTAAACCTGTATAGGTAAAATCGTACTTCCTGTGAGATGGTCTTCACAAAAACCAATAATTAAATTTAACAAGTACGTGTATTGACATAATTAAATAGACTAATATCCAGATTGGATTTAAAATGCTTCACTCAGTACTTTGTGTTAAAAGTCTAGTATTGCAAGTCACACAATATTTAATTAGGCATAATAAGAACATTGTTTCATTTATAGGATATGATTATTAAAAATTCTTGTCTAGTACTAGTGATTGGTTAGCATAGTTGGTAATGCACCTGCCATGTAAGCGAGGGGATGTGGGTTCGAATCCCGCACAAATCACGTTGATATATTTTTCTAAGAGTTTCTTTAATCAATTTTCAATATTTAAAAAAATGTTCTTAATCATTATCAAGATATTATAATTTTAATCTGCAATTCTAAATAAATTTATAGTGGAATATATACGAAAAGCAATAAATATTTATCTTATGACAAATCATAAATATTCATATTTAAAAAATGCATAAAAAATAACATATTGCAAAAAAACCTGTATTTATTTTTAAGGTGACGATCATTTCTACCTAATAAATAAATATTCAAACATAAAAAAGCACTGTGGTGTAACAATATTTTTTTTAAAAACAATAAATGAACATATCTTATCACTGTATTAATGGAACTACTGTTTTTATTTTTAAGGTGACGATCCTTTCTACCTGACTGTGATTTGGACGCATGTATTTGCAATAACCTCCTATTGGACAATAGGAGGACTGTACACATTAATGGATGTAACAAATAAACCTACATTTATGAGAAGATATAAAGTGCAGCCTGGAACGAATGAACCAGTCGATACCGCAAAGTTGCGAAAGGTAATTTTAGTTTAGATTTATTCAAAATTATTTGCTTTATATTTTACGACTTGCTAATCCAAAGTAAATTGAAATAGTTTATTGGAAAATAAATAAAAATTGTGTTGCAATCACTTCCTTTTACACCATTTATTTATGACGAATAATTTTAATATACGAATTATAATTTTTGCTAAAGACTGGTTAAAGTATATAGTAGTTTTAATTTTACAAATTTTTTGAGCTTATTTGTACGAGTATATGCTTTAGATATACAGTAAATAAAACCCATTGGCTTAGAAACAACTGACATTTTATGTCCAGACATTGGGAGCTCGTGGACAAATCTTTTAGTAATAAACTCAAAATTGACGTTTTTGATATTTTCTGAATTTTCGTAAATCAATTGTTAAAGTGCTTGTATATCAATACCTCTAGAATTGATATTAATTTTATTTTGTTTGTTTTATTATAGGCAATTTATGGTGTTTTATTTAACCAAATTGTGGTTGGAATATCTAGCAGCTATCTTATGTTCCAGGTGGCAGTTATACCCAATAAAAATAATATACGAACAATACCTAGTTTTCAGAAAATCATGGTAGAAATGTTGGGGTTTTTTCTTTTGGAAGATTTTTTCTTCTACTACAGCCATAGGTATGTTCATGAAGGGTCTGTCTAGAATTAAAACCGCTTGAATCAATATTTTAATTATTTCTGAATGCAATATGTTTTATTTGTATTGTACATAAGTGCTTTACTATAAGGTAGAAACGAAAAATATCCATATTCACAAATTAAATTATTTTTGGTAATTCATGTCGTATTGTAGGATTCTCCACAGCAAGTTCATCTACAAGCACGTCCACAAGCAGCACCACGAATGGACGGACCCCATCGCGTTGGTCGCTGCGTACTGCCATCCCGTGGAGCACATCATCTCCAACATGCTGCCTCCCTCTCTGTCCGTCTTAATCATTAGGCCTCATTTAGTCACTCTTTGGTCGTGGACCATCCTCTTTACCTTTATTACTCTCACCGAACACTCTGGATATCATCTGCCCTTCTACCCCAGCCCAGAGTTCCACGATTTCCACCACCTGAAGTAAGCACCGACTATTCTTCTTGAAACTTAAGCAGATCTGATTTAACTACCTCATTTTACAGTTCTAAGAAATTAAATTTAAAAAAAAAATTATCCACAAATTCATAGGGAAGGAAAATCTTATGAAGGAGTACAGGTTCTTTGTGTTGCCTTAATTATCATATGTTATATATTGTTAGTGCAATTGTTTAATATATTATTATATTCTTCAGATTCTACCAGTTATTGTTGCTCGTATCTCATCATGGTATATGATTTTCAGGTTCAACCAGAACTACGGGACGATCGGTCTGCTGGACTGGTTCCACGGCACCGACTCGCAGTTCCGCAACTCCATGGCCAAGGAGCGCCACACCGTCCTACTCAACCTCACCCCCGCCAGGAAGGCCTTCCCCGACACAGGGAAGGCGCCATTCAAGGACGAGTGAAGGACAACACGTGACATTAACTTTAGTATACTAAGAAATTTTAATATACTAATTCTAAATCATATGTCTTTTATAGGTTTTTGATATTTGGCGGTTAGGTTAGGTTAGGTTAATTAGTTATTCAAATGATAACAGTGGCAGGTGACGGTAGAGTTAAATACAAATAGAAACAGACACACCCTGATCATAGTGTTATTATTAATTATCTTAAGAAAAAGAGTACCGATTGGGCAAAAGATCGCTTACAAACTTCATTTTATGCATATTTTTAAGTTTCCTATGAATACATTTATTTTTAAAATGTTTTTATATAATTACACAATTGTGAGTACCAAAAATACGATTATATTTTTATTTATTTTCAGTAATATGTAATCTGAAATAAATACATTTTAATAGTATTTTGTTGTTATTTACACATTGATATTATTCTTAAAAAATATACATAATGAATGTTTGGGAAATAACATGTTTTATAATGAAAACTTGTGATAACCTAAAAACTATATGTGATAATAATAATAAAAATATTAAATACAAAAGTGAGAAAAGAAAATGAGAAAATAAATTGTATTAAATATCAAGTCCACTATATATATACGTATATAATACTACAAATATATATGTTATGGCCCGCCGCACACATTTGTTTCATGACAATAGTTCTTATGATTGCAAGGGACGAAACGCCATTGTTCTAGTATCCTGTGCGATACTTTTGTTGTTTAAGTGAACACTGCCATTTGTCTTACGACTATAGTTCTAAGAATTAGAACAAGGGATGAAACGCCATTGTTCTCGTATCCTGTGCGATACTCTGACACATGGTCTTGCAGAGCTCCGAAGATAGCTCGCCCAGTACAGATCACGACAGACCACCGAAGGAGCGGTAGTCTCCCTGTCTTTGAAATAATAACTTAACACTGTAACCATTATAATATACCAGTGAACAATAAAAGTGTCTTAACCAGTACCCACCGCTTCTGATTTCTTCCCCGACACATAACAAATTGGTGTCAGAAGTGGGATTATTCTTGAAATATCCCAAAAGCAACGCTCGAAGAAAACGGCTAAATCGTCTTCAAGTAACCTCATCACAAGTGCCAATTCAGCTGACTACGTCGCTGGCACGAGGAGGAGATCTTCAAGTACCTCATCACAGTGCAATTAGCTGACTACGTCGCTAGCACAAGGAAGAGACCTTCAAGAAACTCAAGTCATCGATCGGCAGCAGTATCGGAGCAGACAACGTCGCCGAACTCAGTGCCATCGGGAGACAGTTGGGGAAGGAAGAAAGAAAAAAGAAAATCAAAGCAACACGGAACTGGACAAGATATTTTTGTAAGTGTATTGTAATTTATATTTTTTTTTCTCACAGTGACAATTATCTATTATATATATTTTGCATTTGTTAAAAATCAACTAAAAAATTCTAATCATGGCAAAAAGCAAAACAAACAATCAAGAGTTAGTACCAATAACGTTTTTAAGTACATTTGTAACAGAGTTTGACGGAAAATCGGACCAATTAAATAAATTCGTAAGAGATTGTGATAATGCTATGAGTTTAGCTAGTGATTGGCAAGTAGATGTTCTTTTTAAATTCATACAAACTAGGATAACGGGAAAGGCCGATGCCATATTATCGTGTAGACAAATTAATGATTGGAAAAGTTGCAAGGAAACGTTAATAGAAAATTTTTCAATAAAACAAACATTTATGCAAATATTAAATGAAATTAAAAATTGTAGACAAAATAGAGACGAAACTATTTTAGAATTTACCCAAAAAATCGAAAAATGTTACGCGGATCTTTCAAGAGCAGCTAAAGCCGAAACGTTAGATCCACAAGAATTAATTGGAAAAAGTGCCGTAATCGGAGAAATAGCGCTTCACGCATTTTTATCCGGCGTAAAACCCCAATATGGATTAATATTAAGATCAAAAGAGCCTAAAACATTCATAGAAGCTTCACAATTCGCATCGTGTGAAGAAAAATTCCAAATCTCAAACGTTAGACAAATAGATCCAAAAATAAATTTTGATAAATTTTGCACATTTTGTAAAATGAGGAATCATGATACGACTAATTGCTATCGGAAAAAATACAATAATTTAAACTCCCAACGCTCTCTACCAACTGCCGAGGTCAAGAGAGTCGAGAATGTCACGGCAGAATAAAAACAAGCAAAATATTAAACCTTAAAAAAATTACTGCGTTTATAATAATAGAAATTAGAAAATGTAAACATGAGAAAAAATATTTAAAATTATTAATCGATACCGCGGCAGATATAAGCCTAGTTAAACCATCATCAATTTGCGGAAAATCAATATTAGATGATACACAGAAAATTTTACTGCAAGGTATCACATCAGGAACAGCGCAAACGTTAGGAGTCATCGAATTGACTCTCGGAATAGGAGATGAATCTGTCTCTCATCAAATGCATCTATTACCAAAAAATACGGAAGTTCCGCTGGACGGACTTTTAGGATCAGAATTCTTGCAAAAAGTAAATGCCAAAGTAGATTATCAGAATAAAATGCTCTGGATAGGAAAGAATAGTTTGCCACTTTATTTTAAAGATGAGAATATCGTCAAGAAGTGTGCACCTATGTTAATTAAACCTAGTTCAGAAACCATAATTAAAATAAATGTATTAAATCCAGAAATAGGAGAAGGAATAATACCTGAAAAGAAAATCATTCAAGGAGTATATTTGAATAAATCCATTAGTAAAGTCAATGAAAATGGAATTGTACCAGAAGTAAATACTATAAAAAACGTTTATAAAAATGAATCAATAACAAACGTTAATCACGAATCAAAACCCATTACCACGACTAAGAAATCTGTCGATATTTCTGAAGGAAATCTTATTAATATTACTAATTCCAAAGTTGTTAAAGCCAACGTGCCTAGGAAATTATCAAAATATTCTAATTGTTATAAATCTTTGATATCTAAAATTCCAATACAAAAGATACGCAATATCAACAACACTCCTAATTATCAGAGGGAAAAATCTGAGTCAACAAAATCAAAAATCCACGAGATAAATACTTCATCTCAAAAATATAAAATTCCAAGATTCACAAAATCTTATAGGTATCCGGAAATTCATAAAACGGAAATAGATCCCAGACACAGAGATAAAACTTATTTCTCGTCAACATCTAAAGATTATCATACTCCAATAACTTAAAGCAATAGTTGCAGATTCTTCATAAAGCTCTGCATTGTATCAACTGTCGCCTCAAATGATATTAATTGAACCGAAATTCAATCTTCCCATAGAATTTATTATAACCAGATAGGTAGCATAAAAATGAAAATTTATTCAATCATGTAAATCTCTTGAATAAAGCCTATAATTAAGTTACATTGTAATGTTAAATCAATTTTTGAATTATATAGAATCATCTGAATTATAAAAATGTATAAAAATCATCTGAACCTATAAAATGTATAAAATTTATATAGAATCATCTAAACTTATAAAAATGTATAAAAATCATTTGAACTTTAAACTTATATAAAAATATTCTTCTTGTAAAAAAATAATACAAGATAGTAAATCTAGATGTACTATCTTTTTTTCGATGGGGAGGTGTTATGGCCCGCCGCACACATTTGTTTCATGACAATAGTTCTTATGATTGCAAGGGACGAAACGCCATTGTTCTAGTATCCTGTGCGATACTTTTGTTGTTTAAGTGAACACTGCCATTTGTCTTACGACTATAGTTCTAAGAATTAGAACAAGGGATGAAACGCCATTGTTCTCGTATCCTGTGCGATACTCTGACACATGGTCTTGCAGAGCTCCGAAGATAGCTCGCCCAGTACAGATCACGACAGACCACCGAAGGAGCGGTAGTCTCCCTGTCTTTAAAATAATAACTTAACACTGTAACCATTATAATATACCAGTGAACAATAAAAGTGTCTTAACCAGTACCCACCGCTTCTGATTTCTTCCCCGACACATAACATATATACGGTATGTGCATTAATTTTTTCGGATTTTCTAAGAGATGGCGTTAAAATTTTTGAATTGCATCAGGCTATACTTAAACATTTCATTGTGAAGCGTCATTATTGCGCTTTTGTTTTCAGTATATGTCATATCGCTGAAGTGTATACAACATTTATTTTGAGCTCTCAACATGTCAACTTTTGTACCAACAAAACGCAATTTGCGGAAAGCTTTACTTTTCTGATTCAATCAATTCAATTCAAGGTGGGATCAGAAGAGTGTCATCCACTATGAGCTGCTGAAACCAGGCCAATCTATCACGGGCGAGTTCTACAGACAACAATCGATGCGTTTGAAGCGAGAATTGACAGAAAAACGGCCAGAATATGCGACCAGGCACGAGTCTGTAATTTTCCATCATGACAATGCTCGGCCACATGTTGCTAAATCGGTTAAAACCCATTTGGAAAACAGTGGATGGGAAGTTCTGCCTCACCCGCTTTATAGCCCAGACCTTGCCCCTTCCGACTACCACTTGTTTTTTAATAAATGCAGAATTCCCTTTCTAAAATACGCTTCACTTCTGAACAGGGTATCAAAAATTGGGTTGATTCTTTCTTGGCTTCAAAAGACGAACAGTTCTTTTGAAGATGGAATCCATAATTAGCCCGAAAGATGGAAAAAAGAATTGGCTAGCGATGGACAATACTTTGAATAGAATATATTGTACCAATTTTTTATAATAAAACTCCAATTTCACAAAAAAATCCAAAAACATTAATGCAAACACCGTATATATGCATGTAAAATTAATAAATATATGTTATTTAAATAGACAACCAAAAAAAAAATATATAATAGATGTTTACACACGTCCGAAACAATCAAGGGTTTTTTTTACACATATTTATCCATGCATAAACTCAATATCGAATATTAAGAAATTTATGTACGCTACCACCTAAGCCACAAAGCTCTATAACCTGCGCGCATAATCAGAGGGTAGCCACATACCGTATAATAACCATTTCCATATAAACTATTAGAAAAAATTATCAAAATAATCATGAAATTTACAATTTAAAAAAAAAATTCGTCTTAACGCAAAACGACGCAATGGCGTCACTTAATTGAGGGTGTGTTTTTGAAGCCTTCTTCACATTGACTGATTGCATATCGGTCCGGCATATCAACTGGCACCACCAAACAGTCCCGATACATCACGATGGTGTCTGCAAATCCAACCGAAACGCAACCAATCCAGCCGTCGAATTTTTCACGCTAGGAACATTGTAAATAGACCGCTTTATATAAATATAAGCAGGTTTTACATTTGCCATGTAACGCTATTTGACAAGGTTCATTTAGTAAGTGTGTTGATAGTCAATGGAGGCACATCAAGTTGTTGGTCACCGCACTTTCTACACATCAGGCCCTTCCCTGTGTGCTACACAATCACAAATAACCTATCGAAACAGTGTTGCTACAAGTTACAACAAAGAGCTATTTTTTAACAACTGTTACAGTGAAATCTATAAATACTATACTGAATAAAGTGATTTTATTAGATGACATGTAAGTTTAAAAAAGAAATCTGAAGATAATTTCGAGATGAAGAGTAAATAAAATGAAAATTTTATTAAAAATGCTACAGAAACAATCCTCACTCTCATTTACTCTATTGTACTGTGCATGCCCCCAATGTTTATTTATATTGCAACTTTCAGAAATTTCTTGACATCATACTGTGACGTTCCCGACCTTTTAGAGTTTAGACCTTAAATCTAAGAGGAAAGAGACGCACCGAATCTTTATCGATTTCTATTTAAGCTAGAAATGACTCGGACTCTAACGTAACTTAATAACTAACCGTCTTAAACGTAAAATAGTAATAATACTCCCTTGAAGGGGTCACGTCTAAACTGACCTAACCCAATGTTAATAACAACTATGACTACTCTTAAAAATATAAACCTTAATTTTAAGTTTTCTCGGACTTGTTTGTTTTGAAATTTATTTTACAATCCCGTGAGGTTAAAGTAGATGGGCTGGTTCGGTAACAGACCGCCCCCTCCCTACCTACGATGATCGCCACCTGACTATCAACGGATTTGACAAGTCGCCTTCCCCAAGGGAATCTCTCCGAACAGAACAACTTAAGGTTGGATTGTCAAGAGAGCCCCTGCGATCCCTTCTGCACCAAACTAAATCGAAGAAGCTATTTTTCGCGTACAAACTCCGACTGAAAGGTGAACCCTTTTGTCCAAATATTTAACTGAAGACGAGCAGGATATTATCTTGAATAAAAACCAAACAAATCCGATCGAAGAATTAGAAGTGCGATCCGTTGATACGAGAATGTAAAGAATTTTAGTCGCTTTTGACAACTTCCTCTAACCGTCAAACAGGATCCAGTATATTCTCGTTCCGAAGAAATTGGGGTTAAAGATGCGGGCTGCTAATGCAGTGTCCCGATTGTTGCCTCGTTCCGATGAAATGATGAGCGAATTGCCTTTAGAGCAGTTATCGCTTTCTGGATCCGTTGGACGACCAGAGGTCGCTGATGAAATTATAATATTGCAGGAACAGGGGGGATTAGCCCTACAGCAATCAGCTCCTGTCTTTCGTTAAATATATGTCTTGACGCTGCATTTGAATCTTCCCGTATTTAGAATCGCTCCTCAAACTCTCCGTTTTCTATGTCTACGGTGTCAAATTCCTACAGTTAGTAACTATAAATGGGTATGGTGACTCGGAACGTTTGGGATCCCCGAAATAGTATCAAAGCGTTGTTACGACGTCAGTTAAACCCACAGGATTCTATCACTCCACACCATCAACCCCAAATAGCCACGATCTTCGAATTACGTTTTCTTGAAATGAACGCACCCCGCCGACCAGGGTCGAAGCCAATGATGTAAATCCTGTCCTTAAAGGAGAACACGCTATACCAAAACCCTAGGAGATAATACGATTTCACGGCGACTCATACGCTTCAAATCTGTTAATTCTAATAGGATGGGAATTTTTCGAGAACACTACAACTCGCTAATGAATACCAGCTCTAAATTTTTACACTATGACTACGAGAGGGCGGACAAGCTACACACTCTAATACCTTATAACTAAGTTATTTACTAAATACACCCCCACTGGAACTGCTGGCACTGCAATAAAAGACCAATCAACTCGATACTATTCCCTAATAAACCACTATGACTCTTATTACACTATCTGATATACCAACGCTTGACCAAGTAAATCCTATAATTTATCTATCTAGAATATAAAATATCCACCAAAATATATAATATATCTCCAATGACTCTCCAAACACGTTCTAAATAATTAAAACCCAACCGTAAATAATATAAGTTGGACTTATATTCTCTGTAAAACCAACCAAATATCCTCCTCACGCCGAATATCCTAATATACCGTTTCATTAATACCGCTTATCGACGCGTCCGTCAATATATTACGTCCTATAGAATAATATGATGCACAAAATATTCACGCTTTAAAACAACCACTCGTAATTTCAAAATCGATAATCGATTTGTACACCTAACCAAACTAACTTGACAGCTCTCTGGCAGCTGTTTGTAAACATATAAATTCCAACATGGCCGCACACTCACAGCTGTCTCTCTCGACGCACCACAATGACAGCAACCTAAGCCGTTCACGAAATGCTGCTCTCGTTTGCTCAAGATTGCACCTTTAGGAACATCGCACGTTTCCGAACTAAAAAATGGCTACTTCCGGATTACATCCCGACGAACAAATTAATTATAATAATTATAACCAATTTCAAATAAATTCCGTTTAACTTTACACTATTTGAGAACGCCCTGTAAAACAACCATACAGTACCAAACATTACCTTAAAACAACTAAAATCGGAAAACAATTCATCCAAAAATATCGGGGATCGAACCCGAATAAATCTCAAACAAATATCTCCGACTTCTGTCTTAAATACATAAAAAAAACCGTAAAATAATCCGTTTTAATATTCCCTAAATTCACGACATCTCATATACGATGTTTAACCATAGAATTAAAATTACCGAAACACAAACGTACAGAAAAAATATTAATTCAATCCAGAATCCAATTAGCTTCGCTAATAATATTTCTAAATATTTTAAAACTCACGCGGTTGCGATAAAACAACAGAATAATTATCTCTGCATTATTAGGGATCGAACCTTCTGATAATACAATACGATAAAACATGACAATTAACACCAAACCTCATTGATACTAATTTAGAAAAGACGCTATGCATTTACACAGCAATGGCCGCCAATCCTAGCCTCGTCGGATTCCATTTTAATGACGTAAAATAATAAAAAAAGGTTCGACAAATCTGGAAATCCACGGCGATTCTCGATTCTATCCTAGTTTCACGAATTTTCCGCCGACTCTCAGCCTCAGGAATAGCATGCAAAGAACCGCAACCCAGTGATGTACGCCAACACCCAGCGACATTTTTGCATCACGAATAGTCTCTTACCTGAAATATTTAAAAGAGAAATTCGATATAGATCACCCATAATCACACAAACTACAAGCGAGCTCTATCCCGATATAAGCTCTCCATAATTTAATTTAACATAATACTTTCAATTTTGTCATCTTAACCGACCCGGCTTTCGATAATATTTCGAGGTTAACATATTTGCAGATCTGTGTAAATACTAAATATTGACAAATATAATTAAGTAAAAAAGAGTCCTTATATCCCTCGGCGTTTGACCTCATAGACTCTATTATTTAGTTTAAAATTCAATCAAAAGTAATTTTTACGACTCAAAACACTAGCATTCGAAAATCTCCATCCTAATCCTTCCGCGTCCCCAGCATCCTCTTAATGGCCTCCCGGCTTGCTCGTAATTAACGCAAAATTCCTGTGTGAACCCCGTGGCCTAATTATTCTTAACCCGGACGTCCGGTCATCGAATTCTAATTTTTGAAATCTCACGTTTCCACGCGGCAATGTTGCCCTATCGCTCCGATCTACTAAAACTGTCACTCTGTGACGTCAGAAAGAATCGATATCTCCGGGACCGCGAGGGACGAGGCAACGCGTGACGTCACCCAGGCTAGCCAACCTGCGCACGCGGCTCGGCTCCAGCACTCGGTCCTACAGAATCCAAGGTCAAATCGATAAAATAATAATTTACGTATTATACTTTCTATACAAAAAAAAAATTTTCTGGGTGAAACTAATGCAATTTGTTACAATACGTTTATTTTTTAATATAGTTGTTCATTAAAGTAAGTCGTAAATACTGACACTAGTAAATACTAATATTATTAGGTACATGTTTTCACACATTGAAAATGATTAAAGAACACTCTGGAAAATATCATCGTGACTTGTATGAGATTCGAACTCACATCCCCAAGCTATGGGGATGGGAATTCGAATCACACACAAGTCACGATTATATTTTTCTTAGCGTTTCATTAATTATTTTCAGAGTGTGAAAAAATGTGTCTAAACATATTCATATTGCATAGGTAAATAAATACGCACTTGATTGACGTACAATCCACAAAATAGACATACGAGGGCGGTCCGATAAGTACTTTTACAAAATTTTGGAAAAGTGGTATTTATTTTTCAAAATAGTCTCCTTTAAGCTCAACCAGCGATGCTCCAATTTCTTGAACCCGTCTGAAAAATACGTTTTCTCAAGGTCAGCAAAGTAGGCCTTCGTGGCGGCGATGACCTCCTCATTCGAATATTTTGAATAAAATACTTGAGTGATTTTCCACATTTTTGTTTTTATTAGTGACCGGTTTCGCCAACCTTTCACGTTGGCATTATCAAACAGAGTTTGATAATGCCAACGTGAAAGGTTGGCCCTTCTCCAGGTAGTCAATGTAGATCACACCTTGTGAATCCCAGAAAACGGTGGCCATCACCTTTCCGGCTGATAGGACAGTCTTCGCCTTCTTTGGAGCACGTTCGCCAGGTGAAGTCCACTGTTTCGACTGTTCCTTGGTCTCTGGTGTGTACCAGTGGATCCATGTTTCGTCGACGGTCACGAAACGATGCAGAAACTTCTTCGCGCTAGTTGTCCGGAGTGAGCAAACGCGGCACCCATCGCGCCGACAGCATTCTCATGCCCAAAATTTCATGCAGGATATGACCCACGCGGTCTTTTGAGATGCCTACTGTTTCAGCTATCTCGCGCACTTTTAATCGGCGTTCTGCCAATTCGAGATCGTGGATTTTTGTCACGTTATCCTCCGTAGTAGCCATTTTTGGGGCACCTGGACGTGGCTCATCAAAAACCGACGTGAGACCACGTTGAAACTCGTTAAACCAATTTTTGACGGTCGCCATCGAAGGAGAAGAGTCACCGTACACAGCATCCAAGCGTTCCTTGATTTCGTTGCTTGATTTCCCTTCCAAAAACAAGAATCGAATCGCCGACCGATATTGCTCTTTTTCCATTTTTCTAAAATACGCGTGCACGTCCACTTTCACACGCGGTCAAAACAAAACTACGAGTCCGATTCGGTTGAAATTTTGACAGTAGCCGTCTACGAGAATGTACTACACGATAGTAAATCTCTCTTGCGATACTAGCACCATCGGGCAGTGAGGCTAAGTACTTATCGGACCGTCCTCGTATATACTAGTAAATGCATCACACATATGATGCACAAAACTTTATAAAAATTTCAATGTATTTTTATTTTAGATCGAAGTTTTCATGAAATATATGCGATTTATTAAATCGCTATTTAAATATTTTTTTAAGTTTGTAAATTAAACATTAACACAAAATCTACTGTATTTAGCACAATACACACGCATTAACATAACTGACAACCGATCTGTGTTCGCTCATTTTGAGTATTTTTTTCATATTGTTATATTGTAAACAACAAAATAAAAAATCACACCGGTTAAATTGATAAACTCTCATATATTTGCATGAAAAATATATTTATATTATTTTTGAATTATTTTAGGGTATTACAAAGATTTTGGGGAGCACCAGAAACCTTGTGGAATGATCAATGGAACAATCTGTTAGATGTTATAGGTAAGGATAACTATGTTATTAAAAAAATCATAGCCATTTTAAATCAAATCGAATCAAACATTAAAAAATAAAATTAAATGCTCTCTATGATTGCATTTGTAGAAAGAAGTTATGTAATGTTAAGAGCTTTAAAATTAAGAAAAAGTGTATATTTTTTTGCTCTAATATTACAGGAGTTTTATTTAATAAATTAAGTTGAATAAAAATATTTTGTGTCATTTAAATATAAGAAGTTGTCTCCGTGGAAAATGCATTACTAATATTATTTTAACGATGTTTGGTCTTTTTAAAAGCAGGTTATTTGACCTTTGCTTAGTAAAAAAAATAATTATGTATCCACATTTAAATTTTAAATTAAATGCATCTGTTATTTATCCCCATGCTGTGTTTTATTTGAAACTGGTTTCGCCAGCCTTCCGCGTTGTCATAAAATAACAGAATCTTTGGATTATAAAATTTGAACGGTTGGCGAATCCGGTCTCCAATAAAATGAAGGCTGAGGAAAAATCACAAAAGTTTTTTTATTTAAAATATTAAAGTGGTATTCTACCAAGTACTCTCTGTCAAAAAATCATTTGGATATGCTTTCAGTGATATTGTCCCATTGCCCCCCACTGGCATATACGTGCTTGAAATATCAATTGATTTGAAAATAATTATACGTGGAATTAATTTCGCAGAAATAAAAAAATATATCATACGAAAAAGTTAAAATGGAGTACTAGTAGAACTTTTAATCAATTTGTAATAATAAATTATATTCCTTAAAATATCAAAATCAGCTATTTAATACAATAAAACAAAGAAATTTCTTACAGTAAAATATAATTATCATGAAAGTCAATATGTCCTCTGGATAATAAACACATTGTCATAATATTAAAAGCTGAATCTGAATCTGAAAGCTGATCTTACCTGATAAAGCTTAAAAATACCGATGGTGTTAGTTTTTAACTTTCCATATACATGTATGGAAATTCTATTAAAATGTATGGATTGTCAGTAACAGTTTATTTTTATCATTGTAAAACCAATAAAACGATTGGTCTTTATACTTGTTCTGTAAAAACCAAATTTTTCATAAATAATTCTGTTTTAGGGAATATGTTACGTCTTGAATAAATAATAATTTTATTTTGTTTGTTTTTTTTGTAGGCAATTCATTCGGTTTTATTAAACCAAATTGTGGTTGGAGTACCTTACAGCTATCTTATGCTCCAGCTGGCAACTATACCCGATAAAAAAGTTATTCGAACAATACCTAGTTTTCAGAACGCCATGATACATTTGGTATGCTTTCTTCTATTGCAAGAATTATTCTTCTACTACACCCATAGGTATGTTCATGGAGGATCTAGAATTAAAAACGGTTAAATCAATATTTTTATTATTTCAGAGTGCAATATGTATTATTCGTAACACACATAAGTGCTTAATTATAAAGTGGAAACGAAAAATCTCCATATCCACAAATAAAATTATTTTCGGTAATTCATGTCGTATTTTGGGATTCTCCACAGCAAGTGCATCTATAAGTACATCCACAAGGAACACCACGAATGGACGATCCCCATCGCGTTTGCCGCAGGGAACACCCATCCCGTGGATCACATCATCTCCAACTTGATACCAGCTTATCTGATCGTCTTCTACCTGGATGTCCACATAACCACTCTCTGGGCGTGGTCTGCCTTCTACCAATTAATTGCTCTCAGCGACCACTCTGGATATCATCTGCCCTTCTTCCTCAGCTCGGAGTTCCACGATTTCCACCACCTGAAGTAAGCACCGACTATTCTTCTCGAAACTTAGACATAATATTACACTAGCAGATCTGATTTAACTACCTCAATTTACAGTACTAACCACCACTGGAAAATGAGTCAATGGTTTCTTACTGCTTAAGTCCTAGATTTTAATTTGCTTCACGAATTCAAAAATTCAAAAATTATCCATAAATTCATAGGGGAGAAAAATCTTATGAAGGAGTACAGGTTCATTAATTGTCATATTTTATATATAGCAAGTGCTATTGTTTAATACAGGGGGGGCCAACCCAATTGACCTCGTGGGCCACTTTGGTAAAGGATTATAGCTCCGCGGGCCGCATATTAAATTATATATCCCCGCATTAGATTTAGATACACATAACGTGTTATTATTATTATTGTGTTTATTATTATTCTTATATGTAAACATAGCTTAAAAACGTACAATATATCACACTAAAAATCAAATATAAATGAATTAAAAAACATGAAATCTTTGATATTTGTTCCTCCACTCTTTCACTTAGGTTTTGTAAATCGATCTCAATTTGGGTATTTGTTATGTTTAAGCGTGTTTTGTGCTTGGTCAATTTCATTTTCGAAAAAAAACAATTTGCAGGTGTAAGTTGGACAAAAAGCGCTAACTTTTTTTGCCAGATTTCTCAAATTGACAAATTTCTCTTTTATAACGTAAGTGTTATAAAAATCTATTTTTGATTCTGATGTTTCAAAAATATGTTTTAATTCAATATTGCAATGTAAGTCAACCAGTTCCATTTGGCGATATTCTAGGGCCGACTCGATTCCAATATGAAAGGGAGATGAATATATTACAAATTTTTTTGTTGTATTTGTCTAACTCTAAATTACTAGATCAGCTTTCAAAAGCTGCTGTAAGTTTTCTTATTTCTTTTGCATATTAAATTTAATTGTTACATTTTGATTTGTTTCATGATTAATTTAAATTATTACTTTTCAATTGCGATTTGAATAACAACAATTTCTTCTGAAATGCTTTGTGTGATTAAATGTATCGATTATAAGGTTATCTTTTCTTTGCAATAATATATTTAATTGATCAAGTTTTCCCACAGTATCCGACAATATCCACTCAAAAGCACAAATCCTATAACCACTCAATATTTCTTAATTCTGGTACAGGTCTTTGCTTTTCATTCATAAACAAGTCAATTTATTCTCGTAACTTATAAAACCGCTGTAAACATCTTCCACGATTTAACCACTTGACTTGACTGAAGTATACAACGTCACCATATTCAGAGTCGAATTCTTTAATTGTCGATGCGGAGGTGCATGTGATCGAATGTAATTCACTGTTTTTATAACTACTTGGATAACACAATCCATCGATAATACTTGGGCACATAAATTTTGTTGATGAATCAAACAGTGGATTATAATTAAATATTCTCTTTTGGAGCGACTGCTAGTTTTTTGTTGGATTCTATTTTATCCATTAATAAGTTTATAGCTCCCTTTCCTTCACCTATCATAGCAGGTTCTCCATCAGTTGATATTCCAGAAAGTATTACTAAATCCAAGATGTTTTCGCATAAACAGTTTTCAACAGCATGGAAAATATATTTTCTTGTTGTACCTTTTAAACTTATTAAATTTAACATTTCTTCGGTTACTTGAAATGATTCATTTACTCCACTAAGGAACTCTACAAGCTGAGCTGAGCCTGAAATTTCTGTGTCTGAAATCTAGAATTCTGACGCTCAGTTTTGAGATAATTTCATTTGAAATGTCATTAATTCGACGACACTCTGCTTGCCGAGATAGGCTTACCTTCGAAACAGAATAGCTCTAGATCACAAATGAAACAGAATAGCTCTCCTTAACAATATTGGAAGATTGCTGCAATGCTGCACCAAACAAATTTTTTTGAGCCTTTAATTGCAATTTCAACTCCTTGAGCATCGACTGTTTCACTTCTTTATCGAACTTCAAATAATCCTTATGTTTTGTTTCAGAAAGCCTTTTAACATTACATTCCTTAACTACAGCAACGTCCTCTCGGCAAATTAAACACAGTAATTTTGTATTTTGAACTATTAAGAAGTACTTTTCTTTCAATTTCTCGCTATACTTTCTATTTTCGTCCACTATTTTTCTTTTCTCTGCAATCACACTAAAAATAAGAGAGATATTAAATCTATCTATTTTTTTATTGATAAATTTAAAGTAATTTTTAATTTAAGAGGAGTTATTATCTTGCTGTTGTTGTTTAAATATGTTGTTGAAGTACAATACATTGGATTCAATTACTTTGGCCATTACAAAATAAATATATTTTGAAAAGTGTGATGAATCTCGCGGACCTGAAAAATGTTCAAGGCGGGCCAGGAGAAAACCTCTCGCGGGCCGCGGGAGTCACGTTGGCCAGTCCCGGTTTAAAATAAATTCATATTCTTCCGATTCTACCAGTTATTGTTGCTCGTGTCTCATAATGGTATATCTATTTCAGGTTCAACCAGAACTACGGGACGATCGGTCTGCTGGACTGGCTCCACGGCACCGACTCGCAGTTCCGCAACTCCATGGCCAAGGAGCGCCACACCATCCTACTCAACCTCACCCCCGCCAGGAAGGCCTTCCCCGACACAGGAAATGCAGCATTCGAGGACAAGTGAAAGTTGACACGTGCGAGGAGCAGAAGGCATGTATGCCAGTGCTTTTCTGCTCACGCAATCACAAAAGCTGTTGTAGCGGTCGGTGCACTTACACCGAGCTACAATGCATCAGGAAACATCGGCACACGTCATCGCCGGCCGAGCTGACTACTTGGCTTGTAACAATAACTAATATATAAAAAGGGCACCCAGAGCGTCACTCCACAGAGATTCAAACACCAAGACGATCCACGAGGTAATCATCGAACTCGCCCACTCCTTCCAAATATCAACATCCCTTGTCCCAAACCCTTCGATTAGCCACCTTCTAGAATACAATCTGGAAGATTGCCTCTACCAAAAAAGGCCAAAAGCAATCCCCCCACCTCCCTCACCTCCTTCCCTCCCCGTAATCCAGCCGCCCACAACCACCCACCCCAACACATGAGCCCATGGTGACACACGCCACCAAGCCAGAATGAAGGCGTTGAAGAAATTACATTTTTTTTTGTCCCGCCACAAAAGCAAAAGACAAAAAGAAAAGAACCAATCAAAATAGTTTTTATCTATTAGGGTAAAACGGCAACAGTCGGAAGATGTAATTGGTTGATTGATGTAATAATGAATAGATTATAGTGAGTGTTATATTCTAGTCTTGGATTAGGTTATGCCTTCTGCTAATATATCTAAATAAATGTCTATTCGCGAAAAACAAAACAGCCCTAACAACCATTCAAATGTTCAAGATATGCAACTATCGTGACTCAGTATCGATTGATTGTGCTACAAGCCTCGGCATTGATTCGACTTCTGGTCAAGTTTTTAACAACAATCTTCAGGTAATCTTCAGGGAGCCAACTTCCCTGAAGACTGATGAAATCAACGGACGCCTCTTTACATTTAAGAAACAACAACCCTTACATCGGCTGCAAAAACTTGTGAATCAAACATGGAAATGATTGAAGACTCGCTCGTTGTGTTAATAGCAAAGTTATTTCAGGACAATACAATTTAAGACAGTTTATTTGTTAAGGGTCTAGGTCCCATAATCGAGTTTTTTTGATAATTTTCTAGTCCTTTTTGCGAAAAGTTTATTTGTTAACACCGAGAAAATTATTTTTTAGCGATTATGTTGAAATATGTTGACGTAAGCGGTTTAGACAAGGAATAGCACAAAACAAAATTAACGAAAAACGCTATTGGCTTACCTAACAGGTTTCCTGGTGTATTCCGTAAATAGACCGCTTTATGTAAATAAACAGTTTCTTTTTTGCCATAAACTTTGTTTATTTGACAAGGCGCATTTATAAATGTGTTGATAGTCAATGGAGGCATCTCCATTAGACTTTAGTAGCACGACTTTAACCAGAGCTCCAACCTCAAAATTTTGCATATTAACAATAAAGGCCAAAACTCGATCGCCAATCGATTTTAGAGATCAATCGCATAAAAGATAACACACCGGAGCACCTGCTTAATGACCAGGTTATTTTCAATAAATCTTCACATTATTTCCTATTGCTAAATCTCATCTTTAAAAAAACATTTACTGTGCAAAAACCTATTATTTACAGATAAACATACTACAGGATAAACCCCAACACAGGATAACAGCCGCTGCGCCCTAAAGCCACTACTTTAGATAATTACCCCATCAATATAAAAACATTTGTTCACAAAAATTTGCAAATATATAGAATCCTCCACTTGTCAGGTACATTAAAACCACATTAGCCCTTACCACCTGACAATCACTCTCTCTCTTTCCTACAACCTCTCCCTCTAACAATTGTTTACCTAATTGCTTATTATTATATAAAATCTCACTCTGTTTGATAATGCCAACGTGAAAGGTTGGCGAAACCGGTCACTAATAAAAAAGAAAATGTGGAAAATCACTCAATTATTTTATTCAAAAATGTTTTAGATATACAGTAAATATAACCTATTTGCTTAGAAACAACTGACATTTTTTGTCCAGATATTGAGAGCTCGTAGACAAAAATATTAGTAATTAACTCAAAATTTACGTTTTTGATATTTTCTGATGTTTCATAAACCAATTGTTGTTATTAATATTCATTTGATTAAGACCATTTATATAAATACCACTAGAAGTAATAATTATTTTGTTTTTTTTTTTTTTAGGCAATTTATGGAGTTTTATTTAACCAATTTGTTGTGGGAGTACCTTGCAGCTATCTTTTGGTCCAGCTGGCAACAATACCCGATACAATTACAATACGAACAATACCTAGTTTTCTAGTAATAGTACCTAGAAGGTCATGTTACATTTGGTGTGCTTTTTTCTACTGGAAGATATATTCTTCTTATTCAGCCATAGGTATGTTCATGCAGGGTCTACTTCTTGAGTCAATATTTAAATTATTTCCGAATGTAATATGTTTTATTTGTACTACATATAAGTGCTTATCTATAAAGAAAAAACTAAAAATATCCACATCCACAAATTAAATTATTTTCGGTTATTTATGTCGTATTTTAGGATTCTCCACACCAAGCACATCTACAAAAACGTCCAGAAGCAGCACCACGAAAGGACGGACCCCATCGTGTTGGTTGCTGCATACTGCCATCCCGTGGAGCACTTCATCTCCAACATGGTGCCTCCGTCTCTGGCCGTCTACATCCTGGAAGCCCACTTTGCCACTCTCTGGACGTGGACCGTCCTCTATATCTTTATTACTCACAGCGACCACTCTGGATATCATCGGCCCTTCTTTCCCAGCCTTGAGTTCCACGATTTGCACCACCTAAAGTAAGCACCGACCATTCTTCTCGAAACTTCCGCATAATATTTTACTAGTAGATCTGATTTAAGCACCTCATTTTACAGTGTTAACCGCATCTGCAAAATGATTCAAAGATCTCTTACTACTTAAGTCCTAGATAATTATTAAGTTCACGATAAGAATTTTAATTCCATAAAATTAAAAATTATCCACAAATTCATAGGGGAGAAAAACCTTATGAGAATACCTTAAGCACAAATTTTTAGTGACTTCTTTTTTTCTATATATATATATATATTATTTATAATTAAGGTTTATATATATATTATCGGGATAATGACCTCCATATGCCCTTTAAGTTGCGAGTAAGCTCGGTGGCAGTTAGCGTTTTTTTTTCTTATGGATTATACCCCGATCGCCTATGCTGGTGAGTCACATGTGTGTTCTCACCGTTTGAAGGCACAAAAAATCATCGTAAGAAAACTAAAATTCCACCCCTGTGGCATTGATCTACTTTAAATTTAAAGTCACTTAAATCTAAGAAAATAAAGATTATATTTATGGTCGCGTTCGCAACAGCTGTGTTGTCAGAAACGTAGCTTTTAAGCGGTTCTGGCGGGTCAACCAGCGTTGACAGCTTGGCTTTTCCATTTGAACAACACATACCGGGTGATTCCTTTTGAAATTTCAGTGCATGGCAGTAAAAACAAAGAGAGCTCATCGCCCAATTACAACATTCGGATGATTACTGTAGTCGCAGTCTTTGTCATAATTGAATGCCGCCAACTGAACATCGATTGTTTGTATCGGTTGAGCCGCTCGTATCTGATTACCTTTAAGCCTGTTTTCATGTTGTTGAGGAGTTTCAGCAGCTCTAGCGGTAGTAGCTCTGATTCTAACTTGTCCTAGACGTGCTTCATGTTGTTCTGGTGTTTCTACAGGTCTTGACTGCCGCTCTCTCAACCTATTTGACTCTGTACGCACTTTACGTTTTCCGGGAGTTTCGGCTGCTCTTTCGGCTTTTTTTCGTTTCGCATCTGCTGTATTTTTTCCAATTACAGCTCTTTTCGGTAACATTTTTTGATGTATATATATTTTTTTGATAACCACAAATGATAAAACTCCCTGTTGTGAATGACAGATAGTGATTTTGTTTTGAAAGTCCGTACTAAGCGCGATCTTCACAATGTTCTTTTTTTGCGAGGAACGATCTCGACTTTACGAATGTTGAAAATTTTTGAATATATATATATATATATATATATATATATAGTGGTACATTTTATAGATTATTTGTCTACTTTTCGCGAGGTTGTGTAAAATCACCATCACACGTTTAAGGATTTACTTAGCATAATCACATAATGGTATTGGCGTCTAGACGCAAAGCTTGAAAATAAACATGAAGCATCAGCTGTTAAAAACCACAAAAAATATGATTACATATATAAATATATATATTTATTTTTATTGATTATATGTAATAAAAATAAAAATGTTCAAAAATATTAAAATGGAATTCCACCAAGTACTCTCTGTCAAAAATATTGAATTTCTTAATATGTAATATGCAGCCAAAAATATTAACTCAAACTGGAGCTGTGTTTAAGGAGCACAGGTTCATTGTATTGCCTTAATTGTCATATGTTATATATTGTAAATACAATTGTTCAATATATTCTTATATTCTTCAGATTCTACCAGTGATTGTTGGTCGTGTCTCATCGTGGTATATGATTTTCAGGTTCAACCAGAACTACGGGACGATCGGTCTGCTGGACTGGCTCCACGGCACCGACAAGCAGTTCCGCAACTCCATGGCCAAGGAGCGCCACACCGTCCTACTCAACCTCACCCCCGCCAGGAAGGCCTTCCCCGACACAGGGAAGGCGGCATTCAAGGACGAGTGAAGGACGACACGTGCGAGGAGCAGGAAGGCTGTAAGCCAGAGGTGTCAAACTCAATTTTGCAGAGGGCCATATGTTAAATTTAGAATGTGTAGGCGGGCCAGATTCAAATAAAATAAGTCTAAAAGCTCTAAAAAACACGATTCTTCTTTCTGTAATACATTGGGATCGCGGGCCGGATGCGGCCCGCGGGCCGTATCTTTGACATGACTGCTGTAAGCCAATGCTTTTCTGCTCACGTAAGCACAAAAACTGTCACACACTTACTTTAGCATACTAAGAAATTTTTAAACACTAATTCTAAATCATAAATCGTTTATAGTTTTTGATATTTGGCGGTTAAGTTAGGTAAGGTTATTATTAATCACCCTATGAAAAAGAGAAGCGATTGGGCATTAAGGGATTTAAGAGTCGCATGAATACATAATATTTTTTAATAAATAGATTATAGTGTGTGTTATATTCTAGTTTTGGATAAGGTTATGCGTTCTTCTAATATATCTAAATAAATGTCTATTCGCGTAAAACAATATATATTAAGGGATTTTTGTTGTTTTGTTTTGCGCAAACTCGAGAAATCGATTTTACTAGAAACACGCGGTTTGCTGTTCATAAGAGCAACTTTTATTTATAACTGTTTTGTGATAGTGGGATCGGTTTAGTTAGATATATGTATAGTAAAAGAAAAATATTTAACTTAAGCACTTCAGCATAAAAGTAATATACAGGTGATTTAAAACAAGGAAGATAAAACTGAAACAATAACAAAAAAAGGCACATTGCTCTTAAATATATGCAAATGTGATCCGAAATTCGGTTACTATATTTATTTGTTTAGATAAAAGGCAATATATCTTATATGACATCGGAGTTGTCGAGATTCCATTCGTGTAAAAATAATTTGTGATATTCTGTTGTATTCAGCCAAGCTTAGGATCGATTAAAAAATAACACCGTTATTTTAAAAAATATACTTTGTTGCTTAGTATTATTGTCACAGTCGGACAGCTTTTTAAATAAATTAAGAAAATATTTATTTCAAGATATTTTGTAAATGAAAGCGCTTTCAACTCATACATTGATCAACTAATTGCCATTCAAACGTTCAAGATAAGCAACTACCGTGAATCAGTATCGATTTATAGGGTAACAAGCCTCGGAATTAATTCGACTTCTGGTCGAGTTTTTAATAACCATCTTCAGGTTATCTTCAGGGACCTAACTTCACTGAAGACTGCATTAAATCAACGGACGCATCTTTACATTTTAGAAACAACTACACTTGCGTCAGCTGCAAAAGCTTGCGAATCACACTTGGAGATTATTGAAAACTCGCTCGTTGTGTTAATAGCAAAGTTATTTCATAACGATACAATTTAAGACAGTTTATTTGTTAAAACCTTGAAAATTATTTTTTAGCGAATATGTTGAAATATTACGATTTAGACAAGGAAAAACACTTCAAAAATATAACTTCTCGATGTGTTATTCCATAAATGTAAATAAACAGGTTCTTTTTTGCCAAAAAATCCTACTTGACAAGGTTAAATTAGTGTGTTGATAGTCAATGGAGGCACATCAAGTTGACAGTCTCCGTACTGGCTCCACATCAGGCTCTTCCCTGCATGCTATACGAACAATCACAAATAACCTTTCGAAACAGTGTTGTTACAAGTATCAAGTGCAATTTTTTATTAACTGTGACTGAAATCTATAAATAAAGTGACTTTTTCAGATGACATGTCGAAATCTGAAGATAATTTCAGGATGAAGAGTAAATACAATTATATTAAAAATGCTACAAAAACAATCCTCACTCCTATTTACTCTATTGTACTGTGCATGGCCCCAATATTAATGTTTATTGCAATATTCAGAAATATCTTGACATGGTAAGTTTATTTTTTATTATAGTTGTTAATTGCAATAAGCCGTAAACATAGACACTAGTAAATACTAATATGATTAGGCACATTTTTTTACACATTGAAAATGATTAAAGAACGCTCTGAAAAATATCATCGTGGCTTGTGTGAGATTCGAACTTACATCCACATATTGTTGATGGACAAGGCATTTGAATGGTGAAGATCCATCAATATAAGGAAAATAATAACTTTTTATTTAAATCTTCACAGTGAGTTTAGTCATGCATCTGATGATGACCCGGTATAGGGTCGAAACTAGTTATGCAAAACAATATTCTAATAAACTCACTGTGAAGATTTAAATAAAAAGTTATTATTTTCATTATATACATCCACGTAGGTTGGGGATTTCATAAAATATATGCGTTGAATTATATCGCTTTTAAAATCATTTTTTTAGTTTGTAAATTAAACACTAGCACAAAATCTGCTATATTTAGCACAATACACAAGCATCAACATAACTGACAACCGACAGTGATCGCTCATTTTGGGTATTTTTTTCATATTGTTATATTGTAAACAACAAAATATAAAATCATACCGGTTAAATTGGTGAACTTTCATAGTTTTGCATGAAAAATATATTTATATTATTTTTGAATTATTTTAGGGTATTACAAAGATTTTGGGGAGCACCAGAAACCTTGTGGAATGATCAATGGAACAATATGTTAGATGTTATAGGTAAGGATTACTAAGTTATTAAAAAATATATGTAAAAAAAAAATATAATTGAATGCTCTTTGACCATTATGATTGCATTTGTAGAAAAAAATTATGCTTTAAATAAAAAAAATGTACATTTTCTACCGTGAATATTACAATTTTTTTTATTTATATTAGCATCCACATTAATATTTTAAATTGATTTGCAACTGTTATTTATCCACATGTTATGTTTTATTTGAAGCCTTCCGCGTTGTCATAATATAACAAAATCGTTTGACTATAAAATTTAAACATTCAAACATAAAAAAATGCACTTTGATGCAACAATTATTTTTTTAAAACCATTGATGAATAAAGCTTATCACTATATTGATGGAAAAAAACTGTTATAATTTTTAAGGTGACGATGTTTTGTACCTGGTTGTGGTTTGGACGAATGTAATTACATTAATCTGCTACTGGATAGTCGGAGGACTTTTCACTTTAATGGATGTAACAAATAAACCTTCATTTTTGAGAAGGTATAAAACGCAGCCTGGAGCTAATGAACCCGTCAATAGCGCAAAGCTTCGAAGGGTAATTTTTATTTCAGATTTTTTCAAAATTATTTCCTATATATATTAAGACTTGTTTTTCCAAATTTAACTAAAATAGTTTATTGCAAAATAAATTTAAATTGTATTGCAATCACTTCTTTTTACTCCATTTATTGATAAGAAAAATGTTACGTCTAGAATAAATAGTTATTTTATTTTGTTTGTTGTTTTGTAGGCAATTCGTATGGTTTTATTTAACCAAATTGTGGTTGGAGTACCTTACAGCTATTTTGTGTTCCAGCTGGCAACTTTGCCCGATAAAAAAGTTTTTCGAACAATACCTAGTTTTCAGAAGGCCATGATACATTTGGTATGTTTTTATCTACTGCAAGAATTTTTCTTCTACTACACCCATAGGTATGTTCATGAAGGATGTAGAATTCAAATGGTTTGAGTCAATATTTTAATTATTTCTGAATGCAATATGTTTTATTTGTATCGTACATAAGTGCTTAATTATAAAGTTGAAACGAAAAATATCCATATCCACAAATGAAATTATTTTCAGTAATTCATATCGTATTGTAGGATTCTCCACAGCAAGTACATCTATAAGCACGTCCACAAGCAACACCACGAATGGACGTTCCCCGTCGCGTTTGCCGCAGGGAACACCCATCCCGTGGATCACATCGTCTCCAACTTGATACCAGCTTCTCTGATCGTCTTCTGCCTGGATGTCCACATATCCACTCTCTGGGCGTGGTCTGCCTTCTACCAATTAACTGTTATCACTGACCACTCTGGATATCATCTTCCCTTCTTCGTCAGCCCTGAGTTCCATGATTTCCACCATGTGAAGTAAGCACCGACCATTTTTTTCGAAATTTTCGTTTAATATTTTACTAGCAGATCTGATTTAACCATTCGTTTTATCGTATTAACCACCGCTGAATAACGAGTCAATGGTCTCTAACTGGTTAGGTCTTAGATTTTAATTAGCCTCACGATAAAAAAAATAAATTTATAATAATAAAAATTATCCACAAATTCATAGAGGAGGAAAATCTTATGAAGGAGTACAGGTTCATTGTATTGACCTAATTGTCATATTATATATAGTAAGTGCTATTGTTTATTGTATTCATATTCTTCAGATTCTACCAGTTATTGTTGCTCGTGTCTCATCGTGGTATATCTATTTCAGCTTCAACCAAAACTACGGGTTGATCGGTCTGCTGGACTGGCTCCACGGCACCGACAAGCAGTTCCGCAACTCCATCGCCGAAAAGCGCCACACCGTCCTACTCAACCTCACCCCCGCCAGAAAGGCCTTCCCCGACACAGGGAAGGCAGCATTCAAGGACGAGTGAAGGACAACACGTGCGAGGAGCAGGAAGGGTGAAACCCAGTGCTTTTCTGCTCACCAAAGCACAAAAGCTGTTGTAGCGGTCGGTGCACTTACACGGAGCTACAATGCATCAGGCAACTTCGGCACACGTCATCGCCGGCCGAGCTCTACTTGGCTTGTAACAATAACTCATATATAAAAAGGGGACCCAGAGCGTCACGCGGGAGAAATTCACTTCGACACACAACAGAACCAGTGACCCGTGTACTTCTGTATCGTAAAATATAAATTTATAAATCAAACATGTGAATAGTTTTTGCCGACCTTCTGATATGGAAGCACACAAAAACCAGCAACCAATATTCCATACCACGACTCACCAGGACACACTACATCAAATACATCGGCGAAACTGTCATACACTAACTTTCAAAATTCTAGAAATTATTGAATACTAATTCTAAATTACAAGATCTTTTTTACGGTTTTGTATTTGTCGGTTAGGTTAGGTGAGGTTAGATAGTAATTCAAATGATAGCAGTGGCAGGTGGAAGAAATAAATGCAAATATTAGTTTTTGTTTTATACTTACAATGAAGAAAAAAAAACATATTTTAAATATTACTTATACTTGTAGAACCCATTAGGTTATGGCATCCTTGGAAGAGCCATCGGGGAAAATGGTAAAAGGTTCTAGAAAGGTCCCGAGGCTACCTCCACCCCCAGGGCACAGCAGGATACAATGATAACAGTGGCGGGTGACGGTAGAATTAAATAGAAACAGACACACCCTGATCATAGTGTTATTATTAATCACCCTAAGGAAAAGAGAAGCGATTGGGCAAAAGATCGCTAGCAAACTTCATTTTATGCATTTTTAAGGGTCGTATGAATACATTTATTTTTTTATATTTTTTTATGTTTTTATACAATTACATACTAATGAGTACAAAAGATTTTTACTATGATATATATTAGATACTTTTCACTTCCACCTTCTATCGTCCACTTCACTTCACTTTAACTTAAATTATTACTGATATGATTACACACAATATCATTTATCACCTACCCACAGTCTATGACCGCTCGGCTCTCTCTTTTATCGGCCGCCAGCCGATGGCCGATAAAACAGTAAACATTGTCAGCGTCGGCCAACAGAGTCTCGCTGGCACATAATCTTAAAGCAATTATATTGCTTTACGTCTCCCTCCCCAAAGAAGAACATTTGCGTAATACATTTTCAAACACCTACACCTACAAGAAAAACTACACAACAACACCAACAACAATTAAATCAAGGCACACAGAGACGCAAGAACAAGGCGTTAGCTCGCATTAATGAATGTACAGACGAATATAAAGATAGCCAGACAGACAGGGAGAGAGCTCTAGTAAGCACCTCCAGGACTCCGCCTTGACTGCTTCCCTGACACTGATGCCACCCTGATCTTCTCGGAGACACCAGGGAGATTCTTGTCATAAGCATCATGGTAAGGCCTCAGGCGGAACTGCATCAGTGACTCATTGGAAACACTAAGGAGAATCCTGTGGGGCAGCAGTAAAATTAAAATAGCAAAATCTAGAATCGTAATTTGTTATTAAAACCCTACGCCGTGAAATGTGTTGTACTCTAGTCGTAATATGTATAATTAATTTTCCAATGTAGTGTAAAGTCTTAGCTCTGAGTTTAATATGCAGATCACAGTGTTATCATTAATCACCCTAAGAATAAAAGAAGCAAAGAAAGATTTAAAGAAAGATTTAAGAGTCGCGTGAATACATACATTTTTTTAAATATTTATAATTACTGGATAATAGTGTGTGTCATATTCTAGTTCTGGATTAGGTTATGCTTTCTGCTAATATATCTAAATAAATGACAATTCGCGCAACAAAAATAAACAGGGGTTTCTGTTGTTTTGTTTTTCGCAAACTCGAGAAAACGATTTTAATTTATAAAACTATGAAAAATATACTTTTTGAAACACGCAGTTTGCTGTTTATAAGAACATAATTTATTTATAATTGTATTGTGATAGTGAGGTCGGTTATATGCAAATGTGATCCGAAATTCGTTTACTATATTTATTTGTAAGGTGTTTAGAAAAAAGGCAATATATCTTAAATAATTTCGGAGTTGTCGAGATTCCATTCGTGTAATAATTATACCGAAGATTTGTGATCGTTTCGTTTGTTTGTGGCTTTTTCGGCGGCACAGGAACATATACTTGCCCCTTAAACGCCTTCACTCTCACTCTGTGACTTGTGTCACCTGGGGTTATGTGGTGTGGTGTGTGGGTGGGAGGTTGGTGGGGGGATTTGGAGGGGGTGGGGGGGTGGGAGAATGCCTTTTGGCCTTTTTTGGTAGAGCCAGTCCTCGAGATTGTAGTCGAGAAGGGAACTGATACATGGGTTTAGGACTAAGGGGGTGGAGATTTGGAAGGATTGGGCGAGGTCAATGATGACCTCGTGTATCGTCTTCAGTTTGGTGTCTCTTCGGAGTTGCGCGTTCTGGACGAACCATGGTCGCAGTCCTCAAACCAGGAGCTCACTGCGTCTAGTGAGGACTGGACTTTGGCGGCTGCTGTGGCGGGTGACCGTAATCTCGCCAGTATGGCAGTGTCGTCGGCGTATAGAGCGATGATGGTGTTCGGGATGGTGGGTATTGGGATATCGGAGGTGTAAATGTTGAAAAGGTGCGGGGATAGTATAGAGCCTTGGGGGACTCCAGCGGTCATACGTCTGCTGGGGGAGGTGAAGGAGTAGTGCATGATTTTGAAGGAGCGGTCGGAATGAATCATTCTTATGACGTGTGAAGGGTAGCCGAAGGTGTGGAGCTTTGTGAGAAGGCCTGCGTGCCAGACCTTATCGAAGGCTTTCGCCACGTCGAGGAAGGCCGCGCACGTGGTCTCCTTCTTTCCGAAACCGTCGCAGATGTCCTCCACCACTTTTAGGAGTTGGTGGGTGCCCGTGTTCCTCATCTGGGAGGATCTTGAGGGATCCTGTCATGCTGGCGATGTGTCTGAGCAGGATCCTCTCGAAGAGTTTGCCGAGGTTTGAGATGAAGCTGATGGGTCGGTAGCCTTCCGGGGGGTGTGCCTTTTTTCATTGGTTTTCGGATCAGTATCACGTTGGCTCTTCTCCACGCCTCGGGAAAGTAGCAGAGATCCAGGGATGCTTTGCATATGGCTGCCAGGGCTTCCGCTCCGGGAGTGGGGAAAGCCTTCAGCGCCATGGAGAGGACGTTGTCCGGGCCGGGAGTTTTTTTGGGGTTGGTTTGTGCCAGCAGTCCTGAGATCGCTGGGATCAGGTCTTTGAGATCGCAGGGTTCCAGGTCGCATGTAACGATTTGTGATATTCTTTATTATTCAGTCAAGCTACTCGCAATGACTTAGGATCAATTAAAAAATGACACCGTTCTTTTGAAAAATATACTTTAGTGCTTGGTATTCTTGTCACAGTCGGACATCTTATTGAATATATTTAAAAAAATATATTTATATCAAGAATTTTGTAAATAAAAGCGATTTCAACTAATTACTTAATTAATCAACTAATTTCCACTCAAAGGTTCCAGATAAGCAACTACCGTGACTCAGTATCGATTTATTGAGCTACATGCCTCAGTATTGATTCGATTTCTGAACGAGTTTTTAACAACCATCCTCAGGTTATCTTCAGGGAGCCAACATTCCTGAAGACTGCATTAAATCAACGGGCGCCTCTTCACATTTAAGAAACAACAACCTTGACATCGGCTGCAAAAACTTGCGAATCAAACTTGGAAATGATTGAAAACTCGCTCTATTTCAGGACGATACAAGTTAGGACAGTTTATTTGTTAACACCGAGAAAATTATTTTTTAGCAATTATGTTGAAATATGTCGACGTAAGCGGTTAAGACAAGGAACAACACAACACCAAAATTAACGAAAAACGCTATTGGCTTACCTACTAATATATGTTTTCTGGTGCGTTATTCCGTAAATAGACCGCTTTATGTAAATAAACAGGTTCTTTTTTGCCATAAAGTTTGTTTATTTGACAAGATTAATTTAGTAAGTGTGTGGATAGTCAATGGAGGCACATCAAGTTGTTGGTCACCGTACTTTCTACACATCAAGCCTTTCCTTGCATGCTACACAAACAATCACAAATAAACTTTCGAAACAGTGTTGTTACAATTTACAACAAAGTATCATTTTTTAAAACCCGTGACTGTGAAATCTATAAATAAAGTGACTTTTTTAGATGACATGTCAAAGTCTGAAGATAATTTCAGGATGAAGAGTACATACAATTATATAAAAAATGCTACAGAAACAATCCTTTCTCCTATTTACTCTATTGTACTGGCCTCTGCCCCATTGTTCATTTTTATTGCAGTTTTCAGAAATGTCTTGACTTGGTAAGTTGATTTATTTTTTTAATTAAGTTTTTCATTGCATTTAGTCGTGTAGACTGAGACTAGTAGATACATCACGCAAAACATTATATCGGTAATCAGTAAATTTGCAATGTATTTAAATTTTAAACCGACGTTTTTATTAAATATGTGCAGTATATAACTCAATTTTTAAGTAGCAAAAAAAAAAATACCGGTTAAATTGATAAACTCTCATAGTTTTGCATGAAAAATATATTTATATTATTTTTGAATTATTTTAGGGTATTACAAAGATTTTGGGGAGCACCAGAAACCTTGTGGAATGATCAATGGAACAATCTATTAGATGTTATAGGTAAGGATACCTAAGTTATTGAAAAAAAAAATATTAAATGTTCTTTGACAATTATGATTGCACTTGTAGAAAAAAATTATGATTGCGTTTGTAGAAAGAAAATCTAAAACTAAATATATTCTTGGTTTTGAGTTGTTTTCAATAGTAATTATAAAGAGTTTTAAAATAACAAATTCACCTTTCCTTGCACGAATATAACAGGAATTTTATTTAATAAATTACCTTGAAAAAAAATATTTTGTTACATGAAAATACGACGAATAATCTCCAAGACGAATAATCTACTAGAAGTCCGGTTTTTCTAATGGCAGGTTATTGGACCCTCGCTTAGTAAAAAATTTGCATTTTGTATTAGTATCCAAATTGATATTTTAAATAAAATGCTTCTGTGATTTTTTCCCCCTTGTTAAATTTTGTCAGTAACCGGTTTTGCCAACCTTTCACATTGGCATTATCCAACGAAACATTTTGATAATAAACTGAAATCAAATTATGCATATGGAAAATCACAAACTCTCTGTCCAGAAACATTTAGCTTTCAGTGATATTGTCCCATAGCCCCCAACCGGTAGATACGTGCCTGAAGAATGAAATGTTTTGAAAATAATTGTACTAGGAATTAAGTAATTTTGCAGAAATTAAACAAATTATAATTAAGTAATACCATAATGACATCAGAAAAAAAAAGTTAAAACTAGTAGAAAGCGTTTAATACATGAATATAATATTTATATATATATATATTTCTTACAGTAAAATGAAATCAACATGAGAGTTAATATGTCATCTGGATGGTAAACACATTCTCATATGTTACCTGGAAAAGCTTAAAGTCACCGATTGTTTTAGTTTTTATCTTTCCATATACATATATGGAAATTCCATTAATATGCAAAAATTCCAAATTACTATTTATGTATAACACGTTTAATATTATTCTGTAAAAACAACTTTTTTCATAAATAATTATTTTTTTAGATGTTTGAAACAAAATTCAAAATCAACTAAAATATATCTAGCGACATACTGACAGGAACGTCAGCTCAGAACACTCAGTTACAAAGCCTTATTTTAGGATTTACTTTCAGTATGTGAAATAAATATCAAAACAGAATGTATTTAATAGATAATCTGGAATAGGGTTGCGAGGCAGCGTGACGCAAATCTCAACGAAGATATAATAATTTGCAACTGCAATTCTGAATAAATTTACAGCGGGATATATGAATATTAATTAATATGCAAATAGCGATCAAACTATAACATATCTTATCACAATGTTAATAGAAAAAAACTGTTCTCATTTTTAAGGTGACGATCCTATCTACCTGCTTGTGATTTGGACGAATGTTTTAGCAATAACCTCCTACTGGACACTAGGAGGACTATACACATTAATGGATGTAACAAATAAACCTACATTTTTGAGAAGATATAAAATACATCCTGGAACTAATGAACCAGTCGATACTGCAAAGCTTCCAAAGGTAATTTTACTTCAGATTTATTCAAAATCATTTGCTATAAACTCATATTTTACGACCTGCTTATCCTAAGTTAATTTAAAAAGATTATTGCAAAATAAACAATAATTGTGATGCAATCATTTCTTTGTACTGCATTTATTGATAACGTATATTTATAATATATGAATTATAATTATTGTTACAGGCTGGTTTAGGTATATAAATATTTTTTATTTTGCAAATATTTTGGGCATGTTTGTATATGTTTTAGATATACAGTAAATAAAACCCATTGGCTTAGAAACAACTGACATTTTGTGTCCGGACATTGAGAGCTCGTAGACAATAATTTTAGTAATAAACTCAAAATTTACGTTTTTGATATTTTCTGATGTTTCATAAACCAATTGTTGTTGTAAATATTTATTTGATTTAGACGATTTATATAAATACCACTAGAATTAATAATTATTTTATTTGTTTTTTTTAGGCAATTTATGGTGTTTTATTTAACCAATTTGTTGTGGGAGTACCTTGCAGCTATCTTTTGGTCCAGCTGGCAAAAATACCCGATACAATTACAATACGAACAATACCTAGTTTTCAGAAGGTCATGTTACATTTGGTGTGCTTTTTTCTACTGGTAGATACATTCTTCTACTACAGCCATAGGTATGTTCATGAAAGGTCTACTTCATATGTTTAAATTATTTCTGAATGCAATATGTTTTATTTGTACTACATGTAAGTGCTTAACTACAAAGTAAAAACGAAAAATATCTATATCCACCAATAAAATTATTTTCGGTAATTCATGTCGTATTTTAGAATTCTCCACAGCAAGTTCTTCTACAAGCACGTCCACAAGCCGCACCACGAATGGACAAACCCCATCGCGTTGGTCGCTATGTACTGCCATCCCGTGGAGCACTTCATCTCCAACATGCTGCCTCCGGCTCTGGCCGTCTACACCCTGGAAGCCCACTTTGTCACTCTCTGGGCGTGGACCCTCATCTTTTTCTTTATTTCTCTCAGCGAACACTCTGGATATCATCTGCCATTCTTTCCCAGCCCGGAGTTCCACTATTTCCACCACCTGAAGTAAGCACCGACTACTCTTCTCGAAACTACCACATAATATTTTACTAGTAGATCTGATTTAAGCACCTCATTTTACAGTGTTAACCGCCACTAGAAAATGATTCAAAGGTTTCTAACTACTTAGGTCCAAGATATTAATTAGGTTCAAAATAAGAATTTTTCAATTCCATACAAATTAAAATTATCCACAAATTCAAAGGGGAGAAAAACCTAGTGAAAAAACCTTAAGTACAAATTTTTAGTGATTTCTTTTTTTCAATATATATATATATATATGTGTATATATATATAAATATATATAAAAAAATATATATATATATATAAATTAATGGTTTTATATAAGGTTTATACAAAATCACCATAACACTCTTATGGATTTACTTTAGCATAATCACATAATATTTTTTCTATATATATATATATAATAAAGGTTTTATATAAAGTTTATGTATATATATTAGGGTGTCCCTTATATGACCAAAAAAATTTTTTTTTCAAATTTCGAAATGTATACCCTCTACATTTTTTACTAATGCTATAAGATACTCAAATATAAAATTTCATCTTTCTAGAAAAATTGCAACTAGTGCCGACCAAGCTTCAAAGTTTAGTAAAAAACGTGTTTTGTCTTGATATTTCGGTCTGGTATAAAATCATTATAAATGCAATAAATTAAGTGAATAATAGTAAAAATTCAATTAAATGAACATTAATCTTTAATCAAAAACATAAAGTAATAACAATCAGTCAGGGTAACTTTTTTATAGAGTTGTTTTTTTACAGTCCGGATACAATTTTCTATGTTCCTGGACACAGCGCAGCAAGAACTGTTTTTGTTCTTCTTCAGCCGCGATAAGTCCGTTAAAATCTTGCATCATTTTAACAGCCCTTTCAGCAGTATCATTCACAACCCTCAAATAACTTATTTTTCTTTTAGCTTCCACAAAAGCACTATTATTATTCCAAGAAGATACATCTTCCTTTAGAAAACTGTCGTCGATCTGCAGTCGTGATAAAAATTGTTTGCTCTTTTCCGATACGAAATCATCCAGTGTTTTACAAACATAAGCAAACATCTTGTAGAGTCTTTTTGTCCTTCGCAGTTATTCTGCATTGTGACTGAAGTAAACACATTTTTAAAGAATAGATCGCTCTCGCCATCCAGCGTGCCTGATGCATGGCTTTGGGGGGGCTTAGTTTTAATTTTTCCTCTGAGTCTCCTCCCAAAAATATTACGCATAGTTCGACCAATTTGCGGGAGTCATCTCTTACATAACCTTTGTCTAATTCTGCCTTATAAAATATTAAAAAAGCTTGAATGTCTGTCTCGGCAACACGTTGTTTTACGAAATTAAGAGATGGTTCAATGTTACTAGCGTCGATGTTTTTCCAATTTTCTCTGAACTTTTTAAACATTGGAGTATCTGGGCTACTAGTAATTTACTTAATTTTGCTTTCAAAGACAGCTTTTAGGACCAATTCATAAACATGATGACGACAGACGAGCAGCAATTCTCTTCCTAAAGTTTCTCCAAAATAGCACAAGCTCCATTGAAACGGCCAGTATTGAAAGCTGTTGTGTCGCAGCACATTATTTGTACTTTATCGTGAAGGTTCTAGTCAAAGAGAGCTGTTGAGACAGCCTTAGCTTGATGTTTTTCAGAAGAATGTTCTAGTTTTGGCACTGCAAGAAGCTGTTCCTTATCGTCAAACGAAGCAATAACTGGCAAGCGTTCTTCTTTAGAACTTCGTACATCTAACCCGGGTAATAGTTTTCCATCCCAATGGACTGTGACTACGTCGGGTACATTACTTCCAAAGAAGTCAGATTTTATTGCTTCTGCCCTTGATTTTCTAGTTTCAGCAGCTAGTGGTTATCTTTGTCTTACAACCCTTTCCTCTTCTTCCAATCGTCGTTGTTTAGATCTATCTTCTTTTTCCGACAATTTTTTATCAACACCACCTAAGCATCCTGGTCGATCTGGCTCTCTCTGTTTCATTAAAAATAATTTATCTTACTCTATTTTCATTCTCTCAAAAGCATCAGCATGTGCAATATCAAACAAATTATCAAGATCAATTTTGAAATTGTTCTCACGGCTCTTGAACGTAACCTGAGTTTTCTTACAATTTTTTTTGCAACTCTCTCCAAACATGATATAAATCAACAAGTTTCTTCACGCAGTTAGGATATGCCCTTGTTGGAATTCTTGCTTTTTCCCAATATATGATGCACTCCCTAATCACAAGATTTTCACTTTCACTAACAATCAGTTTAACCTCACGAATATTATAAAATAGGACCGAGGGAATTTGTCGATTAGATGGTAATTTTGCACCATTTATTTGATATCTAGGCATACCGATAAGGAAATTATTTTGTTTATCACTCCGTAATTCCACCGACATGTTAACGCACTAAACAATGGAGCACTACTAATCTCAAAAATCACGTATGAAATGACAAATAAAACATGCAGTTACAAGTCACAGCGCAGTACTTACGCAACTTGTATGGACAAGTTAAAATCGCAAGTCGGCACGGGTTACCGTTTATAAATCGAACTAATATTTTTTTCTAGACAATATAGGGTTATTACTAAACTTTTAAGAAGGTATACGTAAAATAATATTGAACTTGAATTTTAAGGGACACCCTAATATATATATATATATATATATATATATATATATATATATATATATATATATATATATATATATATATATATATTGAAAAAAAGAATATATAGGTAATATATATGTTTATAATAATAACAAAAAATATGTTTAAATATGATTTGTTATTTTTTTTGCTAATATGTAATATGCAGCCAAAAATATTAACTCAAACTAGAGTGTTTAAGGAGCACAGGTTCATTGTATTGCCTTAATTGTCATATGTTATATATTGTCAATACAATTGTTTAATATATTATTATATTCTTCAACTTCTACCAGTGATTGTTGTTCGTGTCTCATCGTGGTATGTGATTATCAGGTTCAACCAGAACTACGGGACGATCGGTCTGCTGGACTGGCTCCACGGCACCGACTCGCAGTTCCGCAACTCCATGGTCAAGGAGCGCCACACCGTCCTACTCAACCTCACCCCCGCCAGGAAGGCCTTCCCCGACACAGGGAAGGCGGCATTCAAGGACGAGTGAAGGACGACACGTGCGAGGAGCAGGAAGCGTGTAAGCCAGTGCTTTGTGCTCACGCAAGCACAACAGCTGTCACACACTTACTTTAGCGTACTAAGAAAATTTATTATGCTAATTCTAATACATATATATTTTTTACATTTCGATATTTGTCGGCTAGGTAAGGTAAGGGTAGATAAGAGTTCAAATCATAAAAGTGGCTGGTGGCGGCATGTTAAATGCAAATAGTTGTTTTTTTGTGTTATATTTACAATGAAGAAACAAAACATATTATTAATATTACTAAAACTTGTAGAACCCATTAGGTTGTGGTATCCTCGGAGGAGCCATCGGGGCAAATTCCTGGAAGCAAAGGCTCAAGAAACGTCTCGAGGCTACCTCCACCCCAAAGGCATAGCAGGTACTTAGAGAAAGGGAGGATTTTATTTATTTATATATATATATATATAAAAAAAGAAAATTTTGGAAAAGTGGTGATTTATTTCTCAAAATAGTCTCCTTTTAGCTCGATACACTTGACCCAGCGATGCTCCAACTCCTTTAACCCATCTGAAAAATACGTACACTTCCGCTTCCGCACGCGGTCAAAACAAAACTTCAAGTCTGATTCGGCTGAAACATTGACAGTAGCCGTCTACAAGAATGTACTATACGATAGTAAATCTCTCTTGCGATACTAGCACCATCGGGCGGTAAGGCTAACTACTCGACTATCGGACTGCCCTCGAGAGCTCTAGTAATCACCCCCTGGGCTCCGCCTTGACTGCTACCCTGACACTGATGCTACCCTGATCTTCTTGGAGACACCAAGGAGATTCTTGTCATAAGCATTACGGTATGGCCTCTGCCAGAACTGCATCTCCTTACACGAGGATCGAATAATCAATGTTAATTACACAGAAATATCACTTGATTGGTCATTTATATTTATAATAATATATGGATTTTATTGAAATGATCAATCATACACCGTTATAATTATGTATTGGAATAACTAGAAAACCATAGTTAAGAATAGTTAAGTCTTACAATTTATCAACATTACCTGATGTCCACCCACATAAGGTCGAAGGCTTCTCAACGTCCTGCATACTGGTGAAACTACAGTTGATGCTTTAACAAATATAACAGCATTGAGTTTCCCATAAGCTCTCGGACTGCTCCATCAGTAAACTGGAAATTTACTCGTGGCTTGTGAAATCTCTTATGAAAAAACTCATTATAAACGTGTATATATATCTATCTACTTTCTAATACACATCTAATAGCATAATTTTAATATTTCTATTTGAATAATAACATATTATATTGTTAATGTCAACATCACTTAAATTAATTGGCCGACATATTTTGTTCGACTTTTCATATAAGGTCTTACATATAATATGTTCTGATTCTATTTCGGACAATAATCTTCAAGAAAATACTAATTACGAATAGATCCTTGAATTCCTAGGCTAAAACCTTCTTTACATTGGCTGATTGCAAATCGGTCGCAGGTCGCGTCGTAGCGCGTGTAGCCGGCTTTTAGTCCGGCTGCTGCAGAGATAAAAATATATTTGGTCTTTCACTACATTAATCATTATTTTAGGTTACAAATGACACTTCTTAACACTCTATGACACTTCTTAACTAACAAATATCTTGGTTAATATAATTCATATGCCTTCTGCTAATATATCTAAATAAATGTCTATTTGCGAAAAACAAAACAGCCCTAACAGCCATTCAAATTTTCAAGATATGCAACTATCGTGACTCAGTATCGATTGATTGTGCTACAAGCCTCGGCATTGATTCGACTTCTGGTCAAGTTTTTAACAACAATCTTCAGGTAATCTTCAGGGAGCCAACTTCAATGAAGACTGCATGAAATCAACCCACGCCTCTTTACATTTGAGAAACAACAACCCTTACATCGGCTGCAAAAACTTGTGAATCAAGCTTGGAAATGATTGAAAACTCGCTCGTTGTGTTAATAACAAAGTTATTTCAGTACGATACAATTTAAGACAGTTTATTCAATGGAACTGGTATTTATTTTAGTAGTACTCCATTTTATTATCTACTATAATAATAGCCATTGTGTGTTTATTTGTATGTATGTTTCGTTTTTCCGTTCTGTATAGAATATCTTAAAAGATACAACGCTGATTTTTTGCACATAAGTTAAGTAAATTTTTCCGCAGCTATGTGCCGAATTTCAAGACGATAGGATAATATTTTCATTCATAAACTTTAAAATATGCTTTAGCTAAACTTTAATTATATAATTCACTTCTTCGCCGCGAGATGTCGTTCACCGCGAGAATTTAGACGCATCGTTCATCAAATTCGTCATTTTGTGACGGGCTACATTACTAGTAATAAAATAATAACAGTTTATTTGTTAAGGGTCTAGGTCCCATAATCGAGTTTTTTTGATCATTTTCTAGTCCGTTTTGCGAAAAATCGAATGCACCAATCAAAAATATTTAAATGCAAAAAGTTTGATACATTCCTTCAACCGAACACAATATATTTTTATTTCTTATAAATTTACTATTAATATGATAAATATGTGTTTTTCCGATTGAAGTGTAGGAATTTTGAGATTCGTCTGGTACATTTTCCAAGAATCCTAAACATTTTAAAGTCTTTTTTTCAATTGGAATTGAAAGATTAGATATTAACCATGTGCGTCTTATAAATTTAAAAATTAAAAAAAAAATCTTTAACAATGTTTGGTTTTGAAAAGTCGTCATTTTATCCAATTTTTCAACATCTTCAAGATTTTATATTACCCTAAAAATGGACGCAAATTAAATAATAAAAAATTGGTAAATATAATGTATAGTTTTCTCAATACTCTGTAAAATAATTAATTTTTGACATAGAAAAATAAAGTGACAATTAAATTAATTAAATGACACGATTTCGCCAGGTATTGGACTGCCTCTGGTGTCCGGTTGGACACCAGAGCCAATTAAAAGGCTAGAAGCAACTGCCTTAAAACCTAGAAAATTATTTTTAGCGATTATGTTGAAATATGTCAACGTTAGCGGTTTAGACATGGAATAACACAACAAAAAAAATAACGAAAAACGCTATTGGCTAGCCTACCAATTTATATTTTTTTCGGTGTGGCATTATGTAAAGACTTTTTTAGATGAAACGTCAAAATCTGAAGATAATTTCAGCGTGAAGAGTAAATACAATTATATTAAAAATGCTACAAAAACAATCCTCATTCTTATTTACTCTTTTGTGCTGGGCACGGCCCCATTCTTCATATTTATTGCAACTTTCAGAAATGTCTTGACATGGTAAGTTGATTTATTTTTTTAATAAAGTTGTTCATTGCAGTCGTATAGACTGACACTAGTAAATACGTCACACATATATTGCACAAAACTTTCTTTCGTTAATTAGTTAATTTTCTATGCCTCGTATTTAAATTCAGATTTTAGATCGACGTTTTTTTAAATATGTGCTATATATTAAACCGCTTCAATCAATCAAATATCATTTTTATGTTAAGTCAGGCACTTCGATCTTGAGTGTTATACTCGTAGAAAAGCCTTTTCAACGGACTGAATTTTTTGCACAAATTTATCCAACACCATCGTTTCAGGTTTAAATAAAATGATTGTATTTAGGGGTACTAAATTAATTTCAAAGAAATTATATATTCAAATTTTGTCAAATTCGTGATTCAAAAGATTCAAAATAATGCCGTTGCTATAATTTTTATAAATATTTTGCTATATTTAACACACTACACAAGCATCAACATTAATGACAGCCGATCTAAAGTGTTTGCTCATTTTGGGTGTTTTTTCGTATTGTTATATAGTGTTAACAACGGAGGAGAGCATAAATAAAAAACGATACCGGTTAAATAGAAAACTCTCATAGTTTTGCTTGAAAAATGTATTTAAATTATTTTAGGGTATTACAAAGATTTTGGGGAGCACCAGAAACCTTGTGGAATGATCAATGGAACAATCTAATAGATGTTATAGGTAAGGACATTAACATGAAAACCAATATGTCATCTGGATGATAAACACATTCTCATATGTTACCTGGAAAAGCTTAAAAATACCGATTGTTTTAGTTTTTATCTCTCCATATACATATATGGAAATTCCATTAAAATGCAAAAATTTAAATTGTTATTTATGTATGAAAAGCTTATTTTTGTTTAGTAAAAACAAGCTTTTTCATAAATAATTTTTTTTAAGTTATTTGAAATAAAATTCAAATATCAACTAAAATATATCTGGCGACATACTTACAGGAACGTTGCAAGGCAGCGTGGCGCAAATCTCAACGAATATACGAATATATGAATATTAATTTAAATGCGAAAAGCAAACAAATCATATTTTGTGACATAAAATAAATATTATATAAATTAACATATTAATAGAAAAAAACTGTTCTCATTTTTAAGGTGACGATCCTATCTACCTGGTTGTGATTTGGACGAATGTTTTAGGAATAACCTCCTACTGGACACTAGGAGGACTATACACATTAATGGATGTAACAAATAAACCTACATTTTTGAGAAGATATAAAATACATCCTGGAACTAATGAACCAGTCGATACCGCAAAGCTTCGAAAGGTAATTTTACTTAAGATTTATTCAAAATCATTTGCTATAAACTCATATTTTACGACCTGCTTATCCTAAGTTAATTTAAAAAGATTATTGCAAAATAAACAATAATTGTGATGCAATCATTTCTTTGTACTGCATTTATTGATAACGTATATTTATAATATATGAATTATAATTATTGTTACAGGCTGGTTTAGGTATATAAATATTTTTTTATTTTGCAAATATTTTGGGCATGTTTGTATATATATACAGTAAATAAAACCCATTGGCTTAGAAACAACTGACATTTTGTGTCCGGACATTGAGAGCTCGTAGACAATAATTTTAGTAATAAACTCAAAATTTACGTTTTTGATATTTTCTGAAGTTTCATAAACCAATTGTTGTTGTAAATATTTATTTGATTAAGACGATTTATAAAAATACCACTAGAATTAATAATTATTTTGTTTGTTTTTTTTTTAGGCAATTTATGGTGTTTTATTTAACCAATTTGTTGTGGGAGTACCTTGCAGCTATCTTTTGGTCCAGCTGGCAAAAATACCCGATACAATTACAATACGAACAATACCTAGTTTTCAGAAGGTCATGTTACATTTGGTGTGCTTTTTTCTACTGGAAGACATATTCTTCTACTACAGCCATAGGTATGTTCATGCAGGGTCTACTTCATGAGTCAATGTTTAAATTATTTCTGATTGCAATATGTTTTATTTGTACCACATATAAATGCTTATATATAAAGAAAAAACTAAAAATATCCATATCCACAATAAATCAATAAATTATTTTCGGTTATTTATGTCGTATTTTAGGATTCTCCACACCAAGCACATCTACAAAAACGTCCAGAAGCAGCACCACGAATGTACGGACCCCATCGCGTTGGTCGCTGCATACTGCCATCCCGTGGAGCACTTCATCTCCAACATGGTGCCTCCGTCTCTGGCCGTCTACATCCTGGAAGCCCACTTTGCCACTCTCTGGGCGTGGACCGTCCTCTATATCTTTATTACTCTCAGCGACCACTCTGGATATCATCGGCCCTTCTTTCCCAGCCTTGAGTTCCACGATTTCCACCACCTAAAGTAAGCACCAACCATTCTTCTCGAAACATCCGCATACTATTTTACTAGTAGATCTGATTTAAGCACCTCATTTTACAGTGTTAACCGCCACTGGAAAATGATTCAAAGGTCTCTTACTACATAAGTCCTAGATATTAATTAGGTTCACGATAAGATTTTTCAATTCCATAAAAATAAAAATTATCCACAAATTCATAGAAAAAAAAATCTTATGAGAAAACCTTAAGCACAAATTTTTAGTGATTTCTTTTTTTCAATATATATATATATTATATATAATTAAGGTTTTATATAAAGTTTATATATATAAATATATATATATATATATATATATATATAAGGTTAATTAGTAATGCAAATGATAACAGTAGCGGCTGACGGCAGAGATAAACGCAAACAGAAACAGACATTCCCTGATCATAGTGTTATTATTAATCACCCTAAGAAAAAGAAAAGTGATCGGGCATTAAGGCAGATGCTTCTAGCCTTTAAATTGCCTCTGGAGTCCAACCGGACACCAGAGGCAGTCCATTACCTGGCGAAATCGTGTCATTTAATTAATTTAATTGTCACTTTATTTGATTTTTTTTTAAAGAGTATTGAAAAAACTATAAATTATATTTATCTAATTTTTATTATTTAATTAACGTCCATTTTTAGGGTAAAATAAAATCTTGAAGATGTTGAAAAATTGGATAAAATGACGACTTTTCAAAACCAAAGTTTGTTAAAGATTTTTTTTTTTAATTTTTAAATTTATAAGACGCACATGGTTTATATCTAATCTTTCAATTCCGATTGAAAAAAATGTTTAGGATTCTTGGAAAATGTACCGGACGAATCTCAAAATTCCTACACTTCAATCGGAAAAACACATATTAATCATATTAATAGTAAATTTATAAGAAATAAAAATATATTGTGTTCGGAAGAAGGGATGTATCAAACTTTTTGCATTTAAATATTTTTGATTAGTGCAGTAGATTTTTCGCAAAATGGACTAGAGAATGATCAAAAAAACTCGATTATAGGACCTAGACCCTTAAGGCGGTGGTCCCCAACCGACCACAATAAAAAAATATTTAAGAAAAAAAAATAAAAAAGTATTTTTTACTAATTAAAATGAGAAATGTAAACAAAAATAAGTTTGTCGTTATAATTTTCAAAATAATTATTTTTTCCAGAAAATCATAAAAAAGTCTGTTGAAATAGTATCTTGTGGTATCCCTTTGATGGGTCAATTTTTGAGTTTTTTGATAATTTTTTGCGAAAAGTTTACTGCATCAATAGAATTTTTTTTAATGCTTAAAATTAGATACGTTCCTTCTTTTAAAGACGTGATTTTTTTATCTCTTGTAAATTTACTTTTAATATGATTTATATGTATTTTCCCGATTAATGTTTAGGAATTTGGAGATTGTTATAACCGATGGATCTAGAACTCTAAGCATTTAGGTGTCTTTTTTTAAATTGGAATTAAAAGATTACAAATAAACCTTTTGTAAAAGATTAGTTAAAAAATTATAACAATTTTTTTTTTAACAAAATTTGGCTTTGAAAAGTTGTAATTTTATCTAATTTTTTAACATTTTTAAGACTTTATTTTACCTTTAAAAAAATCGGTAATTTAATAATAAAAAATATTCAAATATAATTTAAAGCTTTAATATTCTGAAAAAAAAAAACAACTTTCAACAAAGAAAAACAAATCGACAGTTAAAAAAATATGATGACACGTTTCGCAAAAAAGTGACAAAATCTTTCAGGGAAAATAAATACACCCTTTTTTGTCAGTACGGATCTCACTCGGAAATCGAAATCGTTTCATTATTTCATTTATTTAATTATCACTTAACTGGGCTGAAAGCTGGTTTATTTACAGAATATAAAAATTAAAATTTATATTTATTTTTTAATTATTAAATTTCCGGCCTTTTACAAGACTTTTCAAATAAAGTCTTAAACATGTTGAAAAATTTGATAAAATTATGATTTTTCAAAACCAAAGTTTGTTAAAAAAATCAATTGATTTAATTTTTAAACTAATCTTTTACCGAAGGTTTATGTGTAATCTTTTATTTCCAATTTAAAAAATGACACCTAAATGCTTAAATCAATCGGTGATAATAATCTCAAATCAATCGGAAAAACACATATTTATCGTATTAAAAGTAAATTTATTAGAAAAAAAAATAAAACCTTTAGAATAAGGAATGCATTTAACTTATGGGATTTAATTTTTTTCTATTGGTGCAGTATATTTTTCGTATTCTAACCTGTTGTTTGAAATTTTTAGCTATAAATGTACATTTTAAAATTACTATTAAAAATAATTTGTTGTTGCATATTTGCCCCAATTACCAGAATTTTCATACTATTATTTACTACTTCTTATTGTTTATTTAACATAAAAATATAAACAATAATTTTTATATTGTATAATTATATTTTTAAAATTGAGTATTTTTTTCCATTTCCAACTAGGCGTGCCATTATGTTTTTCAATCAATGAAAAGTGTATAATTTTAAAAGAAATTTTCCTTCCGTTTGATTTTTTCCCATGGTATGTGATCATTTGAAAATACCTTGGCGAGACACGTTTATAACCTTCATCCAATATCGCTTACAGATTTGCGTCCTTAATTTCGAAATCGCCACTTCTGAAGCGTTTAAACCAAATTTAACAGGAAGTTTTTGATGGTGCATATTTTCCATAGGCCTCCTCAAGAAAACAACGTACTTCAGCTGCATTTTTTTTCAAGTTAAAGCAGAAAAGCAAAACTTTTTTGGCACAAAACTCGACATCTTCATTGTTACAAAAAAAAGTTTGCGTTGTAAAATATATTGGTAGCTTATTGATGACTGATGTCTAATATATAAAACAACACAACTTTAGAATAGTCTAGCATCGTTAGCGCCATCTATGTGTGAAGATACCTTCTTTTTTTTTAGCCGGCATTGGTACTACTTTTGGGAGCAGAAACATACCTTGAAAAAATAAATGGCGCCATTTGTGCTTTCGGGTCCAAAAAGGTTAGGGACCCGTGCCTTAAGGGATTTAAGAGTCGCATGAATACATAATTTTTTTGATATCTATAATGAATAGATAAAAGTGTGTATTATATTCTAGTTTTGGATAAGGTTATGCTTTCTGCTAATATATCTAAATAAATGTCTGTTCGCGTAGAACGATTTCTGTTGTTTTGTTTTGCGCAAACTCGAGAAATCGATTTTACTAGAAACACGAGGATTGCTGTTCATAAGAGCAACTTTTATTTATAACTGTATTGTGATAGTGGGGTCGGTTAAGTTAGATATATGTACAGTAAAAGAAAAATATTTTACTTTACATTTTAACTTAAGCACTACAGCATAAATGTAATTATACGGGTGATTTAAAATTAGGAAGTTAAAACTGAAACAATAACAAAAAAAAACACATTGCTCTTAAATATATGCAAAATGTGATCCGAAATTCGGTTGCTATATTTATTTGTAAGGTGTTTAGAAAAAAGGCAATATATCTTAAATGACTTCGGAGTTTCCATTCGTGTAATAATTATACCGACGATTTGTGATATTCTGTTTTATTCAGCCAAGCATAGGATCGATTAAAACATGACACCGTTCTTTTGAAAAATATACTTTGTTGCTTAGTATTATTGTCACAGTCGGACAGCTTTTTAAATAAATTAAGAAAATATTTATTTCAAGATATTTTGTAAATGAAAGCGCTTTCAACTCATACATTGATCAACTAATTGCCATTCAAACGTTCAAGATAAGCAACTACCGTGAACCAGTATCGATTTATAGGGTTACAAGCCTCGGCATTAATTCGACTTCTGATTGTGTTTTTAACAACCATCTTCAGTTTATCTTCAGGGACCTAACTTCACTGAAGACTGCATTGAATCAACGGACGCATCTTTACATTTAATAAACCACAACCCTTACATCGGCTGCAAAAAAAAATATTTTTTAGCGATTATGTTAAAATATGTCGACGTAAGCGGTTTAGACAAGGAAATACACAACAAAAAAATAAGGAAAAACGCTATAGGTTATTCCGTTGATAGACCGTTTTATGTTAATAAACAGGCTTTTTTTTTCTCCATAAAACGCTATTTGATAAGGATCATTTAGTAAATGAGTTGACAGTCATTGGAGGTACATCAAGTTGTAAGTAACACAAACAATCACAAATAACCTTTCGAAACAGTGTGTTACAAGTAACAACAAAGTGCTATTTTTTATTAACTGTGACTGAAATCTATAAATAAAGTGACTTTTTCAGATTACATGTCGAAATCTGAAGATAATTTCAGGATGAAGAGTGAATACAATTATATTAAAAATGCTACAAAAACAATCCTCACTCCTGTTTACTCTATTGTACTGTGCATGGCCCCAATATTAATATTTATTGCAATATTCAGAAATTCCTTGACATGGTAAGTTTATTTTTTAATATAGATGCTCATTGGAATAAGTCGTAAATACTGACACTAGTAAATACTAATATAATAAGGCACATTTTTTCACATATTGAAAATTATTAAAGAACGTTCTGAAAAATATCATCGTGACTTGTGTATGATTCTAATTCACATCCACATAGGTTGGGGTTTTCATTAAGGGCCTAGTCTGCATAATCGCGATTTTTTGATCATTTTCTAGTCCGTTTTGCGAAAAATCCACTGCACCAATCGAAAAAATTTAAATCCAAAAAGTTTGATATATCTCTTCCTCCGAATAAAATATATTTTTATTTCTTATAAATTTACTATTAATATGATAAATATGTGTTTTTCCGATTGAAGTGTAGGAATTTGGAGATTCATCTGGTCCATTTTATAAGAGTCCTAAAAATTTAAAAGTTTTTTTTTCAATTGAAATTAAAAGATTAAATATAAACAATGTGCGCCTTATTATTTTAAAAATTAAAAAAAAAAACCTTCAACAAACTTTGGTTTTGAAAAGTCGTCATTTTATCCAATTTTTCAACATCTTCAAGATTTTATTTTACCCTGAAAATGGACGTTAATTAACAAAAAGCATTTTTTATGTTTGTAAATTAAACCTTAACACAAAATCTGCTGTATTTAGCACAATACACACGCATCAACATAACTGACAAGCGATCTATAGTGTTCGCTCATTTTGTGTATTTTTATCATATTGTTATATTGTAAACAACAAAATATTAAATCATACCGGTTAAATTGATGAACTTTCATAGTTTTGCATGAAAAATATATTTATATTATTTTTAAATTATTTTAGGGTATTACAAAGATTTTGTGGAGCACCCGAAACCCTGTGGAATGATCAATGGAACAATCTGTTAGATGTTATAGGTAAGGATAACTAAGTTATTGAATAACATATATAATTAAATGCTCTTTGACAATTATGATTGCATTTGTAGATAAAAATTATGCTTCAAATCAAAAAAATGTATATTTTCTTGCGCGAATAATACAGTAATTTTATTTAAGTTGAATAAAAATATTTTGGGTCATTTAAATATAATCCTTGACAAATGCACCACTAATATTATTTTAATGACATTTGCTTTTTCTAATAGCAGGTTATTTGACCTTTCCTTATTAAAAAAAAATAATTTTGTATTCCATTCAACCTTATAACCATCCAAATGAATACTTTTAATCAAATGCATCTGTTATTTATCCCCTTGCTTTGTTTTATTTGAGACTGGTTTTGCCAGCCTTCCGCGTAGTCATAATCTATCAATATCTTTTGACTGTAAAATTTGGACAATCAAACGTAAGATATAACAAAAATAAAATTAAAACCAATTATGAATAGAGCTTATCACTATATTGATGGAAAAAAACTGTTATAATTTTTAAGGTGACGATGTTTTCTACCTGATCGTGATTTGGACGAATGCATTTACATTAATCTGCTACTGGATAGTCGGAGGACTTTTCACTTTAATGGATGTAACAAATAAACCTTCATTTTTGAGAAGGTATAAAACGCAGCCTGGATCTAATGAACCAGTCAATAGCGCAAAGCTTCGAAGGGTAATTTTTATTTCAGATTTTTTCAAAATTATATCCTATATATTTTACGACTTGCTTTTCCAATGTTAATTAAAATAGTTAATTTCAAAATATATAAAAATTGTGTTGCAATCACTTCTTTTTACTCCATTTATTGATAAGAAAAATGTTACGTCTAGAATAAATAGTTATTTTATTTTGTTTGTTGTTTTGTAGGCAATTCGTATGGTTTTATTTAACCAAATTGTGGTTGGAGTACCTTACAGCTATTTTGTGTTCCAGCTGGCAACTTTGCCCGATAAAAAAGTTTTTCGAACAATACCTAGTTTTCAGAAGGCCATGATACATTTGGTATGTTTTTATCTTCTGCAAGAATTTTTTCTCTACTACACCCATAGGTATGTTCATGAAGGGTCTAGAATAAAAAACGGTTAAATCAATATTTTTATTATTTCAGAGTGCAATATGTATTATACGTAACGCACATAAGTGCTTAAAATTATTTTTGGTAATTCATGTCGTATTTTAGGATTCAACACAGCAAGTACATCTATAAGTACTTCCACAAGCAGCACCACGAATGGACGATCCCCATCGCGATTGCCGCAGGGAACACCCATCCCGTGGATCACATCATCTCCAACTTGATACCGACTTCTCTGATGGTCTTCTTCCTGAATGCCCACTTATCCACTCTCTGGGGGTGGTCTGCTTTCTACCAATTAACTGTTATCACTGACCACTCTGGATATCATCTTCCCTTCTTCATCAGCCCGGAGTTCCACGATTTCCACCACCTGAAGTAAGCACCGACCATTTTTTTTTTTTAAATTTCCGTTTAATATTTTACTAGTAGATCTGATTTAACCATTTCGTTTTATCGTATTAACCACCACTGAAAAATGAGTCAATGGTTTCTTACTGCTTAGGTCCTAGATTTTAATTAGCTTCAAGATAAGATTTTTCAATTCCGTAAAAACAAAAATTATCCTCAAATTATAAAGGGGAGGAAAATCTTAATTGTCATATGTTAAATATAGTTAGTGCTATTGTTTAATATATTTAAATATTCTTCAGATTCTACCAGTTATTGTTGCTCGTGTCTCATCATGGTATATCTATTTCAGCTTCAACCAAAACTTCGGGTTGATCGGTCTGCTGGACTGGCTCCACGGCACCGACAAGCAGTTCCGCAACTCCATCGCCGAAAAGCGCCACACCGTCCTACTCAACCTCACCCCCGCCAGGAAGGCCTTCCCCGACACAGAGAAGGCAGCATTCAAGAAAGAGTGAAGGCTGACACGTGTGACAGATTCGTGACAGTTTGTGTGAAGAGCAGGAAGGTGCTTTTCTGCTCACGCAACCTCAAAAGCTGTTGTAGCGGTCGGTGCACTTACATCCGGCAACATCAGTCAACATCGGCATACGTCAACGCCGGCCGAGCTGACTATTTGGCTTGTAACAATTACTAATATATAAAAAGAGGTCCAAGCGCGTCACGCGGGAGCGCGACATACAATAAAACCAGTGATCCGTGTATCGTAAAATATAAATTAATAAATCAATCACGCAAATAGTTTTTGCCGACCTTCAGATATGGAACCACACAAAACCTGCAACCAATATTCCACACCACGACTCACCAGAACATTTTACATCAAATACATCGGCGAAACTGTCATTCACTAACTTTCAAAATTCTAAAAAAAATTGTTGTTGCGAACTTGTTGAATTCATTATCCTAGTACCTTGGAGGAGCCATCGGGGCAAATTCCTGGTGAGGTAAGGTTAGTTAGTAATTCAAATGATATCAGTGGCGGGTGACGGTAGAGTTAAATACAAATAAAAACAGACTCACCCTGATCATAGTGTTAATATTAATCACCCTAAGGAAAAGAGAAGCGATTTAGGCAAAATATCGCTTACAAACTTCATTTTATGAATTTTTTAGGGTCGTATGAATACATTTATTTTTTTATATTTTTTTTATGTTTTTATATAATTACAAAATTATGAGTACAAAAAATTATATTCGCGAAATATATTTTCAGTAAAAATCTGAAATACATAAAACATTCAAATAGAACTTTGTTGTTATTTACACTTTGATATTATTCTTTTAAAAAAATTATCCTTGTATCCTTGGAGGAGCCATCGGGGAAAATTTTTGGAAGCGAAGGTTCTAGAAAGGTCCCGAAGCTACTTCAACCCCAAGGGCATAGCAGGTACTCAGAGAAAGGAAGGATTTTACTTATATTTATACTAGTATGTATGATTAAAAAATGTTATTCGCGAAATATATTTTCAGAAAAAATCTGAAATAAATAAAACATTTAAATAGTATTTTGTTGTTATTTACACTTGAGTTGCCATACTTATAAATATTCATGCCAAATATAGTAACAAAGATCTCGTAATAAATATCCAGTCCTCTTAGTTTTTTTAATTTTTGTGGTTCACCGTGTTATTATTATTATTGTGATTAATGTAATTATTTATTTATGTACACACGAACATGCACGCATACATATATATATATATATATATATATATACAGGATGTGGACGTCCCGTGCTCAAGAAAATTCGACACCAAACGACGAATAGTGTTGTCAGACGATGTTTGTTGGCAACAATATTTTCGACAATTTACACGTTGAGTAATACAACTGAACGACTATTTTCAATGTACAGGGTCACTATTTCGGCGCGTTATTTCGGTGTAAAACGATTCATGGTTAAAATTGTGCTGAATTGACATTTCAAAAGATGTTTACTCAAGTCGATCGGTTGATAAATGTCAAAGTTATTCAATGTTTACATACCGACATAAAATATGGCGCATCCTGTATATATATATATATATATATATATATATATATGGTATATACGGGACAGCATATATATATATATATATATATATATATATATATATTAGGGTGTCCCTTAAAATTCAAGTTCAATATTTTTTTACGCGTACCCTCTTAAAAGTTTAGTAATAATCCTATATTGTCTAGAAAAAAATATTAGTTCGATTTATAAACGGTAACCCGTGCCGACTTGCGATTTTAACTTGTCCATACAAGTTGCGTAAGTACTGCGCTGTGACTTGTAACTGCATGTTTTATTTGTCATTTCATACGTGATTTTTGAGATTAGTAGTGCTCCATTGTTTAGTGCGTTAACATGTCGGTGGAATTACGGAGTGATAAACAAAATATTTTCCTTATTGTTTTGCCTAGATATCAAATAAATGGTGCAAAATTACCATCTAATCGACAAGTTCTTTCAGTCTTATTTTACAATATTCGTGAGATTAAACTGACTGTTAGTGAAAGTGCAAATCTTGTGATTAGGGAGTGCATCATATATTGGGAAAAAGCAAGAATTCCAACAAGGGGATTTTCTAACTGCGTGAAGAAACTTGTTGATTTATATCATGTTTGGAGGGAATTGCAAAAAAATTGTAAGAAAACTCAGGTTACGTTCAAGAGACGTGAGAACAATTTCAAAATTGATCTTAATAATTTGTTTGATATTGCACATGCTGATGCTTTTGAGAGAATGAAAATAGAGGAAGATAAATTATTTTTAATAAAACAGAGAGAACCAGGTCGACCGGGATGCTTAGGTGGTGTTGATAAAAAATTGGCGGAAAAAGAAGATAGATCTAGACAACGACGATTGGAAGAAAAGGAAAGGGTTGTAAGACAAAGAGAATCACTAGCTGTTGCATCTACTTCCACCACAAATTACTTAGAAAGGCTAGAAGATTTAGACGAAGAACAGATCTTGAATTCTGAACTCAGCTTGCTGGACGTTCCCTGCCATGAACAAAGTTCAAAAAGAGGTAGAAAGAATCTTGTAACACCTAAACTAGTTGCAGCTTTAGATCGATGCCAGCTTAGATTGCCAGATTAGAGACTCCGTTTACATTCTTAATGCGGTGGTAGCGCTTGGTCTGAGCAGCGATGATTTCCCTATTAACAAATCCTCGATTCAGCGAATTCGTACTGAAACTAGAAAATCAAGGGCAGAAGCAATAAAATCTGACTTCCAAAACAATGTACCCGACGTAGTCACAGTTCATTGGGATGGAAAACTATTACCCGGGTTGGATGTACGAAGTTCTAAAGAAGAACGCTTGCCAGTTATTGCTTCGTTTGACGATAAGGAACAGCTTCTTGCAGTGCCGAAACTAGAACATTCTTCTGGAAAACATCTAGCTAAGGCTGTCTCAACAGCTCTCTTTGACTGGAACCTTCACGATAAAGTACAAATAATGTGCTGCGACACAACAGCTTCCAATACTGGCCGTTTCAATGGAGCTTGTGCTATTTTGGAGCAAACTTTAGGAAGAGAATTGCTGCTTTTCGCCTGTCGTCATCATGTTTATGAATTGGTCCTAAAAGCTGTCTTTGAAAGCAAAATTAAGCAAATTACTAGTAGCCCAGATATTCCAATGTTTAAAAAGTTCAGAGAAAATTGGAAAAACATCGACGCTAGTAACATTGAACCATCTCTTAATTTCGTAAAACAACGTGTTGCCGAGACAGACATTCAAGCTTTGTTAATATTTTATAAGGCAGAATTAGACAAAGGTTATGTAAGAGATGACTACCGCGAATTGGTCGAACTGTGCGTAATATTTTTGGGAGGAGACACAGAGGAAAAATTAAAACTAAGGCCCCCCGGAGCAATGCATCAGGCTCGCTGGATGGCGAGAGCGATCTATTCTTTAAAAATATGTTCACTTCAGTCACAATGCAGAATAACTGCGAAGGACAAAAAGGCTCTACAAGATGTTTGCTTATTTGTCGTGGTGTTGTATGTTAAACCTTGGCTCGAATGTACAGTGGCGATCAAAGCACCTAACCAAGATTTGCGCTTCTTGAAGATGTTAAAGGAGTACGAAAAAGTTGACGCAACAATTTCTAATGCTTCTATAAGCAAGTTTAGCCATCACTTGTGGTATTTATGTGAAGAGACAGTTATTCTATCACTGTTTGATGATGAAGTTGATAACCAAACTAAAAAGAAAATGATTGCCAACTTCAACCGGGACAAAACCTCAGATTTTAGCAAACGCTATGACCCGTCAAAGGAAGAACTGCCCCAAAGGTTGTTTGGTAAGTTTAATTGACTTTTTGTGATATATTTAAATTGTTGTAGATTTATTTGTTATTTATCTTATTTTCCTTTTTTTTCCAGGCAAAACACTGGATAATTTCGTATCGGAAAAGAGCAAACAATTTTTATCACGACTGCAGATCGACGACAGTTTTCTAAAGGAAGATGTATCTTCCTGGAATAATAATGCTGCTTTTCTGGAAGCTAAATGAAAAATTAATTATTTGAGAGTTGTGAATGATACTGCTGAAAGGGCTGTTAAAATGATGCAAGATTTTAACGGACTTATCACGGCTGAAGAAGAACAAAAACAGTTCTTGCTGCGCTGTGTCCAGGAACATAGAAAATTGTATCCGGACTGTAAAAAAACAACTCTAAAAAAAAGTTACCCTGGCTGATTGTTATTACTTTATGTTTTTGATTAAAGATTAATGTTCATCTAATTGAATTTTTACTATTATTTACTTAATTTATTGCATTTATAATGATTTTATACCAGACCGAAATATCAAGACAAAACACGTTTTTTACTAAACTTTGAAGCTCGGTCGGCACTGGTTGCAATTATGCTAGAAAGATGAAATTTTATATTTAAGACTCTTATAGCATTTCTAAAAAAAGTAGAGGGTACCCATTTCGAAATTTGAAAAAAAAAATTTTTTGGTCATATAAGGGACACCCTAATATATATATATATATATATAACATTATGTATAAAATGTAAATAATCAACCATAAAAATAAAATAATAAAGGTGTTTGATTCTTTTATTTGACTTTTAATATTGACCTGAATTTTAAAATCCTGATAAACTTTGGTCATGATTTCTAACGTTGGAACACAATTATACTAAATCAAAGATTAAATATGTTTACTACTAAGAAAAAATTAAGTTTTTTTGCAATCTAACGTTCTTGGAGCTCAAACTCCACTAGGAATAAGTAGTTTTACAGCTTAACAGATTTTCTGAAAATAGCTTAATAACAAAAGCGGAAAAACCCAACTGTTATGCGCACGTCCTTTAGAAAACCATAATTGCATACAAAAAGGTGTAAAATATAAAATATATTATATGTAGAAAAGTCTACATTAATTAGTGAAAATGGAAAAGTGGCATATTTGATCAAATTAATAACAATATGTGATAATGAATACAGTATTGATAACTTTAATATTTTTATTGATTCAATCAATGATTAAAGCAGTACATGCAATTTTTATATATATTTTAAAAATTATTTAATATGACAAGGATTCACTATGAAATTAAAAATAATTTAATAATCGAATATTAAGATTGAAGAGAACGTCCATATATTATATAAATTACAAGTGATCCTTGTTCCCAACTTCCAGAAACGAAGGATTATATGAACGACTCAAACACGTGTTCCCATGTCAGATCTTTGGTGTCGACTGGCGGCCAAATGCGAGAGTTTATTTTTACCATGAAAATTTAAAACATTTACGCACAAAAAATAAAGCGTTATTGATAGAATTTAAAAAAAGGAAATAATTAGTTTCTGGTGCTTGATCCGATCGTGTTTTCGACAATGGGAAAGAAGTAGACAGAACTAACAAACAGATAAAAATATAAATATAATACGAAATAAAAGAATATTTTTTATTCTACCCAAACGATCACATAGTATTTATGTAATCCTCAACAAAGTAATTAGGTTTGACACCATCACATCTCCTTACACGAGGATCGAATGATCAATGTTTATTATACAGGAATATCACTTGAGTGGCCCTTATAATTATAACTAGCGGATACCTGGCGCGTGCTACTACGCTAAATAAAGAAATAAAATACTTTTTTTATTTGTTCGAAAAAAAAAAGAAATTTTCTTTATTTATTAACTTTTTTTTCTTAATGCTAGCGGATAAACAATATTGTGAGATTCTTCGGTAGGTGTGTAAACATAAAGATTAATTGAGTGATTTCATCGCTTCGATTTGAAAGCTCGAGCACTGCCGTGTCACTGCCTTTGTTAACATATTTGCATATGTACTTAATGGATTTCACGGAGTTGCAGTATTCCACATTGATATATGTTTGAAATGTTTTTGACAGTTTTGGACTGTTTGGAACAATCCATCTGTTATCAATGTCAATATCAACGTTTCTTAATTTAATGGTGGAGGTGAATTCTCCATCTTCTGGCTTTCGTTTTCTGTATTTCGGATATCCATCCTCACCAGTTTGAGTTTCATTAATCAAATCGCGTGGATATCATTTCGTGCATTTGCCGTCATTTATGCAACGCGAATTCATATTCAATGCTCCGCATGGGCCGTGAATCATGTTACAAACAACGTCAAAATGTATCGGATCTTCATGTTGATTCGGTAATTCAGCAGATATAACACTATCGATTTGAGTTGGAACAATTTCTTCTTTCAGCCAAATTCGATTATGAGCGTGCGTAATACAACTAGCATTGCACTTCGCCGTATATATGATTTTTTATCGTGAGATCCATGAGTTTTTGTTTGAAAACTCTAGCTGTCAGATCATGTCCGTGATGCGATGACTGACCAGGCGATAGCAATTTTTTGATTTACGACCAAGCAGGATTGTATGTAAATGTGATGAATAGATCTGACAGTTTTGAGTTGTTTTTTTTTTGTGGCAGCCTGCATTATACAACTTCATACTAACATCAAGATGTGTTTTTTTGTTGGCAGCTTGCATATACGCGAAAATGTTAGTTCCTTTTTTGAAATGTCAAAATGTTGAAACTTTTGTATGGGAAATGTCGAAAATCTACTTAATTAAATAAACCAAATTTTACTATCAATTGTTAAATTTTCTTAAAACTGGTCAAACAACCATTGATGCTTCAACAGAAATAACTGTATTGAATTTCGCATAAGCTCTCGGACTGCTCCACCAGGAAGCTGGAAATTCACTCGTGGCTTGTGAAATCCCTTATGAAGAAACTCATTATAAACGTGTATATATATTTATTTACTTTCTAATACATATATTATAGCATAATTTTTAATATTTCTATTTGAATAATAACATATTAAATTGTTAATGTAAACATCACTTAAATTCATTGGCCGACTAATCTTGTTCGACTTATGGTCTTACATGTAATATGTTCTAATTCTATTTCGGACAATAATCTTTAAGAAAATACTAATAACGAATAGATCCTTGAATTCTTAGGCTTATGCCTTCATTACATTGGCTGATTGCAAATCGGTCGCAGGTCGCGTCGTAGCGTGTGTAGCCGGCTTTAAGTCCGGCTGCAACGGAGTTATTTGGAGAAATCTTTATACAGAGAAAAAAATATTGGGTTTTTCACTACATACATCATCTTTTTTTTTAACAAATGACACTTTTTACCACTCTATAAGATCATGGTTGTAATGGATTCGAAGTTTCTGTATATTCTCTTGCAATGAAGACATCGGGCGTTGCAGTTAGTTATTGAAAAAAATTATATCTTTGGTTAAATATCTTGTTAAATATAAATCATATGTAGTGATTATATACACTTAATTTTATAAAATTTTATCAAATATAAAGATTGCAAAGTATGTTGGCGTAGAGGGTGTTAGTATATAACGCAAAAGAAGACATTAAGGTTTGTTATTAAGTCCTTTACGCACGCCGCACTACATAAAATAAGACCGTAAATAAACGTTTATATACGTAAATATACCAATCAAAATAGTTTTTATCTGTTAGGGCAAAACGGCTACAGTCGGAAAATGTAATTGGTTGATTGATGTAATAATGAATAGATTATAGTGTGTGTTATATTCTAGTCTTGGATTGGGTTATGCTTTCTGATAATATATCTTAATAAATGTCTATTCACGTAAAACAATATATAAAAGGATTTCTGTTGTTTTGTGTTGCGCAAACTCGAGAAATCGATTTTACTATTATATTTTACATAATACACATCAGCATAAAAGTAATATACGGGTGATAAAACTACAACAATGACAAAAAAAGACACTTTCCTCTAAAATATATGCAAATGTGATCCGAAATTCGATTGATAGATTTATTTGTAAGGTGTTAAGGAAAAAGGCGATATATCTCAAATGACTTCGGAGTTGTCGAGATTCAATTCGTGTAATAATTATACCGACCATTTTTTATATTCTGTTTTATTCAGTCAAGCTACTCGCAATGACTTAGGATCAATTAAAACATGAAACCGTGCTTTTAAAAAATATACTTTGTTGCTTAGTATTATTGTCACAGTCAGACAGCTTTTTAAATTAATTAAGAAAATGTATCTGTCAAAATATTTTTAAAATGAAGGCGCTTTCAACTAATTAATAAATTGATCAACTAATTGCCATTCAAGTAATCAAGTAACTACCATGACTCAGTATCGATTGATTGTGTTACAAGCCTCGGCATTGATTCGACTTCTGGTCGAGTTTTTAACAACCATCCTCATGTTATCTTCAGGGAGCCAACTTCACTGAAGACTGCGTTAAATCAACGGACGCCTCTTTACATTTAAGAAACAACAACCCTTACATCGGCTGCAAAAACTTGTGAATAAAACTTGGAAATTATTAAATGCTCGCTCGTTGTGTTAATAGCAAAGTTATTTCAGAACGATACAAATTAGCACAATTTATTTGTTAACAACGAGAAATTTTTTTTTTTTAGCGATTATGTTAAAATATGTTGTTGAACAACACCACAAAAAAAATTACGAAAAACGCTATTGGCTAACCTACTGGCATATATTTTCTGTTGTGTTATTCCGTAAATAGGCCGCTTTATGTAAATAAACAGGTTTTTTTTTTTTATCAAACACTTTTAGACAAACCTAATTTAGTAAATGTGTTGATCGTCAATGAAGGCACATCAAATTGTTGTTGGTCATCGAATTGGCTACACATCGGGTCCTTTCTTGGATGCTACACAAGCAAATAACCTATCGAAACAGTGTTGTTACAAGTAACAACAAAGTGCTATTTTTTATTAACTGTGACTGTGAAATTTATAAATAAGGTGACTTTTTTAGATAACATGTTGAAGTCTGAAGATATTTTTTGGTTGAAGAGTAAATACAATTATATTAAAAATGCTACGGAAACAATCCTCACTCCTATTTACTCTTTTGTACTTGGCACGGCCCCATTGTTCATATTTATAGCAACTTTCAGAAATTTCTTGACATGGTAAGTTGATTTATTTTTTTAATAAAGTTGTTCATTGCAGTAAGTCGTATAGACTGACACTAGTAACTATATTACACATATATTATAGATAGTAAGTTTGAAATGTATTTATAATTTGGATTGACGTATATATTAAATAAATGCGATTATTTCAATCACTTCAAAATCATTTTATGTTATATCAACGGGTTTAATTTTTTTGCACAATTTTATTAAACACCAACATCTCTGGTTTTATTGATATAATTATCTTTATGGGTACTAAATAATATCAAAGAAATTAAATATTGAAAGACTGTCAAATTCGTGATTCAAGAGATTCAATGTTTATAAATATTATGCTGTACTTAGCACACTACACACGCATCAACGTAACCGACAACCGGTCTATAGTGTTCGCTCATTTTGTTTGTTTATTTCATATTGTTATATTGCTAACGGAAGAGAGCATAAATAAAAAAAAACAAAACAGTTTAATTGATGAATTCTCATAGTTTTGCATGAAAAATGTATGTATTTTTCTTTATTTTAGGGTATTACATAGATTTTGGGGAGCACCAGAAACCCTGTGGCAAGATCAATGGAACAATCTATTAGATATTATAGGTAATGACTGCAAAGATTGCAAATTGCTATATATATATTTTAATATTAGTTAAACCAATAATACGAATGGCTTTTACTCTTGTTTTATAAAAACAAGCGTTTTCATTTTAAGATATTTAAAACAAAATTCAAATGTCAACTCAAAATACTTTCAGGAAAGTCAGCTCAGAACACTCGGTTACAATGCCTTTATTTAAGATCTTTTATAAAATTCACTTTCAGTTTATGAAATAAATATCAAAACTGTATATATTTAATGGGTAATCCAGAATTGGGTTTCAAGACAGTGTTACGCAAATCTCAGCGAATAAATTAGTAGTTTCAACTGAATTTCTGCATTAATTTATTTCGGAATATAAGCATTTTAATTTATATGCCAAAAGCAACCAAACTATATCTTATGACATAAAATAAATATTCAAACAAATGCACTGTGGTGTAACTATATTTTTAAAAAAACAGTAAATGAACATATCTTATCACTGTGTTAATGGAACAACTGTTTTTATTTTTAAGGTGACGATCCTTTCTACCTGGTTGTGATTTGGACGAATGTATTTGCAACAATCTACTACTGGATAGTCGGAGGACTGTATACTTTAATGGATGTAACAAATAAACCTACATTTATGAGAAGATATAAAGTGCAGCCTGGAATGAATGAACCAGTCAATACCGCAAAGCTACGAAAGGTAATTTTACTCGTATTTTAGATTTATTCAAAATTATTTGCTATATATTTTACGACTTGCTTATCCCGAGTTAATTAAAATAGTTTATTGCGAAACAAATGAAAATCGATCTGCAATCACTTCCTTTTATTCCATTTATTTATGACGAATATTTTTTATTTATGAATTATAATTATTGCTAAAGACTAGTCAAAGTATATACATATTTTTAATTTGGCAAAACCTCAGCTTGAGCATATTATATTTATATAGTTTTTAAACATAAAGTAAATAAAACCCATTGGCTTTGAAACTACCTACACTTTTGTCCAGATATTAGAAGCTCGTAGAATTTTTTTTTCTAATTATCTTAAAATTGATTATGTCGATATATTCAGAAGTTTCGTAAACTATTTGTTGTTATTAATATTTATTTGATTAGGTGCTTTTATATAAAAACCCCTTTGATAGATATTAATAATATTTTTTTCGTTTTTTTGTAGGCAATTTATGTGGTTTTATTTAACCAAATTGTTCTTGGAGTACCTTACAGCTATCTTTTGCTCCAGCTGGCAAAAGTACCTGATAAAATTTATCTACGAACAATACCTAGTTTTCAGAAGGTCATGATACATTTGGTGTGCTTTCTTCTATTGGAAGATTTATTCTTCTACTACAGCCATAGGTATGTTCACGAAGGGTCTAGAATAAAAACTTCTTAAGTCGATATTTAAATTTTTTCAGAGTGAAATATGATTTATTTATTTATATAACTATAAAGCAGGAACGAAAAATAACCTTATCCATAAATATTTTTTATTTTTGGAAATTCTTGTGGTATTTTAGGATTCTCCACAGCAAGTTCATCTACAAGCACGTCCACAAGCAGCACCACGAATGGACGAACCCCATCGCGTGTGTCGCAGCGTACTGCCATCCCGTGGAGCACATCATCTCCAACTTGGTGCCTACCTCTATGGCCGTTTTTTACCTGGAGGCCCACATAACAACTATCTGGGTGTGGTTTGCCCTCTTCCAATTCATCACTCTCACCGAACACTCTGGATATCATCTGCCTTTCTTCCCCAGCCCAGAGTTCCACGATTACCACCACCTGAGGTAAGCACCGACTATTGTTCTCGAAACCTATAAGCACCTACCTATAAGCACCTACAGCATAATATTACATTAGTAGATTTGATTTAACCACCTCATTTGACAGTGTTAACCACCAATGGAAATTGAGTCTCTAACTGCTTGGGTCGTAGATTTTAATAAGTTAACAGTAAGAATTTTCGATTCAATGAAAATAATTTTTTTCCACAAATTCATAAGAGAGGAAAACTTTATTAATGAACCTAAACTACAAATATTCAGTGATTTTTTAATAATATATATGTATAAATATATATATATTTATTATATATTTATAAATAAATAAATATATATATATGTATAGTTGTACATTTTATAGAATTTTAGAGATAATTTGTCTTCTTTTGGCGTGGTTATGTAAAATCATCATCACACATTTAAGTATTTTCATTAGCAAACTGCAACTGCCTTATTTGAAAGAGCACAGGTTCATTATGTTGACTCATCTGTAAAATGATATATATATATATATGTGTGTGTATTTATATAAGTGCTATTGTTTAAAATATTTTTTTAGATTCTACCAGTTGCTCGTGTTTCATCATGGTATATGATTTTCAGGTTCAACCAGAACTACGGGACGATCGGTCTGCTGGACTGGCTCCACGGCACCGACACTCAGTTCCGCAAGTCCATCTCCGAAAAGCGCCACACCGTCCTACTCAACCTCACCCCCGCCAGGAAGGCCTTCCCAGACATAGGGAAGGCGGCATTCAAGGACGAGTGAACACATGCGAGGAGCAGGACGGGTGTTAGCCAGTGCTTTTCTGCTCACGCAAGCACAAAAGCTGTCACACACTAGCTTTAGCATACTAAGAAATTTTAGTATGCGTATTCTAAATTACAAAATCTTTTTTACGTTTTAGTATTTGTCGGTTAGGTTAGTTTGTAATTCAAATAATAACAGTGGCGTGTGGCGGCAGAGTTTGATGCAAATAGTTATATTTTTTGTTATACTTCCGAGGAAACAAAAACTATATTATTTAATATTATTAAAACTTGTAGAACCCATTAGGTTAAGGCATCTTTGGAAGAGCCATCGGGGAAAATTTCTGGATGTAAAGGTTCTAGAAAGATCCCGTGGTTATCTCCACCCCAAGGTCATAGCAGGTACTCAGAGGAAAGGAGGATTTTATTTATTTATTTATATATATATATATATATATATATATATATATATAAATAAATTTAAGTATAATTACAAGAAACACTACACAACATCACCAACAACAATTAAAACAAGGCATATAGAGACGCAAGAACGAGGCGTAAGCTCGCATTAATGTACAGACGAATATAAAGATAGCCAGACAGACAGGGAGAGAGCTCTAGTAAGCACCTCCAGGACTCCGCCTTGACTGCTTCCCCGACACTGATGCCAGCCTGATCTCCTCGGAGACACCAGGGAGATTCTGGTCATAAGTATTACGGTAAGGCATCTTACAGAACTGCATCTCTGACTCATTGGAGACACTTAGGAGAAATATTTATTTATATTTTTATATAATTACAAAATTATGAATACAAAAAATGTTATTCATGGAATATATTTTCATAAATTTTCAAACAAATCTGAAATAACCAAAACATTTTAATAGTATTTTAGGAAATACAATTAATCTTATACATTGAATATATTGGATTAAATTTATATCAACAAGTTTTATAATGTAAAGTTGTGATTAAAACTCTATGTGATAATAATAATAGAAAACTTAAGTACAAAAGTAACGGCCCTAATCTTGAACAATTGTAATGATATTCTTTCAAGAACAATAATAAACTTAATCAGTAACCATTTAAAAGCAAGATAAGTTGCTAGACTTATTATATAAGCAACAAGGAAATAAGAAAAAAAATTGGATTAAATATGCAGTCCACTTAGTTTTTTTTTTTTTTCATTTTTGTGGTTGACCGTGTTATATATATTATTGTGATTAATGTAATTATGTATATATATATATATATATATATATACGGTGTGTGCATTCATTTTTTTTTTAAATTGGAGCTTTATTATGAAAAATTGGTTGAGATTTTTGGAAAATTGGAAAAGATTGTTTCGGACGTGTGTAAACATCTATTTTATTTTATTTTTTGGTTGTCTATTTAAATAACATATATTTATTAATTTTACATGCATATATACGGTGTTTGCATTAATGTTTTTGGATTTTTTTGTGAAATTGGAGCTTTATTATAAAAAATTGGTACAATATATTCTATTCAAAGTATTGTCCATCGCTTGCCACTACTTTTTCCCATCTTTCGGGCAAATTATTGATTCCATCCCAAAAGAACTGTTCGTCTTTTGAAGCCAAGAAAGAATCAAGCCAATTTTTGATACCCTGTTCAGAAGTGAAGCGTATTCCAGAAAGGGCATTCTGCATCGATTGAAACAAGTGGTAATCGGAAGGGGCAAGGTCTGGGCTATAAGGCGGGTGAGGCAGAATTTCCTATCCACTGTTTTCCAAATAGGTTTTAACCGATTTAGCAACATGTGGCCGAGCATTGTCATGATGTAAAATTACATACTCGTGCCTGGTCGCATATTCTGGCCGTTTTTCTGCCAATGCTCGCTTCAAACGCATCAATTGTTGTCTGTAGAACTCGCCCGTGGTAGTTTGTCCTGTTTCAGCAGCTCATAGTGGATGAAACCCTTCTGATCCCACCAACTACACAGCATTACCTTGGCGCCATGAATATTTGACCTGGCCGTCGATGTTGATGCATGTCCGGGCTTACCCCATGACTTTTTACGCTTCTGGTTATCGTAGCGAATCCATTTTTCATCCCCAGTGACGAAACGATGCAAAAACGATTTCTTTTTGTGGCGTTCAAGCAGCATTTTCGAAATGCAAAATCGCCTTTTGACGTCTCTCGGCATCAATTCATGTGGCACCCAATTTCCTTACTTTTGAATCATTCCCAATGCTTTTAAGTGTCTTGAAATTGTTGTTCGATAAACTCCTAATGATTCTGCGAGTTCTGCTTGCGTTTGACACAAGTCTTTATCGAGCAATGCCTCTAATTCTTCATCTTCGATTTTTTTTGGTTGGCCTGGACGTTCTTTGTCATCCACATCGAAATCACCATTGTTAAAGCATCGAAACCTGTTCTCACACTTTTTTGCGATGAAGCATGTTCTCCATAAACTTCACACAGCAATCGGTGACTTTCAGCTGGTTTTTTCTTCCAATTGAAACAGAAAAGTAAAGCTTCCCGCAAATTGCGTATTGCTGGTACAAAAGTTGACATGTTGAGAGCTCAAAAAAAAAATGTTTTATACGCTTCAGCGATATGACATATAATGATGCTTCACAATGAAATGTTTAAGTATAGCCTGATGCAATTCAATACAAGTAACGTCATCTCTTAGAAAATCCGAAAAACTTAATGCACACACCGTATACTTTGTTCACAAAGAAAAGATAAATAGTGGACGAAAATAAAAAGTATAGCGAGAAATGGAAAGAAAAGTACTTCTTCATAGTTCAAAATACAAAATTACTGTGTTTAATTTGCCGAGAGGACATGGCTGTAGTTAAGAAATATAATGTTAAGAGCCTTTCCGAAACAATACATAGGGCTTATTTTAAGTTTGATAAAGAAGTGAAATAATCAAAGCTCAAGAGTTTAAATTGCAATAAAAGGCTTAAAAAATTGTTTGGTGCATCATTGCAGCAATCTTCCAATATTGTTAAGCAGAGCTATTCTGTTTAATTTGTGATTGCAAATAAAATGAAAACATTTTCGGATGGTAAATTTGTAAAAAAATGTTTGGAAGCTGTTGTGAAGAATGTTTTATCTTATAAAAATAAACTGTTTTCGAAGGTAAGGATATCTCGGCAAGCAGTGTGACACACAAATTAAACAGAATAGCTCTCTTTTGCTGAAATGGTGCTGACTCAAAAATAATTATTTTTAATTTGAAATTTAAATGCTGTGCTAGTAATTATAATTCTCCAGCACCGTTACTAAAAGTTGAGAGTTCAAGGTTCTTTGAAATCATATTCAATGTGTGAAATAATGTGCCTAATCATATTAGCCTATATAGGTAATTAAAACGCACTTCATTGACGTTAAATCCACAAAATAGACATACGAGGGCGGTCCGATAAGTACTTAGCCTCACCGACCGATATTGCTCTTTTTTCATTTTTCTTAAATACGCGTACACGTCCGCTTCCATACCCGGTCAAAACAAAACTACGAGTCCGATTCGGTTGAAATTTTTCGGCATTTGACAGTAGCCGTCTACGAGAATGTACTACACGATAGTAAATCTCTCTTGCGATACTAGCACCATCTATTTGGAGAGTTCTTGTATGTCAAATGTATTTTCAAAAATAAAAACTCAAATGCATAATAAGATTTTTTTATTTTAATTATAAAATTTAACCCAGATAAATCAGTTTAATAGACTATGTAACTTTTTATGTGTGGAATAAGATATTTATAAATGATGATACGCCATTTATTTTTAACCTGAGTGCATTATATCAGCATTATACTTATTTTTAGACCAATTAACACACAATGGTATCGAGTATTAAACATTATTCCTGTATTCGCTGCAGAAAAATTATAAATTATTGCTTGTTGCAAGTCCAGCTGGTAAATTATTCATTTGTGAACCAGGTTTGAGAGTGGTTGCCTGGACAAGAGAGATCGCTCCAACAATTGCATAGTAAAATGAATACGCCAACTTTTTGTGTTATACCTCCGCCGAATCCTAAGAATAATTTAAGCGTTCAAGATGTTTTTAAGGAAAAAAATCTATTTATTACTGGTGCCACTGGTTTTATGGGTAAAGTTTTAATAGAAAAACTCCTGTGGTCGTGTCACGGTATAGGAAATATATATCTATTGGTCCGACCTAAGAAGGGATGTGATGTGCAACAGCGGCTGGATGCATTGCTTAATACACCTGTAAGTTATCAAACAATGGTTTATATTCAAAGCCTTTATTTTTATTTTATATGCTGATAATTTTGTACTTGCAGGTTTATGAAAGAATAAAAAAAAGAGATCCAAAGGTATTATCTAAATTAATTTTGATCAGTGGAGATTGCTCTGAATTCAACTTAGGAATTAGTGAAGAAGACAGTCAATTGCTCAGAAAAAATGTCTCTATTGTATTTCACGTTGCATCTTCTGTAAGATTTGACGATTCGTTGAAGAAAGCAGTACTGATGAATGTAAGGGGAACGAGGGAAGTTATGAACTTAGCCACGACTATGAAAAATCTCAAGGTGAGTCGTGATTTAATGAAAAAAGCAAATGTTTTATAAAATAGCCTTTCATTTATTTCTTAAATACCTAATGCTTTTATATATTTGTTTGAAGGCTTTGGTATATGTATCAACAGCATTCTCATACACAGATAAGACTGTAATTGAAGAACGTATATACAAACCTGATATAGATTGGAGAATTCTGATTAAGGCAGCGGAAACTATTGACGAAAATGTACTTAATGCTTTGCAAAACAAGTAAGGCTTTTCTAAAAATGGTATAACTTTTAAAATTATCTTCATAAAACTTTTAATTCTTCTATAAAATTCTACTGAACATTTTTAGTACTTGTTAATTGACGCAAGCTTTGGTATATTTTCAACCGAAAAATTTTGAGACTAATTAAAATTACTTTCAGAATTTTAGAGAAGCGTCCGAATACATATGTTTTCACAAAATGTTTGGCAGAAAATGTTGTAAATGAATATGCAAAAACACTTCCTATTGTTATTTACCGCCCTTCAATAGGTAACAAGTGATTATTTTTTTGTTCAAGTCAACACACATATTTGAGTTTGTTATTAATGGTAGTATATTTACAGTTGTGGGTACCTTGTCGTCGCCAGTTCTAGGATGGATTGAAAATTTTAATGGACCGATAGGATTGTCGATTGGATTTTTTTCTGGGCTAATTCATGTCGTATATGCCAATCCTGATATACATTGCGACTATATTCCTTGTGATTATGCTATAAATGGATTAATTCTCAGCACTTGGTACAGATGCCTTGTTAACACCGATACAAGGTAATATATATATATATATATATATATATATATATATATATATATATATATATATATATATATATTTAAGATGCTTCTTATAAAAATAAAATTATTTCTTGATTGAAATATTGAATATTAGTTTTATATTAACACAATTCAATAAGACTGGATTGGAGTAATTTATTTTGTGTTAATTTCTGGAAAAGCTCCATTGATTTTAAAGGTTAATTCAATGTTTTTATAAATAATAATAATTTTTCAGCTTGATTTTTAACGCCACTAATAAAAAGAAAAAAAGTTCGTCCACTGGAGAATTGGTACGAATCGCAATTGATTTGAGAGAAAAAATAATTCTTCAGACATATGCAGGATATCCATTTTGCTTTGTCACAGAAAACAAATATTTGTACTATATTTTAGTCTTAATTACACATTTAATACCGGCAATGCTTATAGATGCTATACTGAGATTTAGAGGAATTAAATTCAGGTTTGTAGCAATTCCTTTAAACAATTTTGAATGTGTATTAGTTCATTAACTTTCTCAATAAGAAAATTTCAGTTAAAAAAAAAATTATATCAAAAATGATGGTATCATTATTTTTAAATTCAGTGTGTAAATAACTTTTTTTCTGAAGTAGCAGTTGTGATGTTTTTTATTGTAAGTTTCAATGACCTCGTATTCCTAACTTGGATTGTATTGTTCGCACTCATTGTATAATACAATTTATTGAATTACATATTGTATTGACAATTTTAGTTGATGTTTATCTTTTTGTATATTATTTGTAGTTATTAATAGATATCAATTTCATAGGATCCTTTTTTTTTTAGATTATTGACAGTGTATAGAAAATTATTCATTGCCAATAAAGCGTTAATCTTCTTCACGACTAATGACTGGATAATAAAGACCGAAAACTTTGATATGCTGGAAACATACTTAAACGATGCAGATAAATTGGAATATAAATATGATGCTCGTGATTTAGATAAATACAAGGACATGGAATTATGTTTGCGAGGAATGCAAAAATATATTTTAAAAGAAGATGAAAGTGAAGCTGCAGTGACTGCTGCAAAAAAAAATTATCGAAGGTATGACTCATTGTACAAGATTTCTATACATTTATTTAATATTTGATAAAGAATATCAAAATTCCCATTTTTTAAATTGATTTGAAATCTGTTTTTCAAAATCAAACCAAATAAATATTGCTTAAATGTTAATTTGGAAATCACCTTTGCGCTTGTACGCTTTGTGTACAATACTTTTATGCAGTAGTTTTAGTTACATTGTACTTACAGTTGAAGGTCGTATCAATTTAAAAATATCATAGATAGCAATTTAGTTATATATTAGTAAATAAAATCTTACACAAATGAATAAACTAATTTAATTCAATGTTCTGTTGATTTCAGGATAAAACTCTTTGGTACAATTGTTAAATGGGTTTTTGCAATTTCTATTGGTTTTATATTCACCCATTATTTGATGAAGACCTATACTGAATATTGTGAATGGTACGGAATATGTTGAATTTTAACTTTTGAGGACCAAACTTTTTAAACTTAAACCATATAGGAAGGTTTCTTATTAAACTTTAATTAAAGTTTTATGTCTTAATTAAAGTATAGGTACACTGAACAAAACTTGATAATATACTTTGATTGATGAAAATTAAATTATTAGTTAGGTATCCATAAAATTAAATCATGACAATGATAAACACTTAATGTGAACAATGGCCTTGCACCTCTTTGCAAAATGTGGTATATGTGTAGCATCTAAAGAATTATACGTAAGTTTAATACGCACCTACCTCTTAAGTGAACAGTTTGTAGTTTTATGGTTATTTTTGACTGGGATATGTATAGATGTTTTGGATCCACTTATTCGTTAGTTGGTCCTCACTGTATAGGTAGTAACACATTTTAGACTAAACATATATTGTTTTTTTATTTATGTATAAATAGCGGAAACGCAGCGTTACGCTATTAAACGCTTAATACGCTAAAAAAGAAATACATTTTTTTTATTTGTTCGAAATAAGGAAATTTAGTTTTATTTATTAACTTTTTTATTTAATGCCAGCGGATAAACAATATTTCGAGTTTTTTCGGTAGGTGTTTAAATATAAAGAATTTTCGGCGTTCCAACTTTGGAGCTTGAACTCGGCCATGTCATTGCCCCTGTTAACATATTTGCATATGTACTTAATGAATTTCACGGAATTGCAGTAACCCACATTGATATGAGCTTGAAATGTTTTTGACAGTATTGGACTGTATGGATCAATCCATCTGTTATCAATGTCAATATCAACGTTTCTTACTTTAATGGTGGAAGTGAATCCTCCATCTTCTGGCTTTCGTCGTCTGTATTTCGGATATCCATCCTAACCAGTTTGAGTTTCATTAATCAAATCGCGTGGATATCTTTTCGTGCATTTGCCGGCTTTCATACAAGGCGAATTCATATTTAATGCCCCGCATGGGCCGTGAATCATGTTCTTGCAGACAACGCTAGAAAGTATCGGATCTTCTTGTAGATTCGGTAGTTCAGCAGATATAACACTATCGATTTGAGTCGGAACAATTTTTTCTTTTAGCCAAATTAGAATATGAGCGTGCGGTTAACTCCGTTTTTGCCATTCAATCGCCTGTATGTCTATGTCAAAGCATACGCCAAAGCATCTTGAGCATACTCATGCATATGTCTTGGGCTTCCAGTACCCGAAGCAGGAAGAATGCACATTTGACCTATGTTGGCAGCGTTTCCATCATTTGCAATTGCATCGCGCAAATTAATATAATCTTCGACACGCAATTTCTTTTGCTTCAAACAAATGTACAGAAGCCGCTCGTTTTCAATTTTGGCGAACATGTCAACAATGAACTGATGAAACACTTCACGGAATTTTAAAATGTGATTGGATTATTGGGCTCTTATCATAATGCGATATGCATAATAATCCATAGATTATACTTGTAATACGAATATTTTTGTTTAATTTTTTCCCATATATAAACAGATAAACTCACTATGATAAAACTCTTTGTTGTAAATGACAGATGAAAAACAGACTAATGTTGAAAATTTTTGTATGGAAAATGTCAAAAATTGACTTAATTAATAGACCGAATGTATTTAATTCATTGTTTAAATAATCTAAATGATTCTTCGTATTATTGCGTTTCAAATGAAACCGGTTTGGGGCATATCGGTTGGGTGGTTTCAAAGCCCATGACGGTCATAGAAACATTTTTTGACACCAACACCAAAACAATCCAAGAGGTCATCATCGACCTCGCATACTCCTTCCAAATCTCCACCCACTTAGTTCCAAACCCCTCAATCAACACCTTCTTCGAGTTCTACCTCGAGGACTCCCTCCACAAAAAAGTTATTGATAATAGTTATTATAAATAAAGTACGAATACGTAAAATATTTCGCCAGCCTTCTGATTTCCAACCAAACATCACTCCTGCAATCACCAACATCACATCACGACATTATTAACCCCTACAAGGTTTTATAAGCATACATTAAAAATGTACAGATTTATTGATACAAAAAATACTCAGGTTTATTGATAAAAATAGATAATACTAATCAGATTATGTATGACAGGTGTCATTGTAATTATAATTTGTATTATAACTTGAATTTGTAGTGCAAGTCTGATTTCTTAAAATCAATATTTATCATTTAATATTTACGCCCGGAAAACATCCTTGATTATTTACTTACTTGCTACAGTGGTTAGTTAATTTAAAGTTATATTCTACTGCAATATACTCACAATATGCTTATATATGTCTACCTAACCTAAAGTATGGTTATACCTCACTCTATTTTTATTACCACATTAAAGCTTTTGAGAAACTTAAAAAAATAAATCAATAAGATTTTTAGAGAGGAAATAAAAACATTATTTAAATATATTTTATAGATAAGTGCAATTGGAAATAGAAAGATAAACATTTATAAAAATTTACTTTAATCTTTGGATGTATAATTTAAATTTTTTATGGATATTTTCAAAAGCATTATAAGTAAAGAAATGATGTCAATTCAAATTTATCATTCATATTTAATCAATTTAATTAAGAATAACTCAAAAAAATATTTATGAAATGGTGCTGACTCAAAAATAAATATTTTTAATTTGAAATTTAAATGCTATGCTAGTAATTATAATTCTCCAGCACCATCACTGAAAGTTGATAGTTGAAGTTTCTTTGAAATCATATTCAATGTGTGAAAAAATCTCCCCAATCATATTAGCCTATATAGGTAATTAAAACGCACTTCATTGACGTTAAATCCACAAAATAGACATATATAGTTCAAGTTCATTAACATCAGTCCTACATTAGTTTCTATATTCTGCATGATACTCGTTTATGTGTTGAAATAAAACTATTTTTATTTTTGATATTAGACATATATATTTTTTCAAAACACATGATTATGAGGTACATACAGATAAATGACTCATTCAGCCAATATTGTATCTACAGTAAAAATATTCCTTCTAAGTTGTTAGATTATATAAGTCTGGGAAAATGGAAGAGATTAAATACATCAGTGATGTTTAGATGGATACCTAATAAGCTATCCATCACAAACAAGCTTATTAAAATCTGTATGTTAAGTAATTACTCATTCATGGAATATATATCCTTATGATTAAATATGAAGCATTTATTCTTTTATTGATATCAGATTTAATACTTAATTTAAATACGCACAAAAAATAAAGCGTTATTGGTCGAATTTTAAAAAGGAAATAATTACTTTCTGGTGCTTGATCCGATCGTGTTTTTGACAATGAGAGAAAAGACGACAGAACTAACAAACTGATAAAAAATGCAGATAAAAATATGAAATAAATTAATACTTTATTGAATGCTATTTGTATTTATGTAATCCTCAACAAAATAATTAGGTTTGACACTATCACATCTCCTTACACGAGGATCGAATAATCAATGTTTATTACACAGAAATATCACTTGAGTGGTCATTTATATATATATATAATTATTAATGGAATTTTATTGAAATGATCAATCATACACCTTTGTAATTATGTATCGGAAAAACTAGAAAACCATAGTTAAGAATAATTAAGTCTTTACAATTTATCATCATTACCTGATATCCATCCACTTACGGACGAAGGCTTCTCGGCGCCCTACATAGCTGCGTCAGTATACTGGTCAAACAACTATTGATGCTTCAACAGATATAACTGTATTGAATTTCCCATAAGCTCTCGGACTGCTCCATTAGGAAAGTGAAAATTCACTCGTGGCCTGTGAAACCCCATACGACGAAATTCATTAAAAATGTACATGTATTTACCTACTTTCTAACTCACATATAATAGAATAACTTAAATATTTATATTTGAACAATACCTTATTAAATTGTTAATGTAAACATCACTTAAATTCACTGACCGGCTGATTTTATTCGTCTTTACATATATACGAGTAGTCTTACTCATAATATGTTGCACTTCTATTTCGGTGTTTTATTTTTTGATAATATAATTACCACAAAATACAATAATCTTTAGAAAAATACTAATTGTGAATACATCCTTTAATTCTTTGGCTACAGTCTTCTTCACATTGGCTGATTGCAAATCGGTCGCAGGTCGCGTCGCAGCGTGTGTAGCCGGCTTTTAGTCCGGCCGCAGCGGAGATAAGAAAATATTTGGTTTTCACTACATTAATCATTATTTTTTTTAACAAATGACACTTTATAACACTCCACAAGATCATGGTTGTAATGGATTCGTGGATTCTGTATATTCTCTTGCAATAAAGATATCGGACGGTGCGATTAACTATTGAAATTTTTTACATCTTTGGTTAAACAATATCATGATAAATATAATACATATACAGTAATACCCCGCTTTACGCGAGGGATACGTTTAGTGAAATTCGTGTAAATCGGGGTTTACCATTAAACATACATACATAGTCAAAACTTAATACAAAAAATACGAATCATTTGAATCAATCACTTTAATTCTAAGAACACTTTATGCAGTATTACATGTTATTATTACTGAAAAATACATTTTTTGCCTTATGTGTAGCGTTTCTTTTACGTTCTTGTAAAATACGTTCATAACACCCAACGCTGTTATAAATTGTTAAGAAAGTCAATGACTACATTATGTTCATACACATTCTTGAATAAGAAATTCGCGTAATGCGAGGCATTTTAACTCGAAATTTGAAATTCGCGTTATAGTGAAACCGCGCATAACAGGGTCGCGTAAAGCGGGGTATTACTGTATAGTGTTTATATACACTTAATTTTATAAAATTTTGTCAAATATTAATTTTAAAATAGATATCTCCACAAAATACTGTGGAAGTGTGCACGCGTTATGATCCATTTTTTTCTGTTATTGTGAATAATTAAACTCGCCATACACGCTGTGATAGAACTGGCATCTGAATGGTAATAAGCCAACAATGTCCCTTTATATATACTAAAGCGTGCACACACGTGAAACGACAAGCAATACCATTTAAAAAACACATAAAATAAAAGGACGCTATTGGCTGATTGCAAATCGGTCGCAAGTAAGTTCGCATATAGGGCTTTAGTTTATAACGCAAAAATGGACACTATTGGCTCGCTATTAAGTCTTTTTTTTACACATATTTATCCATACATACACTCAATAACGAAAAAAAAGAAATTCATGTACGCTACCACTTTGCAAGCCTCACACTTCTGTCAATCCTACTCGCCCCGTAAATAGCGCCCTCACGAAAATACCTGCGGACGGTGATCCGACGATCCGTCCAATCTTTGCTTACGCCTGCCCCGTCTGGAAACTCAAGCCTCTCCAAATTATCCAAATCTCCAATGCCCCGAGGTTCATCCAAAATACCCAGCTCCACAGAGACACCAACACCAAAACGATCCAAGAGGTCATCATCGACTTTGCTCACTCCTTCCAAATCTCCACCCACTTAGTTCTAAACCCCTCAATCAACACCTTCTTCGAGTTCAACCTCAAGGACTGCCTCCACAAAAAAGGCCAAAAGCCACCCCCCCCCCCCCACCCACCCAATTCCAAAAACAACCCCACGGTAACACAAGTCATCCAGTCATTTTGATAAAATCTTCCTGTTTCGCCGATAAAGTCAAATACACTAGACTAGATATCAGGGGATAGCCACATACCGTATTATAACCATTTCCATTAGAACTATTGCAAATTTATCATAAGAATCTTAAAATTTAAAATATATTTCGTCGCGACGCAACACGACGCAATGGCGTCACTTTATTGTGAGTGTGTTCTTAACCTTCTTCACATTGGCTGATTGCATATCGGCCGCAGTGCTCCGGCACACAGCACTGGCCGCGGCTGACTCCACCAGGTCCTCGCGAGTGACTGGACAGTCCCGATACATCACGATGGTGTCTGCAAATCCATCCGAAACGCAACCGCAGCCGTCGGATGTTTCACGCAAGGAACATTCGCAGTTTTAAATATATTGTAACGTGCTAGCGATAGAATCGATCGAAGCGATTCTACTCCCAGAGTCTACTTCTAGTCCATAGTCCAGAAACATCTGGAATGATCTAGCGACCGTCGTTTAGGGGCGACAATACGCGGTCTTGGAGAACGAGCGACAAGGCGACCGGGCCAGTGCTTGACAGAGAGTCCTCGGAAAGGGTGTTCGATAGAGAGTGCTCGGGAGTAGTGCTGGACAGACAGTTCTCGGGAGCCGTGAGCGCGAGACAGTCCTCGGGTGTCGTTGATATAAATATGTGTTAATATAAATAGTTGTGAAGACTCTGTATAATATAAGTTAAATATAAATAGTGCAAATAAATCATGTTTTAATTATTGGAGACCCGGCGCGTTACAATATATATATTTCGTCGCGGAGCAATGGCGTCACTTTGTTGTGAGTGTGTTCAGGCTGAAGCCCTCTTCACGTTGGCTGATTGCGGGTCGGTCGCGAGGCGCGTCGCAGCGTGTGTAGCCGGCTTCGGCTCGGAAGTGCGTGACGTCACTGCGGAGCGTCCGGCTCGCCGAGCCTCCACTGGCTCCGCCGCAGTGCTCGACGCCGCGCCCGAGCGCCGGCACACTGCGCTGACCGCGGCTGACTCCACCAGACCCTCGCGAGTGACTGGACAGTCCCGATCCACCACGATGGTGTCTGCAAATCCAACCGAAACGCACGTGCGGCCGTCGGATGCTTCACGTAAGGAACGCGCGCCGAACGATTTCCGCAGTGTTGTTCGCATCCGTCGGAAGTCAGCTGTTGATACAATTTAGTTCGCTAAAAATATCTGCGCGCCGAGTGATGGTTTTGTGTATTCGCTTACGCTTACATTTGCGTTTAAAAATAACCAACGTAGTTTCAGCAGCAGTCGGAAAATATAATTGGTTGCAATTGAATAATTGACCCCTCCGTTGAGATAATAGAGTGTGTTATATTCTAGTGTTGATAACTGTATGATGGTGGTGAAATGCTTTCGACTAATATATACAAAAAAAATGTTATTTTGTTGTGCGCAAACTCGAGAAATTGATTACTCTATAAAACAAGCAGTTGGTTGTATATATGGGCGATTCGGATTTATAATAGTATTGTGATAGTGAGGTCGGTAAGGTTAGATGCTTGTATGGTCAAAGAAAAATATTTTCAATATATTTGAATATAAAAAGCAGTTTCAAGCACTTAAGCAAAAAAGTAATAAATGTTATTTTAAACTAGGAAGTTAAAACTGTATAAATATAAGTGATTAAAAGCAAGGAAGTTAAAACTGTAACAACAACAAAAAAAACACTTTTTTATTAAATATATGTGGTCCGATGTTTGGTTAAAACTAGGTATGTTATAGGAATGTTAAACCGAAACAAAAAAAAGGCACTCTGTTCTTAAATATATGCATGTGGCGTGTTTATATCCGAAGTTCAATTGCTGTATTGATTTATTAGGTGTAAAAAAAGCCAATTAATCTTAAATTACTTCGCAGTAGTCGTGTAATAACTATACCGGCGATTTGTGATGTTCTGTTTTTTTATCAGTCAAGCTAATCGCAATGACCTATGACCTATTAAAAAAGACACATGAAAAATATACTTTGTTGTATAGTAGTATTGTCACAGTCGGACAGTTTTTTAAATAAATTTAAAAATATTTCTATCAAGAATTTTGGAAATGAAAGCGATTTCAACTTATTACTTAACTAATCAACTAATTGCCATCCAAACGTTGAAGATAATCGACTACCGTGACCCAGTATCGATTCATTGAGCTACAAGCCTCGGTATTGATTCGACTTCTGGTCGAGTTTTTAACAACCATCCTAAGGTTATCTTCAGGAAGCCAACTTCTCTGAAGACTGCATTAAATCAACGGACGCCTTTTTACATTTAAAAAACAACAACTCTTACATCGGCTGCAAAAATAATAGTTTATTTGTAGACGCCAAGAAAATTATTTTTATCGATTGTGTTGAAATTTTTCGTCTTTTACGAAAATCGTTATTGGCTGGCTTTCCATTAATTGTCTGGTGTGTTATTCCGTAAATAGACCGCTTTATGTTGATAAACAGATTCTTTTTGCTATCTAATCGCTATTTGACAAGCTTCATTATGCATTAAATTAGTCTGTTGATAATCAATGGAGGCACATCAAGTTGATGGTCACAGGCTACACAAACAAACACATATAACCTATCGAAACAGTGTTGTTACAAGTTACAATAAAGTGGCTATGTTTGAAAATCTGTGACTGTGAAATCTATAAATAAAGTGACTTTTTTAGATGACATGTCGAAGTCTGAAGATAAATACAGGATGAGGAGTAAACACGATGAAAATTATAAAAAGAATGCTACAGAAACAATCCTCACTCCTATTTACTCTTTTATACTTGGCACGGCCCCATTGTTCATATTTATTGCAACTTTCAGAAATTTCTTGACATGGTAAGTTGATTTATTTTTTTAATAAAGTTGTTCATTGCAGTAAGTCGTATAGACTGACACTAGTAACTATATTACACATATATTATAGATAGTAAATTTGAAATGTATTTATAATGTAGATTGACGTATATATTAAATATATGCGATTATTTCAATCGCTTCAAAATTATTGTTGTTCATTGCAGTTAGTTGTATAGAGTACTAGTAAATACATTTATATTGCACAAAATTTTCTTTCGGTAATTAGTTAGTTTGCTATATATTGCATTTAAATGAAAATTTTGGATCGACTTTATTTTTAAATGTGTTATATATTTAACCGCTTTAAAATATTTTTTTAGTTAAATCAGTCATACTCATGGAAAGTTCTTTTCTAACTAAATTAATCCTTTAATAAAAAAAACACGTAACCGGCAGTTCAAAGTCGATTTGCGTGATCCGATAGCTCAAATATTTGTGCACACAAATTTATCAGACACTAAAGTTTCATGTTTTAGCAGAATAGTATTGAAATAAATATTTTCAGGAGTAACAAATTAATTTCAAAGAAATTGTATATTTACATAAAGATTGTCAAATTTGTGATTCAAGTGATTCAACGTGGTGCCATTGCTTCAGTGTTTATAAATATTTTGTATTTGTTTAAGTGTATATTAAACATTAACATAACATCTGCTGTATTTAGCACACTACACACGTATCAACATAACTGACAACCAATCTGTAGTGTTCGTTCATATTGGGTGTTTTTACTTATTTTTATATTGTAAACAACGGAAGAGAGAACGGCATTGCTAGCAGCATAAGTAAAAAATGTTTTTACTTATCTTATCTTTGTTTTTTTTTTCATTGATAACAGGTCTTTCTTATCTATTTTACGTGTTTACTAAAATATCGTTGCGACGTGTGTAGAGAGGCCTTTATCAATCAATCCGCAACACAATAACAACCAATTTGAAATTAATCAATAGCGTCCTTTTATTTTGGGTGGTTTTTTTATGGTTTTTAAATTATTTTATTTATTAAAAATTAATTTTTAAACTAACGGTTAAACTGACGAACTCTCATTGTTTTGCATGAACAATATATGTAATTTATTTTTAACATTTTAATAGGGTATTACAAAGATTTTGGGGAGCACCAGAAACCCTGTGGCAAGATCAATGGAACAATCTATTAGATGTTATAGGTAAGAACATGACTAAGTAATTTTATGATAGAAAATAAAATTATGGTAGAAATTGTAGAAAGAAAATATAAATTTACTTATAGTTAATTTTCTTGCTATGGTTTAGTTTTATTACTACTACCTATATTATTTTTACGATGTCTGGTTTTTCTAAAGGCAGGTTTATTGACCTTAGTTCAGTTAGAAAAATATATTATTAGCATACAAATAAATATTTATATAAAAAGGTTGGCGCATCCGGTCACCAATTAAATTAAGCTTGTGGAAAAATCACTAAAATATTAAAATGGAATATCATCAAGTACTCTCTGTCAATATTATTAAATATTTAAGTATACAGTCATTTAAACATGCCTTCAGTGATATTGTCCCATTGTCCCCCATTGGCAGATACGTGCCTGAAATATGAATTGATTTGAAAATAATTGCACTTGAGTTAATTACGAATAAAGCAGATAAATAAAAACAAATATCATAATGACTATAAAGAAATTGAGTTATGATAATAAATAATTTGTTTGTCTAGATTCTGACCGGATAGTCCAATTATAAATGCTATTGTATTTTTATACAAATGAGTAACATTTGCCTTCAGTATAGATAAAAATGCAAATGTGTATATATATATATATATATACATATATTTATACATTGATGTACAGTAATTTAATTAAAATGGAGTACCAAGGCAGCGTGACGCAAATCTCAAAGAATATATAATAAAAAACAACTGCAGTTCTGCATTTATCAATTCAGTATTAATTAATGCGAAAAGCAATCTACCTTTTACTTATGACATATAATAAATATTCAAACATAAAAATGCACAGTTATGTAACAATTTATTTTTTTAAACAATCTTATCACTATATTAAAAGAAAAAACTATTATTTTATTAAAGGTGACGATCCTTTCTATCTTATTGTGATTTGGACGAATGTATTTGCAACAATCTATTACTGGATAGTCGGAGGACTGTACACTTTAATGGATGTAACAAATAAACCTACATTTTTGAGAAGATATAAAGTGCAGCCTGGAACGAATGAACCAGTCGATACCGCAAAGCTTCGAAAGGTAATTTTATTTCAGATTTATTCAAAATAATTTGATATATATTTTACGACTTGCTTAGCCTAAGTTAATTAAAATAGTTTAATTCAAATTCAAAAATTTGTACTCCATTTATTAAAAACACATGAATTATAATTATGGTTACAGTCTGGTTCAAGTATATATACATTTTTAATTTTGCAAAAGATCAGCCTGAGCAGATTGTATTTGTATGTGTTTTATTAGACTTACGAGTATAGTAAATAAAACCCATTGGCATAGAAACTACTGACATTTTTTGTTTAGACATTGGAAGCTCATAGAATTTTTTTTTGTAATATAACTCAAAATTGACACTGTCAATATATTCAGTACTTTCGTATACTAATTGTTGTTATTAATATTTATTTGATAAAGCGCTTATATATATATATATATACCTCTAGAATAGACAATAATTTTATTTTGTTCGTTTTTTTTAGGCAATTTATGTGGTTTTATTTAACCAAATTGTACTTGGACTGCCTTACAGCTATCTTATGTTCCAACTGGCAAATGTACCCGATAATAATACTGTTCGAACAATACCTAGTTTTCAGAAGGTCATGATACATTTGGTGTGCTTTCTTCTATTGGAAGATTTATTCTTCTACTACAGCCATAGGTATGTTCATGAAGGGTCTAGAATTCAAATCGCTTGAATCAATATTTTAATTATTTCTGAATGCAATATGTTTTATTTGTATCGTACACTTAACTATAAAGTTGAAACGAAAAATATCCATATCCACAAATTAAATTATTTTCGGTAATTCATGTCGTATTGTAGGATTCTCCACAGCAAGTTCTTCTACAAGCACATCCATAAGCAGCACCACGAGTGGACAGATCCCATCTCGTTTGTCGCTGCGTACTGCCATCCCGTGGAGCACATCATCTCCAACTTGTTGCCCCCCTCTCTGGCCATCTTCATCCTGGACGCCCACGTAGCCACTATCTGGGCGTGGTTCGCCCTCTTCCTCTTCGGCACTCTCACCGACCACTCTGGATACCACCTGCCCTTCTTCCCCAGCCCGGAGTACCATGATTTCCACCACCTGAAGTAAGCACCGACTATTCTTCTCGAGACGTCCGCATAAAATTTTATATACACAAAGTAGTACGTTTTATTATTTTTTATAGATTATTTGTCTTCTTTTCGCGAAGTTATGTAAAATCACCATCACACGTATAAGTATCTAGCATAATCACATAATCGTATAGGCGTATAGACGCAAAGCTTAAAAATATACATGAGGCATCAGCTGTTAATAACCACAAAAAATATGACTATTAATTTTTTATTTATTTTTGCTAATATGTAATATGCAGCCAAAAATATTAACACAACCGAAGTTTGTTGTATTGCCTCAACTGGTATATGATATATAAGAGCTATTGTTTAATATATTTTCATATTCTTCAGATTCTACCAGTTATTGTTGCTCGTACCTCATCATGGTCTATGTATTTCAGGTTCAATCAGAACTACGGTACAGCCGGTCTACTGGACTGGCTCCACGGCACCGATACGCAGTTCCGCAACTCCATCGCCAAGGAGCGCCATACCGTCCTATTCAACCTCACTCCTGCCAGGAAGGCCTTCCCCGACACAGAAAAGGCATCATTCAAGCACGAGTAAAGGCCGATACGTGCGAGGAGCAGAACGGATGTATGCTAGTGCCTTTTAAAATTCAAGAAATATTACCTTCACTACATATAAAAAAATCTCTATCTCTTATGAAGAATATAAAAACAACTGGACCCGATGACATAAACATTATAATTTTAAAGGTGAAAGCCTCAAGTCAAATCTATGATCTGGGAAGCATACACAAGGACTAGTAATAATCAATATTTGTTATATTGCCAAAAAAGTCGAATGCAAAACACTGCAATGAATACAGACTTAATAATGCTTCTCTGGGAAGCATTATTCGCCATGCAAGTGCTAATCCAAAAATGTCAAGACCAGCGAAAAAATGTGTTCATGTGCTTCATCGACTACGAAAAAGCATTCGACAATGTTAAACATTAATATTTGCTACGACTACTAAATGTAGATGAAAACAGACAGATGATTGAGTAAAACGACCATAGAAATTAGTAAGGGTGTCATGCAAGGGTGCATCGTATCTCCAATGTTATTCAACCTTTACTTCGAAACAATTTTCAACAAAGCCCTTGATGATTGTGAAATCGGTATCAAAATCAACGGTAGGCCACTGAATACATTCGTTACGCCGATGACAGTGTCCTCCTAGCAGATAGTGCTCATGACCTACACACCCTAGTCAACAAAGTTAACGATGCTAGTACTGCCTCTCCAGGAACATAAAGAAAACAAAAATAATGGTTGTCAGTAGAGAGCTGATTGACAACTTCAAAATCAACACTGACAAAAAAGTAGTGGAGAGAGTGAACAAAATTAATTACTCAGGCAGTTGGTTAAATGAGAACTGAGATCCTGAAAAAAAAATTTAAATTCAAGATTCTTTACTTTTTCATTATGTAAATATATGTAGTTCTTATGACTAAAGACTAAATATGGTGTGTGGCTATTCCCTGATCCTGCGCGCAGGTTTTGGGGTTTACAATGTGTGACTTAGGTGGTAGAGTACATGTATTTTTTTATTTTCATTATTGTGTTATGTAGGGAAAATATGTAAAAAAAAAAACCCTTGTATTTCTATATAAATTAAAGTGAGAATTGAGACAGCATGCAGTACGTACGTTCGTGTAATAAAACGTATTTATTGAATGATTAGGAATGAATTTATATAAAACTGTTTTTATTCTGAATATGATAGTCAATAAAACTCTATGTGATAATAGTATTAGAAAACTTAAATACAAAAGTTACTGCCATTATCTTGGGCTTTATGAAAAAAAGATTGTAATTATATTTTTTCAAGAACAACAATTACCATAATCAGTAACTATTTAAAGGCAAGATGAGTTGCTAGACTCATAAATATACATGCAGAATATATCAACAAGGAAATGAGAAAAGATTTTATATTAAATATCCAGTCCACTTAATAATTGATCTATTTATTTTTTGTGGTTGAACGTGTTTATATGTACTCACAAAAAAACAAACACAACCGTAATAAAGAAAATAAAAATAAATGTTTAATTCTTTTATTTATTTTACTGAACAGAATTTTTAAAATTTCGATAAGCTTTGATGATGATTTCGAGCGTTGAAATTATAATTGTATTAAATAAAATATAAAAGGTATTTACTTCTATAAAAAAAACTACGACTTTTACCAACCCACTTTCTTGAAGCTCGATACTCCCTTGTAAATGGTTTTTTTTACAGTTATTCTGTAAAAAAACTGTTCAGGGTTTTGGAAGCGGAGGCAAGTATGTAGAATACATGGAAAAATGCAAAAACAACAAGCACGCAAAGATGTGTAAAATATATATAATATGAAGAAAAGTCCACATTACTTTGTGTCTTCGATTTATCTTCCTACTTGCCCAACAAAAAAATATGTTTCTTAAGTGGCAAATTTGTTCGCCAATGACGTAAATAAATAAGACGGTAGCTCAAATTAACAACAATGTGTGATTATGAACACAGTATTGAGAATTTTAATAATTTGATTAATTAATATCCCAACTGGAGCTATACGTGCTATTTCATATATTCAATTGTCAATTCATCATACAAATAAAAACAATTTAATCAATGGAATATCAAGATTGAAGATAACGTCCACATTTCAATTACAATTGTTTATCGATACCCAGTAACAGTCAAACAGAGGGCATACTAAAACGTATAATTAAAAAAATACGCGGATATATACATAATCATTCGATACAAAAAATTACCAGCGCCCATATTTATAAAGTACTCTTGAAATAACATATAAAAAATATTTAATTAATACCATATTTTCTGTACGTTAAATTAATATATAAAGTATTTCGTATGAAAACCAGCTTTGTAACAATTGCTGGTTTTGTAAGGGTCCTTCAAGTCTCAACAGAGGGTTTCCTTGATCCTCATTTCTAGGAACGAAGGACTCAAACACGTGTTACCTGGTCACCTTTTTGGTGAGAGTTTTAACCATGGACATTTCAAACATTTACACACAAGCAATATAACGTAATAGAAGGCAGTGGTTGGTCTATCATGTTTTTAACTGTGGGATTTTCATAATGGGAGAAAGGTACACAGAACAATAATACAGGTAAAAATAAAAATAAAACAATTCAATAAAGTGGTGTGACCGCTTGTTAAAGAGCTCGAATGATTTTTCATTCGACCCACACATGACCCGAATATAAGTAATGGTACGTGAATTATTAAATTTAGATTTTTCACAAGTATCGCCAATTTACTTCTTAACAAACAATGTAGTAAGTGGCCATTGCTCTTTAAGTTAATTCCCATCATTGTTGCACGCCAATTTTTACCGGGCAAAATACATTTTAATTATATAATTTTTCAAAGATACATACAACTAATGAATGAATGTTCTCTAAGAAATAATTTATTTTCTGATGTCATACATAAATAAATATATATGACGTTATAAATTTTACACGTGTATCTCATTATTTACAAGGTTTTAAATTTACTATCATATCTGCGATAAAATCAAACCGGATTGTAGTAAACTCTAAGCATTTTATAATTTAATTCAGATAATTTGAACCAAGAGTCTTTCTCAGAAATATATATATATATAGGCCTGTAAACGGTAGATAAGTGTATCAGCAAGCAGCTAGAAACAATTAAAAGCAATTGCAACTGCCATAAGACTTGCACTGTTGCATGTAAGAAACTACAGAGAAGTCATGTCAGTACAGTGTTTAATTTACTTTAAACCTAAAAACAAACCTGAATGTAAATATAATGCTCAACGATAATTTTTAAAAATGACACAGATGTGATTAGCCTAAGGGCTAGGATTATACAATGATGGAAGGGTAGAAATTAAAGTCCTTGAGGTGCTACTACTATATAAGAAATGAGGCAAATATACTTATATATATATATTTAATATCAAAGTGCAAAGATAAGCACATCTTATATTTGAAGTGCTATCAGCGTGTCATTTTATCAGTAAATAAAAAAATCGGAAACACAATGAAATTTTTTAATATCTGAACAATTCACACTTACGTTCGTTACGAATCGAATAGTTTTATGTAATTCTCAACAAAGTAATTAGGTTGGACACTATCGCATCTCCTTGCACGAGGATCGAATAAACAATGTTTATTACAGAAATAACACTTGAGTGGTCATTTATATTTATATGTATAAATGAGTTTTTTTTTAAATGATCGATCATACACTTTTATCATTATGTGTCGGAAAAACTGGAAAACCATGATTAAAAATTATTAAGTCTCAACCGTTTATCATCATTATCTGATGACCATCCACTTAAGGACGAAGGCTTCTCGGCGCCCTGCATAGCTGCGCCAGTATACTGGTCAAACAACCATTGATGCTTCAACAGAAATTACCGTATTGAATTTCCCATAAGATATTTTTGCATTCTCTGACTGCTCCAGGGAACTGAAAAAAACTTACATATATTTATCGATTTTCTAATATAATATCTTTTTAAATTGTAAATGTTAACTACATTAAAATTTATTGACCGATTGGGGTCTTACTTATATATGTTCCACTTCAATTTCGGTAAAAAAATTAGAAATTATAAAATGAAAAGATCTCACAACAGACTATATTACGATCATCATTGTTTGTGGGTGCTTTCGCCTTTATCTAAATCTGAAGAGTTCTTGTAAAGAAAAACCACTCACATATTAAAATAATCGTTACTTACTAGGTTATATATATATATTTGCTCTAAGATTAATTAAGCTTAAAAAGGTAAAAAAAAAAACATAACTTCCTGTATACAATACATATGTATTTTTTATTGATTGACAAAAAATATTTTATTTTTGACGCATATAGATGCGTCATCCAAAGACAAAGAAAATTAGTTATGGAGCACTTACTATACAAGATCACGTACAAATCGTTAAAATAAGGAAGTCATTGCATATGAAGTTTCCTACCCGTGCAATTTCTCGTTATGATGACGTCATTTGACCTCTAGGGTTCATACAATTTAACTTCGTTGAACTTCTTTCATTGAACAAGAATTATACACCATAACCGTGCAACCATAATAGTTCAAACAATATGTATAATAGAGCGTCATTGACGAAAATCATTTATGATTCAATGTTATTGTAGTATATATATGGTGTATCAGAAGTCGGTTGACTTGTGTGTTATTTTATGAGTTGTCTTTGAGGAATTTTAATGTGCAGACGAAAAAGAAAAGATTAAATGGTAATAGCCCGATATCCTATAAAAAAGAAACTAGCAACAAAGAAACGACCTTACGGACTTGAAGGACTGGCTAGTTACCATTCGATTGTCAGTTATGTTGCAGAATGTGTAAACAACGCAGAAGAGGAAGCTTAAAGCAAGTTAATAAGCCATAGTCAGCTGTGTCGCAGACTCAGATTCACAGCTCGAGTCTCAGATTGGGTCCACGAACCTCGCCATTCGCGGAGTCGCCCTACAAACCTACTTAACGGGCTCCGGTCTGATCCAACCTGATCAGTGAATGGCAAAATGAAAGGGACTTATTTACCACATATAGCTTTGATGACTCAGATACGTTTTCACTGCTTGGAATCCCAGATCCCACGTTGACTTAATTATCGGCAAATCGTCACCATAAAAACTATATTCATAATATAAAATCATAATTCACTGTACTTTTCACTGTACAAGATTCTAAGCTGGCGTTTAGACAGAACCTCTAAAAATTTATAAAAATATATTTTAGCATGAAGGCATGCAATATATCAAAATTTATATTTAGTTTTGATATTTAGACCCAAGGATCCTGCAATGCTGTGCTCCTTACATTATCATTCAGCCTTGCGTACGTTGCATGCCTTCTCCGCACGCCACTGTATTTTAGCTGAACAAATTACTCATTTTGAGTTTAAAACAAACGAGTTATAATTTTTTAAATATTTTGGTACAAAACACAATAATCTTCGGGAAATTTCAAGAGAACTCTGGCTAAATATTTAATTATTGTATTTTTATTCCGTAAAGTTGTTTTTTATTTTAAAAATCGTTTTCAAAGGGAGAGAGTCAAGATCAAGGATCTTAAAAGAATGCGAAGTTTGACCTCAGCTTTAAGGGCAGTGGCCGATGGGTCCTTCAAACCCTGTTATGGTTTAATGGAGCTGTATTTAATCGGAGACCTGGACTCCGAGCCCAGCTCTTCCTTTTACAGGCTGACGTGACTACATGCAAACCTCTTCACTTTCCACTCACTGACCTAAGAACACGAAAACTTAAAGGTATTCTGAAAAGACAATTAAAATAATACCGAAAAGAGAGTAAAAATGAGAAATCAAAACAACAAACCCTTTAAAGAACGAAAGTAATTACTACACAATATAATTAAGCTATCGTCTATCTATTTGCCTAGTAGTATTTGACGTATTACAGATGTAGATATACTATTAATATTTGTTTTATTAAAATAAAAAAAACTTTTTCGGTTTATATTTATAACTGCTATTTTATATGTTAAATATTTATTTACACATGAGATTTTCTGATAATCTATACAGGTAATGGAAATGTAAAAAGTTATTTTGAGAAATAAAAATTAAATATTTTTAGTAAAGAACCTACGAACATTTCCATAAGTTTTATAATTTTTACAATGATAAATTAACAAGAGGTCGTTGATAAGTACAAACAATGTTTTCTGAAAAATATAGAATTAATAACTTGATCAATTTATTATTAATATATATGATATGTTTTACAATTTCTCCATATCTATGTAGTTAAAGAGGATTATTTTTTTGCAATAAAACTTTAAATTACCATATTTGTATGATATAAGTTGCGTATGTATTAAAATGAACAAGCATCAGCCTACTTATAGAAAAAATATTATTATATATTTAATATCACACGCGCTTTTGCCGTGTTGTGGTCAAGTGGTTAGCATTATTACTTACAAACCAAATGTGTCCCTGGTCAAACAACAAGTGTTTTTTTTATTAAATTCTATTAAAAATCTAGAGGATACCGATCTGAAATTAAGCAATAGCGATGTTTTATTGTGTGTGTGATTTTTATGGTTTTTGCAGACGACGCTATAGCTCAGATATGGTTCGGTTGCCGGTAGTGCCGCAGCGCGTGCCGCCGGCTCAGGCTTCAGATAACTGGAGCTCGAAAGCCTTCCGCTCTGGATCAAAGGTAAAAGACTCTGGCGGAAGTTCGATGATGACTTCAGGCAGCGCCGATACTCGCGGCCCGAGCGGCTCGCTTATTCGGTGCCTGAGCTCCGCGGCGGTTAGATGTCCAAGTCATTGTGATAGTGCATTTGAAATGGTTTCGGCAAATGGATTGCACAAGATGGAAAATCTAACCAAAAAATCAGGTGAGTTAAAAAAAAAACATAAAACTGAACACTACATTTGATTCACGTGGATAGTTTTTCTTTACTTGTGTTTGATAGCTTCTCGTTTTCGTACTTGTAATAATTCATATTATGAATAATTTATTATAACGCACTCGTATATAATAGCGGTACTTATTGATTCCAAAACCTATTCCGTAAAAAAAAAAAAAAACTCAAAATAATGACTAAAATCACAGATAATTATGTGCTAAAATCACATATGTGCTAAAATCACAGATATTTCTTACAACATTACCTATTTTTTCATTAATTTTAAAAACGTTAAATTCATTACATAAAAACAATGTGTTTTTTTTTTTAATTTAATCCCATATCACAAGTACTCGGAGCCTCTCTCGAACATGACGCCAGTCAAAACTGCGCACATATCAGTATATATTTAAATATTCTAAATATATTCATATTGCAAGCATTACTCCAATAGACCATTTTTAATATTTACTCGATAATATTTATTTTGAAGTCACCTAGACCCAGAGAGAGAGTGGCATTCTCGTCTCCATGGTAACAGCGTGCTTATTATTTTACTTGCTGCCCACGGCCTGAACAAGTATGGGACCATGTCGGCCTCAAAGATTTTTATAACGGCAACTACACACGAATTCACGCCAAATCACCATTATTCGCGTATTTCCTTAATCTGTATTCAAACTGGAATACTTATGTTTATCTACAATTGACGCGCTAGCAAGATAAGCCTGAACGCGTTGGCAACATCGCCAATATTTTTTTGTTCAACTAATCCGATTACAGCATGAAAAAATATATATTCAGTGAGATTTTAAGCATTAAATTACACACACAGTACAGCAATAGTAGCAAACGAGATTTGTCTGACCAGGAATTGAACCAAGGCCACATTGCTGAGTAATAAAAATATAGCTTCAGATACACATTATTAGGTACCTCTTCGGTCCACTGATAAATTCGTACAAACATAATTAGCGATGAATGAATGATCTATATAATATATGCATACATATATCTGTCGGTAAGAGTAGATCTGATAAAATCGTTTTTAATAAATGTGCCTCTTTCAATAGGTGTGCCAATATACTTTTTTCGACCTTATTCAAAGTAAAAAGTTTTGGGCTAGTTTGCGAACTCTCTCTCCATAGTGGATAGTTCTCATGACTGATGACATATAGTCTAAGAATTTCACGGTATATATAGTAATATCATACAGCAAATCAAACGTAAATAGATTTTCGTTTTATACACTTGTGATGAGCGACCCGTGTAAAGTAATTGCGTTATCTGATATCAGAATTTTTCACACTTAAAAATTCCACTAAAATTTAATTAAACTACCTACTTTTATTTTTGTAGCAGTGGCTTATTTTACGAACATTTCTTGAGTTTTTTTTGTATCATGGCTCCCGGAAGGATTCCCGGCTCCCATTTGTATTGACATTTGTATGATCGTGTACTCCGGTTATGCCAGGCATTAGGCAATCTACGTAACACTGGGCTAGGTTAATGGTAATGACTTATGGAGTTACAGGTACAGGTAGTACTCAAACAAGGCCAGAATCCGACCAGGTATCTCAGTGATTAACCTTGGTGTAAATTATTTGTTAGACGGTTTATTGTACGTACCTTATATGCCTGTATGTACACAACCCACACTCTTAGTATGAGTAAGCAGAATACACTTGACAGAGCACCCGATAGCAGGAATTTAACGAACAAACTATTAGTTATATCAGTAATAATATTATGTGATATTTAGGTGATCGACGAAGTCTTGAAAAGAAAATTCGAACCCACAAACTGGCTACTATCTACCACAACAAACTAGCACGTATAATCGATACAGATTAATTAAATATTTAATAGTTATCATCGATTCTTATTCTCTGAAAGAGAAATGGATATTTTTATAAATATTTCATTGCCTAGAATCTATAAATTCACAATGACTTTTAATGGGAGTTTATTATTTATAATCACGTTTTCTGTGTTTATATTCGTAAACAATATTAAATGTTCGCGTGTAATATTATCAAGTTCAGTCTTAGTTTGTCAATAGTTGAAAAGGTTTCATTAAAACCACAAACCTTACAATAAAATATATTAGGGTTAAGTTATAAAAAATAATATGTCACTGTGCCCAGAAAAAAATGTCCCAGCAAGCAAACATTAGATAATTATTCATGAGATATTTTTATTAAAATTAAATATTTTTTATGTACATGTTTTAAGTTTCATTTGTGGCAGGGAAAAAACAAATAACAATTATATGTTAAAAAAATTTAAATGACTTAAGATATAAAAATAATAACCTTATTGCGTGCAAGTACTTTTATAAAGACATGAATAAAATTAAATGTTTATCGAATATAAAAAAAATTATGAGATAAAACATTCGTAGATAATGTAAATTATAAAATTAAAATTAAATAATACAAAAATATAATATCAAGGTTTTTACAAAAATTATCTTTTCATCAGAGGTCTTTTGTTGTATGTTATGTAAAATAAAAAGCAATGTTTATTATTGCCATCTACGAAATGATATGATTTTTTCAATTGCTCAAAAGAAGACCCAAATTAAGGTCGTATCAATTATTATTTTGAATGGTTTTTATTATAATATTAGGACAAATTCAGGTTCAATCCTACGTTATTCGTATTCACGATATAGTATTCGTAAGTCTGAGCTATTAACACATTATCTTTAAACATTTCTTCTCACATCAAAGCTTTTTGATTTTGATAAATTAATTAAAAAATGTCGTAATAATGTTATGTTATTGTTTTGGTAATAAATCAATCAAAAAGATTAGATAAGCATGCTTATTTTTAGCAGATAAGTTACTTGAAACCTTTTTCTACAAAAGGTTTATACTATTTTTCAATTAGTGTTATTTTAAATGTACTGAAGTTTCTCAGTTAGGAAACAGTAACACGATATTTCAGTAATCAAATCAACAGGACGTTAATCTGAAGGTTGTGGACTCGATTCCTACTCACGTAATTCATATTCTCAGTTATTAACCTCACAACATAAACATTACATCATCATAAGGTGTAAACATTAAAAACATTGTAACATCACATATTAAATTTAACTGCATTAATTTCACCTCATGACAAATTTGAGATTATAGGGTTGTAAGATATTTATGTTACTAAAGTATTAAAATTTAAAGAAAAAGTCATAGTGATTGATTGCAATTCCAGTTCCAAATCAGGTTTAATAAAATACGTTTCATTTAATTAAGTATTTATAAAAAAACACACACAGACACAATTAGTTAGCGTTAGTATATTTAAACTAAATTTGATACTTGTTTATTATTATTTTGAAGGTGAAGTTTTTGTCTGAATAAAAAAATTAAAAAATGAAGGTATTTATAATATTGATTACAAGCAATAAATTTTGCTCACCTACGTTCTACTAAAAAGTTCAGTTACTAGACAATATTTTTATACTAGGTATGTATTTAAAAATTATTTCTAATTACTCCTGAATCTTACAGCTTAAAAAAAGCGAATCTTACGAAAGGTTTCATCAAAAATTGAAAAATATTATTTTTAATATATTAAGGTGTCATTTAATTAAGTAATGTAAATACGAAATTTTATCGATATTCGATACAGTATTTTCTTTTGCCATTTTCTGGCGCAGACTTTAGCGGCCGCTGTTATAGGAAATACTCTGTTAGATATTATACCACGTTTTTGTGTTTAATGTTCTTACGTTTCAGTCCCGGTACTGGGGTATTTTTAGAGATTAACACTATGCCAGTATGATTTGGAAAAATCGTTGAAATTTGTTTTTTTTCGTAAGATTTTCAGCTGTAAATCTGGATGTATCAATGTGCTGAGCACCTTGCTGTGCATGCTGGTATCATATCAAAGTTCAGCTCAAGTAAAAAAAAAAAAAAATACCTATAAACTGAGAGGTGTGATTAAATACTGTAATACTCTGTTGAAATGTCAGGCTTTCAGCTTTCCGCTTCCGTGCACATTCTCTTCCAAAGAGGAAGGCTTGTTTTTGTGTATATACAGCATTAAATTAAAATATGAAAGGATATATAAATATGTTTCCGGACATGGAGTAAAAATCACGTAAGTACTTCTCAAATAAACCAAAACCGGAAGAGCTACCAGTAGACATGATCGTTTTTTTTTTTGCACGGTTAGATAATACATGGCTAGGTAATAGCTTTTTACCTTGTGATTTTTTATTACTACCAAAACGAAAACGAAACAAATAAAAGAATTTTAATTTTTTTATTTCACCTTTTAATATATAAAAGAGAGCCGATTTTTTTTTTATAATTTTTCATGGCGTTTACTAATATTTTAGGATAAAAAATTAGTGCGGCGCGTTTTCAATAGTATTTTGCAGAATTGAGTTTACATAGTACTGTTTTTTAGGATGTGCTGAAAAAGTCCTATAACTTTTCATTAATCTTTGTGTATTGAGCAGCTATCTTCAACTTCACTCTGTGGCAGCCACATGATGATATTAAATTAATCTTGCACATTTGTATCAATAAACTAAAAAAAACACATTTTTAACAATAGTTATAAGATTGTTTTCGTTAAACGAAATCTGTGGTAAATATAACACAAGTCCTAAAGAATTTACTAAAATATGACTTTGAATTAAAAATCGATATATTATTCGGACATTTTTGTTTATATTTTTCAAAATACATTCACATTTATCATAATATACACACCTTAAAGTAGTTAATAGTAAGATTCTATGTGTATTATTTAATTATTTATAATAAATATATATGCATTTAATAGGAAATCGCTATGAGGCTCACCTATAATGATCGCTTATAATTATTTTATAATGACCATTTGATTCCCACACTTATACATAATAAAATTATTTATTATTATCATTACTTACGTATTATGAAAAATAGTGATACAATTTATTGATAACTCGTGAAATTATAGATTCATAGTAAAGTTATAAAGTATGTATACAATAAAATTATTATGACAGTAAAATTTTAAATTTTATGTATATTATTGAGTCTAGCTGCGAGATTGCTTCAGTGAAAAGACTTTGCACAAACAAAACGCATAACAACCATTTTTCAATTGATGCAACGTTTGCAAGCAAGTAGATTGGCATTTAAATCTACTGCAGTTGCAGTACAGTACATCCAAATGCACTTTCAATTGAATTGAAACCCTACCGTTAAAAAAAAGTATTTAAATTAATAATACTGATAGTAACTCAATTTTGTATCAAAAAAAACTATTGTGTATTTTAAAGGCGTGGTTTTTAAATTTATATTTTTTCATTTATATGGAGTAGTGAAAATTTAATAATAATAAAAATTATGATGGCTCCATTGTATGAACTATCAAGTACGAGCATTTATCAATAACTTATAGATAAAACAGGATTCAATATAAGTTTTCTTATTTAAGTCACTGAACACCTCTTTCTAGTCAAATATTTATATGCCATATACCTCGTATCTAAACAATTTTTTTAATATGGTTTACAGAGAAAAAGAGCCGTGTGAGATTCTCAGAGCAAAGCGAGCATGACCCAGATGACCTAACAAAGGTTACATGGCAAGGATCATTGTACAGTGTGTTTATTGTAATTGCATCAGCACTCATAGGGTTCACAGCGGCTAGAAACTCTCTAACATGGTATGTTGAGAACTTTAATACATTTTTATAACCAGAATAAAACTCATCAGCAAAACAGAATATATCGACACAGAATAAAAATTAAAAAAATCTATTTTACCATGTCATAAAATTTATATTTAAAATATAATATATATTTTCATATGCACCAATTAATTTTCAGGCACTTGCAAAAGTTCTGGGGGGCATCAGGTGACTTTTGGCAATTGCAGTGGAACAATTTCTTAGATATAGTAGGTAAGTAAAAAAAACTACTATTAAAAATATAGTTATATACTCATACAGAATTGAATCTTTATGCACATAAACTGCTTTCAAATTATTTTTATGTTGCTACAGATACACAAGAAAATCATTTCTATTCAAAAAAATTAAATACAAACTTTGAGCTATTTTTATATAAATTAGATATAAAAATCTTCTTTGATGGAAAATTACACATGGTATTTGTTTTTTTATGTACAGGTGATGATCCGGCAACGTTATGGATTTATGGAAGCACAATTTTGATAACATCAATCTATTGGATATTTGGTGGTATATATTTACTCATGGATATAACAAATAAACCAGCTTTTATAAGAAAATATAAAGTCCAACCGGGAATAAATGAGCCAGTCGATTTTGAAAGGCTGCGTAAGGTTTGTAAAATATTTATAATTATAATATATCAATGCTGTGATTCTCATAACCCAATGCACACATGTTTATAAAGTATTATATTTTAATTAAAGAAAAATGTTTTTAGGCCATTTATGTGGTTCTCTTTAATCAATTCATGGTTGGACTCCCTTACACCTATCTCACATATGCAGGGATCGAATGGAGAGGTTCTGGGACAAATATTCGAGAGCTACCTTCCTTCCATAGAGTTCTAGTTGAGCTGGCGCTTCTTATCTTGATAGAAGAAATTATATTTTATTATTCACATAGGTATTTTTAGATTTAATATACATAATTTGTTATTAATGTAAAATACTATACATAGTTATATAAGATTTGTTTTAAACTAAAATAAGTATTTATATATGAATTTATCTACTGTAGAAATCAAAGGTGTTACAATTTATTTTCTTGGATATTTCCATATATTTAAGAATTAATAAATGCCCTAAAATAAATTGATACTTAAAAAAACATATAAAAAATCTTTCTTCCAGATTACTTCATAACAAACGCATTTATAAGTACATACATAAGCAGCACCACGAATGGACTGCTCCTATCGCAGTCATATCTATCTATTGCCATCCGATAGAGCACATCCTCAGCAACTTGTTTCCCCCAGCTATTGGGGTTCTGCTCCTAGGGAGTCATATCACCACTGCTTGGATGTGGTTTAGCATTTTCCTACTGTTCACACTGCACACCCACTCTGGATACCATCTGCCTTTCTTACCCAGCCCAGAATATCATGATTTTCATCACTTGAAGTAAGGAAAAAAATATTCATTTATCTGAAGCTGAAAATGAAAATTAAGCACTTCAAAAACCTTAACTTATTCACCACTTTAAAATAATTTCAATAATTAAAACCACCCTATTTGCTGTAGTTTTATTGATTAGATTCTTTGTACAATTGTTTTTTACCAATCAGATAATATTTAAATGTTTTTGGTAGCGCGGAAAATAATTAAGTATTTTTTTTTAACAGATTCAACCAGTGTTTCGGAATAATTGGAATTTTGGATAAATTCCACGGTACTGACTCAATGTTTCGCAAGACTAAAGCTAGTGACAGACACTACGTCTCAATGGGCTTGAAGTCAGTACGAGAGCTGCATCCCGATAGTGATGAAAAAGAATACAAAACAAAAAAATAAGTACCTTAAAGATGATTCAAAGTTATTGTGATAATCCTTAAATTTTTTATATTTATTTATTTTTTAAAAGTTGTCTATATTTTTAACCATGTAAATATATTTTATAATGTATAATTTCAGTTGATGTTATTGCTTGTTCTTTCATAGATATAAATTATGATTATTTCAATAAGCATAATTGTTGATGATATGTGATCAAAATACTTTTTTACCTGATTGAATAAAACTTAAAATAAAATAATTTCTTTTTATATATTTTTTATCAAAGATTTTATAAATGTTAGCTGTGTATTAATTTCTGTAAAATCCTGTAAATTTTTTGGTAACACCATAATATTATCAATTCTGGAGCGATTGTATGATGTTAGAAAGTATGTATGTAGATCAAAACTTAGTTCTTGCACTGTTTTAATAGTTTATTAAGGAAGTGTGAATGATTTTACGTTGATATAAATATTTTAAATATGATGGTCAAACAAATAGCCAATTTAAAAAGTTGGGACACTAGTAGCGTATGTGTACACCAAATGATCTCCATAACATATATAATAACAAAAGTAAACATTTCACAAAAAAATAACAAATTGTCATAAACGAAGTTTATTCAACCCAATTTGAATAGTATTACAAAATAGAAAATATAAGACAAGTAACATTATATTTTTTACAAAAGATTAACAAATAATTTTGATTTATAATTTTAATTGGAGGAAGTCAACATTTTACAATTCTCACATCCTCTAAGAGTTAATATCACAAACGTGCCTTTACATTTATGAAAATTAAGGCACTGATAATAAAGATCACACAATTATTTTACAATATTTTTTATAAGCTTAATATTAATTTCTCAAATTTTACTACTTCTTATATGGATATAGAAAAAGAGAGGCAGTTAGTTACAAATTGCAGTAGATTTTAAAGATATTTTTGGAGTTCATTTTAGAGATATTTCAGAAAATGTATTCCTACTTACTCATTACTCATAAGTATAACCAGTCTCAATTATTGTTACTAATATTGCATATTTAATATCGTGAATCAATAAAAATCCACTGAGGTTGTGTTACCACTTCAACACAATAAAATTATAAAATACCAAAACATGTACCAGTTAAGAAATAATCCAGGATCAAACATCAAATATATATTTTTGATTATGACTTAAATATTATTGATCATATGTTTTACAACTATAAAGAATGCAAAAATAATAAATGGACACCATCAAGGATGGAGGTAATTACTGCAAAGTGAACAGTGATAATGTAACTTAGCATGAAAAATCTTTGTTCGTTGTTAGAAATCTAATAAAACCAACCAATCGAAAAGTTGTTTTTATAAGTGTTTCACAACACCAACACAAAAGTCGTATATCCCAATATAAATGCTTCAATTGTAAACTTATTTATACACCATGTTATAAAGGAGTAGTAATGGCATGCTTTTATGTTATTTTAAGCAATTTTACTTTTTAGACCTTTACTTGGTTAAACTCAATGTTGCCTTTTAAACCCTATTTGTCAAAAAGACAAAAATTATTAATTAACAACTAAATCGTTACTATGTTCATGCTATCATGCTAATTTAGTATATAAGGCCATTACAATTTATGAGTTTATGGTGAGAATATAGTTGAAACAGCATCCACGATTATGAGGTGAGATAGTAATGAAATTAGATATATTAAAAAAACAGCTCTAAGTAAATTATTAACACAAAAATATTATTGTGCACGAAGATAAAAATATTCAGTAAGGATATAAACAGTAGATAAAAAAAGTATCTAAGTATATACATTGTATTATCATTTGAAGATATGTGCGTTATGTGTTAAATGCAGAAGTATGAAATGCAGTTATTACATTTTAGAATTTATATAGAGATAATATAAACACATTAACAGTCGGTCAACTTCAGAAATGGATTTTAAATAGTAATTTTTTTCCTATGGAATTTTCATTGAGCCATCCCAGCAAAACATTTCAAAAGTAATTTTAACTATATTGCAGTAGGAATCTTAATACTCCATATTATTTTATACATCGGTTATCATATTAATGATAAAACTAACATTTATAAAGTATTGAAAACACAAACATAGATTATATTAATCACAAGCACTTGTTCAAGGCACACAAGACTACGTCTTGTTTATTTCAATCGATATAAAAGAGCTTATTGTTATGATTATTTATAGGTCTCTGATTAATCAGAACTTTGATATCAATTAAATATCACTATGTATCTTTTTGTTTAAAATATTAAGTGGCGTGTTTGCATTCATTGTTTATACCTATCGAATTGACAAACCAATGATTTCAAAACCAGGAAAAATTAGAACCTAGGGTTTTGTCATAAAAAATGAACATTTTCGATTAAATCAAGCAACGTAAAATATAACACTTTAGTCCAAATGGTTTTTTTAATACCAAGGTGTAACTGGAAAATTTTCAGTTAAGAATCAGTAGTTTCACCACTAATCTAAAAAGACTACCAGCCATATTAATTTGAATATTTATGTATGTTTAGTATTTTTAAATTTAAATCATAACACGAAAAATATCCGTGCTAATTATTCACACTTCTAGAGGCATTTTTCAAATTGTATATTTACACATAGAGGCGCCAATAAAGAAAAATATATAAAAATTCAGGCAAAGAGAAACAATTTTACTTATATTTAGAAATTTTGATAGTAACAAACCTAAAAACAAATTATTAGATTATACAAAAAACATTATATTCATAAGAATCACGAATTTGCTGAATTTTTAATGAAATATTTAAAAACCTTGCAGCAATTTATATGTAGTTATATTTTAAAGAATGCTTAGTTGGAATATAAAAATTTCACATTATTATTTATGAGGTGATATTTGTTTACATTTGTAAATGTGATGCATCCAAGATTATAGAATTTGAAAAGACTTGAATGACCTATAAAAATTACTCAACATAAAACTGATGTTTAATTAACGTTTTATTAAAATTTGCCACACTTCGTACCCGTATTTTGCAAAAAATATGAAAACTAAATTAATCGTGAATTACATTTTTAAGATATTTAACGGCTCTCTTACCAGGAGGGGACTTAAGTAAAAGCCCTCAGTTTAGAGTTCACAATCCTAACTGACTGACTGACCTAGCAAGTCACTTTTAATAATAGTCCCACACTATTTTAACTGATAAAAGAATCCAATTATAAACTTATTTGGTAAATAAACACTTTATGGAAGACAATTGAGTTATAATTAAGTGAAAATCGTTTGTATCTACATCAATAAAAACACCATTATAAATCTGAAGAAATTCGATAGTAAAATTTGAAAAATGCTAACAATAATTAATAGTTTTTTATGATAATTGGAAGATCTAAATAGAAATAACATGAACCTCTAGTCTCTTTATAATAACAAATTGTGATGAATTACAATTATTAACATTGATATAGTGGAAATATACATTGTTGTAATAATAAAACAGCTTAAGCCTCAGATGGGTGTAAACAATACGAAATTAAAAGTAGTTTTCATTAGACAAAGATGAAATTCAATCAAAAATTGTCTTCATTGCAAAATAAAGTGAAACACTAACTATTTGACAGAAATATTTAATATAAATTATTTTTATCACATGTGTGATAAATTAGGTCAAAATAGTCATTTGAGATAAGAGTATTTCAAAGTAGTCATTTAATGTAATAAATGCTGTAATAGTATTGCTTCCATTTGAATATAAAAAAAATTCACTATCTACATGATAAGCAATAAAATATCAATCATTATACATCCCATCAATGAGAAAGTCCATCCGCCTATAATGGCGGTTTCTCCAAGCCTCTTTCCCTCTTCGAATAGCATGTCTGCCAATCAGAACAAGAAGAGGCAATGCAAATAACGGGATAACAATAGGAATCACATAACTTGATTTAGAAGGTAGATAACTTTTGAAAAATGAATTCTTAACTTCTAACTTTTCTTCAGATGGTTCTTCAATAACAGGAGCAATCATCGGAGTAGAACTTTTCACTGGTTCTTCCAGTTTACTTTTGGCTGCGGTGGACGTCTCATTAGTGAGTGACTTGACAGTGGTGGCTGTGGTCTTTGCTTTGTTCTCATTGGTAACCACTGGAGGGGTATCATAAGAACTTTTCGTGTATAAAGGTTTTTTAGGAAGAGGTTTCTTGGTGGTTGTGGTCTTCATAGTAGTTGTAGTTTTGACAGATGTACTTTTCAAAGTATCTAAAACTGCAGGGTTATTGGAAATTGTTTTTGTTGAACTCGTATCATTTGATTTTGTAATGGTTTGGTTTAAGACTGAGTTAGCATCACTTGTTGCGGCATTCACTTTAGGTGATTCAATTTCTTTTGGATGGCTGATTTCTATGCTGTTGTCTAATATAGCACCTTTTCTACCGTGCACCACTTGTTTCTTAGAATGGGTTCCTTCTTGACTTGAGGATGGATCCATTTGAATGGGGTTAGTTTGAGGTAAAATTGAACTTTTATTTGCATTCTGGGTATTGATAAGATGAGTTTCTCCACCTTCGGTAAAAACAGTAGCGCTAACACCTTCTCTCCCAGCATGAGCGATATTAAGAACAGCTTTATTCGCGTCAGCTACTGGTGCATTTTTATTATTTAAACCGGAAAGCTGGACTGCTAGATTTCGGGTTGAAGAGTGAACATTTTCTTGTCCAACACTTGAACAAACTACTGCTAATAAAATAAAATTGAAGTGATACATTATTTGACCTACTAAAATAAAATAAACTGAAAATGATACCAATCGCGATATCCTCACATCTGTCACCGTAGCAAATGTCAAATTAGACGTCAAATCATATCGAATATGTAAATTCCTCCCATAAAAAAAATCCATTTCGCACATTTAACATAATTTTTCGTGATTGTAGTATTTTATTAATAATTAATATTGAACACATAAAATAAATTTATACTTCCAATTAATCATCCTTAATAACTTAAACGAAGAGTTTTAATAGCCGATGAAACTTTATTTTAAGAATATGAGAAATTGAAAAGGTCTATTAATTGGAATGTTACCAATGTTCAGAATTTAGTACGTTAACTTGGCTAATTCGAAATTAAATCGGATAAAATATTTTTTTATGTAAATTAGATAATTACTAAATATTTTTCCTGTAAACCGACTGAAAATGGAGTCCACAATTTTTAAAAAATAAATGTCACCTTCTTCAGGGTATTTTGATTAGTTATAAATATTTCATTATGGCAATACTGTTTGTTGATTTGACATTCAAGTGACTTTTTCATACTTGTCAGTTCATATATTTATAGAAATTTTATCTATATTTGCATCTATCCCCAATAATGTCGAGAATACGTTTTATCGTTTAGTTTTAAATTGACTTGCTAAAAATTGAACTTTATTTTACTGTCAGTTCAATTTTTACGTAATATATTGTACAAAATGAGGAGCCGCAGTAACTCTGGTGTGAGGTTGGACTACTACCAAAGAGTAGTCCATAAACTCATTATGAACCACCAACAGCCAGTAACTGGCCTTTTTCCAGCTAGCCCAGATAACGAACATGCCTGGATACGAGATAATGTTTATTGTATTTTGGCAGTTTGGGGTTTATCCATGGCATATAAAAAAATAGCAGATCAAGATGAAGATCGAGCTAAAACTTATGAACTGGAACAAAGTTGTGTCAAATTAATGAGAGGTTGGGGTTTTTTTTACTGATCGCACGCCATGTATTTTATTTTTTCATACCAAACATTCATACTATCCACAATTCAAAACAAATTTATATATTTGTATATATACAAAAAACAACAATATTGTTTATAACATTGTGTACTTTGTTTATCAATTTTTACAAAACTAAAATTACACCTCTGTGTGACAAAAGTTTTGTTTTTTTACAATTATGAAAATGCATGCCATCATAAGCAAGCATTTTGTCAATTGGTAATTTATGTCCATTGATATATTGATTGTTCTGTGATCAATGCTGACATCAAGATTATTATTTATTTTTTCTATTAAAGATTTTATCATTATAATGTTTCTCTGTATGGAAAAATATCTTAAATAAAAAAAAAATTGTTCCGAGTTGTTTATCGAGAATTTATAACTTTTAATGTCAGGTTGCACATTTTATTCAATGATTTTACAGTTTTAAGTCTGAAACCATACACACATTTTAATTTTCTGTCAGTCAATTTTCACGACATTATATTTTTTTGTTATTATCAAGCTATAATTTTTTTTTCAAATATTTTCTCCTAATAATTATTTTCAAATATATTGAATTTTCAGGATTACTCATGGCAATGATGCAACAGAAAGAAAAAGTAGAAACTTTTAAGACAACACAAAGTCCCATGGACGCATTGCATGCCAAATATTCTTCCACCAATGGAAGAACAGTTGTGAGTGACAGAGAGTGGGGTCACCTCCAGATCGATGCAATTTCTCTATACCTTCTCGTTCTTGCCCAAATGACAGCATCAGGATTGCAGATTGTATTTTCCCTAGATGAAGTATCTTTCATTCAAAATCTCGTTTTCTATATTGAATCTGCCTATTGCATTCCCGATTACGGAGTTTGGGAAAGAGGTGACAAAACAAATCATGGATTGCCAGAGCTGAATGCCAGCTCCATTGGAATGGCAAAGGCTGCACTGGAAGCCATGAATGAATTAGATCTCTTCGGAGCTAGAGGAGGCCCTTCAAGTGTCATTCATGTATTAGCTGATGAAGCACAGAAATGCCAAGCTGTTCTACAATCTATGCTACCCAGAGAATCAAATAGCAAAGAGCTGGATTCTGGTCTACTCGCCATAATAAGCTTCCCTGCTTTTGCTGTTGATGATCCTCAATTAATTATCAAAACTCGAGAGGCAATCATTACTAAATTGCGGGGAAAATATGGTTGCAAGAGATTTTTACGAGACGGTCATCGGACCCCAAAAGAGGATCTCAACAGACTGTACTATGAGCCTTGGGAGCTCAGGATGTTTGAGCACATCGAGTGTGACTGGCCACTCTTTTTTTGTTACTTAATTTTGGATTTTTGCTTTCAAGGCGACAAAGATTCAATCAGTGAATATTCCGAGAGATTAGATGAAGTTATGATTAAATCTGAAGATGGAATCAAACTGGTTCCTGAGCTGTATGCAGTTCCTGCAAACAAGGTTGATGCTGAATACAAGGACCCCGGTAGTCAGGAGAGGTTGCCACTTGGTAGATGTCCATTTTTATGGGGGCAGTCCCTGTATATTCTAGGAAAACTTCTACAAGAGGTATTTAATTCAAGCTATAATATTGTTTGTAAAATCTGAAAACCCCTATTTTAATACACTAGCAGAACAATCTGATTTTGGTTGGAATAGTTGTGTTGTTTATATGATGTTTTTATTTTAAAATATGTGGCACTCTTTTTGTATTATTATCCACTAAATAAACATCCTTAGAGCTATTGTATGCTCATAGTTCCGAATCTTGTCATCCACTAATGTAAGTATATAGATCTGAATCTGTGGTTCGAAAAGTATCTAGCATCATGTTTACAAGATGTATTCTGTAAGAACTATCAAAATATATGAAAAATTTTCACTAAACTTTACAAATCCTGACAAGCTTTTTAATTAAGCATGCTTTTAAAATGTGTTATGCTAAATGTTGGTGTGATTTGTTCAATGGTTTGGGTATGTGTCGGAGACATATACACATATAGGGCACTTAAATTTTTATGTATTTATGTATCTAATATCTTTTTTTATTATTTTAATTTAGGGATTTTTGGCTGCTGGAGAATTGGATCCACTTAATCGACGATTATGTTCAGAAAAGAAGCCCGATGTGGTAGTTCAAGTGGTTATATTAGCAGAAGATAATATCATCCGAGATAAGCTGATGGAGCATGACTTGTGTGTTCAAACCATTGCTGAAGTTGCTCCTATTGAAGTGCAGCCTGCCCGAGTGCTGAGTCATTTGTATACTTATTTAGGTATACATCAAAAATATATTTGCTTAATCCAATGTAAAGCTTTACAAGAACATTAGCTTTATTGGTCACTGGAAAATACAGTGCCTTCACTATTCAAGCAAAAAAAAAAAAGATATATATTGCTATCCACTTTTAAACGGTAAAAGAGACAAGAGAGTCAAAAGACTTTTAATAAACAGGATGTGCTGCAAATGAACTTTGAACACAATGTTTTCCACTTTTCAAAGGCTATGCATGAAAAATAAAATTATCTTACAATTAGGTTATATTATTGTATTCAATTTTAATCATGAGTGTATTTCAATTTTAGGAAGAAATAAGAAACTAGGTCTTTCCGGAAGGAAGTCTCGCGACGTTGGTATCTTAAGTACAAGCAAACTTTACGCTTTGAATGACAGAATATTTGCTTTCACACCTCAGGTGAGGTTTTTTAATTATATTATCTTCTATTTTGTATACATATTTTTTTTGCCTTATATTAAATAGCTTTTTTATTTATATCATCACAAGACCGCCAGAATATTGTAATTGTCATTACAGATATTTTTTTGGAGAGTGAAAATTGCAAGTCAGGCAAATTTACAGTAGAAAATGTTAAACCATTATTAGAAGCGACTTACAATACTGAAAGTTTTCATTACGGTTATACTTATCTATTGACAAATGATACTTTACTTTACCTAGAAATGATCTGCCTGTTTTTCATAGTTTGTAGATATTCTGACATTCTTATGATGATATGCTTATATTTGAATATTTTTTTTATTAATTTTATTTTAAACACCAATGTATGAACACATTTGTAAAAGTTTTTCATCTGTAGTTTTCGGACATATCCCGTTTCTACATTGCTTCTGACTACGAGCTGTTGATCGATATATTTAAAGCTGAGATAAATTTCCTCAAGTCTTCTTGGCAAAATCTCCTCGGCAGGCCATTAGTTGTTTTGTGTTTGAAGCAAGTTCAATTAGGTATAACTCACGTTTCTGTTTCTATCTTGTATACATGGGCTTAGGAAGATTGTTTGATCTCTGGGTGTTTTCAAGGGTGGTTTTTCATAGAAACTGTTTTTTTTTTTAAATAGCTTCATTGCTTGGATATTTTTATTGTTGCTTGATGGAAAGATTTTATATATGTATCGTTAATAATACCATTTTACTCGGGGCTGTGGAAAAAGTTAAAAAATACTATGACACAGACGTTTCTTTTATATACTGTACTCGAATTCTATTTCTTTATTTGTTCTTTAACGTTTTCGATTACACAGTTCTAGTAAGATCTGAAAAAAAAGTGTAGCCTCATCACAGATGAGTTGAAAATTCAGTAGCAATTCCAATATCAAAATAAGAAACACATTATGTCATCTTGAAGATGTAGCTATTATGCAATTTTGAATCTATATGCATTAATATGCCGAGAGTTGCATGATATAACTGATATATCATAGTCAAACACACTTATTGCCTTTTTTTATTTATTGATTTTTTATAAATTTAAATACATTTCGTTTTAAAAGATTGCTACACTATTGCACCTTAGAACTTTTACCACATCAGTAAACATAAATTTGCTTTAACTCCGTTTTTATCTACGGTCCTGAATCCCTAGCACAAATGTTAATGTATTTTTATGTGACGCATGTTTTGTGAATACTGTCGCAATTTAATGCAAAATTTATTTATTAGTAAACGAAAGGCTCGTTGATCAATTATATTACAGGCACTAGAATATGTTTTTACTTTTATAAGAAAACAAAATGTTTATCCATTCCAATGCTGAAACATTGTGATATATAATCTGAAAAACAGAGATCTTGAACTATGGTGAATACATTTTTTATTGTTTACTCATGACCTTAGTCAAGAGTATATTTTTATTTGGTCTAGTGTTGTTTTTATTTATTTCTATGATAAAAATGTGATAAAGAAATCTTTTCATGCTAAAAATATAGAAAAAATGAACATGCTGTTAACAAAAAATAGATAAATACGTCTTTTATGATCTGGTAATGATTAATTATTGAAGTAAATACTTTGTCTTTTAAAGTAGGTTAGGCTTGGTTTACCTTCCTTTGATTTACGAATGGGCTTATTTTTTCATTTCTAATTTTCATTAAATAACAATAAAACATATGCAAAAGTTTTTTGAAGATGTTTAACGAGAAACATGTTCTATTTTTTTTCATTCGTAATAATATATCCAAATACAAAGATGAAACTTATATATAAGGCCATATAAATGCTTGTTAGCATCCCATAGTCCTAAATTTGTGTCCTAAAAGTTAGACATGTGATAGGGTCTGCCGTTATATTGTTTTGCGATGAACTCGACTGCAATTCTAATAATTGTGTATGTAGCTCGGTCAATAGATGTTAAGTTAGCTGTAATAGTTGGTGGAAGCGTGTGCTGTTTGACTCACCAAATGCCTTGCACAGAACTTTGATTACGAAGAGTACTACACATCGCGTGATCCCGCACTTCTCACAAGCAATTTTACAGCAAACGTTGCATTCCTCGGTATGAGCTGGAAGCAAATGCTTGGACGTCCCACCATCACCCTCCTGGCCACACATTATCTACTAGGTAAACTTCTTTCACATCACTAAAGTGCCGCTTCTATTAACAGCTGCAGGGATGGGAATCTTACGGTTGGCTGTATAATATTTAATTCAATGCTAAAATTTATGCAACATGGGGGCAGTTTGTTTGGATTCAGTTTCATGGTCATGGACAATATCACCAGATTTGGAAAGTGGACAGATTTATTTTTATAAAATTTAGCTACACACTTCCATCAATTAATTTCTAAAGGTCTGGATTTCTCGCAATTTATTTTGAAGTTCTGTTAACTATAATTAAATAGTACAGCTTCGTGAATTGCAACGCTAGCTTTGTAAGATTTCCACAGTATTGGATTGAAAATTAGAAAGGAGCCTTGGACCTCAAATTGAATTGATTATTCTTTTGTATCCATCTCAATTTGTTAGTATCACGTATCTGGGGAAGTTATAATTCAAATCAGCACTCTTATGTTGAAATTCCTTAAATAGACTTAATTTTTTTTGTTTTAATTACATTCATATAATATAAACAGCTCGAATTACTTGTTTGTTTCTATTTACGGTGATCACATATCAAGGATACTTTATACAGTAAAAAAATAAATAATATATACTTTTTAACTCTCACAACAGTAAAGACTTAGTTTCATATTAGCAGTCAGTCAGGTTTTTAAACACACAAGGTTCGTATAAACAAGACACTTCAAATGAAAAAGTTAGATGTTAGTGTCCATGGCCATACTTAATACCAAAATATTGTTGACGTGTAGCATACTAACCAATTTTGTTTTTTGCTGTCTATTTTTAAAAAGTTAATATATATTTATAAAGATATTTATCCAAGTATAATTTTTTTTGTTCTATATCAAAGGTATTAGTGCTTTTATTTTCATCATTACTTATACTGCTTGTTTTGTATATTGTTATTAATGCATTGCTTGTGATTTATTTTCACTGAAATACTCAGTTTTATTTTGAATTTCAATAAATATCTATACATTTAACACATTGCATACTTTTTCAGAAGCATTATAATTATTATTTTTGTATCTCTACTAATCAATAAAACTCAGATTTTGTGCATTTGGGGTTTTCAGTTACCAATGTTTTGACTGGTGTTTTGAAATAGGTTGATTTGGAAATGATTTGTTCACAAATGTCTTATTTTAGATCAAGGGAGAATACCTGTTTCGATGATTACGACCATGAAAAAGCTGAAATCTGGATATATTAATGGTACTCGTGTCACCCTTGGATATTTGGGAGACTTTCTGAGCACTTCGGCAATCACAAACTTAAGTTTTCTCGGGAGTCAGGAAGATGGATATCCTGACAGTTAGTATGAATTTTTTTTAGTGGATTTCTGATGGATGTTTATATTTATTTTTTAAAAACTCATTAAATGAATCTTACTTTTTATGAGACAAAAATTCCAACAATTGACAACATTCAATGAAAACTTTACATTTTTCAGAGTTGAATCCTCAAGTTCAACAATACTTGGAAGAGCACTTATTAGAGTCCTTCAGTCATAAGTGGAGTCTTCTGACGCAGCACAAAGGACGCCGAGATGTCAGAAGTCTGAGAAGGAAGATGTCTGTTAAAGGAGCAATCAAAAAAACAAGATCGATCAACGTTGACTGTAATATTTCCATTAAATTTTTTATTTTTCGTGCCCTTATAAGTATCTTTATATTATTTTTTATAATTACAATTGATTTTTTCTTTTAGCTGATACTTTGGGTATGGAAGGAGAATGTGTTGGACCAGGTCTTGAGAGGAAGTCATCGTGGTTGGATGTGGACACAGTTGGAAGAAGTGGTCGTAGTGTATCACCTTCTTCAGATGATTTGATCAAGAAAGCGATCAATAGGTAATTATTATAGATTCATAACATATATCATGAAAGTACATTAATTGTAATCTTACAAGTACCACTTAGAAACCTCAAAGTTTAGTCTGCTCTGCATTATTGAATGATGATTTTTTTTGTTTTAGGGGAACTTCGACTACAAATCTTGGCAAACTGCAACCTACCGATAAACAAGCGAATAGAGAAAAGGCAAAGTCTGAATCACCTGTCAAGGAAGAGGACTCTACTGTTAAATGTATTTTATAATAAATTGAGTTATAACCCTAGTATGAGACAAATCCATACAAAAGGCAATATTAAAACTATATTTTTAGTTAGTCAGTTTTTGCTTGTTTTCGCACTTCCAAAAGCAGCAGATTTTCTAATGGACATAGTTTATATAAAAAGTCTAGATCATAATTAACTATAATTATTATTCCTTTTTCATTCTATATGTCATGCAATTGGCTTTTATTTATTGAGCGTATAATATAAACATTTATGTTTTATTTCTTTTTGTAGTAATCGTGAGTGTGCCTCAACGAGCAGGTAAACTCCGTCACCGTACAACATCAGAGAGTGGAGGAGCTGCAGCCGCTAGTCACTTTGCAGAGCAAGAAGTGGCCGAATTACTAGCAATGCTAAGGGAAGGCGATAGTCTTGAAGAGCAGGGAGATATTCTTCAGTATTTGGTAGACACACACGGTCTTGAATTTAATACAGGTATGCAGTCATTAAAAAATAGAAAACTTAAAATACAACCATATATCTTTTAGTTTTAATTCATATTTATATTTCCAGGAATGCTTGAAATAGGTAAGATTGTTACTGTTAAAGATTTACTAAAAGGCCTATATGAAAAAGCTTGCCAACAGAAACTGTGGGGTCTAGTACGACACACAGCAGGTATGTTAGGAAAGAGAGTTGAAGACTTGGCTAAAGCTGTCACAGACATGCTCGTCAGACAAAAGCAAATTACAGTTGGAATGCCTCCTTCTAATGAATATACGATAACAGCTCCACTTCCAGAAAATGAATTAAGGCATCTCATTCATTTGGTATGTCAGAAACAAGCTATAATCAGTCTGAATACCATCTGAAATTTTTTATTTTTAATTTTGCCTCTTTTTCAGGCTTACGGAGATGATGAAAGTACAGCCATGTTGACACAGGAGTTATTAGTATATTTGGCAATGTTTATTCGTACTGAGCCACAGCTGTTTTTGGAAATGTTGAGACTCAGAGTTGGACTTATCATTCAGGTTTGTTTTCAATCTTAATCTTAAATTTAGAAAATATGTTTACGTTCTTCTTGACTTTTTTTAGCATAATGATTGATTAGCGTTTACATCATTAAAACTATTTATTGTCTACTTTTTTTGTTATCTTTGTAGGTCATGGCTACTGAATTATCTAGAACTCTCTCTTGTGATGGCGAGGAAGCCTCGGAGCATCTGCTCAATCTTTCTCCCTTTGAAATGAAAAATCTTTTACATCATATACTGAGCGGAAAAGAATTTGCAATTAACAGTGGTAAGTTTACCTATCAACACAAGTAAAACAAAGCAGTTTATTTTAATAATTTACATTTTCGTCTTTTCCAAATTATATTTTACTTAATACATATCAGCTTTTTAATTTAATAATTTTATAGATTTTTTTTAGAATTGTCTTAGCATGTCAACTATTTTTATAACTTAAATATCTTTCAATACTTCATGAGAAATACTTCCAAAAAGAAAGATATTGAGCTATTATTAAGAATTATGACATACACAAGATATCCGATTATCTTACACTTTTTATCATGTACTTGAAAAATTAATGACACGAAAAACTTATTACACCGATGCACATGAAAAAAAAACATCCTACAAGTGGGTTTGAAATAAATTTCCTTCAGATACAAATGATCCTTTGATAGATGGTGCTCATGGCGATTGACGAGTGTTGATTTTTATCTTACTTGTTGCGTGTTTTAATTATATTTTTCATCTGCGTGCACAAATTCACAATACTTTAAGATGGATCGAAACATAATATCGAAGTCAAATATTGTTATAGAATATAGATAAATATTTAGTCTTGTAGCATGTAGTTATTAGATAGATTTTCTGCAAATAATTTTATTGTAGCATGGCTGGTGTAGAACCCTTGTATTTGAATTTATATTTGGGTTTTTTTTTTATTTAAAACTTATTAATTTATTGCAGCAAAATCATTTACACAGATTGTTAACGATAAGATGAAAAAGGGAAAAGGCAAGTTGTTATGATCATCATAAGAGTGTTGCTTGATCCTAAATATGATTATGTGGCATGCGATAATCCTTTACAAATACCTTTAAATATAATGAAATGTATTCATCAAAGACTCCTAGCTATTGTATCATAGAAAAATAAACAACAAATCGTACCTCCATTTTAATGGGCATGGTGTGGATTAGAATTGAACTAATGTTAAGAATATTTTTTTAATTTTTTTTTTTGCCCATACTGTCTAAATTATAATACCTCAATTGATGCATCAGACCATTAAATTAAATAAACACCTGTTATGTCAAACAGAACTTTCATTATGTACCACAAATTGCTTGATATTCTTGTTCTATGCTTTTTTATGTTACTAAGATAATTGCTTTGTCTGCAGGATTGTAGATTATATTATTTTTGATGTTTATAAGTACTGTGATGGAATTTATAGTTAGCTTGGGTTACCATACATTTACCCCTGGCGTGTCTTGCTTTTAGGACCTTTATATTAATTATTGATAAAATATCACAAACATTTCTCTGATACTAAAACATATATATAATATATATTTATTTTAAATAAAAAGATTTTGAGTTTACAGGAGTATAAATATCAGTTAAAACTTATTACCACTTGCACTAGCATTGTTGACATTGCCAATAGTACCAATACATGTTAGGCATAAATGTAAACAGATCTTTCAAATACCTTTTAAGGGTTGCATGTCCTTAGATGCGCTTGACTACTGTCAAAGATTTTAATATTTCAGTTGCAGCTGAGCTCTTACTCTCTTTAGTATTATACTCTTCAATTACAGAGAAATCCCATTTACTTATAAGTACTTCTAATCTACCTACCCTACATTTACAATATTTGGTGTCCTCCTTTCTAATGACCAAGATACGGTAACCTCATTACTAGTTAAATGTGGAGATTCTTTCTAAAAAAGTTTGTGTAACATATTTAATATATTTTCAGTAGGAAGAGGAAACTTCTCAGTTATCAGTCAAAAATCTGGAAGAGTTAGTAAGAAATCTCAAATAGGAATCTTACTAAACGATGATGGATCCATGTTGAATACTTTGGACGAAGGTATATTTTCAAAAGTATATTTTATTTGTTATAATTTGATTTGTGGAATGTAAAATTATCATGATAATCAATTTTAGGTACTGTTGAACCCGACAGGCAGGGTCAATGGTTACGACGTAGGAGATTAGACGGAGCTTTAAACAGAGTGCCTCGTGACTTCTACCCTAGAGTATGGAGTGTTTTAGAAAAGGTATATTTTTCTGTATTTATATATTATTAATGATATATACATCTTTCTAGAATATTATATTTTAACTAGTAATGTAGCCCGTCACAAAATGACGAATTTGATGAACGATGCGTCTAAATTCTCGCGGTTAACGACATCTCGCGGCGAAGAAGTGAATTATATAATTAAAGTTTAGCTAAAGCATATTTTAAAGTTTATGAATGAAAATATTATCCTATCGTCTTGAAATTCGGCACATAGCTGCGGAAAAATTTACTTAACTTATGTGCAAAAAATCAGCGTTGTATCTTTTAAGATATTCTATACAGAACGGAAAAATGAAACATACATACAAACATACAAATAAACACACAATGGCTATTATTATAGTAGATTCAATTAATTTTTAGTGCCAAGGTCTTGCAATTGAAGGAAAAGTTCTACCTCAGAATCTTACTCAAGAAATGACATCGGGAGAGTTAAAGTTTGCGCTTGCTGTGGAGGCAGTCTTGAATTCTATACCTCAACCGGAATATCGACAGTTGGTTGTGGAAGCCCTCATGGTTCTCACTCTAGTTACTGAGTATAATGTTGCTCCGTATCTTGGTGGAATCATAGCCGTCGAGCATCTAGTACACAAGGCTAACCAAATCTTTTTAGATGATCAGGTAATTCTTAAACAATTATTAAATTATAAGGAAAATAAATTATTTTTAATTTTATGTTAATGCATAAATGAAACTAAGAGTCATAGTCAAATTACATGATAAAATTGTAAAATATTTTTCAGATTAAGTGTAACGGAGATGCTACTCTCTGCTGTGCCAAACCCTCGAGTCAGAGAGAGGCTTCAGCCAGCGGGGGGTTACTGTGTGGGGGAGCAGCCTACGTGTGCCAGCACTTCTACGATAGTGCCCCCAGCGGGAGCTACGGGACAATGACTTACATCACTCGCGCCGTGGCCAGTCTCCTCGACTGCTTGCCCAAAACAGGAGAGCTGGACTGCTCTGTGAGCTAATTTCCCAAAGAAAGTATTAAATGTGATTTCAACCCAAGGTGGCCATATTTATACCTAATAGATTTCATGTTACTGAAAACCAAGATTTAGTTTAATTTGAGTTAAAGTTCTTGCCTAGCACAAAATACTCTCACCAAATTTTAATTTGTGTTACCAAGTTTTTTTCACCTTGCATCCTTTGTACGTTTTGAATTTGAGTTTTTTCCTTTATACTTGAAAGAGTGTTCAGTGCATACATTATTATCTAAAAATAATTCACTAAAGATTTATACACAAATGAGTAGATTGCCGTGTTTTTGTTATGTGTATTTTTATCAATGGAGGTCATATTGTCAATGCATAAATTGATAATACTGCAAAGTCAAGACTATTTTTGTTTTTTTTCTCAATGAAAAACAAAAACGCCAAATCATGTAAGACGTATGTACTGCGAGATATTACGTCAGGGTTTTACTTTTGTATCGTACATGACATTTTTATTATTTTATCAATACTAAGAATATTATTTTGATGATCTTGGGTACTAGTTCTTAAATAATAAAATTACAACTAATTAAATAAATTCAAAACATGAATTAAGTATGCAGCAATGTTTAGGGCAGAAGTAAAGAAGCAATGTTATTCATACTGATATTATTTAGTGACGATTGCGTTATGTTTACTTATATAACATATACTCATTAAAGACAGCTGTTGATTATTATTGAGAGCAAGTCTAAATGTATTCTGATTAGGTACATTGCACATATTTCTCCTCATAGTCCAATTTCTCTACATTTACATTTACATTGACTATTATCTCTAAAATTTTGTTAGGCATACAAAATGTAAAGATTATTACCAAATATATTGTTGAAAGTTAAATGTTTTTAATTTACTGAAAATGTATATTCCTGAAAATAACAATCAATATAGCAATCATTTTTCTTATAAACAGATCCTAACATCTCAAAATCAAATCCACTATCTCTTTCCTTTGCATTTGTATAAAACGTGAAGAATAATCATTTTGTTTCCATTGCCCAACCATACTTCATATATATGTATTTCATTAGAATTCCAAAAATAGATACTATCTACACAAATGTTTTTATAAAGATATTTTTTTCTTTTAATAATTCATGAAAACAATATATTAGTATATTTGATAAACTAAAGAATTTATGGAAATTCAAAAAAAAAATTGTTAAAAATAGTATATGCATATAAAAAAATATTTGTATACTAAAAAAGTTCATTTCATTTTTTATAACACTTTATTTCAATCATTTTTCTATCATATTTATTCTAATAAAATAACATACACGGTCTGTAGGAAATAATTATGTTTCGTGTTTTTTTCCAAATGGATTCATTTTTGATATCCAAGATGATTCCCTGAAAATAAAAACATTTTTAATACATTTAACAAATAAATTTTAAAGTAGTAGTCAATTTGACACTAAAGAAATAAAATAGATATACCAGATAATCCATAAAAATGTTATCTCCTATGAAGGAATTTCTGTTACAATATTTAATATTTTGAACTGTAATAAGGATTTAAATCTTTTAACATATAGATGATTAGTAAAATGATAATTTGTTATAGTATTTAAAATCTTACGATATTTGTTCTGCCGAAGAGACATCTTGAGCGTCAGCAATTCCAGCTGCTTTAAGCTGTTCCAATAATTGTGAGCGGAACTGATGCTTCAGGGGCTGGGGCTGGTTCTCATTCTTCTGTTGTAAGGCTAACTTGCGGATAGCCTGAGACCAAGTCAATCCATACCACTCTATATCTTCTTTAGTGTACTGAAAGTTTTATGCAATACATCAAATCTGAATTATGTTAAATCATCCTCGAGCTAATTACAATTAATATATTCAATTTTTTTGATAGAATATACTCAGTGGAATTCCATTATTATATTTTTACTTAAAATAAATATTTAGTGATATTTCTCCACTCTTTATATATGGATAAAACGTATGCGTATCAGAGCAGGATTGGACTAAAGAATAACTGGAAAATCATCAGGTTATTATGATATATGGACCATACGATCATTAAAAATACTAAACATTTTTATCTCAATTCAAAAACATCGCATCAATCAGTTGTTTCTAAATATTTCCGATAAAGTTGATTTATCACATAAAATAAACCTATATTTAATATAAAATATGAGTATTATTTAGCTTTCATGGTTTGTCATTGTAATGATCATAAATCAGTTACTTTGCTGACATCTGGAAATGTTTATTTTGTTTAGCACAATGTAAATATAATTTATATTTCCAGATATTGTTGATCCAGTCATATAAAATTGTTTTGGTTTATGGAAATTCATTTTATTGAAACTATTCCTCAATTGGTGTAATTCACATTAACTGATACACATCGTTCCTGCACTTCAATTAGTTTATCATAATAACTATATCAATGGTCTTTTAATGAGTTTTTTTGGGCACTAAATGAAAAAAATCAATAATTTTCCAAAGGATTTAACTTCATACATAAATAACAGGTTGTCATTATCAAATAAATAATTTGATGTTATGAGTTTCAGTAATTTCGGTAACGTAAATTATGTTTAATTAAAGTAAAATATACTTTTTACAAGCAATAAGGATGTTCTGTGTGTATATATATTTAAATCACCAGTTTGATACAAAAGTTGCTTTCATAGTATGACATAACTCAAAATCTGATTGATATCCTCAATAGTGAAAGTGAACGAACTCAGAAATGACATTTAGCGATTAAAAATACAAAGAGACAATTACTCCAAAATAACAACTTTTGTTGCATTTAATGAGCGATATTTCTCATATAATGGATATTGAATTAAAACTGTCTAAAACTTACAGCTGATAAATATTTCTTGTATTCTTCATAGACTTCTGTTTGTTTATCTGGATCTTCATTATAAGCAGGACAATTGTCTTGTAATGCTATCAATATCTTCTGCTTTAACTTCAAGGCAAGTTCAGATTGTAGATCACATGCAGGCGTTTTGAGTAGATAATGATCAAACCCATAATTATCGTGAATGAGTCTGAGAGTACGGTCAGTGACAACAATTGATAAGTGAACGTTCAAAATTTCCGATTTGATCACAGAGCGCTTCAGAACTGGCACCCAAAAGTGTGGGACCCTCTGTCTTGTGGGTTTGCGCTTTTGGAAACCTGCCAAGAAGAATTTACAAAATAAAAACAAATTATATTTTAATTGAACTATTTATAAAGTTAAGAATAACAACTCTGATATTTCCAACTAGATTAAATTACACATTAGATGAATAATAAGAAACATGGCTTTTAAAATAACTATTCAACACATAACTTACCTTGAATAATGGCCTCTCCTCCCCAAATCCCCAGGTGAGATTCTTTAGGGAATTTCAATGGAATAGGAATATTTTGGACAGGTAAAACTTCTCCCGTAACTTCGTCTTTTTTCCACCTTCCTTCTTGGTGAATATAATGGACAGCAGCAGGACGCATAATCTTCCATTCTTGCCAAAACTTTTTATATGCTTCGGGTAATTGTGCACCTAAGCCATTTTCAAACCGACCTTTAGCTCGAAATATACCTAAAAATCTATTAGCCCCCTAGAATGTAATATTTAGTGAGGTTAGAACATTAAAGCGTAGAAATGTATAAAATGCTAATAATAAACGTCAATATGAAAAATAATGCATATGCTGACCTGGGCACCATTAGAAGCCATTTATTTTCGCAGTCAGTATTGTTATAAATACACAAATTATATTAGACTTATATGACGACCAAATTGACTTTTATGAAACCTTCAACAAAATATGACGAAATTTACTTACTTGTCTACCATAAACAACCCAACACGTCAAAATAATTAAATGTTAAGGCGTCGTTATTGGTATTGTAAATAATAAAAACACTTTATATTTCAAATTTTTTCGGGTTGAGATTTTGTTTAATTTTTAATTTATATATTTTCACCTATAAAAAAAGCGTTTTGAACAATGCAAATGACAGTGTAAAGCTTTTTCTATGAAAATAAGTTCAAAACTGCTGTCTAATAAGTCAGATTTTAAAATCTATAAAAAGATGTCTAAAGTAATTAATTTTTAATCTGATTTGTTAACGCATGTAAAATAACGTATCAAAAAAAATAGTTTTAGTACAATAGTTGTTACCAATAAATATTTTAAATGATTCATTTCGTAACACAACTTTTTTGTAAAAATATTTTTAAATTTTTTAAATATCAATGAACACTTTTCCGCAAACTACCAAAAATTGTAAATTTACTTTTTCTAGTAGTTTGTGTTTTTAATTTAATGTAAGAGGTTTTTCACTATTTACCGTTTATGTATTTAATTCATAGGTTAGGCGTTACTGTATATTTATATATGTATATCTGTATACTGTAAAATTATTGGTGGGTGAATGGCTTTGTTATTTTATTTTTAGCAGAGGTGGGGGATTTTAATATTATGCAATAATTTCTCCAGTAACTGGCATCATCGACAAAACCTCGACTGACGTGTTGGCAATATGGGTACAGATAAATATTAAAGTAAATATTTAAAATGTTCTCGTAATTGTACAGTGTTTTTACATTTATAACATGTTTATACCTTTAGAAATCAAACAATGTAAGTAAAATATTTTTATTTTCTTATTTATTCTAGAAATGGGTTGTAAATTATTCTTGCAGACCTCACCTATACGTCATTTTAAAAGTACAATTTAAGAAACTTAAATATACCTTACACGAAAAAGTAATTAGTATTATTTGATTGTTAGTTTTTATTTAGAAGCCTTTATTTTATTTGACAAAGTTTAAAGTATCCAATATTACAATTTTAAGGAATATTGTATTATTAGTGTTATTTGATTAATGTTATTGAGAAAATGTGTAAACAAGTATGTTAAGGTCAAGTGAAACTTATTTTTTTTATATTCTGACCATGCCTTAATTATTGTATATGTTTAAATTTGAGTATGCAGCATGCTTAGCTTGTCATTGTGATGTCTGTTCCAATAATGTTATAGCTCATTGTTAGCACATATTTTGGATTGTTTTCATATTGGATTAATTCTTTCAGATTATTTTTTAAAGAGTTTATGAGTTAAATAAACATGTCCGAAAGCGACCCTATAGGTATTCCGCCTAGTGAGGATGAAGCAAGCGAAAGAACTGTTCCCCAAATTCCCAACCTCGATTCACAATTGCCTGAAATGGATGACCTAACGGAGCGGTTCTCACAACAGCAGGTACATTTTACTTCTAATCTACTGTTGTTTTTAACTGTCATAATTTATTTTTCTGTTTTTTGCGTGCAATCAAGTGTGAATATGCACATGCAAGAGAAAGTGCATTAAAATAAATAGCAAACCAAACATCATATTGTTTTTAACCTTTGTCGTTTACAAGCATTGCAATTTTTTTTCAAAACTCCAGTAAACTTTCAGCACCTTATTTTTATTTTGTATACAAAGGTTTGTAGAGAAAAATTACAAGCAATAATTTTTTTTGGTATGTAGGAAGTGACATCAGCTAATCTTAAATGATGAATGATATCCTTATCAGCTTTAATGTATCGATTGATATTTTTTTTGTTAAGAACTATAACTACATTCAAAACATTGCTTTTCGTTCATTATTTAAAGTATTTTGTAATGTAAAGTTATTGTATTGTTTAATCAAAGATTTTTTTTCTTTTGTTTTACTTTATTGAAATCATCTATATAGGTAGATGAATTTTTATAAAATAACTAGAACATTAGGACATCCGTCACACCAAAATATTATTATTTTATAAAAATAATGAATGAAATACACAATGCTCACTTTGATGAAAAAAAAATATTATATATTTACATTCAGAGAGTTTAAAAAAATTCAATTAGATGAATCAAAAGTTTGTTCTAGAAGTAAATCCACTCATAATGCGTGACAACTATAAAAATATAAACAAATATTTTGAATTAATAATAATAAATATATAATAGGTATAACAGGTACCTTAAAAACAGGAATTTGACACTAGATACCAACACTTGTGTATGCGCTGTAGAAAATCATTGATATACGTATCATTTTGAAGCTCTATTCATAAGCTGTCAAAATCAGTCAACAGTGTTTGATTTGCTTGTTCGCATCATATTTTTTTCAATCTTGGAAAATTTTGAAATATGGTGAAAAAAACAGCATTTGCGGGAAGTTGTGCTGAGTCACTTTATTGCTAAGAAAACTACAGCTGATAGTCATCATTTGCTCATGGGGTTGTATGGCGAACATTTTCTTGCAAAAACATAGTGTTTCAAGAGGTTTCAACGCTTTAAAAGTGGCGATTTTGCATGTCTAAAAGCTGCTCGAGTGTCATAAAAAGAAGTCGTTTTTGCATCGAATTGTTACTGGCGACAGAAAATGAATTCATGAAGACAACCCGAAGAGCAAAAAATCGTATTTGAAACCCAACCAACCAGCCAAATCGACACCGAAGAAGAATATTCAGGCTACCAAGATAATGCTCTGTATTTGGTGGGACCAGAAGGGAGTTGTGTATTATGACAGGTGTATCAACAACATTTGATTCATTAAAAGAGAGCATTGAAGGAAAAACGGCCAGAATGGGAGACCAGACACAAGACATTGATTTTCCAACATGACAATGCTCGGCCACATGTTGCTTAACCCGTTAAAAACTATTTGGAAAATAGCGGATGGGAAGTTCTGCCCCATCCGCCATATAGTCCAGACTTGGTGCCTTCTGACTAACTTTTGTTTCTGTCAATGCAGAATGGATTTTCCGGAATACGCTTCACTTCAGTCCAAGGCATCAAAAATTGGCTCGATTCGTTCTTTGGTTCAAAACATGACCGGTTTTTTTGGGATGGCATCCAAAAATTGCCAGAAAGATGAGAAAATGTTACTTCCGATGGACAATACTTTGAATAACAGAATTGTACAAGATTTTCTTAAATAAACGCTCAAATTTCCCTAAAACAAAATTCGGTTTTTAAGGAGACCTAATATAATAAGTGAAAATTTATTCAAAACCTTTGTCTATCAATAATATTCAATCGTTTTGGGTCTATTTGTAGCTAACTTCACATTTCTTACAGTAGCTACTTTAGTGGCTAAAAATAGTTACCAATTGTACTAAAATGCCAGCATATTCAGAGTCTAAGTTGAGTAAATGTAAAAATATAATAATATCCATCTAAATTACTGAATTCTAGATATTTCAAAGAATTTATTTTGGTAAACTAGTTCATATTTTGATTTTTTCTTGAAAAAGCTATTTTTTATTTATTCACTTTATGTACAAAATTAAATGCTTTAGAGAGGTTGAATCATTTTGGAAATGTCAGTGTAGTAAAAAGTAGAATGAGTATAATTTACTTAGACAATGCAGAAAGTAGAGAAAAAATCCCTCACTAATATGGTAAAGGATGCTTACAATTATTTCCTACAATTGTTCAGGTCATGATATCCCAACTGAAGGAGATGGTGATAGCGGAAGAGGCAGCTCGAAATCAAAAAATTGCCAACTCCCGATTAAAGATGGAGAAATGTGCTTCTCAATTGGCTAGGATAAGAGACCGAGCCAAAATGACTAAGTTGAAGAATGCCCCCAACACATCACCAGGTAGTGCAATGTTAATAGAATTTTTTTTAATTGAAATAGGTTATGTGTGAACATTTGGTTGATTTTTATAATAAAATGTTTTTCTAGTTTCTAAAACCCAACGAGAAACATCACTTCCTAGTGTCTCTCATGAAGAACAGATTACTATAACTTCTGATGCCGATTTATCCTCTGATATCCTCACAAGTCCGGATATCTCCATTACTGATATTTCTACTGCCACCTCCTCGACTACACCAGGTCTTCCGCAAAAGCAAGGTGTGATTTCTATTTTAGTTTATAATATTTAAGGTATCTTTATAAATGTGTTTTTTCACTATAAATAAGTGTTTTATTCTAGATATTGGAATTAGGCCAAAATCTAAAACCCCTAGTCGAGAAGTAACTAAAATTTTACATCAACAAATTAAAGAGCATAAGGCTATGATTGCCGAGAGAGCTAAAAATGAAAAGGAACTGGAACAAGCTTTGGCTAAAATTCAAAAACAGTTAGAAGATGGGCAAAAACAATCTACTGAGCTGCCGCAGGTGATTATTTCTATTCATATATACATATATGCAAATATACATAATTGCATAAATACATATGTGCATGTATACATACATAAACACACACATATGCATATATACATATAATATGTATAAAAATGTATATATTCATATACATACATGCATATATACATATAAACTTCTGAAATATTTCAATCCCTTTGAAGGGCGAAAGAGGTTTTACTGTCCCAGTGAAAAAAATCAGTTTGGTGTAAATCTGTTGATTTTTTTTTTAGCTTGGACAAGCTATGATAAAACTAGACATTCCAAAGGCTACGAATATCGAAAATAGTGCCGACAATAGTAAAGTAGTATCTGAACTTAAAAATAAAATTATTCAACTTGATAGTACAATCCTTGATCTATTGGAGACTTGTAAGGAGAAGGATTCTGTCATTGACTCAAAAACCAAAGCTATCACTCTTATGTCTGCCGATCTAAGCAAAAAAGGTATTCTTTTACTCTATCATAAATTGTTAATAATTGTTTTATGTAAAACAAACCCGATGAATAAAATTTCTAGTGATTTTAATAAAATTTGTTTACTTTTTTTAGGAAAAAATACTCTTGATTTGCTAGATGATACAAAAGAACAAATGCAACAGATGCAAGAAAACTTTGCTATAATGGAGAGTAACATGAAAGTTGAAAAACAGCAAATACTTAGTGAGTTAGAAGTAAGCAAAAACAGAATCAACTACCTTGAAGAAGCTAATTCCATATTGGAATCTGAAAGATTTCAACTTAGTATTGACAATTCTAATCTTGAAGAATCCTTGGTTGAAAAAGAAAAAGATTTGAATAAATTAAAATCAGAAATAACCGAGAATCTCCAACATATTGACCAGTTGAAATCAAAACTAGATGCATCGAGTGCAACCGCTACAGAAGCCAGAGAAGAGAAGGGAATCGTGGAGGTGTCTGAAATGAACGATTTAACGGAAAAAATTGAAATATTGGAAAAGCTTAATCTAGTTTTGCGACAATCGAATATTGAATTAACTGAAAAATTAACTACAACATTTTTACCGGAAAAAGAACCCAGTCCCAGTCCAAGTAAAAAACTGTATCAAGAAGATGCTTCTAAGCAGGGCAAGAAAGTTACCAAACAGATTACCAAAGGGAAAGGAGCCCAAAGATTCAAATCTCAACCGCTTTCCAAGACTGAGATTCAATCAAAGCCCGCAGAAGAAAAAGATGTTACCAAGGAATTTCAGAATACTATTAAAAATTTAGAACTTATGATTCAATCTCTCAATAAACAGGTTTTAGAAAAAGAAATAGTTATAGCTCAGAAAGAAAATGAAAATCAGGTATTAAAGGAATCTCTGTTGGATTCAGAAGTTTCCAAAAATGGTGATAAATTTAAAGAGATAACTGATCCAGATCCTGTAGTTACTCATCCAGTGACTGAAACCATAGATGAAGTGCCATCTCAGATTGAAACTGAAAGTGTTCCTCTTGATTCCTCGAGTTCTGACATTGTTAAGCATGATGCGGAGCTGGATTCCCTCGGAGGCAAGCTTGAAGGTGCCTTAAATCAAATAGAAATGCTTTCTAAGGAGCTTGCAGACGCCAACAAGAATATGATTAAGGTCAAGTCATCTCATAAGGCGAAGCTTAAACAAATGCAGAAGAGTATTGATGATTTCAGTAAAGTTTCAGACACAAATACAGAAGTGGTTCGGTTGCAAGGAGAAGTAAGCTTGCTGACTCAGAGAGTTGCAGAGCTGGAAGAAGATAAAGGAAATCTTCAACTTCATTTGGTGGATTACGACAGCGGTAGAGGTATGTAAAATAATACTTAATACTTTCCAAAAGTGTATAAAATAAAATAATGAAAGAAGTGTTTGTGCTTTCATCTTAATAGTTTTTGATGGCTTAACTTTTTAGAGAATAAAAATGCTGGATACAATTTATCACAAGCTTTATCTATTTAAAGTATTTTTAATGTATATTGTTAGTTTTTATTTAAGTGTGTGCTATGTATTTATCAAAAATAACTTGATGATTACAGTTTCTGATTCACAATTGCATGCAAAGCTTTTGGAGATTGAGAGTATTGCTGAAGACAGGCTGAAGGCCATAACAGACCTCGAAACACAGAAGTTTGATCTGGTCCAAGGTGCGTTAATCAATAAATTTATAGTGAAATCAAATAAATTATGTAGTATGTAATTTGAAATAGTCGATATTATTACGAACATTTTTTTTAAATTTCAGAGCTACACAGTGTTAAGCAGGAAATTTCTGTATTAGAAGATAAGGTGTCAGATTTGACATTCTTTGAAAACGAACACGTTTCAACAGAGATCAAGTCTGTGCAACTGGAAGAGCAAGTAGACCTGCTGAAGAATAAACAGTTGGCTGCGTCCCAAGAAATTGCCGCGTTGAAGTTAGCTAAAGATGAAATGCTTTCCAATATTGAAGTTTTGCAGAAAGATAAATCTGAAATAAATAACAAGCTTGAGTATTACCTTCAAGAAAATATTGAATTGATTGATAGATTGGACAAATTGAATGCCGAAAAAGTAAGTTCAGCTGAATCAATAGAGATGGTGGAGTCGTTAACGTCTCAAGAGAAAATGGAAATCGAACAGTACAACAAAACTTTTGACTCTCCACACCATGAAGATAAAAAAGACATAACTATTACTTCCGAGATATGTGATGAACCCGTTCGGAGACATAGTTTTACGAACTCCAATTTCGAAACGTTAGAAGTTCCTTCCAAAATGCAATACAGCACTGAAGAAACAGTAGATGAAAAAATTGATCTTCTTAAAACAGAAAATGAAAACCTTCGTATTAATTTTGATATATTACTGAAGGATAAAAGTCTACTTGAAGAAAATAATGAACTCTTAAAGAAGGAAAAAGATGAAGTTATATCATGTTTAAGAGATGAGACAAGTAAGATAGATAACATGACTAACCGTATTGAAACTCTCTCTGAAGAAAAACGGGTCATTGAAGATCAATTGAAGCAGTTGATGGAAAACAAAAGTGTCAGAACTGAAGAGGTGATTGTGTCTGAAACTGTTGAAGTAGAAGACACAATTGAAAAAGCATTTGTGGAATCACCACCAGGATCGGTAGAATCCCAGCATCTAGCATTGAAACCGGAGGAGGAAAAAGAAGTCTGTGAGGTTAAAGCACTTGCAGAGAAGGCTCCAAAAACATCTGCAGCCAAAACAAATAAGAATGCAACTAAAGAAATACTGCGATTGAAAAATCTCATAAAACACCAAGAATCCGAAATTAATAATCTAAATGCTCAGCTTGCTAATATTGAAGAACTTAAATTAGAGAAGGATAACCTGATCAGGAACCAGTCAGACTTAGAAAATAATCTGCAAAAACTTTCCATGGATAATAATACATTGAATGATGAACTTTTAAATATGAAAGAAGAAAAAGACAACTATAATCAACAAGTGATTGCTTTGCAAAAATATAATGATGAATTATTGCAGGAGCAACAAAATATTCTCAAAACTAGACCGGTTGAAGATCCTGCTGAGAAATTAAAATTAGTTGAGGAATTAAAGCAAAAAGAAGAAATGATAATCCAGCATACCATCTTACTAGAAGAACAGAGAGCAAGTATAACATCATTAAATGAAGATGTTATGAGTAAAGACAAGGAAATTTCTGAATGCTGTGACCAAATTAAGAAGTTGGATGCTGGCAGTAAAATATTGAAAAGCACTCTTACCCAATATGAAGAAGAGCAGTCCCTTAGTTTGCTAAATGCAGACCTTATTAGAAATCTGGAAAGTAATATTGTGCAGCTGCAAAATGTTATCCTCGATAACGGCAATCAGATTTCTGACTTGGAATCAAAACTGGTTGAGTCGAATGATGCTGTCAACTTATTGAAACACCAACTTGCCGATCTCCAAAGAGATATAAGAGATACAAATGACGTGTTGAATGACACAAAGAAAGAAATGAATACCATAATCAAGCAGAGAGACGATAATAAGCAAGAAATAACTAGATTGCTGTCAGAGTCCACCGGTAAAGATGAAGAAATTAATGAAGTAAAATTGCAGCTCCGAAGAGAATCTATAGGATATGACAAATTAAAAAATAACCTGCAGAGTATCGAAAGTGATAAGGAATCTTTAAAGTCTCAACTTTTTGAATTCCAAGAAAAATGTTTAGAGCAACAAGCGATTATATCGAAACAACATGAAGAATATTCCACCTTAGATACTAAGTTTAAAGAGCAATTTGAAAAGTTAAAGAAATTTGCTGCAAACTTTAAGAAAAAATCAACTCTCTGTACAGAGCTTGAAACAAAACTTGAAACTCTGTCTAAGGATCTAGAAACACAAGTGAGGTTAAATGAAGAAGCTGATCTGAAAACACAAATAATGCACCAAGAACTGGTCTTAGTGAAGTCTGACTATAATCAAGCTAAATCTGAAGTCCAGCAGGCCAGCTCTACTTATCAAAACTTGGAAGTTCTGCAAAGACAGATCTTTGACATGACACAACAATTAGTAAGTGCCCAACAAAGCAGTGATATGGCTCAAGCGCATGTCATGCAGAGCGAAGCTGAGAATCATAAGCTTGCAAATGAAAATGGTTCTCTTAAGACTCTGATTGCAGACTACGAACATAAGATGGATCACTTGAATCAGGAAAATAAGGCTCAGAACTCCAAGATGCAAGAAATAAGTGAAAAGCAGAATGCAAATGCTAAAAACGTTATGACTCAACTGTCTTGTTTGGAAGAAGAAATTCAAATCAAAAAGAGCGAAGTGACAAATCTCGTAGAAAAATTGGAGGAAGTTCAGTCCAATTATGATAAATATAAATGTGGGCATGAAGCAAAGATCCAGGAACGGGACGTGTACATCGAAAGCCTGCAGTCAGAGTTGTTAAGGCACAAAGACAGAATACTACGTTTAGAAGATAGCGTATCTACAATGGAAGAGAGACGTTCTTCCCTAGAACGCAAAGCAGATTGCTTGGTTACCAAACTACACGAGAAAGACAAAGCTTGCTCAGAGTCATCTTTCCACGAGGACGCCTTAGAAAAAAGGTTGGCAGCTCTGATAGCGCACGATGAGCTTATTCAAAAACAGTTGCAAGAGACTCAACATGAGAACGCTGAATTGAATGAAGCAGTTCGAAGTCTCAGTGAATTTAAGAAAAGCTTGCAATCCGAATTTGATGTCTGTCGATCTGATTTATTGAAGTTTAAAAATGAAGCGGAGCATTTGCATTCTGTGGAGGAAGAGAGATGCCAAGAACACGAAAGAGTTGTATTTTTGGAAAACGAATTGAAGAGAATAACTTTAGAGTATTCTGAAATCTTGAAAAACAAATCAGCCGAATACGAGTTCTTGGAGTCAGAATTGCACACTCAATCAAAAAATACTGAACTGCAGAGAAGGATGTCCTTGGAACAGCATGAAAAGCTAGAAGAGCAGATGATTATTCAGTCACAAATGTTGAAAGAACTGCAGTCCGAATGTGACTGGCTCAAGGGTGAAAACGAAAACTTAACTCTGCAGTTAAGTCAAAGTGCTAAGTCTTTGAAAGACGAGAAAAGATCTGATGATTTGGCCAGCATAGAATTAACTAACTTGCAATCTGAACTATATGATCTTTCTCAGATCCTCAAGCAAAAGGATTTAGAGATTCAAAATTATCAACAACACGCATTGCAGCTACAAATGGCTCTATCAGACCAGTCGAGCAAAGCCAGTTCCAGTCAGGACTCTGAGAATGTGGCTAAACTGGAATCACTTTTAAAACAAAAAAATCAAGAGATTGGTATTCTAAAACATCAGTTTGATTCTTGTTTTTCACAACTCACAGAAGTTGTCGATGCAGAAAAAATCTTGCAAAGTTCATATTTGCAGTTAAACAAGTCTCTTGAAGAAAAAGATGCATTTATTGGTAAATTACAAAATGAATTGATTCAATTGCACGGCCAGCATCAGAACCTACTAACTTCGAAAGACTCTGCTCAAACTGTTCCCCTTGTGACAGAATTCAAAGAAAAACCAATTGAGCCCGAAACTGTGAAACAAGTATCTTTCAATTTGATGGATCGTTTTACAGCTAATAAAGGTTCCGATTCTGAGAGTGTGTTTGATGCGATTGCTTTGAAATCACTTGAAGATCAAATTGTTTCTTTCGATTCCATGGATACAACGAGCTTAGGTAAAAATGTAGACAGCATGATACGGGGCTTCGAACACGACCTTCCTGTTCCAGTAGAAGTGTCACTACTTGAAAATAGAATGGGTGCTGATGAGCCCGTTGTTGAAGATGTGATCCAACCTAAATCTACATATCTTTGCTTCGATGACAAGGAAGTCAGTCAGAGTGAATTAGAAGGCGATAATGTCTTTACAGAAGATGATGGATGGGGCTGGAGTAGTCGCGATGCACAACTCGAAGAGGAACATCTGCAAACACAAATCAGTCAAAACACAGAAACTCCCACACATTGTAAAATAACTGAACTTGAATCCACAATAAAGTTCATGACGGAAGAAAATAATAAATTGTCCTCCGAATTGACTCTCATTCAACAAAAAATGATGAAAGCTCTTAAAAAACTGAAAGAATTCAAACTAAAGAACGATTCCTTGACTAATGATTTGAAGAAACTCAAAACTTCTACTGAAGTCAACATGCTCGATATGGCAATACAGGATGAGTTGGCAGGCCAAATAAAAGCTCTTGAGGATCAGATTAATGAAATGACAGCTCTGTCCAACAAAGATAAAGTTGAGAAAGAAAGCTTACTTAAAAGAATTGATGTTTTGATATCTGCTAATGATCGTTTGATGGAGATGAAAGAAAAGCAAGATATTGAAATGGAAATTTGTTTATCCAAAAATAGGGGATTAAATGATAAAATTAAAAATCTTGAGTGGGGTGAAGATTTCCATGAACATGAGGAAATACCTGCGAATAAAGGAAGTGCAGCACATGAACTGCCGATCAGTGAAGATACCTACGAGATAATTGGTGATTTGAATGATAAAATAAAAGATCTTGAAGCAGATAATGAAGAACTTCAAGCTATGTTAGAAGAGCACGTAGCCAGAAACAGTTCAAAGAAAGCTCTGGACTATGCTGATGAAAATATTCCAAAGGTTCCCATTTTAGAATTTGAGGCATTAAAGAATGACAATGCAGAACTTAAGAAATCAATTGAAAAAATGATATTAATAAAAAATGAACAGGATGCACAATTAAAAACCGCTACTGAAAGAAATGAAGAGTTAAAACTGAATATAACTCAGAATATTAAGTTCAAGGAAGAGAATGACAGTTATAAAGCTGAGAATGCAGATTTAAAAACTAAACTTGAAGATTTGGTCAGGGAATATTACGGTTTCCAAGAAATGTACAATAAACTAATTGCAGATGATGACGAACTCAGTTTGAAAAATACTAACCTTGAAAAGGAAAAAATGGAATTGGAAAATAAACACAAAGATGTATGTGAGCGTGAGGTGGCCTGCAAGTCTGAGCTCATTAAAATTGAATATGAAAAGGAAGAAGCTATCGAGAGGTGTGAGCAATTGGTTAAAAAACTGAGTGAAAAGAATGAACCAGATGACTCTGAACAGGTTATAAATCTGACGGATCAATTACAAAAATACAACCAAGACTTGGATTTAAAAAATGCAGAATTGATTTCTATAACACAAGAAAGAAACACTGTGCTGGATGAAAAAATATTACTTAAACAAAGCGTTGAAAAGTTGAATCAAGAGAATGCGGAATTACTTCACAGTTTGGCAGAATCACGTAGCAGCATGTCTGAAGCAACTATACAATTATCAGAGAGCTGGAAACAGCATTTGTCATATCGCGAATCAGAGTTCCAAGACATGGAACAGAGATTGCAACAAGAAATCCAAGATTTACAATTCAAGCTCAATAGCAATCAAGTGGAATCATTAAACGTCATGTCGGCAGCTGAGTCACATGCAGATACTGGTGACACTCTTAAGCTTTTAAATGAAACTAAAAAACGACTCGATGAAGCTGTCGTTGACAAGGATAAATACAAGGATCTGTGTGAGAATGAACTTCCTATGGCATTAGAAAAATGTGAAAAACTTCTCCAAGACAATGAAAACCAAACAAAAGCTTTGAGTGAAAAGGAATCTGAAATTATGGCTCTGAATAATATGTTAGTAGAAATAAAGGGATTGTCTGCAGAGCACTCGATGAAATCAAATGAAACATCTCAACTACAGGCAATAGTCCAAAGTAAAAATGAAGAATTACAAAAATGCATCACACTCATTCAAGAAATGGAGTCTAATTTCAATTCAAAGATGAATGAATATAGCATGCTCGTGAGCAGTAAAGAATCAGAATTATCAATCAAGTCCCAAGAGAACCTAGCCATGCTTCAAAAATTGGATGACTGTGAGTACTTAAGACAGCAGATAAATATTTTGGAGGTTAAACTATCCGATACTGACCAAGAGTGTGACGCTGAACTTGCCGGAATGAGATTAAAACTTCACGAAGAGCGTAATTCCTATGAACATACTATTTTTGAACTGAATACTCAAATCAAAAGTTTAGAAAGTCAACTTGAGATTAAAATTAATGAAAATAAAGATTTGACTCTTAAAATTAATGAATTAACAACACTGGTTGACGAAGAAAGTGCTCAATTGATTGAGCTCAGAAGTATACTAGAAACTCAAGAAATCGAAATAGTGACATTGAAGGAGAACCTGGTAACTCATGCTGAAGAATATGAGATAGCTGTACAACATCACGCTCAAGAAAAGTCTCGATTAAAAGCCGAGAGGCACGTTTCATTTGCAGATGATACAAAACCCGGAGCCGATTATTCTGATAACAGAATTAGCACAACTCCTTCAGCGACTAAGTCCGATACGCTTCCGAGAGCAGATTTGGACTTGGCCCTTTATATGTTGCACCAGCGAGACGTCCGCTGTGAGGAGCTGACAGTAGAGCTCATGCAACTTCTGGAAGAAAGAGACACTTTACAATTAAAGCTCTCGAATGCTATTCGATCTATTGAAGATATGCGTTCTAAGAGAAGTCCAAGTCTAATCAAGATACCAGATACTAAGACCGATGTTCCTCCCCTTCCATTACCTAGTGGAAGTGTGACTGATGATCAGCAAATGGAGAGGTTGCCGTCCGCGGAGCTAGATTCTTCTAGTGCACCTTCTGTCACTCTGAATCTCGACGATGATCCTCCATTAGATGAAAAATCTCTAGAGACCAAGTAAGTGTTACTCCACCTGTCTCTTCTTGTGTCTATTTTTTGTGACACTCTGGGTTGTAGAAATATTAATCAACTGATGAACTGGATAAGAAATTTGTTTCCGTATGCATTTCAGAATATCACAATTGCACACAGTGGGGCATACTCGTGACGTGACCCTCCGAGATGAGCGAGAAGTAAGACAGCGTCAGATGGAGCTGCTTCACCGAGATGTCCAACATTTACCCCCCGAGGCTGCTGCCCGTCTACGAGAGACTCACTACACCCTTAGTAAGAAAAATTCTTCATCTTGTTATAAAGCAAGCATTTTCGTCCATACAAAAAGTCTCCATAGACTAGTTGATATTTAGAACCACAAATCACATGAATATTACAATGTTTAACTTTATCATCAGCAAGATTAGGTCATTCATGCTCCATTTTGAGATTTTCGATTACTATTAGACATTTAATGTATTCTACCTCTCTTAGTTATATTTAGAGGATGTTGTAGTTGATGGATAGGTTTGGTTTGAAATATGATGATATGTGTTTAATTGTAGCTCGCGATACCCAAAGTACTTCCACGGTGCTGATGAACTGGCTGTGGGGAAGAACGACTCCCAAAGTGGTGCACATGTAGTGAGAACTCAACACCGTCCGAGATAGCATTCCTGTGAGCGGCCCAAGCATGAAGTATTCTTAGAAAGATAATCACTGAGCATTTAGTATATTTTTCTTTCATATATAATTTATAAATTTTACTATTATTATTTTGTACAGTAACCAGACTTGGTGCTTTAATTTATTTATCATTATGGGATTTATTTTAAAAATTATTTACTTTATGACCAGTGTCGATATTTAAAATTTATGTATCCATCAATTTTCTGTAAATTGCACTTTTTTATTGAGAATATTTAAGCGTCTTATTTCTGAGGCTCGGTAGGGACGACATCAATAATGTTTAATATGCTGTATTATAAGAGATAATTGAAGAACTATTATATAATATTGTACAAAATCTATGTGATCCTAATAACTACTACCATCATTTTTTTTTATCAAGTATTAAGCTTGAGTACTAATATTTATGCCTTTGCAGCGTATTTTAACAATATGTGCTGTATTTTTTTGTAAAATAGATATGAAAGGTGTTGAAAAATAATTATGATGAAATAAATACTATCGAATAAAATTAACTATGTGCTTTTTATGTTTATGTTAAAGTACCATTATTTGTTATCCCAGTATTATTTTTTATACTTTTACTATAAAGTGTGCTGTTAGCTAATGAAATTCTGTCAAGGCAGAAGTACATACACTTCAACTGTTAGTAAGAATAACCTGATTTACCGGTTGTACCCCAATGATGTAGGAGTCGAATCCCTTTGAGAAAAAAACCACGTTACAGGTTTTCTTTAGTAGAGATAAGAGAGATATAACAAGTCGGGTACAACCGCAGACATGTCTTCACAATTCAACAATTTACTTATTAAGTTGCCTTATTGTCTTCCATCCCCATATGTGTGGAGAAGATTTTCACCCAGAAGTGGATACATAATGTTTTAATTAAAAAATAATAATTTTCGTTTAGATATACGAAACATATTGTCTTGTCGTGTCCGTTAATATGAATTGATTATCAGCATGTATTTAAAATGATTAAGCAATGTGTGCTGACATGTCTAAGATGTTTTTTTTACATTCAACTAGAATGAGCTCCAATAACAGCAGCCTGCTAGGCCAGCGAGGAAGCTGAAGCTTCTTCTGTATGTCATTAAAAAAGTAGATTACAATGTGTAAGGAATGTTTGGAATGAGAGGGAGGCCAGAAGGATATAAAATGTAATTAAAAAACAGTAACATTACATTGGAACATTTTTACTGACTCATAATATTTACAATAGTTTTAAAAACATAAGACCATGATTGTTTTTACATATTACATCAACTCTAAAGACTAACGACATACATGTTTTCGATAACTATCTAGTAAAATCATCACTCGCCTGGAAGCTCTAGAAGTCAGCCATTAAAGTCTAAGTATCAGATACGGCACACTTTGATATGAGGCAGGACATGGAGTTTACAATTGCAATAGCAACCCTCATACGTCTCACCTTTCCTAAAATAACTGGTGTTAATTATATGAGGATTACTATTGCACTATTGAGCATGATTGATTTATTGTACTTTTTGGTTTGTATAGATTGCTAACTCGACAATTAGACAGTTCAGTTTGCATGTAACTTAAAGTAAAGAAATTCATAGCAGCGTACAATCCCCAGGCATTTGGAACACGTTTTACTTACAACAATATAATGGCAGTTAGTTGGTGCTATGAACGGAGGTCCTCACTAGAATAAACCTTCATCGTTTCATATTATGATAAACAATATCCAAAATATAGTGTTTGTATTGTGTTTGAACATTATTAAAACGAAATATAATTATTGTATCTAAAATTTTCTTAATATATATATTCTTACTATGGAAGCCATTAGAACTTAAAAATAAAAATCACATTTTTCTGTAACAATTTCACTGAAAGTTTACAAATAATGCCTATACTATGGCTCTGCTTGATTTCACGCGTTCTTAAGCTATTAACCATTACATTTTTTGGAATAATAAACTGTATTCACCTGAATTTTTTTCATAAAATTATTTAACCTTCTATAATAATTATATTTAAAAAAAAACAAGCGTTAGAATGCATCATTTACATTTATATAGCGTTTAAAGAACTGTTAATTTACTGATATATCTTGATTATAAATTTAAAAAATATTAAAAATGCAATAGGCCAAATTATCTATTGGAAGAATATAATTATAATCACTTAAGTTTACTTAAATTATTATATTTTTATGAAAATAATATAAATTCTGACTGGCTTAATACTCTCACAATTCTTTAGGTAATTAAGATGTTACATCCACGCCATCTTTGAAATAATAACACTTAAAATATTTCCAGCGGGCGATTGACAAGTTAATACATCGGGCGAATGCCAAAACTCAGTGTATGCCATTCTTTTATTTATATCATACAGATTGTGTGCTCAAATCAATAAATAATAACTAATACCCAAGTGCATTTGGAAAATAAAATAATTGCAATTCATGATCAAGTAGAACCAACGGAAGCATCGGTTAATTTTAACAAAAAAAACATTGTGAAAGTTTAAAAAAATATATAAGCAACACTTTCATAGTCAATAAGTTTCATCATTAACAACTATTCATACACTTAATCCTAAGAATGACTCACATATATTTATGTTAATATAACTATATATTTGCATTTAGTTTGTTGGTATTTACAATGGAAGACAGTATAAAATTTATAACGTAACCGATGGGATATTATTCGCAAATTAAAAAATGCACTTTATTATTGTATTTTTTTTATTTATTTTTAGTCTTGTGCATTTTATAATTTCTGAATAAACCCTTATAACAAGGTGAATAATTATTTAAAACATTGTCTCAGTTTATTTGTAAGTAAGGGTATCATGTTTCATACAACAGTCTTTTCTTATAACACTCTAAGATTTAACAATCAGCATTTTTTATAGCTTGGATTAAAGGCATTTTCAATTATATCTATTTCATAATGTAGAATCATCTACAGATTTTTAACACAGGACTTTCCATGGGATTTTCCATAACTTTGAATGTGTTTCATCAACATTTTAGAGTAACTTTACTGACAGAAGAGGCCGTTTGCGTTTGATCTATCGTTTAGTCATCTTTATGATAGTATACGTGCATTTAGGTTAAGTTTATCCTTTTCTGTCTAGTTTACATAGGAACCCGAGTGAAATAGGTCGATCTTATTATTTAAAAGCTTTAGACACATTAAAAAATTTACTGCTAATATTTACAAAACTGATTTAATACAAATATAATTCCTATTATGACTGGACATGACTACATGCTTTGAAAGAGTAAGATTCTCATAAGGAAAAAATATTTTTACTTATGAAAAAGCTTTTACTGTAAAAAAATAATTAACATATTTATGATTACAATTAAACAATACATATAACTACACTTAATGCCGCTTTTGCTAAGGAACACGCTGTGCTATAACATATAGGATTCACAGGATCTGACATTATAAGACCAGAATTCAATTTTGCTTTACATGTATTCAATCATTAAAAATTATAGGAAGCATTTCTCTCTGCGTACTTCGCAATGTACAGTAAATATAAAAATACATGCACATTTCTATTTTCACTCACGCAAGTGAAATAAATGTTTTGGGTACATTATTAAAACGTTTTATTTATGATATGCAATAATATTTCTACACAATCTTAATAATAATCAACAATTATTTTTACTTGACGAACTTGAATATAATGTGTAAATGTAAACGCATATTAATATCAGATCTCCGAGTACTCTGACTGACAGACTACTGACAGTAGAAAAAAATGCAGTAAGTATTAAAAAATAAAAAATTTATTGATGTAAAATTACGACGGGTGGGTGACTTAGGTTTTTTTTTTACTTTTATATATTTTGGCTGACTAAAGACCCACACCTCATAAGTATACTTTTGAAATATTTCAAAATGAATAAATTTCTATAAATTGCAAGCAACGGGTTCGGTCTATTAAAATACAAAATGCATAAGTAGTAATCCAAACTTTTTATCGTAATAAGCTCATTTAATTTAGTTAATTCTGTGGTTCTTTTAAAAGTCATAACGTGGTATCGACCGTTTCCCGAAAATTGTAATTGAATATAAGAAATATATCCATATTATTGTTCTTTCGATATATCGATGTTATAACATTTATCAGCAAACTTCAGTTACGTTAAAGCAATAACCTCTAAGTTTTTACTTACTTTCTAAGGTTACAAATGGTAAAAAAAATACATATCTGTATGTACAGTAATGAAGTACTAGTTCATTATATAAATTGGAAGTATTTAATATTAAGGCACATATTTATTTTAATATTACTTAAGGGTACTTTAAAATGAAGGTATAAAAACATATCTAGTTGATTAAAAAAGCGTATTGTATTGCCTTCCCCCGATTCGTGACAGGACAATGTCAGTAAGTTTAATAGTAATACACCACAACGTAACTCGCCAGGAGGAGCTGCTCCCCTTCTTCAGAAATATAGTTTTGTAAACCAATTTTACAAACAGTATCAAATCTTATCGGTTTCTTAAAGACAAAGAAAAAACTTGAAAGGAAGAAAAAAAGAACTCGCTAATAATTTCAATACGGTCGAAGCGATAAGTGAAAAGTTCCCGAAGAGGGGAGAGCGTCTCACCTTAGCTCACAAGACCACTCTTAGTTTCATTTGATACATTATAATAATAACCGAGGTCTCAGGTTTCCCACATTATCGGACCCCTCGATTTAATACAAAAAAGCGTATTCATTTAACACGAAGCTCATTTCACGACACGTGATGATCTTCCCGAAGACTCCCTCAATGTTTCTCATTTCAAATAGTCTCGCACGTATCTTCATCGCGTTACCGCTACCACTTCCATAGGAAATATGTATACATATTTATACGTATATAAATTGTTTATGCGGTTCACACGTACAATTGTTTGCATAACTTAATTCTACAATAACTAGTAGTTCTACCGATGAAGATAGGTACAGTCGATCGGGCGATCCGCAAGACGAAGGAGCTTTTCTCACTTCTCATTCTTTTAAGGTACAATCTCGATCGTATTAGTTCCGGGCGATGGATCCTCACCGCGAATATAAGTCTATTTTCAGAAATCGTTCACTCGCAGAGTGTCGCGTCGAAGTCATAGGTAATACTGCATGATGGGGCATCCGCGAGCGTCAGCACGGCACCGCTCACGCTGAGGGTCGGTCAGTCTCGTCGCGGATCGCGAGGGCCGCCAGGGAGATCCGCACCGGGCCCTCCGAGGGGGCCGGGGGGGCTGGGGGGCCCGGGGGGGCCGGGGGCGCGGGGCGCTCCGGGCCCGGCCGGGGGGCTCGGGGAGCTCGGGGGGCCCGCGGCTAGAAATGCACGTCCCGCACGTCCGTCGGGGTGCCCGCCTTGCCCGGCAGCTTCTCGGGGGTGTCGTGGGGGTGAGTCCAGCCCGCGCCCGCCGCCTCCGCCTCCCCCGCCCCCGGCCCCGCGCCGCTCCCCGCCGTCGCCCGCCCGTTTGGGCCCTCTTCCCCGCCGCCGCCCCCGCCCGCCCTCTCCTCGATGGTCTTCTGCACCATCCGCTCGATCTGCTCCAGGCACGTCTGCAAGTAGTCCTGCGGAAGAAAAGGAATAGATAAGACGGGCGAATACGGCGCGAGAGCCCGCGCTGTCCGCGAACCGGCGGTCGCGACAAACGGAGCGGGCTCCGCTCTACAATGAGGGGAGACATTTTCGACCGCGAATTGCGGGATCGCAGCCGTCGAGTGGTCGACACATGTCGGCTCGGCGGTCTATTTCGGGACACTTTTCTATTCAACGCGAGAGTGACATCAGGGGTCCGCCCATTTTGACGCGATCGCAATAATAAGCCTGGCGCTAGGCGCGAGGCAAAAAAAATTACGCGCGTCGTGATCTCCAAATCGTTATCCTCTCAAAGTGACATTCGAGGGCATCCGCCTCCCCCCGATCGAGAGATCGGAACCGGGTAGATAAATAGATAGACATATTCCACTCGCTCACCTGCTCGACGCCCGTGAGGTCGTGAAGGCGGCCGAGGAGCTGCGGGAGGGACACCTCCGCGCGGACGCCCCACTCCAGCCCCTGCAGCGCCGCCGCCACGCTCGCCGCCGCCAGCGTGCTGGCCGAGTACACGCTGAACTGGTAGTCTGGGGACAAACACACACCGTGAGACATTGCGGACAAATACGGCAAAGACTGAAAGATAAACTCGAGAAGAGCGAGAAGCCGAGTTGCAACCGCAGGAAGCGCAAAATACCGGACACCGGAATGCGTCGCTCGAGGATCGAGGAAGCTCGAGAAATTCATGTACCCGAACGCGAGTCAGGCGGGGATCGTCAAATATGGCTACAGGCCGCCGACAGCGGAGAGCACTCATCACCGTTGGCAAAGGCGAGCTGCCCGCGGGGGTGTTTTCCTGCCGCCGCCTGCCAGCTCGCCCGCACTCGAGCGCGGAGTAGTTCTCCTCGAGGTCGATCGGGGAGGAATCCTTTTCATTCGATCGAGGCCGAGCTCAGCCGTCGCGGTCAGCGCGCAAGTCGTCAAACGCAAATCGCCCGCTCGCTCTCGAGCGTCCGGGCGCCTTATCGCGAGCGGGCGGTCCTATCTCTCGCCGAACCGATTCTCGGATTCGATAATCTATCGCCTCCCGAAGGCGACCCCGCCGACGGAAGCGGGCGGCGACGGGTCGCCAATTTTACTATCGATTCGAATCCGAATTCGTTCCGCGCGTTTCCGTCCAAATCCGGCGAGAGGGTCGAGTGTCGAGCGGGAGGGCCGGCCGGGAAATGCCCGGCCGGACGGGTTTTTGCGCGGCGCTCCGCCCGAGACGTTTCCAGCGGCGGCCGGATTCCCGGGGAGCTGCAAAAACGCTCGGCCGCCGCGACGCGCTCGGGAGGCCGAGCGCCCCGGGAAAAAGCGGATTGTCCTAATTTGGAATATTAATATTTCCCTCGCGAGTCTCTCGTCGCCGCGCTCTCCCCGGGAGGACTATCCTAGAGAGCCGCTCGGAGGTCGACCCGCGGTCGGAGAGTCGGCGCTCGCGCGGCCGCGGAGCGATCGATACCCGTTTGCGCTCCCGACTCGACTTTTTTTTGAATATCTTCTCGACGCGAAGCATTCGAGACCCCGAGGCGGGAGAGTATCTATCTTGGAGGGATATTTGTCCAAATTAAATATCGGCGGGTACCCGGGAGAATCGTTTGCGCCGCACCGATAAGAGTCATCCGTCGGGCCGTCGGGAGCGCCTCTCCCGGGTCGGGAGCAATTTCCCGGCTGCGGATACCCTCCTCGATGCGAGCCTCGCCGGTGCTCCCGGCCGGCCCCCGAGCTCGGCTCCGAGCCCCGCCCGGCGCCTCCTCGGCTCCTCGCCTCCTCGCCCGGGTGCCTCGGCACGCGATCTCCCCGCGACGGGCAAATTCGCGAGCGCCCTGATTGACGGCCGCGATTGCTTCGCCGTAATTTTGAACGGTCCGAAAGTAATGAACTACTGCCGCAGGCGGTCCTCCGACCGGGGCGGGATGTTCGGATCGCTCGAGAGGAACGAGAACGTCGAAAATCGACGGAAGCCGATCGCCGAGTGGCGCGCCGGAACTTCCTCGCGGCTCCGGTCAGACTGATAACTGCCCACCAGTTCCGGGCGCCGATTTGGAATCTCGCAGTAGGGCTCGGATAGCAGCGCGGCCTCGTCTGGGTCACCGGGGCGGTCCGCGAGTCGCGACTCCTCCCTGACGGCCCCGCCCTATTATTTGTGCGTTTCGGTTTGCGGCTGCCGCCGATAAATCTCGCGGCGGTCCCGAATAGCCCGTCCGGAGCCGGGCCGGGGCCATTGTTCCCGGCGCGGAGTTCTCGCGGGCCGGGGAGTCGAGGAGCTCCAGCCTCGAGGGGGAATCGAATGCGATTCTGGGTTACGGCGAAACCGATACCGCCGCGATGATCGGACACTCGCCGGGAGCCCTCGCTCGAGTTCGAGACGAGGTCTCTCGAGAACTTTGGATAAGGCAATTTTGTGTGTTTGCTTTTGATAACTCGTGAATCATTGCGACTTTGGCGCGCAATTACACCGAGGTAAAAAATAATCAGTCAATATTGTTGCGAACATTATTGAAAATTTATGCAAATATTTTGTAACTGTGAAATTACGTGTAGATTATTTTAACAGTAAATCTATAGGAAATGTTTTTCCTTCTGGTTTGAAAATTATCATAGCTCGGTTTGTTTGTTTCCGCAAATCGTTTTTTTTGCGAAGGCAACCTCCGAAGATTTTTGACCTCCAAAGTATTCACCGATTTGCATTCGGAGAAACTGGAACGGTGGGACGACGGCGGGTTCCCAGAAAATAGCACTCGCCTTAGTAAAAGCAAACTTTAAACATTTTCCCAATGTGGCCTTGTTTTTTTAACACCAGAAAATTATGCAGAAGTGAATCTAGATGATTCTAATGCAAAATTCACGAGAATTGATTTGTTTTGTATTTGTGACGGCCGGGATTATAGATCGGGAGCTTTCTACTTCTGATTGAATTCTGGAGCTATCGAGACCCGAAAGACACTCGACTTTTCGCAAGCGATGCGAATTTTTTCTCATTGCATAACTACATTAGTCGGTGTGCCATTCTCGGCTAGCTCGTGTAGATTATTATTTGCTTCCAGTTAGGTTCAATGTATCACAATGTCGAGCATATAAGTCGATTCTTTTTTGCCCGTCGCCCGTCCAAAAAAACAGAAATATTTCATTCATTGCCGGCAAGTCGGAGACCGGCTGATGGCCACGTGTTAGAAGGAAACCACATGCGAATCCCAGTAACCTTCGACAATTAAGCACCGCTCGCTTTGCACGCTGTCGCTAAGCGAAAGACGTTTTTCTCAGAAGTTTCGAACGATCGTGCTAACGAGTCGCCTTAAGTGTAATAAAATCAAAAAGGATTTAAAACTCACAGAGCAGAGCGATAAATTATGATCGTAAATATTTACCCCTACAAAAAAAAAACAGTTATTCATTTTATAAAATTAGCAACAATTGCGCGGCGATAACAATTTGTATTAACGAAATAAAAACATGCCGCGAATGAGATCGGTCACATTTTATTTTTTCAGGTTCGCGACAGCTGAAGCTGAATTTCAGCACAAAACATGGCTCCAAAGAAGGCATGTATTTAAACATTATTAATGTAAGCATTTGGATGCTGTGAGCCTCATTTCCAATTAAAATTTTGCTATAATTAATGATTTCAGATGAGTATTGCAAAAAGTAGCTTCATCGGATCGCCTGCGGTGTGTTCGCAAACTCGGTTCCCTCCTCGGTGGTTTGCCCGAAGAGCACATGTGAGGGTCGGCGACCTCCCGAAAGTGCGAAGGCGCCTATTTACATTCGCAAATGACAACTTAGCTTCTGGAATAGTTTTTTTTACAACTACCTAATGATAGCATTCAAACCGAGTCGTATCGGTTGATATTTCACGGAGAGCTGGCATCCTAGCTTATATCCAGTTTTTATGTTTTATTATGTGGCCCGTTTTTATATTATTTACTGATAGACGTGAATTTACAATCCGAGCTCGGCGCGCGGTTGACCGGAGCCACGAAATGTGAAGGAAGTGAACGCATTACTTTTATTAATTATTGCGATCGTGGAGATTCGATCCATCGGACAGAGCAATCTGGTCGAATAAAATACGGGCAACAACAAAAAATATCATTAAAATGCACAAGTAGAAAATGTATCTACAAAAGCTTGTGCTGCAAGTTGTTTGGTATTTTCGCTCCTACCGAATGTCGACGCTGACTTTTTCTACTATTGATAATGTATTAAAAATGAGGAAAGATCCACGCACGAGAGAGTGAAATATCGAAGCGTGTGTTTTGTTTTAAATTTATAGCCAAAATTCACTCCTTGTGCTTACGCCGTATCATCTGGTCAAATGGAGTGTTGACTTCGGGGAGCTCTCCAAAGCGTGACATCAGCGATAGCAGCAGCGCACCTCGGGGCGCCGTAACGGCTTTATCGATAGCCCATGGCGGGCAGATGGTTAGTATTTATCGATAGCGGAGCACACCACGCGAGGGGCCGAGCCGGGACTCAAACTCGTGTTTTACTCAAGCAGACGCAAAAAAGCGGCGCTCGGCTGGCAAGTGTCGCCGAGCTGTGAGTTTTCTATCGGAATGTGTCGTCGCCGAGCGGTTACCCCATGCCGAGATAAAAAACGCGGCCGCGCAGAAAAAATGTATTCCTGTTTTCAATTCAGAAGATATGCCCGACGACACCTGAGCCGCGAGGACTTGCGAACATTTGGCTACTTAAAATTGTCTCCAGAGTGCCCGATCGAACGAGAAGCTCTCTTTTGACTTCGGCAGCCTCGAAATTGTAAATGATAAATAATGAGATATGCGGCGCACCGAGTCGAGACGAGAGCCGCCAGGTCTATTCGCCGCGAATGTATGTCATCACGTTTTCCTCGAAAGGTTATTTTTTAGTTGTACATCGTCATATTGGCAGAAATGTCGTCGTTATTGGCCTGCTGGCGGAGCGCGGGGGGAGGAGGCGGCCATCTTTGAGATTTCACCTTTCGGTTTTCACCCGACGGCGGAGAAGAGCGAATCAATTTTATCGAAGACGTTTCGCAAGCGCGTTTATTTATCGTCCTGCACGCTCGGGTTGCGCAACTCGAGGGCCCGCGGGAGCGCGGATTCCTTGTCGCGGGTTTATTTCCATTTGTTTTCGAGCTCGCGATGACGGATGGAGCTTTAAGAAAGCGGTGAGCTCAAGGAGCGGGCAGATTGAGAGATTTCTCACCTCGGCATGAAAAGAAACAAGTCTCAGAAGTAGATTACCGGCGAGCTCCTTGCGCAGCTCTCGATGCAAATTATATTACCGCCGGTGCTGGAGTAAATGGCTATCCGCTTTGCGCATTCAATGAGGTGATCCGCGATGGAAAATTTAAGCGAAGCGAGAAGTACGAGTATAATATATAAAAGCGTTCATATGTTATAGCTTTGAATGTATATTTATATTGAAAGGCGACGGAGGCATTGCAAAGTGATATAGTGACTCTCACTCGGTAGGAAATCGATTAGGCGTGAGCGATAAAATTGCACGCCTAGTTCCTCGCATGCCTCGGCGCTCTCGACAGGCGAGCCATCGTTAAGACGATCTCGGTATCAATTCATCTGAATCGAAAGGCTTTAGTGTACGAGGATACACATTTGACCATTAATCTCCGAAACTATAATTCGTATTAAATTAATTTTGCTGATAATTTGAATCTTAATTTCGGCGCATTTGTATCGCAACCGATAAAACGAAAACTATACAGTTTATTTTTTAATGCAAGCTTAGATTTACTTATCGTTAAAAAGTATCATTTTTTTAGTAATTATCTTTTAAAAAAATTATTCAGATAATGCAGAAGTCAAACCGACAAACAACTCGGTAGTTCCGATTTATAATTCCCCCGGCTCTTATCTGTGGATATCGGTTTTTCAACAAAGCCGCAGCTCGTGCGATATGCATCGTACAGTGTAAATGTCGAGAGTCAGTTCTTTAGAAACTGCAACTATCAATGCGAACTCGAGTCACTCAGGTCATGGTATCCAATTCGAGCGGTCGCTTTGTTTGCAGACAGGAAGTGTCTGGTGATCTTGCCGGTCCCGCTTGTCATGGCGCATCTCCGTGTCAATAGATAACGCACCGGAAACAGACTGAAATAGATGCCCACGACGCCGCGATGACGCTCTGTCAATAATGTAGGTCGTAGAGAACCACTCGACGCGCAAGTACTCCCAACTGATACGGTTTATTTCTGTTTAATCAAAAATAAACAAGTCGCTCGATGCATTTTACCGATTTCCTATTCCGTAACGGGACTGCAAATTCGATCCACTTACCATTATTTTCAATATTATCAGTGAAATAATAGAAGTTTGCGCATGGCGATTTGTTTGGCGGAAGTTATGTCTCGATCGTAACACGTTATCATAATAATTTAACATAATCAAACAATGAAACCGTCGGGAGTGAAGTGTTAAGTTGTAACTTTTTCAATTAAGCTGGGAGAGGGCTTTATACTGAGGCTGTAAATAAATAACCGAGTATTGTTATATTTATTCATGTATATACAATATTATTATTAATCAGAGTGATCTGGAAGGAGGGGGGCGAGAGGGCGGCCGTTAACAAGGCGGAACCGCGAGGTACATGACGTCGGGGTCTTGTTTTTATTTAATATTTGGATTCGACTCGGGCGGTCGCGGCGGGCACTCAGTTCGTCTGCCAGTGGCGCACGTGCTCATTCAAATACTACCCCCTCCGAGGAAAATAATCGCGATCTCAACGAGTCAGTGCACTAGTACAAAAAATAAAACGGCGAAATATTTTAAACCTCTAAATCATCGAGTTAATTTTACGAGTTAAGAAGTTTAATCACGATGTCGACGGCTGATTTGAGTTTGGCGATAAACTGTTGTAATATTGAAGAAAACGCCACTGGAGGTAATGCAATAAATTACGAAATAACTAATCTCGGCGTAATGACGACCGCCCCGACCGCCGGCCCCAGAGGCTGGATGCAGTTGCGGAACGAGGGCCAGGCCGAGAGGAGCGTCCTTCGTCCTTGTCCGGCGCCGGCCGTCCCTCTCTCTCCGATCTTCAGCTGTTTTATTATCCGCGAAAACAAAACAGCGCCGATTGAGGTGCGCAGCCGCGTGTGGTCTCAGGTGCCGAGCACCGCCGCAGCCGAGATCTCGCATTGCAAATATCCAATAAATATTCCATACCTCACAAATCATCGGAGCTATTGTTGCCGGCGCGTCGGGATCTTTCATTATTTGAGCCGCTAAAAAAACAATATTTTATTTAAGCACTGAAAGCCGACACGTGACTCAATTTAGCTCGTAATCGGCGGCTGGCGTCGCTTGAAATAATTATTGCCCCCGGCGCCGCGAATGTGATCGCAAATATATCCGAAATAACAATGACCCGTGTTTGCGCCGCTCCGAGCTGTGCCTTATTCGATAAACGCCGAGCGAGTGTAATGACAGTATTATTGTGAGGCAAATTTCGATTAAGTCGCATTTTATGAATCGGCGTTGCTTGTTTGTTTTCATTTCCAAATTATGCAGAGTCGACCGGCAGGTCCGCAAGGTTACCGGGCCGGCGGTCACCGCGAGGAAATGAGCCGATCCGCTAGCCGATGACCGAGCGATAAGTTGCCATAGTTAAAAATTCAGCGTGGACGCGGGGCGAGAGATTTATTTGACCGGCCGCAAAATATGGCGAGGCTCGCGGCGGAGATACTCCGGGGCGAGACAAAGAATCGTAAACAAGCAGATTGTCATTCACTCTGGCGGGTTGTAGAATTGGAAAATGAGCGCTGCGCTCTCGGGCGGAGCCTTAAATGACAAAATATTTCAAAATTGCAAAGTGCGAGTCGTTACCTAATTATGCGCGGTAACGACAGAGGCCCGTGGCGGGCGATCCTCGAAGGCGATTGCCAAAAGTTAACCATAAACAAATCGCTCATTCCGCCGGAGATTTTCTCAGAATTAATTGGGTTGTTTGGCCGCGAGTAACTAGAATCAGATGGCGCGGTATGTGGCCCATGGCGCTCCGGCCGCGGCGTTCCCTTGAGGAGGATACCAATTATCCTCACCGCGCGGGCCCGCCTCTCCTCGGCCCTCGGTTTCCACAATTAACAATCGACGAGAACCTCCCTTCGATTAGAGGAGAGCTTATTTCTCACCGAACTCAAAATTATCATGCCGTGCGAGCGGATGCGCCGTCTTTGATCGACGGGCGCTACGCCGAATCGAGCTGCACCCATTGTAGACATCTACGAAATTCAGCAAGCGGGGAATCTCAAATAAAGCTTAGGCTCTAGTATTTATCTTAATATAATATATTTTAGCCCGGCGTCTTGACTACTGCCCAGTTCTGCCAGGAGCGTCGAGAGCAGGTGGTGCTTTTGTTATTCATTGAAACACCTCACAACGAGAAGTATGAATGGCGTGTGCAGAGCGCGCTGCAAGGTTACAGTGACCCGTGGCCATGACAGCTTCGCGACTGAAAGCATCTACAAGGAAGAAGTTACAAAATATTTTTTGACGCTCGTAGAATATTTTGTGATTTATTTTTTGCCGGGGGCAGCCCTGCGGAGAGTACGGGTGGGTCGGGTGAGCATATGCGGGTATCTGATACGGTCGAAAGTCCTCTTCAGACAGGATGTGTGGAAAGCGAGAGTGCCTTTGTACCGGGCGAGCAGGAATGCGAAGCCTCCGGCGCGGCGGGTGGATTTCCGCGCAGGGGATGCGCAAACTTAGCGCTCGCACATTAGCACCACAAATATATTTGCTAATGGCCACACACAGCATAGAAACGCGCTCGTAAGTGCAATACAGTTTTTTCTAGAAGCGTTCATTAAATACGTACTAACGCAAACAAAAAAGCAACATCAGTATGACGAGATGGAATTAAATTTAGACGGCCGCGGATTTTTCATCGAGTTCCAAAAATCACAAATGCATTATGCTGTGTAATATATTACGCTTTTTGTGTTAGTTAGCGTCCGTCACTCGAGATGGGGTTTTTGTCTGGCGAGGACCGCCATTAGTGCCGCGGTCACCAGGAGGACCCGCGAGTGCCTCCCTGGCGAGGAAGGCTCGGCTGGTGATTTGAATGCGCGAGATGACTCGCCTGGCTGAGGACGCCCCGGCGAGGGCTGACCCCAGGAATTTGCGCCGATTTGTAAGCGTCACCTGTAATGACTCTATCTAACACAATAGAAACAATCAGCCGCTTAATATCGTTGAACAATTTTTCTTCTTAAAAAAATATTTTTTACTAATAGCTACTGCGATATATTTAATAAAACTCACTACGCTCTTTAGGCAATAAATTATATTTTAACTGACTAAATATTGTCGGTAATAGCCAGCCCTGCGATGGCGCCTCACCTAACATCTGATCGCAGGTGAGAAGTCTTATGAATGAACTGATCGTAGTGTCACCGCCTTCTACATCTTAACATTCCACACGTGTAGAGCGTGAATAATGAAAGACTTAAAAAATTATTTCTTACAATCGCATGTCGATTTTCATTGCAGAACAACTCATTAATTGTGCATTTCAAAAGAAAACGCTATTCTTGTAATATTAATATTGATTTAATCGTATAAGGAGACGTCAAAAATAAATGAAGTGTAAATATTTACTTTAAATTTATATCCAGTGTGCTAACTGGACAATCAACACAGATTAATACGCGAGTGTCAGTTCAGTAAATTTGTACAAGTAATATAATCTTGCAGCCCAAAAAATGAGGCTTGCTATATTTTTAATAAGCACTGAAGGCACGGAGTTCGGGAATGCAAGTGCCGACTAGGAAGAGGCTGTGCGGGTGGTGGGAGTGCGTGACGCGCTGAAAAAAACCGAGAGTGGCGAGGGGCTGGTCGGGGAGACCTTCATCCGTCCTGATTGCCAGACCGCGGCGGCGCGGGGCCGAGGGAGGATCGCACATTGGGGCAATTTGAGGTAATTTCGGGCGTGAAGCAAACTGGTTCTCGCATGGGAGCCCTCCCGGGGTATTAACAGCATTCCGCCCAGAGAGCATCGAGTATTAGGTATATTTATGACGCGGCCTCCCGTCAACGGGAACAAACATTTTCGATCTAGATTGATTGCTGAAGGTACATGCGTTACATATCAGAAAATCTAAACTGTCAAAATGAGCATCACTGAAAATCTTGTGTATACGTCGTAATCCATTTGATGTTACGACACCTCAATACTGCGATATTTGATAATTTTCAAAAAAATGCAAACTTATCATATTTATCTTTCAAGCCACAGAAATGATAGTTTTATGTATGTGGGAATAAAAAAATTATACTTGGGAATGTTCTTTGAAAAGTGGCTGAGCCTAGGCTTCCAAGATGCTGCGCGCAGTCAGGTTACGATGAACCCTGGAGCCCCGTTTCGCGCTGGCGTCTCGGGCGGGATTCGCGTGCCCCGGGCCCCGCCGCCGTCTGAGCCCCCCCCCCCATTGTAAAAAGCCGCCTGATTATACAATTTTCTCTCAACAAATTACTGATTTCGTCCAGGCCGGCAGGGCCGAGCCCTTGACGCGCCGCCGCCCAGCCCGAGCGCCCAAATTGGATAGGCGCTCGTAAACAGACACGCTCGCGCCGATGCAGCTTTTATTGCTACTTTTATTAGACTTATTGGATTTGATTTACAACACACTTATTCTGATATATTTCGTCACATTAGGATCCAAAAGAGTGAGATTAACCGAATTAGAGAACACCAGCTGCATTGCGTCACATAATGTTTGTAGCATAAATGACTTGCAGTTGTCTTAAATAGAATTTCATATTCTTAATCAAAGTACTGAGTGAAGCTTTTAGAAAATAAAATTGATATTTGTATGCAATCTGTATGCAGTATAAGGAGAGCTAGTGGAAAATTAAAGAAGCAACATAGTTCTATAATATAAGCTTATTGAACTAGTAAATTAAGTGATGATGAAATATTTTAGTGTAAGTTTTACTTCTTGAAATACAATATTTTTGACAGATAGTACTAGGTGGAATTCCATTTTAATGTTTTTGAGTAAAATATACTTGAGTGGCATTTGATAATGCCAACGTGAAAGGTTGGCGAAACCGGTCACAAATAAAAACGAACATGTGGAAAATCACTCAAGTATTTTACTCAAAAATATTTTACTTCTTGATTAAAATGATAACGGATATGTAATGATACCCGGGTCTTCCAGTTCTGTCCGCAATTTGGAGCGGAGTTAATTGGTGGGTGCATTATGCACTATTTGGGTGTCCGAGCTGCCGGGTACGTTATGTCCTTACAAAGATGGCTGCGACCTCCTGCAGGTATGGTCCTCCGGTTTTCTTCCTGCTCATATTCCCCGCCGCAAATGGTTCTTGCGCCTAATTACCCGATCGTTAAATTCTTGATTGAAATGAGTCGCTCAATAAAAACAGCTCAACCGATTCGAAGTATTCGATAGAGATGAGATGCCCCGAGATAAATCGCTTCAGATGAACGCACGAGGAAACCTTCTGCAGGAATCTTAACCAGGGACGGCTACGCAAGGAGACACGAGAAGCTTGAAAATATAATTTATTATTCGCCATTAACTTTAATTATAATCTGCGAATTGAAAAAAACATCTGCCGTTTTATCGTATGATTAATAATATAAACGCATTCTAAGGGAAGATGTAGCCATATGCCGAAATGGCCGAGTAATTTCCGGTTTTCAGCCAGTACATCATGCAGCATTCCTGGCCTCGGCCTCCCGCCTTGATGCGGTGGTGTTTTAAGTTGTGTCTCAGGCCGTAAGAAATTCTGTTACACTTGTTTTTTTACAAGCACTTGTTTGTTTAAAAAAATGTTTTGTTAACGTGCGCAGACTGGCTGTATAAATACAGCTCACGAACAGTCCCGCGAGCCTGGCGGAGGTTCGCGCACCGCGGCCAGGAAGCGATCCTTTTTTGGACCCGAGCCTACATTTCGTTAATGTTATTAATTTACATTCCCCGATCTGAATAATGACTGCAAGCGCAGAACAAAGAGGATATAATGGGAGAGGACCGCGAGTCCCGGAGGTGGTTTCGACACAAATGAGAAACCAAAAAGCTTGCTTGAAAAATCGCAACCAGTCGAACTCTTTGCCCTTTCATATAAAATATCATACAGCATTAAAACAGTGATATTTCAATAAAACGGTAAAATTTAGCTGCTTTTTGATTACTTAGTTTATTCAATCAGAATTTATGTATTTATAGATACCTATTTTTTGAGTCTTAATGAAAACAAATCCACTTTTGTATTAACTAGCATACAGATTGAAACCATTTGAAAAAGTTTGAAGTTGAAAACTTTAAAGCATTTGAAATATATGAAAAAAAATTAAGCTTTAATATATTACAAGAATTATTTACAGCTATAAATAAATATCAAACGCTGATAATGAAGCTGACGTTATTTTCTCCCAAGCTGGGCGTTAGCAAGGAATGCGTTTATATTGTCGGTATTCTCCAAGGCGGACCCTCTGCAGCAATGCGAGTGACATATGAATGGTCCTCACGGCGACAGGATCCTCCTCAGCATGAGCCCTGGTGCCAATTTAGGGAGGGAATTTTCCCACGAATTCGGAGGTCTGAATTTGAACTCTCGGACTAAAGTTTAACGACAATTATCAAGATCAACAGTAATATTAAAAACCCAAACACATATCAAATAAAAATTATTTTTAATTTGATTTATTTGCCTTTAATGTGTGTATACATATTATATGTACCTAAGCTTTTTCTCAGTACACGTGGCCCTTTATAATTAATTTAAATTGGCGGAAAGTAAAACGAGTTTATGGAAAAGATTTGTAAATTGCCTATTGTTTTTCAAAGGTGAATGACACACGAGTGTTTGGGGTCAGTACGAATTCGAATAATTGATTACGTTTCAAAGCTACAGTAAAATATAAATTAGACTTTAATTTTAATACATATGTACTATATTACAATAAAAAACGAAGTTTTATATCGAAATTATAATTTTTTTGGTGTTCGGTTGGAATATTATTTATGTTGGTTGAAAGCGGTAGCATAAAAACTAGAGCCCAAGACAAAAAGTTTAAAAACCATAGTATACACATATTATTCCCATAAATTAGGAAGTCCATTGTGTGGATTCAATCCGGGAATTCGCATTCAAATCAATACAAAACAAAACAAAGAATCCGATTTTATTATGGGGCAAGGCGTATTTGGTTATGCAAAAGATAAATAGGGTCGAAAGCTCAGAAATCGTAAAGTACGACCTGTCATTAGGCGGTCTAGCGACGGGCGGCTCACAATGTGAACTTGTACATATGCTTACAAGCTAGTGTGCAAATAATTTGTAATTAATATTCGTCACACAACGACGAAGTCCCCAAAATTATATTTATATGGATTACCATAGCGCTTTTTACGATTAGTGAGCGCTTCTGAAGAGTTTAAAGCCCTCCACACACGTGGCGACACAACTTGCGACCGCGCCTTTATTTTGGGTATTTTTATGGTTTTGCCTAAGAGTAAACAACGCAAATTAGGACGCTATTGGCTAATTGCGTCGCAAGTTGTATATCGACAGGTGTAGTGGGCTTAAACAGACCTCTACACACACTGCGACTGATTTGCACGTTCCGTTTTTTTTGTGGTTTTGCCTAAGTAAACAACGCAAAGTATAACGACATTGGCTAGCTGCAAGTCGCTCGGTCCGCCGTCGATACTGAGTATTTTGAATAAACGAGATAAGGCTGCATTAGCATCGTGGAACATTTTAACCGTAAACTTTACGGGCGCAATAAAATAGAGAACAGGTAGGTTCAACACACCTCGCGACACGAAAGTGGCGGGTTTAACGATCGGGAGGACGCGGGCGGAGTTTATTTATACACCCGATCGGGACAGCTAGACGACGGGCGTCTCCAGCGGGTTCAGAGAAGTCGCCGCCGCTGACAATGTGCCAGCCGTGCCAGCCGGGCCCGCCGGCGCCCAGCGCGAGGGGCCGCTCCTTTGTGCGGCCCGATTGGAAATTCGGGCTTCGGTGGTTTGGCAGTCGAGGGCCCCGGGCCTCCCAGGGATGCCCGAAACCGCACAACTCCAAAAGGCGATCTCACTGCGGACAATGACGTCATTACTCACGTGCGATCACTGAAATTCCTACGCACTGCGAAAACACTCGCTACGACCTGCCAAACACATACACTCGGAATTAGACCGCTCGTAAGCAGGAGACGACCGCATTTCAAGCAACGCCAGAATGCTATGCTTTGATTGGATGATTGAAACTGTTGAGCACAATTTACCGAAAACATAAAAAAAAGTGGTTAAATCAAATATTACGTCCATTGATATTACTGCTTTACATAAAACCTTCCTGAAATCAATTGATTGCCGCCGCCGCCGCCCGAGAGCGAGGCCCTGGCTTTGGGGCTCGCCGCAATATTTTGTTGTCATAAATCAAATCGCCGCAGAATTATCCCGACCGATAGATAACGAGGTGAGAGGCTGTATTGGTAAAATCGCTTAGGATTTATCTGCACCGTCGAGTTTAATGATTTGCGCCGCATAATAGCGCTCCTGCGAGGACTTCGTATTAAATATATGGCATCATAATTAAGAAGTACCATGCGAGATACATTTATCGCGATCTGAAAGAAGAGCCATAAGCATATTTCAGATTCGCTAGATTTTTGCCCACTCGTCCAAATGCACATAAAACGGTGTTGCCAGTGTTTGTCTCGTTCATGAACGAATTAATCATTCATTTACTGTCGCATTCTCATTCATATACCGAGTACTCGAGAAAGAGTGATTCATTTATTTTCAGTCTCAATAACATATGTTACGTTATTGATCAATTTGGTTCATTCAGAGAAGAATAAATCGGTCGTTTGCTGTCTAGCGCTAATGGCGCACGATCGGGTTGTTTAGGGTCGACAATCGACACAACGCGTTTTGAATGCTAACCTGATATCACCACGGTTTTTGTTCTGTCGACTTTGTGTTATCTAAAAACGACGCTTTGGTCGTCTTTGAACGAATGGATCATTCAGTAATGGTTATTGTAATTCATCCCATTCGATGGTCCTGTTCATCGTTGTGCTTATGGCGAGATCTCACCCGTTGCATTCACTCCGCGGGCGTGGAATGTGAAGCTCATTCAATTAATATCTTAATATTGAATATCGCGTGTGGGGATACTTTCTGAATCCAAGTAAATCTCCACAGGGCCCGGAGCTCCGACGGCCATTACTCAAGTCCATGTAAAGCAGAGTTGTCAGCATTCACCCGCAGCTCTCAGCGTACCGACACACGCAGATTATTAATTTAAAATTTACGTCATAAGTGTAGTTCGAGCTTGCAAATTAGTTACGAAAGCTGCTCTATTTACTCATATAAATCTAAATTACCAAATAATCACCTTTGCCTGTTTGTAAATTTGTATTTCTCCGATATATTTTTTTACTGATAAAACGTTAAAAAATACCACATAAAAAGCATTGCACATGGAAGTAAGACTAGTATTATATTATCTGAATGGTCATATATATTTTGTCGCACGAATAATTTAACCAACGAGATCAGAGCAAATCGAGTTATTTGGCAGCGGTATTTGCATATTTTAAGCCCTGAGTGTTTTTTTTACGTGAGCGGGTTCAAAATCAGTTATTAAAACTTTAAATTACGTAATAAATTTATTTGCTTCCATTGTTAGCAGCTGGAGAAGCTATGGTGCGGAAATCGTTATGAAATAGTCATTTGAAATCACGGCGATTACTGTTTGTATGACGCGTATATTAAATACTATTGTTTCGCAGTTCGTAGGACAAATAACGCAATGAGCTCGCGGCTCGGCCATTGCATACCGATCGCGGGCCGCCAACACCTCCAAACTCTCCATGCTCTATACTCTCTCCACACTCTGTTCTCTTGAGTATTGGTGACGCTTGCAGGACTCGAAGAATGCTCGCACAGTGTTAATTCACGAACGAGCACTGCACAGTGCGCGGAGGGGCATTGTTTCAATTTAGCTAACTGGAAAGGTGTTGAAGGTAATGCCCCATTTCTCTATGGTCACGTGCTGGGAAGTTACATGTAAATTCCTTTAATGGTGTCTGCTTCCGCGTACTTTTTATTAAAAAAAAAAAAAAAAAACACAATCAATGCTTTAAATACAACGATGTATCCACGTGCGTATATTACACGTGGCTGTTACAAATGAGAGTTTCAAAATTAGTATCAAGGATTGGTTCAAGAACGAGCGGAAGCAGACAACCTTCAGTCGAGTCCTTTGACTATACTCGCAGCGAATAAATTATGCGATATATTAGTACTATTACCATATAATCGATAGAGCGACGAAACTTTTTCAGTTCTCTATGTGAGATTCTGCGGCTAATTTATGATCAAGTTTGATTGGACAGCACTCGAGAGTAAAGCGCGCACTAATGTTAACTAGCTAGTTTTTTTGCGTTATTTACTTCAGCTAATCAATATAATAACACCTAAACAAGAGGGACACTGGTGGTTAATTGCAGATCGGTCGAGCATCGAAAAGCACATGCGATGTATTTTTTTTTAAACAAACCATAATCGGATTTTTATTATAATTTTAAAGATCGAGGATTAAGATCAAAGCGATAACAATTAGGATCTAACAACCCATAAAGGCACAATTTAGATAAGATTGCCAAAAAAATAAGGCATTATTTGAAGCCTTTTGTTCTAAATCGCAACTGAGCCGAGACGGGGACGCAGGTATCCGCGCCGGTGAGACGGCGCGCGTCTGCCGCACCAGCGAGGAGCGAGGAGCTCCGCTGGCCTTCAGCGCGGTCATTGCAGGCGGATAACACTTGGCATTCATACTCTAAACAGTGACATCATAAAAGTGCGCTGGCCAAGTTCCCGGCGACTCTGCGCTGGCTCGGAGATGCGACAGTGCCGGGGGGTCCCGGGGGGCCCGGGGACCAGGGGACCAGGGGGGGTCCCGGGGGGTCCCCGGCGCGCCACATGGACGCGCGAGGGCTGCGAGCTACGAATACGGTTAGTGCCATAGTCAGTCGTTGTGTAATTACCATTATGTCAGAATTATTATCCGTGCCGATGACCCCGACTTGGAAATATAATATGGTTATTGCACGATCAAATGTCATGCTTAATATGCTATATACATAATTTTTTCAGCGATTAAGTTAAGTGCGAAGAATATTTTGTGTCACAATTGTAATAAGTATATTATACTTCACCTATTATTAAACAAGGTAAGGAATTCTCAGTAGAGGTAAAAGCCGAAGTTCATTAGTTGCTAACAGCATATCGACATAACTGTTTCTGGGAAGGATGAATGCATACAATTTATATCCCAATTGTTAAGTCTTAACGGTAACTGTGATGTGTTATCCTCGTGGTGAATGCCAGCAGGGTCTTCCGCGTTGGAGGTTATAAACTGTTGTGTTTTATGGATACTAACCTTTGGCAGCGAGGGCTATGAAGGTCTGCGCATGTCTGATGACCATGTCAGTTTCCACGAAGCCGCCGAGGGGGATCCGCGCCACCAGCAGCGCCAGGAAGTCTTGAGGAGTCACAGCCGCCATGTCCCATTTCAGCTTCGACAGGACGAGGAGTTCCCATCTCTGTAAAGAAAGACACATTATTATTCTTGTTGCAAATAGACAGACTAAGTAAGCTCATTACTTTTTTTTATAGTTTATAGCGTAGAAGAAAACTTAGATTAAAATAGACATCAATAATAAATATTATACAAGACGCTGACTCAAACATATGTGCGTTGGCGTTGTACTCGGCTTGAGAACCTAAAATTACAAGCGTTCAGACGAGACGCAATGATTCACGCCGTGTTCTGTGCCAGAAGGAAAAGCTGCAAAAAAGCTCCACGACAGAAACCTCTACGTCAATTTATAAACAACACTATACTCATGATCCGATCGGGGCGATCTTCGGCGGTTTCAGCACGGTGCTTTGGAATTCGCAAGCGTCGAGGTCGTCTGTTACAAAACAGATAGGCGGGAGTAAGACGAGAGCGAGGGGGGTCCGTGCAGGGGTCCGTGAGAATGGCCCGCGGGCCAAGGTCGGCCCGCCGCGGAAACCGGTTTCCTCATTCGCGACCGCTGGACCACCGCAGCGGTTTTTTCTGATGGATTGACAAATACTGGCGGTTTTTTCGCATCCGCCAATCGTCTAATTGTTTAAATAATTCGGCCCGGGATCGAATGGACAAAGTTGATCTTCCTGTGTGACTTGAAATTGTATACTCTGTCTTTTTACGCAAATACGAGGGACCATGTTCTTAACGCGATGCATTGATTTAGTGAATCATTTCGCTCGACAAGAGCATCGAAAAAAACCAAGAATGCCTTTGATCCGTAAACTAATACGTAATAAACGACGAACATGTTTTACAGGTCAACACCCTCGACAACATGAGAAGCTTTCAGTTATGTTACGTAATTGAATACAAGTTTTATAACATACGAGCATGTACACATGGTAGTCTTCTAATGGTCAGTCTACTAAAATCCTTACGCAAAACAAATGATTCTTTTTAAAAAGCAGCTTTTTCATTTACTTCTGGTTTTCTTTTTATTACTCTATAAACATATTTATTTACTTGTACATAAAACAAACCATTGAATGAATTGAATATGTTGTTTCTGAATTAATCGGTTTTGTATAATCGAAAGCTTGAGTTATTGCAGACGATAAAGCGCAGCGGTTATGAGTGCATCCTCGCAGGTTAAAAACATCCGCAGGTACAAAAGCTGAAGTATGCGGTACATGCAAAAGCTCGCCCTCGACAGGAATTTTAAAGCTTTTTCTTTCCGCGCAGATGTTGTCAGGTGGGGATAACGTGTTAATCAGAGACTTAAGGCTTTTATTGCTCGTGGAAAAATACCTTAAGCGGGATAATTATTTTATTGAGATATAACAAATTCGCAAAAACCAGAGTCGGGTGAAGTACGCCCAGATTAAAAATCTTCACCGAATGATAAAAATAATACTGATGTATGCCTGGCTGGGCGCCAAAGAATGTCAAAAATAGCAAAATAATATCAAATTAAAGGTGTATCGTTTTAAATTGTTATATGGATACAGAATGGCGGATTTGATGTACAGGAAAACTTCAATGTATGAAAATGCTAATAGATCCAATTAATGCGTGCAAATATTGTATCGATCATTGTTTTTTTTTTATAAATATTTGACATTTAATAGCAAATGTGTTACCACTAATAAGATATTAAAAACTGTTTAAATATAATGAAATTATAATTGAACGAAGTATAAACGGTTGATTAATTATAATTAAAGCCGCAGCATTTCAGCGGTCGTTACGGCTCGGGCCAGTCGGCCGCCGCCGGGTACGAGAGCCTAACAATGCGGCCGAGTCAAAGCCTCCTGCAGAATGTGCCAGCGAGTGAGTGCCTTCATAAAGTCAAAACACCGCACCAGTATGCGACCGTGCAACTGCATATTGCGCCCTCGGCAGGCATGCAGGGCTGCAGTAGGGGAGGTCGCGCATTCTGTCATTCAATTTATAAACACAATTTCTCATTCACTCAATATGCAGGCTCAGAATTATCGACGGCCGACAGGCAGAGGAATGCGCCCCGTCCAAAGTGGGCCAATTAGTTGCAAGATTGATAAAATTCTTATCAGTGGAAAATAACACGTCCAGAGAATTATTCCCCGGTGCAGATTTCCAATCAGGGGTCTCGTTGTTCCTTTTGCGGTCGGCAACACTCCGGGGTGGCCGCCGATCCTGACTTACAAATATATCGGCGTTGTAAAATACGATTATAGTATCACATGAAAACATCTTTAAGGTGTTATTAATACCGAGTCGCCTTTCAATCGAAATTTGCGTGTATACCTTCGGTTACTCCGCTGTTTTTTCGTCATGCTGCGTTGTGTGTATTTCGAATTATTTTCATGTGTTGTGTCATTTTGTATATTATGAGAACTGCCCTTAATATTTAGAAAGCCGTCAGCAGTTCTTGGCTCGGACCTTGCGGTGTTTTTCCCGGCATTCCAGCGGGCGCGTCGCGACAATATGATGAATTTTCATTTCGGCTCGCACAAAGCCCCGCCGCGGCGAGGAATGCGGGCGGCGGGCGCTCGGCACGACCGCCCCGCGGCCTGGCCCCCTCGGCGATGGGCCCCCATGCCCCCGTGCCCCATGCCCCGTACCCCATACCCCGTGCCCCTCCCGCCGGGCCTTCATTCCGTTCCTTTTTGCAGCGTTTGGGGACGGGTCCGGCCGAGCGCCCCTGGCTCCCGGCGAGCTGGGAACCAGATTAGTTTCGAGGCGCGGGCCTGGGAGGTAAATGAGACTTGCGGGCGCACAGCACTGCCTGCAACTACATCAAGACGAACGACTATGAAATTCAACACCTTTTTATAACTAAAGGCCAGCCTTGCTGTACACAGTCGTTTAATAAACCGGATTTTGTCTGATACACGTTATTTCTATACCTCTTTAGCGGCAATATCTTCTTAACATGCAAAAGCCTATTTTTCATATATTTTTTTTAATTTAACAACTTCATAAGCTGCTTTTTGTGTTATAAAATGTAAAACCGTTACGCCTAACAGTCTATGAAATCGTAATACTGAAATGAAAGGTACGAGATTTATGGTGTTCTAGAAAATGACCGATTCATCACAAGAATAGTTTATTTGGATTGTTATGGTATATTTGCAGCAGTTAATTTTAGTAAAAAAAATCACACGGATTGAAAATGAGATATCATAAATAACGAGCGGTCGGACGGAGCCATTATTTTAAGGGTGGAGGTTTTCCGGGGTTGGGCCGTGCGGGCGATTAGTCGGGGCGCCGGCGGGAATGAAAACTGCTTGGAGTATTTTTCGTGGTGGTTTTTGCCGTCGCCGCTTTCGGCAGGTGATCTTGCATCAAAAAATGCAATAATAAATCATGGCGCTGGGCTATTTGGCATTTTAACGAACTTTTGTCCGAAGAGCCGGCGGCCTGAGGGTGCAGGGAGCGCAGGTAGACTCTCAAGACGATCTTTGTTGCCCGGTCGCCAGATTTTTTTCTCCACAGGTAGAAATTTTTATGATAAATATACTTTTCAGAATTGCTTAATGATATACGGTCTTTTTTTCTAAAATCGCCTGCAAAAACCATTAATCCTGGCGTATTCTTCTCGGCGACCACTCGGATGCTTCGGAATTATCGTCGGTTTAATGATACTTTGAATGCTCTTAAAAGGTAAGATTAAGAAATTTTCTGCGGTAGGTCTGCGACTGCAGCACTTAAAATTTATTTATATTAATTGTGTAGATAGTCACAGGAGAGTATGGCGTTTCCTGTGAAGCACAGGATGTTGTTGTGACACCACTTCTCAATAACAGACATTGGTATAAACAAGAGCAGGAAATTTACAATCATATATGTAAAAAAAATATCATCCCTTCGATTATTTTGGAAGTTTACGCAAAGGCATAGGTGATTTAGCACAGCAATAAACGCCAAAAAAGTGAGATAATTCAACAGATAGCAAGAGTCGAGTAAATGTTTACTCGCCGTCAATAAAAATAAATTCTTTGGACGAATCAAAGGTAGCGCCGCCGAGTCTTTGTAAAATCACAAAAAAACCCCAGACCGGCCCGATGCCAGTGAAAATAAACAGCTCGAGGGGTGAGAAAATTCCGCGCCAACGGTCGGGGATGATATATGAAGATGCGCCGATGCGGAAACCGCCATGTCTACCCTCGTTCTGAGAAAAGCTCGGCGTCTAGCTTTCGAGGGTCGGGTCGGCGAGATGTTTATGGTTCGGTTCTGAGAGTCATCTCGGAGCAAAGAGCTTTATTATCTTCTATCTTTTCAAATGCTAAGTGCTCGCAGACACTGTAAGCTAATCTGTGGTTGTAATACTGAACTTCGGTATTTTAAAAGAATCAAACCACTCTGTTGATCTTTCCGAGTCAGATAGGAACGATGATCAATGAGATTTTCAATCAGTTATATGTTTTATAGAATAAAAAAATGATCAAATTTTTTACTGTATAAGTAAATTTCTATACTGTCATCCAATTTTTTTTATTTTATAGTATATATAAACGAATCTTGATAATAAAACTTTGAATTATTACCGTTGCATAAGTAATTCCAAAGAAGTCAGCTGAGCGCGAATTCTCACACCGGTTTATTGATCTGCAAACAGCGAGCGAGCCGCGCCGCAGTCCGGTGCAAGTGCACCGAAGTGGGCGCGATCCGCGGCCAGCGCGTCCGGTAAACAGGAGTAAAGCTCGCGACGGCCCAGCTTCCTGTCTGGACTCAACTTAGAAGACCATCCTGAAGGAGAGGAGCGAGGCCCCGAGGAGGCTCGGCACCGCGCCCGGGCGGCGAGGGGCCCGGCGGGACCACCTATGGAATGCGTTCCGAGAAAAGCTGCGGCCCCAGCCGGCGCTCATGCGACATGGCATATAAACGTTTGTTTTATTTCGTAAGTTTGTTTTGTATTCGAGACGGGAAAAGTTCGCAGACGCCCGGCGCTCATTATCGGGATACGTACCGCCGCTGGATCGAAACCAGAGGCGAAAAATCTGCAGCCGACTAACATGTGGCCGTTCGTAATTAGTAAGGAGCGAAGTATATTTCTACGTAGATTTGCCGTCAATACTGAATGGCATTGAATATATGCTAATGCGTTTATGTAAGTTTAACGATGATTAAAATATATCCAGTACATTTTTTTTTCAGTTAATGTTTCAGCAGTCGTCCTTTGTGATTGTGAGTACAGAGACACGCGATGTACCGACTTGAATGAAAATGCGCACTGCACTTGGAGAATGAGTGATTAGTAGTCAACTGCAAAAAGCGACGTCCGATTGTTGATTACTCGGTTGCCGAGTCAATGCGAGTTCAAGGTGTTTTCTTTGAAAGCATGAGGTGTTTGAGTATTGTTTAATATTGGAGGGACGAAATTCTCGGGGCCCTTGGGTTAGCCTCCTCTGAGCGATCCCGCCCATCCGATATGCTCGCGTGGGCGGCTGTATGCATTGCGTCATTCGCATGACGTTCGTCTCGGGAAGAGAGAGTGTCAAATTATAGGCGGATCTTCATTACAATGCAGTTCGCAAATCTCCATCGTATCATCATGCAGGCTGTTGCCCGGTCGCCGCGGCCGGAATGCCTGGCCGATGATGCGTCCACTCAATAGAGCGATATTAGTCAACGATGATATAAACCTATATAATTATTGTTCGACTCGTGCGTGATCGGACGAATTGATTGTTTTATGATTTCCAATGATGAACGCAGACTCTTAGAACTCATCATAAACGAAAAAAAACGTGCTCAAATGTTTTGAGCTTCGCTACGGCTGATGATGTCATTTTATCAAATAATCAGCAGCTTGTTCTTATATATATCTATAATTCTTTATGGTTCACATTCTCAAGAGTTGACAGCGCTCTAAAGACTATAAAATTAACTTTAACCTATGCTTAGGTATTTATTATGTTACTAAAAGCCTCATTCAAACGATACAGACTTTAAATTCCAGCTTTAAATGATAATGATCGTATCTATTGTAAAAAAAAGCATTTAAAAATATCTTTGCGACGCCATCATCTTCTGTTTAAGAAGGAATTTTTCGTTACAACGCAATTTGTTGTGAAACTTTGTATATTTTGGTCAAAAACGTGGGACGAGCAGTGCATTTTCAGTTGTAATAACTGCATGCTTTGCTAGGTGCAGGACGTGGGGAAGGCAGATAGGCCGCGGAGAATCTCGCACATTCTGAGAGTGTGTCAATATATGAGTTAACAATGAACAGGATATCGAGAGGTAAGAGGAATGCGACGCTAAAAACCTGGCCCGAGGGGACGTTTGTTTGTGCCTTGAATAGTCAAAACGCTCCGCCACGCAAGTAGGTACCTACTTAAACGTTTCGTTAGGTGTGAATAAATCAGACGATTATAAATAATGGAGATTTTTAATGATAAATAAATCAAGTAGAGTAGATTTATGGATACATTTTGAGCAGGAAGCATACGCTGGCTTACCAAGACTTATTGTAAAAACACTCGTTTTTAATCCATTTACATTATGTAGGCATCTACGCCTCGACATTTATCAACTTCTAAGTCTCTAGTGATAATATTTTGTTATAATTGATAGATATTTTGTAAATTATGCAAGAATGAGGACAATTATTACGTAATATCGTTAATATTTTGATTAAGTAGTCCAACCTTTAAACTGGAAGCGATCAATGGTTGTAGTCATTATTAAAATTGTATTTTAAACTTTGCAAAAAAAATAAATACAAAACGATTTGTTATGGGAGTTAAATAAATAGACGACATTTACAATCAGAGAAAATGACTGGAATAATAAATAACTTGTTGGACTCTTTAAATTTACGAGCATGATACATAGTTTTAAATTTGCATAAAAAATCTTCGTTTATCGTTATTGTGATTGATGGATAAAATCTTAGATCGTTCACCATCTTGTTTTCATAATATCCTGGATGATATCTGTGCGAATATATCTCCAAACGATGTACTTTACACTTTTACAAGCAGTATAAAAGATATACAATCAGTACTTAAAAACTTTACTATTCAAAGTTAAAAAAACTAGAGTAAAAATATTTGTCTGAATAGTCCAAACTGTGGCCACAGTGCAAATATATGTTAAATTTGCGATAATACAGCAGTGGCGTCTCGTTCTAGTTATTTTCTCAAATGAAATAAATAATGTGGCGATATTAAATAATAACCAACTATCGCTGGAGAGTTCATCAGTTTATCGACAGCAACAGTGTTGCTAGATAACGCACACTCACAAAATATATTACACTTTTTAATCATTTAATTACACTATAAAATACATTTACTGCTACTAAAAATCGGATTCTCAAAAACGACGAAGAGAAAATTTCAATTTGCTGTAATCTCAATGGTCAGATTCATCGCTTGAGATAACGCGTTTTCGCAGTATTTGCAAAGTTTTATATGTTGTTTTTTTTTTTCTTTTGGTTATGTGTGTTATTTCAAAACTTGTGTGTTACTTCAATAAAAAAAAAACTCCCAGAAGTCAAGTGTGTGTACCCTGAATGAAAATAATTTATCATTATAATCATTCTAAACAAGATATTCTGAAGAGATATAAAAATACTCACGCAGCGTTTTTTTTTTTTTTTTATTTATTTTTTATTTATTTTTATTCCACTCAAAAAATCTCGACTGATGGCGGACGACCGTCTCGAAAAATCCCGCATATGTAAATATGTATAAAGCAATATTTTGATAATGGACAAGGACACGGGCCGGCGAGGCGGGGCCGCTCTTGCGCACCGCTGGAATAAGGCTCGGTTTGGCTCGGCCGCCGGGGTGTGCGACTTGCGCCTCTCTCCCCGCCCGCGGGGGAGTCGTTCATGAATGGAATGTCGCGGTCCGCGCAGGCTCCCCCCCTCCCCCCCCCCCCCTCCGCACGCATTCATTAATACTATAACAGCTGATTTGCGTTGGCGGTTGTGACCTTTCGGTCCCGAGGCGCGGCAAGGAGCCGGCCGCCTCTCCAGCGTGAGATAGACCGAGGCGCGGGGGTGCTCGAAGCAACGCTGCTATTTTTTTTTTAAATTTAAATAGCAGCTTTTTTTGTTTGCGTGCATGTAAAACAACCGGAGGGTTTTCGGTGGATGGTAAATGAAATAATCAATAACTATTATATATGTACACTGACAATTTTTTTTAGATATATCTATTAAGTTACATCGAATTTATGGTGGTACAAAAAAATATTTTTAAAGGACATTAATTCTGAGCAACGTGAGATGTTTTTTTTTTTTTTTTTTTTTTTTGTTATTCCAAGATGGCAGCAGGCTTTGGAGGGCGCCGAATTGTCAAATTTAACGTCTCAATTATTGGCCGGAGTTTTTTTGCCACCGTGATATATTACAATAAAATTATATTTTGTCAATAAAAGGAGTTTTGGAGGACGCCGCGCCGCACAGGTATTACATAAGATCGATGATATCATTTCGGCATTTTTTATTATCTCTGGTGACTCTTTAATAAATAAGAATGTTTTGCTTGTTTATGCTCGCCGGGATATGAATGGGTGTCCTTCAACGTGGCGAGATTACAGAACTTAGTATGAGTATGTAAATGGACTTATAGACGTTGAGATCTACCGATTCTGGTTGTAATTTATGCCGCGGAACGAAGGAAACAACAGGCACGGTCGATGTTTAAAGTTTGCCAGATATCGGCTGTTTGTTACTCACAGGAAGTGGTTATTGTTAATATTTAAATAATCAAATAAAGACTGAATGCTACATCACCCCGCAAAGTTATGTAACGTTCAAGCTAGTATTAAATGAACACCAGCGGTATTAAATATATAAAACAACGATATTGGCATAGGACATAATCCAAATCATAGGATCAGGTGTACTACACCAATGTATTGAACATGCATATTGAAAATAATTCACTACAATAAGAGTTATATTTTAAAAACGTTTTAGTAGGTTAGTATTTTATTAAAAAAAAAAACAATACAGCAGCTTTATAAAACCTCAAATATATGGCTGGCATGGTAAATGTAACATTAGTAATTAAAAAATTCTCGCTCAGTAAGCAGAGGTTTTGACATTTTAATTAATTAATCAAGGATCAAAAAAATAATCAATTTTAATATGTTTAAGTGCCCATGCAATATTTTCCAATCAATTAACCTCCTGCGATGTTGTTGGGTATAATGAAAAACAGCCCAGTAGAGCGAGAAATTATCTTTTTACCCACGGCGGCCGAAGACAAACGCATGTGAACTATTCGATATTCCAGGCACCGGGCACAGGTGCGCGGTCCATTTTCTCAACAAAACGAGTTCGAGCAGAGAAAAAAAAACTGGATCGCCCTGCGATTTCCATTAAGATGATTGGCAAGTATTGAGCAAAATAATGAGCCATTTGTTGCAGTCCGCGCGAGGGACGGGGACCTCGGCGGAGTGACAACGTCGATGGGAAAATTTTCGGAAAAAATGCGAAATACAGACGTACTTATCCTAAGAGTCTCAATCAGGTTTAAATCCAAAGTTATATCATAAGAAATAAAAGCAGACGCCGAGGAATGCACGACGTGTCGTCTTTGATTTCTGCCTGGGCTCCGAGCAGATATCTTAATAAATAATATGAAAACTGAGATATTCCGGTTGCGATTGACTCAGTGACTCAAAATGCATTTTCAGAATAACTTGCTGTGTATATAAAAGTAAGGAGAATCCATAAAAAAAAAAAAAAAAGCATCACACGAGTGACTATTTCACAGATTTGACAAGGTAGTACAGCCTCGGGTGCTTCTTTTGTTGTTGCCATGCTATTTCGTAAATAGTATAAACGAACACCTTTCAGCAAGGTATAGTTATTCGATGTAACAACGAAATATAAAATACACAGTTAGTTTAAAGTCATGCAATGTATTTTTGCGAGAATAAACAACCGCACTGCTCACGCCGGGCGGTTGCAATATCTGCGTTGGTTCGTTTGACACCGCCGTATTTCAGAATGTCTGTCGGACACGACTGCGGCGGGCGGTGCATCCTTTAATTCACCTTCCTTGCATTTTACAGGGCCGAAATGTAAATGCATAATTGAAGGGATTGTTAGTGCGGCCTGTCGCATTCCCGGCCGCAGGGGTTGCCAACGCGAGAATAAAAACTCGAAGCTTTTAAATTTAAATTTCACTGAAGTACCTTTACTTGCCTGGCAGGCCAAAAGTATAAGATCTCTGTGAGCAACTATACATAAGCAAATGTCTATTTGCTTAGTTATTTATTCAAGCCATGTTTGTTCTTCAGTGCCTGAAAAGATATCTGGGCTTATCCCAGCGGCCATTTACTTTCTACCCCATTGGTCTTGAGCAGCACCGGCCTTGGAATAGCAAACTTTGCAAGGTGCTGCGGTTGACTATGCTGTTTTGTGAGTTCCCTGTGAACAGGTTGCAAAAGAATTTAGGTAAGGTTTTTGACCTCTGAAAACCGACATGCGGAGGTTGGTTTATTTGTGAGAGTCTGCCGCTCCTTTTCGAGCTCTGCTGAGCAAAGAAAGACCCATAAATATTTTAGACGAGATAGGACTGCCAAAAATATCTCTTTTGAATATCTTCATACTCATTTTTTTAAGATCTTTTGGCATAAAAATATTTCTAAAAAAACTCTAATCTAAAACCACACCGACAAGACTGATTTTTTTGCGTTGGCCTATTTGGACAATCTTTATACAAAAAAAAAATTAGATTAAAATAGTTTGATATTTCCAAATTTTAAAATTACTTAAAAAACATGAAATATTCAATATCAGGGTGAGCTAAGAATACGTATTCACTTATGATATGGGACTGTATTTCTGTGGGCAGTGTTTCGGTTATTGGGCGTGAAAGCACCATCGAAGGGTGTTTTGAATAAAAACAACAGATAAAACAAAATTTTTAGAGCGGTTTAAAGTTTCGATTTGCGAAATCCAAAAAGGGTTGCGAATCTGGCGCTAAATGGCGCGAAATTGCGCGTGAGGCGGCGTGAGGTCGCGTGAGGTCACGCGGGGCCCGCCTGGCCTGGTGGCCCAGCCGTACTTTTCCTTTCATCTCGACTGAGCCCCCGGGCCATAGGCGGAGGCCTATTTACCTACACTGGCCCACTCCTAAACCTGTAGCATCTCTGCGAACTGGTTTAGGTGAGAAAAGGACGGGGTGATACCCGGCAGAGACGCACCTACCAATCGTTCATTGGCCATAGATGAAAAAAAACATTGCTGGTATTATATAAAAACATATTCCCAAACCATAGTCAATGTTTCCATAAATTAAACAAAAAAGTCATAAATTAATGGAAACAGCTTGTAACTTGAGTGTTCCAATGAAATATTAATTTTTATTTGTTATGAGGCTAGAGCATTGAAACACCTTCCAAAAGCTGTAAAAATATGATTTATGCAAAAGAACAACATATTTATAGCAATTAAATTAAATGCGAGAGGTCATGATTATTGTGAAGAATAATAAAAATACTACACGTATGAATACACGTGGTGGATGATGCAAGGGAGAGTAGGCACGGAGAGAAATAGATTTTAATAGTTTTATGAGAAATTAGAAAAAGTATTACAAATGAAAAAGACGTGGAAACTGTTTTTCGATTTCGACGGGAGAAACGAAACGAAGGTATTTACGAGATGCGGTTATTTGTGATGCTTTGCTTGAGAAGTTTCCAGAGTCTAATAAAAATAATATCATTCATGAAATTATTCATCCGGTGACATTTCATTGAGGTGCTCGGATGCGCGTCATTACCCTGGCTGGGGCGCTCCGCCCCCCGAGGGCCCCCGGCGGATCGGTTTTTGTTTGCCCGAAAAAAATATGACAATTTGATGTATTTATTTATTCCCGGCTGAGATAGAGTGACGAGATAAACAGAAGGGACGATATTTATTTAAAAAAATGGGTCTCTGATACCTGTTTAATGGATAAACTCCGAAAAATATCAAATTGATTGGGACCGATGGAACGAAAGTGATGGGGGAAAACTGACGATCTGTGTGTGGTGAGCGTCTAAAAGGATCTTATTAAAATATCATGCATCAGTTGATTGTGCGCCGGTTGCAGGGTTTTTCCAGTTTTCTAATGGCAGCTCGGTGGCAGCGTATCAAAAAATGGAAGTAGGTAAAGCTATGTCGAGATAGCGTTAATTTGGAGTCACGGAAATGATAAGTGAACGATACAACCGCAAAACCTTATCATCTGTGATTGGAGCGCTAGGCTGTTCGGTTCCCTACCGGCTGATATCATGCCCGCCAGAGTAGGGAGGTCCGCGTCTCGCTTGTTCATTCATAAACATTACTTAAAAAGTGCCGCCATCTTATAGGCCGATAATGATTTGAGAAGAAATCGACTATGAAATCTGGCACCAGGGCACGGATGGGAAGCACCAGCTCCGCCGATCGGCGCGGGCGATCGAGATTGTGAGGTAATTATGAATAGCTAGATGACTAGGCATTATAATAATAATATGCTTCAGTTCTAAATAATGCTAGTACACAGAATTAGCGAGAAAACCTTAAGCAAACACCCGTCATACACCGACAAAACGTGTTGTTTATTCAAAATAAGTAGTCATTAACTAACTGATTGTAGGCGTGGTAGAACAATACACTTGATACCTACTATTTTGTATCGAGCCAAAACATCTTTTGGGCATGCTCAATAAAGCACGACCTGTGAACGAAGGCCCTCCATCAAGATAGCTGTTCATTTTCAAGGCACGGGGAAGAATTACAGGTGCTAAGTATTTAGATAGATTTAACAAGTGTTGTATCAAAGATACTAATCTACACTAATTGTCTAGCATTTACGGTAGATAAAATAGCACAGTTTAAATCCTTTACAACTACTTAAAATGCGAGTTTTATTACTGTTCTCCCATAGTTAACCGGCGGTTACATTGTGAACGCGAAGGCGACAGGTAGTAGAACTTAATTATCACTAAAGCATTACATTAGTTATTTTATTACTACGTGTACGATAGGACTCGAATGTGTCTCCTTTTAAGGAGCTCTACTTATGCAAGTGCATTACTCGATAGGGTGTACTTCCCTGTTCGATAACGGATGATAAAATCACCTATTGTATTCTTATGGGTTACTGGAAGCAGTTATCAACAGACCACAGTCAATCCTTACGGCTTACGGTCATAATTCATTTTTAAAATAAACTTGATACCGTGCGATATGTTATTGAGGTTATGTGCGTTTGTTACAAGAATATAGCTCAAACCTAATTGATTATATGCGCTGGATTCAATCTTGATATAAAGCAGAGAATTTCAATGGAAACGGTCTCTTTGCTCAAGTGGAGAACTAGCATGTAAGTGTGAGTAAGAAAACTAGATATTGCAAAATCTTACTGAGCTAAGATCTTACTGAGAATACTAAGAATGGATTTATTTGCTAAGGGTTTGGTCGGAAGAGACTTCAATCTTTTGAGGGGCATCTTCAAAGCGTGCATATGCCAGAAGCGTAAGGATTGTGGGCTACGATTATAAATCATTGATAAGAGACTGCAGTTTACTGTACAAATACTAAACATTATCTGATAATATCATAAGTCGCCCGTAAGACAATCTTATTTTACTAATGCAAATTATTTATTTTCTGATACGTGCTCGCGTTGTAAATAAGTAGCAAGGCTCCATTTTAATCTTATCAAATACATTCTACCGATGTAACAGAAAACTGCCACATCAAAACGACTGCAAAGAGACGCCTGCTAATGTCAACACACGGCGAAGAGATATCAATAAATGTATTAGATTATTCACTATGCACTGGCGCCATTTAATATCACACAAAAATATCCTCGAATTCAGATATTTGTATGTAAGTATGTATGCAAGTTTTTGCAAGTTTTTTTTTTGAAGGTGGCGCGCAAACAGCTTTCCGGAATAGTTAGCAGGATTTTAAAGCAGTTTCTAATATTTAACGGAATTTAAGTGCGTGAGAGACAAACACAGCCTTGTTGAAGTTCTCGCGAATGTTTGGTTATCCCACAACGTGCAAACAGGCCGAGAGAGGAGGCATTGTGCTGGCCGGGCCGGATGGGCCGCGCGAGGACAATACAAATGTACCACCACATGCGACGCGCCAGCATTACCTAACCAGCCGCAGACGAATCTCAAATCCTAAAACTATCAAATGAAAAATTATTTCTCCACGCGGTTTGATACGTAGAAACATTCTGCGCGCACAATATCTAAAGGTGGACCGGACGATAAGCGTAGAAGGACACATTTCGTTCTTGTGATTTTGGCAGATGTTCGCTCGCCTTTATCTATATATTCTCGAGCTTGTGGTTAACAGCTGATAAAATGGCAGCGTGCTCAAATTTGGGACAAATAAATTATTCAAAAATTCGCTTGGTAACACATCACCCAAATGAACCCGCTACTAGTAAATAATATAAATCAAAACGTGCGAATCACAGGAACATCGCCCGACTGCACCGATTACCTTCACACTACATTTTAAATATTTACGAGTTATCAAATTAATTTAATTGATAACAAGGTTCACTAAGTTTTTGAGTCAAGAGAAAGTTTAGAAAGTTATCTTCAATTTATTTTAATTTTATTATCAAGTTCCAATCCTTATTCTCGTAGAACGAATTCGCTGAGCGAATTTCGTAAGCCTCGAGCTGTGCAGTATATGGGTCGAGTGTTATATGACTTTGTTTATATTATCCAAATCGATAAAAATAATTGAGAAAATTAAAGCGCCTTTGTTTGTTCAAATGGCCACAACTCTCAGATGAGAAATAAATATTTCCCAGAACAAATATGTCAATATATTTCATTTAAATTTGCTGTCTGAGCGTGAAAGCGTGCGTCTGCAGCACCGCACTTCACAATTTAGGAAAGTGACAAATATTTATTGCACAACTATTCAGTTGCAATAGAAATCGAAAGAAATTTATTGAATGAAGTTTAGTCTTTGGAAAAATTTTATATTTTTTTTATCATGCCGCTTGCAGTGATACGCCTCTCTGTATAACGGAACATTGATAATTCTGACGGTTATGCAAACATTGACGATAAAAGGCGTCACGATACCTGCGGGAACAGCTGACTGTAGTTTTAATCAACGGGGCCTCTAACGCTTAACTTCCAAAAGAGTGATTAAATTGATGGTCGATTAGCTGATTGGATTATACACTATATCTCTTAAAAGCAATCTGACTTTGAGATTTAGACGTTTAGAGTGGTATTTGAAATGTTTACATTTTATCTATCAAATTTCAGACCACTTTACTGCAATTTGAGTAATTGACTGATTATTAATTATTGTTGAGTTTGCCCTTTGAGAATGATAATAAATCGATAGAAATAGGAAATCCAGAATATGGATTAATATTAATGTGGGCGTATCTTTGTTAAAACCTCATTTAGCGACATTTGCTACAAAGTAATACGTGAATATTATATACACATTAAACTGCTTATTTATAATCGTGTTGATATTTAAGAACACACTTAATTTATAATTTAGCTTCGGTTGTATAATAATACATTGCAAATTAAATTAACCGTTATTTTTTACATTCACGTCGGACTACCAGATAATTAAAATTCTGTATATCTTTGTGAATATTTTTTTTGAGCGTTAAAGTGTTACAATCTCTTTGACGTCACAAGTTGTTTAATATTTAATCAAGAAACTTAGTTTTTATACAAGAAATGATATTATACATTTATTGAAACAAAAATGGAGGTGATCTCAAATATTTGTATTTTTTGAGGTTGAGGCAAAGTTTTTTTGAATAAAATTATTAATCTGAAAGCCTTATTTTTGATTGAATATAAAGCGATGTGGAGTGTTGTGTGGTTCATTTTCGAGCGGCTGGATTGGCGACATAATGTTGTCAGCTGTTTTAACGACCGTCGGACGCGTCGTCGGCCGATTTGATGTAGGTAGACTATGGGTACATGGCGGGGAAGCGAGATGAGCGGATGAGCAAGAAAATAAAAAGACCGCGTTCATTCATCACGGAGTTCGTGTCGGCGGTGGCCAAGTGCATGCAAACAATGCTCGCTCGGCGTGGCCAGGACGCAAAGCGCAAGTCTGCCCAGATAAACCATATTTTTATCAACTCAATGTCGCGACACTATAACACCAGCAAGACGTGTTAACACAATTGTGCAATAAATTTAAAAAAAAAATCATTTTTTACACAGTACTCACTTTCAGTGTGTGCATCTAAACTATCGAGCTAAAAACTATTTGTGTGTATTTCTTAGGCAATAATACATGCACGAGGTTTTCTGCGATACATTGATTAGTGAAAAGATTTTTTTGCGTGTATTCGTGTAATAAAATTCTAGTAAACATGTTTGTTGTATGTAAAATTATTATAATTTTCTTCAAGCATATTAAATATGTGAAAATGCACTGAATATCACAAGTTGTTGAGTTGCTTTGTATATTTCGATGGCAAGTAATAGAGTCGATATTTTTTTTATAATATATGTGCATATGACCAATTTATCAAAATAGCATTGAGAATATTATTCGTGTATTTTAGAATTCTGTTTCGATTGCCATCGCCTTAATAAATTGCAGCGAGACATAACGGGATGCAGACAGTCAAATGAAAACTAATAAAAGGCATAAAGAACAACGAAGGTTGCCAAATCTTTATGGTGATGCCGCCCAGCGTTCCACATGTGGTGTCGCTCCGTCGGGTGGGAGACTCAAACGTACAAAACAAATATATTATTTTAACACAAATAAATGCCATGGGGTTGCACTTGAGCGTTTACCACGACCTAGGTCAACGGTCCAGGTGACAGAAACTTAGTGATTTAGTGACTTAAATCTAGCTATAAAACCCTTTCTCACGCTGAGATATAATAGACAGCCGAATAGTGACTAATTGCAATTCGGTTGCAAATTCTGTTTCTGCAAGTGTAGGCAGCATAACATGTTGAACATCTAAAACTGCTGTAAAAAAAGTCATTTTTTGCATTCTTAACATATTGGGATTTCGAAAATGTATTTTTGATTGAGCTTTAATTTGATATTGTATTAAATTCTTAAATTTGCTTTATTGTCGAATTCGTGATTTCCGCTATTACACGTGTGCACAGTCACTCGATAATAACTACTAAATTTATATTTATTTACTAATTATATATTTATGTAGAGTTTGATAAGTAATCCTAATTGCAAAATAAATATTTTATGCCGCTTATATTGATTGCAAACGTATAATCGAACTTCGTTAAATGTTGGAATGTCGATCGCCGGGTCGAGAGTAACGGAGAGGAAGCCGCGAGCCGAAAATTCACGAAAATTCGCGAACGGCATTCGGGCGGCGGCGGAAACGGGTCAGAGGAGTGAGTATAAGGAACGAAGAGCGGTCCAGGAGCGAGGCTGTGGAGATTCCTCAGCGCAAAAACTAGGACCGGACGGAATGCGGGGCTGGGGGAGGGGCGGTAGTCACTCACCCCGGCTGCCCCCGGCGCGAGGTCACCGCAAGGATGGAGACGAGGCTTTCGGATTTCGGCGATCGATTGAGAATAAACGACAACTCAGTAGTTATAATATATTGCAAAGTAACAAAATTTTATAAAATATTTTATATATTCACAGATCACAGTCTAATATTGACATATTATTTCTTTGAATGAAATTTATTTCATCTCAATAACAGCATATTTTGCGCTAATCAAAACTGTGTATCGTACTATTAAAAGTTTATAAAAAAATATATATTCTCATAGATTATTCTCGGTTGTTCATATATGGGTCTAAATACACGTACAAGACACAACCAAAACAAGACAACGCTAGCGTACCGATTAAGTCAAAATAGGAAAATTTGCTGTTAGTTTTGAGCGATTACGAATAACAGATGAGTATTTTTTTTTTTTAATAGTATTGGAACTGTCTTTTAGAGTCTGATTTTTTTTTCTAACGATAGCTTATTAGAAGTCTCTGCCAGTTGCCGGATGTGGCGATATTGCGATTTTCTCGGCAGCGGGCGAGCTCTATGCAGTGCTGTCGACGCAGTCTGTTTTTGGGCATCATGCAGCGATTCTGTCGATACGCTTGCTTTTAATTTACTCGGAATTTCGAAGAGTCGAATGCCCCCGCGATCGAAAAACCGCCCGGCAACACGACACGACCGGATCGCCGCCGAGATTAACATATCTGAGGGAACCGCAACGAGAAGTCAAACTCGACAAAAAGTAAACTGTACCCGATTCAACCGCAAAGCGCAACCGTTCAACTCAGTGTCCACTCTCTTCAACGGGCCCGAGGCTGGATCGTCGGAGACTAACTGATTATGCTATTATGTATCAATATTTTTTCACCATGACTCAAACTATCCAGATCCTCTTCGATGCCTTGTTAACGCGATAATAAGCTTAGATAATCTAATAACAGGTTAATAGTTAGACATTATAGTGCATATTAAATTGTTTCTGCGCCATTGTGTGTATATTTAGTTTTAGATGCACTACAGTTCTATGTTAAAAACAATGTTACTATGCCCCAGAGTGAAGTATGCGTGCAAGGATCTCAGTTTCCGAGGTGCTCCGTTCCAGTCTCCGTGTCTTCTAACATTCCACATTGACAGACGCTAATTGCTGGAAGGCAACAGGCGTTCTCAGGACTCTGCAGACTTAATTGGAGAGATGCTGTAGGCCTTGGCATCAGGAGCGGCGAGCGTGCATCTCGAGTCGTGCACGGTTAATTAATACGTTATATGTAATGTTATAAATATACGGTATTTTCGCCTGTTGGAATATTGCAAAAACATCACTCGAATCTACGTTGAATATATTAAATTTTTTTTTTATTTTACGAATCATCGTATCGTTTATTACAATTTTAATCAGTTTGATTGTTAAAAGCGTTCCCTGCTGTGAGCTCGCTTCCCTTTGGGTTGAAAAGCGTAAAATTTAACGGTCGTGATTTTCCTTTCCGCTCTGAGCACGGGCGCAAGAGACTTCATGAGATAAATAAACAAGGTAAATGCGTGTGTACTTCTTAAATAAATTAGCTGCTTGACATCTTACTTATATTATTCCAGCGTGACGAGAATTTGCTTTTTTTAATTGGCTGTCAGCGTAAATTGCCATATTTCTAAACGGAGTCAGCTAGAACTTTGCAGTATATAAAAGTACGCATTTGCAATTAGCTAGCATATTTTGCAAGTGGAAAATTTTCGATCCATTCATCACCACGCGCTGGTTCGTTGTGTAACGCCGGTTTGGTTACGTTGACATTGAATAATTCCAAATGATTCTTCTGACTTTGTATAATGACTAATCTTGCGGAGCTAATGGTTACATTTACCTTTTACTACTCGACTTGCTTTTTCAGGTGTATCGCCGTGCGGAAGCAGACCTAAAAAAACAAGCTTGTGTCGCCGAGTCTAGACCTACAGAATGGGAACACCGAAAAATTGAAGCTTTTGTTGGTTCTTTCCTAGAATCTATAATCCATGTAATTTCTGATTACAATCATTGAACATTGAGGTGTTCCAGGTTATATTACAGCATCTCAAATGATGGCACCGCCATTACATCGATTGGTTCATGTAATTACGCATGGCTTGATTTAATATACAACTAGGCCTCTGGCGTTGTAAATTAAGGCAGACGAATCTCGAGGACAAATACTTTAAACTATAAGTTCCACGCAGACTGAAGCTAATCAATAAGGCGTCTGTTCATCCATGAAACGAACTTGGTTAGGTTAGGTTACGATCGATATAGTTTTTAAGGCCAAGTGAGCTTATGTTTGATTATAATACAAATGTACTGTTTTTGATATAGATTTGTCACTATTAATACTGCAGTCCTTCAAAACTTGCGATGTACCATCGAATGACGAAATGTTTCAACGCTTTAAAAAAGACGAAAAAAATTATTGAACTACTGTCGGCGATTATTTAAGTGCTAAGACATGTAAAAGTTTACTGGAGGTAAAGTATATTAAAAATAGTAAAGGGTTGAATGATTTAGTTTGTTATATTAATTAGGAATGATGGAGTAGCTAGCCACTCATATATAAGTCACGTTCATTATCTGTCAACTCCTTGTCGCCAAAAAATGATGATTCAGCATACGAATTTGTTTCTTAAGTGAGAGATAATTTGCTACTAGCTCGTATCTAATAAATTAATTATCAAAGCAGTACACTGAACTACTTCAAGTGACCACGTTCTATTTCTGTCCAAATAATAAAAAAAAGTCGGTTTAATAAAGCGTGGATTATTTTTTTAAATTCAAGATGGATTCGTCACCGTCAAGATAACTTTGAATTAATACGCTAAGCAAGGGTTTATTATGTGTAAATCTGTTTTACATTTGTACACGAGGATAGGTTATTACAGCTTTGATAATGATACATTTTAAGCGGTATAGAAACAAGAATATTAATGCTCGTTTCGTAGGCCATCTTGATGTGAACGAAATATTACGTCATTATACGTGGACTTTTAATTTAAAAAATATTTTTTTGATTGCTCGTAGGTTTCCAAAAATATATATATATGTACTATACAAGTATCTAGTTGTGATGCATGAAATGTGAATGATGATATAATGATATTTCGCATCGTTTGAACGCTGACCTTAACCTGAGCGTCTGGCTGCGGCGATGCGAGTCGAGGCCAGATCGCTGTGGGTCGAGTTGGGTTAAGTTGGGTTATGTTTTGACCGGGCCGGGCTTCAACCCCTCGGGCCCCCGTGAGCGACCTCGAGCGGACCCCGCGGGGCCTCACCGCTCGAGCTCGCAGTCTGCCGGCGCGCCGCGTCTGCCGCCGACAACCGCCATGAGCTTCCAAAACTTTCCTTCAGTTATTATATATAAAATAATACATTTAAATAAAAATATATTTAAATTACAAAACCGCATATATACTCATGATTTACTACCCGCGAAAATTTAATTTATTTGCGTTATGACATATTGAGTCATGTGAGTAAAATTTATTGAATAAACTGTTAAGACATGTTTTGTACCCATTACCGATTTTTAATCTGTTTTTGAATTTGGTCTCCCGCGACAGTTACCGATTTCCGCTGTAAAATATCTTAATATGAGATAAGTCAAAGGAAATTTGTCATTAAAACCTAACCTGAGTTAACGTAATCAAAATTAATTAGCATGTGGTTTGGCTCAGAGGCATTTCTGGGTGAAGAGGTAAATATACACTGTGATAAATAAATGTACACATGCCGTTTCGTGGATTATCAAAATCATATTCGATATCAAATACCACGATATTTATCGTTAATTTAATCTATCTTTAGGCTACAGCAGAGATAATGCTCGTCAAAAATGACATAAATTATAAAAGTTATAAAAACAGCGATGTATTAAGAGCCCCTATCCAATTTCATATCTTCGAAGTCGTAATCGTAGAACCAATATAGATACATACGACTATTATAAATTGTAATCGAAATACGATCAAGATGATCTACGGTCCCGTATTCGACGTATGCATACACAATGTAATTAAATAAAAAATGTAATTGTTGAAAAAATATATATATACGAAAATAATTAACCGAGTGTTTGGCGAAGCGCGCGGTTTGGCAGCGCAGCCCAACAATACGTGACCGGCAAAAACGACATTGGATAATATTCATATTTCACATTTCACGGGTTCGGTCGCCGGTGCGTCCATTGAAGGCCCGGAGAAGCGGATGTGACGTCACACCTGGAAGTGGAAGAAGGGTTTCCTGAATCCGGCGTTCTCGCTTCCGGACAGCGACTATTCTTCCTGCAGATCCTCGAATCTCACTGCTAGGTTCTCAATCGGTTTGGATTTCTCGGTCACTAATCTAATTTGATATTTACATCATAATGTTGAAAATAAATTAGGACCGACAAGGAGCTCGAGTTCGGGAGCCGCTCAGTTTATTCACCTTAACTATTTATCACCTAAATTGGCTATAATTTTATCTCTATACTGGTTATTTCTTTGACAAATATTTGCCTTAATTAGAAAAACGGAATGGGCGATTCAGGCTATTATGGAACAGTTTCAGAGTCAATAGCAGATTTAATGTTTCTATTTGATAAGTTTCGCTCCGCAAAAAATGCAGTACATATATGTGTTACTAAATTAATAAAGTTAATTCGTAGATGGTGATTATAATTAAAACTTGAATCGTAATTAACTAAGTTATTATATGAAAAGATATAATTAAAAGTTATGGTAAAATGTAAGACTTAATCAATGTAGTAATTAATTTTATAAATAAGCAACTTATAACGTAAGTCGAGCAAAAAAATAGTGGCGAGATATACTAATGATAATTATTCTTAAGTAAATTAAAATAAAACCTTTTCTGGTAGTGATAAAATTAAAATACAAATTTTAAATAGCACTTTGCTGAACTGAATTTTTAATTTTAATTTATTGTCAGTCATAGATACGAGAGAACCGCCGACTCGACAATATATATTACGTGAATTTTCATATGCGTGATTTTTGATAACCTAAGTGATTTTCAGGTGGGTATCAAATTAATCTCTAAACGTTTCGGATGTTGAATTTGGTTTTTGCGGCTAGACTTCGGTCAACGAACACCTTATCATTATTACATAATTTGTGAGTTAACTACCAAACACGGCAGAGGTACTCTTGCGTTCATCGTCGGAGGAAAAAAAAAAAAAACATCGCGGAAAAGCGCCTGTTAAATTCAGAATTGGAAATTAAATTATGTATCCACCACCGCCGGGGCTTTTTTTTTATCCTTTATCATTCGGGTGTTTTTGCGGAGATGCGGGATTTACAAAATAATGAGCGGAATAACGAGGCCGTCTCATGGCGAGCAATCAAAGTGCGGCGACTTACATTATTGGTGCGTTCAGGAATGACTCACTGGTTATTAATTCGTTCTTAACTCCCAATTAAAGTTTACACCCAAATAAAGAACTCGCACGATATGAATGAATTTGCCAATTGGCGCGGTCCTCAGATATCAGCCGAGTGAAATTGTTTCGCAGGGTCATTCGCCAGTCATAAGGGTTAATAAAAATTGCAGAGAAATTCTCGCGTCATGCGCGGCCCCCTAGCCCGCATGCCCGAAATGATAATTAGGACGTCGAGCGTCTCGGCCGGAGTCGCCGGAGTCGCCGACCTGGCCGGCCGTGGCGTCGAGCGTCCATTAGCGCGTCACTTCCCCGCACTCGCCGCTCAATCTGAATGCGGAATCTCTAATCTGTCAGATCTGCGATTTTCAGCCGAAAAGTTTGCGCCGGGCGAGTCGACACCCGCGGCAGAATTTTATTGGGCCTCTCGATCGACCGACGCGCGGCGCATGACGTCCTGCCGATACCGGCGGTCGTCGCTCGACTCGGACGGAGTGTCGCGCAAGGGTTCAAGGCGACGGAGAGGACCCGAGGAACCCCCGGGACACCTCCGAGACCCCCTCGCCTGCCGCAGGATAAGCCGCTTTTCTTCCCCCGGGATGATTAACGCCCGCCACTTAATGGCCGTTTCGTATATCCTGCGCTTCCAAGTGCAGCATTAAGAGCAATTGACTGCAAGTCTGGCGCGTCCGTCGCGCTGCGTGCGCTCGGCGATGCAATAATTGCACGATTTTAGCATCCGCGCTTGCGTCACTTGCGTCTGTCTTCGATTTGTCGAAAATTCGATAGAATGCAGGCGACTTATCGGAGCGGTATCAGAAGAGGTTACAACTCTATGCGGAACTAATTATTTCTCAAAGATACGAGTGTCAGAATGTGGCCCGCTATCGGCGAGATTGCCAAATTGACCGAAATTAAAACACGCTCGCGAAAACACTGCCGAGTGAAATTACGCGTAGCTGAGGAGTTATTGAGGAGCAGCCGGAGGAGACTCTCCGCGCCGAGGTTGTTGGTGCTGGAGCTGGAGTCGTCTGCACTCCAGCTCTACATATATAAACGATGCGATTTTTGCCAGCTCGAAGGTTCCGCGGTTCGCGAATAGACATCGCTGCAGCCGCCGCTCGCGCCGCCCGGCCGGGGGTTCCCGCGGGTGGACATAGGAAACTCGCGTTTTGCACTTTTGGCATTGACTTCTCTGCAGATAGCACAGCTCTACCTACGCATTTAAAAATAAAATATTTTGAGCTCCTGCTGACTCATTTGAAGTAAAAACTAACTAATTAAATTATTTGTTAAATTTTTAAAAATAACCCACGTTACATCTTTCACGTCATCGGTTATCAAATAAAGGTTTTCGTCGTAAAAACCACGTGTTTTTTTAAAAAAACATTATTAGTTATTATAATCCAACTACCGTCGACGTAATACTTTCGACGCTGGCAATTGTACAAAATTACCACAGCGCGATAAAGCCAAAAATACATAATCAAGGACCCGGTTGGTAAAACGTGAATATCAATATGACACAGATAATAAATCTATGCAAATATAATCACTAAACGTATTTTTATTTTTGACCACAAGAAAATAGCTGTAAGGGCATCGAACCCGTAAGCAGTAGTATAAATTTGCAAATTCAAAATATATGTATATGATTTGCGGAAATTCGTAGTTTTCGGTGTTAGTGGTTTAATTTTTACTGGAAAATGGACTCCTTTTTGATTCGGATGATTCACAATACAAATAAGCTCCAAAACTGCAGGCGGCCAACACGAGCGCCCATTGTGAGAAACTCGTTTGGTTGTCGGTGCGCAGAAACAGCGCAGACGACCACCAGAGCTCGTCTCGCCTTACAGCTGTTCATATATACACAGCAATCAGCTGGGACCGGCGACGAGAATTTCAAACGCGCCTCGGTGTTGCCACTCGAAAAATAATGCGGTCCATTTATAGCCGAAAATATTATTATAATTCTAATTTTACACGCGCCCTAACGCTACAGTACAATTTTTTACGTAACGCAAAGTTTCCGGGAAAATCGATTAGAAAGATGTCACACAACGAATCACTGCAACTGCACGGTTTGAGAGTTGTATGTTTTTTATTATTTTTTAATTTGCAGAGGCATGCAATGCACGGGAGAGCGCGGGGCTTGCGTAAGCGATGCCCGGAATATTTGGGAGTCAGCTGGCGGGGCGGCGGCCCAGATGCGCGGCACTTCGCGATTCCCGAATATCAAAAGTGCGCGAGCTGCATTCTCCGGGCGGGATTTATATTCGACATGGCGCGGCGTGGGAACGGCCGCGGATATTCGAGCGATGCGTTCGGGTCGCGAATACAAACGCACGTATGTAACATAATCTCTGCGATTCGCAACTTTTGAGGCAACACTTCGCCTCGAATTCGATAATTACGCACGGCCATAACTCAATACCAGATTCGACCGGTGACGCGGTGCGAACAAATTGATTATTAGAGCTCGTGTGGAATTTTAGTTGTGAGTGATAGTAATATTATTCTGCCTCTATTCCTGCCTTTACTAGCCTGAATAAATTTATAATACATGAAATTGTATTATATCTCATATGCTTAGGTAGATTATGTGATGCAGTGTTAAGTAGTTTTTTCAAAGGATATGCCGATATCGGTCTTAAAACAGTTTTCATGTTGCGTTTTTATGGAGAGGGAGTC